>OX375869.1:60877447-61331668 GCA_947359475.1 Heligmosomoides polygyrus bakeri
CATCGAAAACCGATATTTTCGAAATTGGCCAAATCTCCTCGTGCAAACTTCGTCCAAAATCGTCTAGGGGTTATTTGGGGCGCTGATTACGAATCTGACGTCAGTTTTTAAAAATTCCGTCGACTTCGGTGGGTTTTGCAATTTCTTCTGGATAACTGAGGGTGGTCGGGTCAGGATCATCGATTTTGTTCAAAATTCGTGTAGGGTCGGGGGCCCTATTCGGGTGCCGAACACGATGCCGAAATAGATTTGGACGATTACGGGAGGGGACCGCTCATACCGATAACTGAGGGTGATCGATGATCCTGACCCGACCACCCTCAAACGGGAAGTAACCTGCTCAAGTTCGCGGAATTTTTAAAAACTGACGTCGGATTCGTAATCAGCGCCCCAAATAACCCTAGACGATTTTGGACGAAGTTTGCACGAGGAGATTTGGTCAATTTCGAAAATATCGGTTTTCGATGACGTCATCATCCGCGCAGCTCGGTCTAGGCGCCACGTCCTCGATGGGATATTGCCGAAAAATCGATGTTTCCAAAATCGGTCGAAATTGATATTCGATAGCGCTCTTCAGGCAGAACAGAACGATGTTTTTGGGAGTGTCGAAAACCCAAATATGGACAAGTAAGAGTGCAGGAAACTTCAACCGTTAAGTCCGCCGCCCTAAAAGGGCAGATGGGGCTTAGGCAGTTTAGGCAGATGAGAAGTTCTGATCACGTCATCGTAAAGTACCGTACCTTAAGCGCTCTGTTCGCGTACGCATTTTGAGGCTTTAGCTCGCCGCGTCTTCTCGCAGTGGTTCACCGAATTCGGGAAAAAATGCATCACGCAACCGTCATCTGCATTTTCGCACCACTGTAACATTGCCCCCTCCTAAGCTAAGCCATTCTACTTTAGTATACTTATATACCATTCTACTGCCTACAATACACACAAGTTGCAGCCGAAACGATTCGAACTCGACAGAGTTATTGTGCTCCGAACACGCCCGCGCGTGCAATTTAGCGCAACAACGGCAGACGCTCTCCGCGCTGTTTCTCACCCAGATTACAGTGTTTCCCAAAATAAATGACACCATTCAATGCAGCATGAAAAGCTCTATCGAATGGTATCAAGCATGGCCCAACTAGAAGACAACCTTTTTTCGATGACGTCATCGTTCTTCCGCCGCGGCCTCGTCCTCGATGCTAAACAGTCAAAAATTTGATGTTTCCAAAATCGGTCGAAATTTACACCGTTCGATAGCGCTTTTCAAGGAGAAAAGAACGGTGCCACTGTGAGCGTCGAAGGCTCAAATCAGGGCGAGTAGAAGCGCAAGAAACTCTAACCGCTAGCTTTTGCCGCTCTAAAACGCCAGCCGAGGCTAAGGCAGTTTAGGCAACTGAAGAGCTATGGGCATATCGTCGTAAAGTACCTTAGGCGCTCTGTTCACGTACATATTTTAAAGCCGTCAGCTCGCCGCATCTTCTCGCTGTGGTCCACGGAAATCGGAAAAAAAATGCTTCACACAAACCTCACCTGCATTTTCGCACCCCTATAACATTGTCCCCTCCTAAGCTAAACCATTCTACTTTGGCATACAAAAAGAACGTTCGACTGCCTACAAACCCTACAAGCTGCCGCCTGAAAGGTTACAACTCGACAGAGCTATTGCGCTCCGAACACGCCCATGCGTGCAATTTGCGAGCGGTTGCCCCCCTTGATTGAAAGGTTCGAATCCGTATGCATTGTTCACGGCGCACTTCAAAGGCTTGCTGGACAGCCTTAGAGCAACTCCTGACTAGGGCGGCAAGAAATTTCTGATAAAACTCCCCAAACGCTCAGTCTACAAGCTGTCCCCCCCCCCCTCGATTGAAAGGTTCGATTCTGTATGCATTGTTCACGGCGCACACCAAAATTTCGCTGAGACAGAATGGAGCTAATCCTGAGTGGGGTGGCATGGAAATTTTGACAACATTCTCCAAACGGCTCGAAATAGTCTTGAAAACGTCACAGTTCCCAGTGAGAGAAGACAGAAGCGCAGGGGACATGCGCTCGCCCACTCGATTGATAGGTTAGGTTCTGTGTGCATTGTGTACGGCGTACTCTCGGGGCATTCCTGGCATGACAGAGCACTGGCGACGTACGCGATCTTTGAGATACTCTGAAAGCACGCATATCCTGGGAAATAAGCTGCTCTAATCGCACGTCCAGTCAATTTTGGACCACCCACGGCGAAAATACGGGTGTTCCGGTGAAGTTTTACACATACTTGTGTAGATCTCAAAGAGGCGAATCGAGTGGTGGCAACCTTTATTCAAGAAACCTAAAACTGAAGAAGTTATGAGCGTGCGACGCTTTGCGACGCAATGTTGGCGTTTTTTCGCCCACTTTTGACCGTGCGGCGCGAGCGGTATTGTAGCTCTGCTCGTTCGCGTTTCACTCGTTGAAAACAGATATTTAAGATACCGCTCACTACTGGACCCTTGACGACGGAGGCATGGAAGGTGTGGAAAGGTGGGGAAACATTTGCTCGACACCACACTCTTCCGTGGAGTAAGAGGCCGTCGACGAATCAAAGGGTCATGACCTCTCAGTCAGAGTTCGTTACCGGATGCCGTGCCATGGCATTACGACCTCCTGTCCTCACACCATATGTCGTGACCGTGATGAGCATGGAATACGGTAATTACAGTGTAGCCGCCTATGCACGAGGTGGAGATGTTTACGCGGCCGAGCGCGCAAACGGTGTAATGAAGATCGTAATTGGAAATTAGGGGCAGATGCGTCGTACGGTGTTTAGGAGTGCGCGAACAATGCCCGGAAGAATAGCGGACATGGATAGCGACGTCGGCAGCGGCGGAAATCCCATTACGTTGCGACCACCACTGCAGCCGTCGCGGCAAGCCAAGGAGTCACCGCAGACGTGGTTCTCCGTTGGGGGTCGGGCTCGAGATGACAGTCATCAGCACACCCAAAGTGAACAGAGGTTAGCAGATTCGCGCTGTACCGAATCAGACTGAGACTGAGCACAGAACGAGGCATAAGTATACCCGGAAGCTTTACGTAGTTTTACAAGTGCTCAGACACGCGTCTCGCACTTGCTCGCTTCGCCCGATGCTGCAGTATCGCCAGGCTAAGGACAATCACATCAGGCTAGCTGCTCTACATACATGTGCAGCTTTCGCTCCTCCCTAGCAGTACAAAAAGCGATATTTGAGAACCTTATTCTATCCAACCTTGCTCTACCTTCCTTAAGATCAGGTGAGTAGTTTTACGGTATGAAGCCATCGAGACCCCTCCACCACCATTACGCTCAACAACGGCATGATCTCCAGCCGGTTCAGCGACGTCGTTGTTTGTGCCAATCAGTGCCTTCGCTCCCTACGATTAGGTTGTTCGACAACCCTCCTGATGTCCCACAGCACGGTCCCCCCCTTCACTCTAGCGTCAAGTTGACTGCAGGCGCCTTCACTAGCCATCCTCAAACGGTCAACTTCAGGCAAAAATCGACACTTTCGACGGGTACTGATCCTCTGATCGATTTTCTTCACACGACGAAAAGTCTTTTGTTGGAACGGAGGATTCCCACCGCTCCTAATACAATGTTAAACATAAATTTTTTCCATGCGGGACCGCTATAGCAGTGACTGCCTGTCCGTCACCGACAGACAAATAGAGGAACGACACTTTGAATCTACAATCAACAACATCAATCGATATGAGCCTCCCGATTAAAACATCCCACCTGATGTGAAGGCCTTCCGCCGACGATCATAAACACCTAACTCCCACTCTGATGGGTCAAATCTGAGAGGAAATCGGTAATATCGATCGGTATTGATTGCCTGCTCCTCCTGTGAAGGCCTTCCGTCACCAATCATCTGAATCACCAATCACGTTGAACAACGTCTTCGGCACGTCTTCCGAATCCCCACGCTATTTTATTCTGTCCCCTATTTTCCCCTACATATTTTATTACTAATTTATTATTAGTTTCTACAACAGCGCCGATCGATAGCTCTAAGCGCTTTATTATGTAGTGTGATGTTGATTTCAATGCTTTTCTTTGAATTGCAAAAATGGTAAGAAATAGTTACAGTGAGAAAGGGGTTCGCACTATTCCAATACGTTTCAGTACGTATAGTCCCCTCCCGTCATAACGAAGAGCCGGGCCGGGGAAAATCCACATTATAACGGGAGTGGCGTGCTAACAGGAGCTGGCCTTTTTCATACTCGCGTACGCGGATGTTCATTTCTATTTGCAACAGAGGATGCAGACGCTAAGTATAGCCATTCCATAAGCTCACAAGGGAAGGATACTAGGTGACCATGGGACTTCGAGATGGGATGCATATCTCTGGATGCGGCTTCGAACTCTGATTCCAAATATGTGTTCCGTTTCTGCTGTGCTCATCTGTGAACGGAGTTATGGACCATTTTCGTAGCAGGCTGCTTTGCCCTCTAGGTCCACGCAGAGCGGGCCAGTCACAAGAGAGCGAGCTCAATTAGGGTTGAAACTGCGCAGCCTGCCGAGCAGTGGTGGCGCAGGGGGTAGGGTGTGGCGGCGTGGTAAGACGGGGTGGTTTATGGTTCGAGACCCCTGTAGTTCAGGAATTTTGCACTTCCCAAAAAAGATCTGGCACAATCAACCAAAGCACTCTATGTCAAATGGCGACGTTTGGGCGAAATCGATTACCATGATCCCACCACCCATACTTACAAGTGGGTGATCAGTGCCTTAAATAACTTCTTCTTCTTCTTCTTCTTCTTCTTCTTCTTCTTCTTCTTCTTCTTCTTCTTCTTCAGCGTCTGTCCCGCTTCGTAGCGGGGTCCGCTATTCTGGTGTCATGACGCCACCTTTCCCGATCCAGCGCTAGATCAGGGTGGACACCAGCCGCTTTCAAGTCCATATGTAACGTATCAGCCCAGCGCTGCTTCGGGCGCCCTCTAGGCCGCTTTCCTGTTACCTCGAAGTTAAGGCCTATCTTGCGGACGCTGTCTTCTTCTCCACGCAGAACGTGGCCGTACCATCGTAAGCGAGCTTCGCGCATTTTGTCCGCTATCGGCGCGACACCGAACTTCTGCCGAATAGCTTCGTTTCGGATGCGGTCCATGCGCGTGACTCCAGCCGTCCAGCGCAGCATCTTCGTCTCCATGAGCTGAGGCGCGTTTCAACTTCCTTGGTTGTTGGCCAACACTCAGCGCCGTACATCGCTACTGGCCGGATGACTGCCCTGTAGATCTTTGACTTAAAGCGCTCCGGTATCTTCCTATCGCAGAGCACCCCAGTCAACGAGCGCCACTTGGACCAAGCTGCACTCACGCGTGAATTCACTTCGACCATCAGTTTGCCGTCAGACGCGACTGCTGATCCCAGGTACTTAAAGAAGCTCGATGCCGTTAACCTTGATGGAGGTGGACTCGGTAACGTCCGTCGTTAAATACTCGGTCTTCTTCACGTTCAATCTGAGTCCAAACCGCTCCAAGCGATCACACCAAGCTTGCAACTCTCGCTCGAGTTCTCCTTTATCTTCGCTAGCGAGCATCACGTCATCGGCATAAAGCAACGTCCAAGGGACGGGCTTCTGAAGATCTCGTGTGATGGCATCCATGACGACAACAAAGAGGAGTGGGGAAATCGCAGAACCCTGGTGCACCCCGACAGAGATGGGGAACTCCATCGAGGTTCCAGCTGCAGCTTGAACTCGACTCTTTGGACAAGAGTAGAGAATTCGCACCCACTCTATGAGCTCTTCGGGAACTCCATGATGTCGCAAGGCGTACCGTATCACTTCACGCGGTACGCGGTCAAAGGCCTTCTCCAAGTCGAGGAAGGCGATATGCACTGCCTTCTGTTTCTCGCGATGCTTCTCTATCAGGAGGCGAGTGGCGTGTATGGCATCAACGGTGCCACAACCAGCCACGAAGCCGCACTGATTGCTGAACAGCTGGACGATGTCCCGAATTCGTCCATCGACAATTCGCTCAAAGATCTTCATGCTGTGCGGAAGCAAGCGAATCGGACGGTAATTGGAGCAGTCTGCAGGACTGCCCTTCTTCTTCCAAATCGGGATCGTCGTACTTTGGCGCCAACACTCAGGCACTTTCTTCTCCGCCACAACCTGATTAAAGAACTTCGCCAACCACTCAGCAGGGTACCAGTACTTGGACTTCCACAAATCAGCTGCCACGTCATCGGGCCCAGTCGCTTTGCCTGGCCTCATCTTCTTCAAAGCCGCTTCAGTCTCCTCCACGGTGATCTTCTGAACGGGGCCGTGGGTTGGAGCCGTTGAAGGGATGGCTGGATGAGGAAATTCTACCGTAGAGATTTCCTCAAAGTAATCGCGCCATGCCTTCTTGCGGTCCGTAAGAAGATGGCCGTTCTCATCATTGATGCCGAAGAACTTCTCGATGTCCTCGGTCTGGCGATGGCGATTCTTTGCAAGTCGGTACAGATACCGCTCACCATCACGAGACTCGAGCTTCTCGTTGACATCTCCATAATGAGTGGCTTTCGCAACAGCCACGGCCTTCTTTGCAGCTTTCTTCGCTTCTTGGTACTTCTGCCAGTTATCGGCTGTCTTTTCGCCGAGAAACACGTGATAGAGCGACTTCTTCTCTCGAACCTTCGCTTTCACGTCGTTTGTCCACAGCCATGTCTGCTTGTCGACCTTCCGTCGCCCAGGCTTCGTAATGCCGAGTTCTGACTGTGCAGCTTGACGAATCGCGTCGGTCGCCTTCTTCCAAGTTTCGTCGACAGTCGTGACTGTCGGTAACCGCACGCGAGAAATCACAGCTGCTTCCTTCTCTCTGATTCGCCACCACTTAATTCTAGCTGCACCGCATCGCTCAACCTGCTTCAGCCTCGGAGGGGCGATCTTCAAAGTGCAGATCAGCGGTCGATGCTGTGGGGCGACCGTCTCATACGGCACGATCTTCGCGTCTGTGACAAGACTCCGGTCGCGATCTCTCACAAGGACAAAGTCTATCTGAGACTTGGAGCTCCCACTATAGTATGAGATGAGGTGGGAGTCGCGTTTTCGGAAAACGGTGTTCACAATGGTGAGATTATGCGATTCCGCATACTCAAGAATGCGCTCACCATCGGCGTTACGTGATCCGTATCCGAACCCACCATGACAGCTGTACCCGTCTTTCGTAGCACCTACGTGCCCATTAAGGTCACCAGCGACTATGATGACATCTTTCGACGGTACCACTGCTGTCTTCTCATCAAGCAGGCTCCAAAACTCTTCCTTGGCTTGATCCGAGCAGCCAGTCTGCGGAGCATACGCTGAGAAGAAGTGATAGAGTCGCTCCTTAGCGGCGACAACGATCTTCATCAATCGATCGTCAAAGCGCTCGACGCTTACAATCGAGTCACGAAATCGTTCGGAGACGATTATTCCGACACCACTGGTGGTCCTGGGACTTCCACATAGAACGGCCTTAAAGCCACGTCCTATATCCCTTGACTTGCGGCAGGACCACCTCGTCTCCTGCACCGCACAGAAATCAACTCTTCTACGCTCCAGTGCTTCAACCAACTCGCACGAGCGGCCCGTCAACGTACCCACATTCAGCGTAGCCACGCGGGTCCTGCTTACGTTACGGGACTTTCGGACTAGCTCAGTTGCCCACGATGCCTTCCTCGCATCAGGGACCCTCGCATACTTCTCACACTCGCCGGGCTCTGCGAGTGCGCGTCGGCTCCCACGGACGCCGTAGCACTATCTCGAAGCACTTGAGCTGTCATACACCATGTGGTGTGACATGGGTCTTCGTAGGCCGGCCTGTCACAAGGGCCTGTCGCCTGCAATCGAGTGTCCGTGTTCGGCTTAACTCGCAGAGCGAGTAGTTTCCAGTGGCACCACGTGGAGGAACGGACATCGCCACCAGTGCCTTAAATAACCCCTTTGGGTAATTTTCTTTTCGACACACAGTGTCGGAGAGGACAATACTGCCGACTTATCTTCCAAACTATGTTCTCACCAGCTGTTGTGTTGGCGTGCCTTTTGGAGGAGTTCGATCCTTCCGATACTTCACGCGTTCCTGCAAGGCAAGAGAAGAAAATGGCCGGCAGTTTCGCGTCCATCTTGCGAGATGCGCACTGCGGAAACATCGAGGTAGAGGATGAAGAAGGTATCAGTGCGGAATCAGAAGAGAAGAAGGTATCAGCGGCACCCAAACGTTGCTCTTGGTCGACAGCTGGAAGCCATTCAAGGATCATGAGTTTTTGTAGATCTACGAGAGTGAAGGTGACGAACATTCCGGTAGGAACAAAATCACAAATACAACCATTAGACGTACGTTTCTTCTTGCCATTCAAAAGCATGTGCAAACGTTTCACCTCTCATGTATTGACACGCAGCACAAAGTTCTCACTCACTCTGGCGACTCAATTCTTCGAATTGTATCGACTGATTTACACTCAATTTTCGTATTCATACGCTGCAGGATACCTGCACAGTCACCCCAGGACGTATGGTACACCAATTCAATATTGTTTCCCTACCGACATGTTTTTAGCAACTGCAACTATTCATGATAAATTGTATCTTCGTGCCAGTATGATTTGTCAGTATGAAGACAAGCCCTTTCTGGTGACCTTTTCCGTTGCAATTTTACATAGAAAGCTTTGGTTGATCGTGGCAGATCTTTTTTGGGAAGTGCAAAAATTCTGCACCACAGAGAACTCGAACCGTAAACCACCCCGTCTCACCACGCCGCCCCTCTACCACCTGACCGCCACTGCTCGCCCGACAGCGCTGTTCCAACCCTACTTGAGCTCGCTCTCTTGTGACTGGCCCGCTCTGCGTGGACCCAGAGGGCGCCTGCTACGAAAATGGTCCATAACTCCGTTCACCGATGCACACAGCAGAAATGGGACACATATTTGGAATCAGCGTTCAAAGCCGCATCCAGTGATATAAGTCTTATCTCATAGTCCCGTGGTCACCTAGTATCCTTTCTCCGTCAGTTAAACCTGCTAGGTAGTAACATAGAGTGAGGACGAAGGGGATACTTGAGCAAGTGGTACTGCGACGTATGTCAGCCGGTTCTGTCTTCGACCTTAACCGTGGGTAACTGTCTGTCATGGAAACCGATCACTGTGTTCTTGGCTAACAGCGAAGGGGTGTGCATAGCTTATGCAACGAGCGTCCGGATTCAGAAGACTTGCCACAGATGTCGAGCAATCACTGTTGTTTCCCTTTGTAACAAATAGAAAGAGCTTGGGGGAATATGAGGACCTACTGCTGCAACATCGTATATGGGGTTCCAGGCATGGTCATAGCAATTTTAGGATGCATTCCAGCACACTTACTACGTCATTACTTCGAAGTTGGTATAGAAGTCCGTCTTCAACGGTTTTCAGTCGTGATTTAAACTCCATGAAAAATCCCTGGGGAGTCAGAGTTGGAGTACTCCACAAGGAAAGAGACGAATACAGCAAAGAGTAAGCGAACTAAAGGAGCCCATGTTCGCATGGACACTCCATGCGATGCCCAACGTCTGTTTCCCTAAAAGAATGTCCCACGTAATCCCGTAGCACGGCAGGGTCCTACTTCCCGTCAAGATTCGTTTAGTCGTTGTCGCGCTTTTTTCTGGATCTTCCATGAAATTTGGTCTGTTCCTAAGTGGTCGTATACCCTCAAAACGGTTCCAATACCTACTCCTGAAACTAGGACTATTGTTTTAGTTGTGAGCGTGTGGAGGGGTGGCCGAGAACACCTTGAAACGCATGTTCCTGGTAGGGGTCCTGCGCAGTCAGCCAAGCCTTCTTTCTATCCCTCGCAGAGCTGTGAATTGGTACTAGACTTGTCTCGGAAGGAGAATGCCCTGAGTTGTGTATACCTGGCAAGCACAAGTGATTGTAGATGCCAGAGGTAAGTTGTCTTCACGAAGCACGTCGAATTGGAGTGCGTGGCTCATCACAAATGAGGACTGATAAACACTCCTTAACCCCTTGTCGCTGCAGTTGGTACAGCGCATTGTGAAGGCAATGCCACCGTCTTAAAAGCCAAAAAATGTCCAGGAAACACTGGCCTCTTCATACCTCCTGAGGGTGTTTGCTTTCTTCGTTGCTTAAGTGGGGCATCGACAACAGGCTGCCTGCAGAAATTTCGAGAAAGCCTCCTTTTTCGATCAGCACAGAAATAATTGTCTATTATCAGCGAGTTCTTGAATTTTCTCTCCCGGAAACCGTAGAGGCTCGACGGAACCACTCCTGAAATCCTTGAAAGTGTCTTTCACGAAGAGAATTTTGGACTAAGGAAATAGTGCCTTTCCAACAGGAGAACGCAGGCCCAACACATGCCATTGCGTTGCGGCGTTTGAAGTTTTTCTTCCCTCTTTTCTTTCCTTCTAGAGGTTTCCATCGATAACTAGCATGATGACCCCCGATGACCCATATGCATCTGTTAATATAATACCATATTACATACTTTGTTAAGTGTGTTCGACTCTGGCCAGGTGTGCTTACGTTTTAAGATCAGGCCTTCTTCTACACTGCCGCCAGTGCATGTCTCTTGTGCAGCTACATACCTTCTTGGTGACTCCTTGACACCCCTGTTGACCTTCTGTGTTCTTCCTTTCGTCAATCTGGCTCAAGCGATCACAGAAACCAGTCAGATATTGATGATCTCCTCCCTTCCTCTTACTGCGGTGGCCAATGAATGAATTGAGCATTAGAATCTTTAAGGAAGCGGCAGCCCGCATCCGCCACTCATGTTATGAACGGGAATTTGTCCAAAGCATCGCAGGTTGAAATACAAGCTCATCGGCATCTCTCCTTGTCAATCGCGCTCACCGACTCGAATCGGATCGCTTGGTTCAGAGCGGTCAGCTCACCCGAATGTGATGGATGTATTAGAAAACTTGCCACATGACGTTCAGATGTATAAGGCAAGCGGCGCTAGGAGATTATCGGCTTCCTCCTCGTGAAGCAAATAAAGGCGGCCGGAAAAGAGAACTCGTGATGCGACATGCTCCAATGGACGCCGATGTTTTCCCCTTATGAGAACAGCTTCTGTAGCTCTTTCTTTTAGCTGTTCTGCTCTGTGTGATACTCAGGAAACATGTACGTCCGGATACCATGCAGAGCAGAAACCGACGCTCGCAGAGGCCACCAGTACGGTGGCTTTTCACCCGACGTGACTGTGCTTATCGGAATAGAGCACAGACAAACAAAATCTTTACGAAAGGGGCGAAACAGGCGCTTCTTACGGCTTTGGGTGGAGATTTCCCTCCTAGAATGTCATATTTCTTAGTCCAGTGCTACTGTGTAGGAAGCCTGCCGTTGTAGGAGCCGAATTTTATACTCTCATGTATCTCGATGCTTCGATACCGGAGGCTTTTAGATGTTATGCATCGGTTCCAGCAATGCCTCCGGAATTCCACGTGCACTTACTGCAAGACAACCCAGGTGGAAATCCTCCCGAAGACTAAAATGATTGCTTGACTATCCGAAGAGGGAGCGGATCTTTGCGCGCTCCTATCTATTTACAACACCATGGGGACAGATTCACTCTCAAAACAGGCAACTGATGATGCATATGCAGTCTATAAACTATTTATTCATTTGGACGAACGCATCTATCCTTTAGGCTGTCAATGGTCCCAGCGAAAGTCTACGGCGATAAGGTCCGGGAATATCGATGAATCATGGAGCAGGTTGCAGTTGCGAAAGGCACGGACAGGCCTGTTTATCGATTAGTCCAGCAATCAATATTGGTGCTAGAAAGTTTGTTCAGGACGTCAGCAGTAGAAGTCGGTGTTCTGTCTCCCGGGAACGAAGGTGTAGACAAATTAGAGATATGCGAATGGTACGGAGGCACCATCTAGTCGACCACGGCACAAAACAATTGAGCAAGGAGATACGCAGTGAAAACAGAATAAAATATCCTTCAGGAAAAGAATCGCAGGCTGAACAGCAGCACCGGCAAACGAACGCGCATCGTCGACTAACACTATACATCCGAGGGGGCGATCAACGGCTTTGGACGTCACTGGGCAACCACGGCCGGGACCAGACCCACCAGGGTGGTCACCGACAAATCGTAGAGCTTGGAGATAAGGGATGTAGAGAACGCCTCCAACAAAAAATGCCTTGAGAAAATTTCTGGAAAGTTGCACTGGAAGATAGACCTTTACGCTTAGCGGATAGAGTTCCTGGTCCTAGCTGTGTGGGTGGGATCATACCATTCAGCTAAGTAATCGGGCCAGCGTCTTGAACTTCTGTTCGAGCATCTCAACGCGAGTCTCCAGACGCATATGGTCCATCTTCAGCTGACGGTTGTCTTTCCGCAACTGAGCGTTCTGCTGCTGCAGCTGCTCCAGCTCCCATTTCAACTCATCGCGAGCCTGAAAGATACGACCATTCAGTGGTAGTACACAAGCCTCGCAGTTGCCCTTTAAATTCAAACACACCTTGGTGGTGTCCTTCTCGAGCTTCGTCACCGTGCTCTCAACCATGAACGAATCGAGTCGTAGAATTCGCTGAGCGGCTTTCAGTCGGAGTCCTTCGCCGAGGCTAAAGCACTCGCTGGTAATCGCGAAATTGATGAAAACACTTGTTGGAGCGCGGCAGTACATATCTGGCTCCATCCCACATCCATGCAAGAGAAGGCGAGGGTTCTCAAACCACAGGCAACGACGATTTACCAGGTGTTGGCCCTGACAATGACACCACTCCTGTTTCTAGCGAATACGCAGCTTGAAAGCCCGTGAAGCATCTGGAGTAACGCAGATCCATTTCCTATGTGAGTGACATTGCTCTATCTGCAAGGCGCCGCAGGAGAAGGTCAGCTGTATGCGAATTTTCAGTTGAAAAATGGCCAGAAGATGAACGAGATGATGACAACATCCCAACGCTCTGAATAATGAGACAGAAGTTGTCTCGATCAAGGTTCCACCGGAGGTCCGTAATCGTAGATGGGCAACGGCTGTCAAGGAAATGGAACCGCGCCCTTCTTTGGGGTGACCCTGAATAAGTCGTAAGAAACTTTTGGGTGCAAATAAAAGTGGTAATACTCAGTTGGAGGATGTGACGTCATCGATGGAGACAGTGCATACATCGCACTAGCCGAAGCACGCCGCCGAGATAACATCGGTGTGTGATGAGAAGAGCGAAATGCCATTGGATACGTTGGAAGCGACCCAAAACGACCATAGGAGCACGAGAAAAGCTCGGCGCTCCTTGTGTGTTCTCCACGTCATCACGGAGATCTTGCCCAAGAAGAAGGAGCGTTTTATAGGAGGGTGGGTGGAGGGCGACCCATACAGTGGGACCGACGAGAATTTCTCGAACAATGGGTTGAGTCCGATTATACAGTCAGATGCTTGCATTGTGGGGATTTATTCTGAAAACTCCGGATATTCGTGATCTGGACGACACTGATTTCCGTGGGGCAGGATTTCGTATAACCCGAAATCGGATATATCCGAATGCTAGTTCATAGTCAAATGTCATGCAGCGCGCGGATCCACTGCCGACTCTAAACTGCTTTCAGTGCTTTCAAGGTGACACTTTTCAACGGTTCTGTGGTCAACTGCTTTACGTGGTCAGCAGTGCAGCCGATTGCACCGTCTCACCCACCAGATATCACGTCAGATTCGTTCACATCGCACGCGTTGATTTTCAAGGGCCCGGTTATACAGAATTTGGCCAGCACTCAAAGCGAGACCGTCGATACAGAAGTTTCTGGCGTTCTTTGTGCTCACCATCAGATATGCTCTAACTAAACACTAGACGACGGAGAGCAATTTCTCAGCACAAAGGAAGCAAGTAAGACCGTGTTGCTGCAGAAGATTGGGGAGGCACATAACTACATACCGTCCTGAGGCCGGATTCATCAACAATTAACCCGTGGGTGTGCGGGTGATAAGGGGTAGAGATAAGATAAGAGTCAGGCAGAGATAACGCAAGAGTCAGAGATGCAGGCTTCATTGTGGGTATCTCTACCCCTTATACCCGCGGGTTAGGCGTTGATGAATCCGGCCCCTGGTGTCCGTAGCAGTAGTGGTAAGTAGTTCACCCGTATAGTTCGGAGTAGGATCCGCAAAGTGCTAGACGAAGGCAAGCCATGCGAGCACGCAGGATTTCGGAGAACAACCCAGCACAGAACATTGAGCGTCGTGCAGTGAACTGGAGGCCAACCTTCTACCCGTCGTTGGGATTCGGATGAGGATGCTATGCCCCCGAAGCTCTTCAGCGCCACCCTCGAAAACGTCATGGGAGATATGAATGGGAGGACATGTGAGTGAGGATCAACAGCCAGCAATCGCACCATCGCCGTTTCGCGGTGACATCGTACTCATAACTTCGAACAACACCGAGATAATGCTTGCCGAAGTCCTTGCTCGAGTACGCATGTGGAAATGTTGGACTATTGCTGAATCTTACGAAGGCGATGTTGTTGATGAACAGATGAGTTTCTGATGCCCCAACAGGACGAACAACTCCGAATGCTCCAGCTACGTGTAGGTAACCATAATTCAACATGGTCAACGACTTCAGGACGGTGCAGGGCGGGAGGAAACGAGCGGCTTGGGAAGCTTACAGGAGAGTCGAAGAAGGGGTGGTGGAAAAGAAGAAGAAGGTTTGGCTGCGTGCTATCTATTCGTCTCCACTGCTCACTAACGTAGCCTCGGAAACGTAACTCCAAACTAAGCTCTAGAAGGCGGATGAACACGGGATCAGCGTCGCGCAGTTTAGAACAGAGAATGTGATGCTTGCAGTGACATGATGCACGCAAGTGAGAGAAGACCTCTAAGGTTCTGATCGTCGAAGACCTTCGAAGATCAGGAAGGCTGTAGCACGGGACAACTCGTCGAAAATTGGATGGGTCGCTCACGTGAAGCGCTTCGCTGACACCTGCAAGACAACGACCAGAATCGTCTGGATTCTATAGGTGCCAAAAGAATTCGAGTGCGCTCTGTGCCGCAATAGGTAGAAATTCTCCATGAAACCGTGATGGAATTAGAAGCCGCTCTTCAGGTCCCTCGAGCGAGGAAGATTCAGAGGACCACTCTGGCACGCGAGAGGATGAATGTAGTCGTTGTTGGCCCCCGCCCGAACAGTCCTACGATGTGAAAAAGGAGCAGTTACTGTTCGCGTGCTTCTCTTTTGAAACCGACCACAGCTGACATTTGTAGGATTGGCTACTGCTTTAGGGGTGTAACCAAAAGCTGCGTTGAATTTGTAAGGCGGAAGTCAGCGCTGCGGCGATGAAATAAAATGGCATGCACTAGGCGAAGGAAGCTGACAACGTAAGAGGGCGGCGTGATGTCGCGAAGGTAAGACCGTCTCGATCAGGGGTGTGAGTTTAACGATTAACGATTTACCGATTTACCGGATTTACCGGCATTTTTCGTTAAAACTTTTTAACGAAATTTAACGACGAAAAATTCCGTTAAATAGCATTAACGACATTTTATGCTTCATTTTGGAAAATTTATTTCTTTCTTGTATAGATGCATTTTGGACGAATTTTTTGGGTGAGCTTTTGCAATATCGTTGCGATACCGGGGAAATCTTCTACTTACTCGAATCAGTGTAGGCAATCGATATCGTCTCGAGAACTGGTGGCAATTTTCTTGCTGCTTTACCAATTGATCTGAGTGTGCCCCCATTTTCTATGCAGTCTTCTCATATTTTTTGGACTTCCTAGGCCATTTCTCGCGTTTGACTCTACATACTAGTGCTGCATACTTACCAACCAAACAGTTTCTACAGTTTTTGTGATATTTGTATCATAAGTGGGATTGAAAAGGCATAGAAGACGCGAAGAAAACGCTGCGAAACGCAAATAGTGCGAGGAAACAGGGTCGTGAAACGAAACAGGGGAAGAGAACATATGTACACGAAAACAATAAAATAAAATAGAAAAGAGAAGAAGCCTATGATCACTGTTCGTCAGTTATTTTACGTGTGATTACTATAAAAACTGTACCTTACATGCACTCTACTACATGAAGACTTTTTTAAAAAGTTTTTCGGAAAAATTAAATCTTTGAAGGAGCCCCTGGCTTTAGCAGGAAATTTCCTTTATTTTTTGTGGGTTTGTTCGTCTAATTTGCGAATTTACTATAATACCGTTCTTCAAATCAAAATGTGCTCCAAAAAAACAAGAAGAAATTGAGAAGCCCAAAATTTTACATTCGAACCGCAAGCAAATGTGGTTCACAGTACAAGAACGGGTGCTTCACGAAGAAAATCAGAGCTGTCATTTGCTGAAAAATTGTAAAAAAGAGTTACAGCCTGTAGCTATATGGAGGAATTAGAAGGGATAAAGGCAAAATGGACAACTTTTAATATAGGACGAGAAACGCACTTTTAAATACACGTGTCCCTTATGCATTTTATGAAATACAGAGGAGAAAGAGCTTAACAATTGAGATCCAAGCTACTTGGGTGGCAAGGACGAAAATATCAGTGCAAAAAATTCGATTCGGTTAAACTTTGGTGAAACGTATATGGCTGCTTATTTGATTCTCTGCTGTCGTCTGTGGGCAGTAAGAACAAAACCTTTTGGGACAAAAGGAACCACTCTGTGAAACTGGCAGATCTATGGACTTCGTGAACATATATCTTTCAAAGAGGGACTGTACCAAGGGATTCGCTGTGGTTGCTGCCTGACATAAATTCTTCATTAAGCATTTTGTAGTTTTCCGAAACAATTATGGCAGTAAAGAAGGATGTTAGGTTGAGTCGTGCTATGGTGCTCTTTGGAAGCTGGATGACTCCCACCAACTATGCATAGTAAAGAACATCTTATTTTGGAAGTCTTGTTGTTACTGTTCGGTTTCAGAATCTCAATGACTTTTCCCGGTTAGCAGTGTCGTTAATGATAGATGGACTGTTGCCATTTGTTGCGAAGATGAAGACGCAGTCATATAAATGATATATAGGTGGAGACGCAAAAATTAGCAAAGGAAAAGATATAGACTTTCTAATACTAAAATACAGCCAAACTGACTGCAACTAAGGGAAAATTTATTTAACGAATTTACCGAATTTTACCGATTTTACCGCAAAAATTTTTCGTTAAAAAATGGTCGTTAAAAATTTACCGAAAAATATTTAACCCACACCCCTGGTCTCGATGCAAGAACGGCACTCATTGCTGCAGCTTGTGCGAGCTATGTGCTGAGTACCCTTCAAAACTTCCGTCAGAAACGATGTGCTCTCAAGTACACGGGAGAAGGGATATGTGCTGGTATTTAATTTCAGCATGGGACATGACTGCTCCTGGCACGTGACACCTGATACGAAATTAATTTAACTGCAAAACCGGCTACCAATTACAAGGGCTGTTCAAGTCCGAATGTACGGTTGCTAAAACGTCAAAAGTAAGGCTCCATCCCATTTTTCTTCGAATTTTGAGAACAACAGCAACAGAGTTGCTGATGAGTCAGATATCGTAAGTCCCTCTCCATATCGAGGCGGATCGAATAAACCCGACAGGATATCCGAAAACGCGTCACGCCGAGCCCTTTATTGTAGCGACAGGCGACAATAAGGAGCGCCCCCCAAAGAGAGGGAACTAATGGCTCATTGTAAGTAGAAGCTCAGCTCGTAGAAAGCGTAACAGGTGTGACGCTAAAATGGCGAAATGCAACTGCAGTTACCGTTCCTCCATTGTTCGCTCCAAATGAGTGCGGTAGTGGAGAGACGCCTTCTTAGCCAGCAGCGCGACCGGCTCCCATCTGATCGAATCCTGTAAAGCACATGCTCGTTTTGTCTGACTGAGCGAGGCCCATCGGTATGTCCCGCACAGGAAGAAAACGCATTCGACTGAGTCCGCTCGGCTCAGTTCCCTCTGCCCTTCTCATCGCGAAAGAGCGGATGTGATGCGCTCACTAGGAGGTGTAAATTCTCGAATGCACCACAAATCGGATTCTCGTCTACAGCTTACAGAGAGACGGGCGTTCAGAGAGGAGAGAGCTGCTACTTAGATTTAGAGAACGCCAGCAAGCATTTCGAAGGGCGCAGTTTGTCCGGTAACAAGAGATAATGTCACTGCTGCGAAGCTCTATGAGCTGGTGATCACTACTCTAGAGGGTTCGAAAGCGTTCAAGATCGGAATCGATTAGTGATTGTCCTGTGAACCGTTGCGCATCCTCCCTACGAAACGTCGCAAAAGGACATACTGCGTCCCTTTCAGCGCCTATGGGCATGAGCAAGCCGCGTGCGCAGCAAAGCGTTAGTTTACGTTAATAGACTGCCAACAATTGAAATCCTCCATGCTTCTTCGGAAGGCAGTTGCAGTTACTGCAGGGAGATTTTTGGGAAAAATTCAATTCAAACATTAAGCAGATACGAGGGCGACTGCAACAACAATAATGCAATACTTGAAGGACGAGATGTAGCGGCGTTCAGGCACTTGGACGACAGGAAGAAGGGTCTAGAAGGGGTAGGCGCAGTGCTTCATCCATCCCGCTCTGGGTGGCCTTACCTCGTCACTTCTTCAACTGATTCCACTGGATAAAGACCCACCTGATCTCCACCATGTAGCACGAACTCGACCTGATCAAGAAGCGCGTTCGTCTTGTCGAGAATCAATCCGTACGGGAAGCAGCAGACACCTTAAGGACAGACGCTCAACGGGTTGAACGGGAATTCAGAGACCTTCTGAGTTTGCCGACTCCAACGTGACAGAAATAATCTTAAGCAGGAGCTCGGCCAAGGGCGCCATCTGGACCGAGTCTCTATTCTCCTGGTGCTGACATCATCCCTTCTACAGTGAATCTTTCAAGGTTCGGCACCATGCTAGCACCACCAGCAAGCAAAAAGAAGATCACCATCTACATATCATACATGATACCTTTAGATATCCTAACGTGTCCAAATGGCAAATAGAGAGAGCACTCTCTCCTGGATCTTTGTCTTTTTTTTACAGATCCTTTGAGCTGTCGTTCATTGCGAGAAACGATCTCCTAATCATCGCCTCAATTTTGAGTTTTCTACCTTCAGGCCTACATCTATATTCTTGGAAAGGCATTCCCTTGTTCGAAAAGGATGATCAAGATTCTCAACTTTTCGGAAAAAAAATCTCAAATACCCAGTATGGACAAGAATCTGCCGGCTCAGCTCACCGCAACAGTCCTGGTAACGCAACGATTACTGCATCGGAACCGAGGACGAGACTCAGTGGGCAAGAACGGCAGGAATTTTCTCACCAACACAGCATCGGAATCTAGTTAGGGGTTCTGAGATCTTACTGCATTATGTGAGACAAAAGAAGAAGCTCACTCTTTGGTGCTCTAGGTTTCGACGTCTCGTCAAGACAAGCGGGGCATATGGAAGCCCGTATTATTGCCCCACCTTTCTTGAATACCGGCCTTACTAGCAAGGAAAGAGACGCGTGAAAAGGCGAAGATCTAAGCAAAATAAGTGAGTTATGCATGTCGTAGAAAATTTGAACGGGAGCTAGCCCCTCAAACAGCAGGAACTTCGCACGCAGCACTCGTGTGTGGTCTTTCATGGTCTTGTGCGCACGCACTTAACTGTAAAACCCAAGGAGCTCGAGCGCAGCACAGCGCAGGTGCAAAATGTACGGGCAGTGTGCCGAGATCGCCCCCAGATGTCGGAGAAGGAGAAGAAGGGTGTACGCTTTTGCGAAACAGCACCGGGGTTCCATTGTTTAGAGATAGGATGCATACAGAGCTCAGCTTAAACAGCGCATTCTACAAAAATGTTCATAGGTTTTTGCTGCCTAAGGGTAGAGTCCTCGAGAAGAAAACTTCATGAGGGCAGAGGGACGCCGAAAAAGTCATCCGGCCGCCTACGGGCTCCAGCGGACCGGCTCTTTGAATGAAAGAAGTGTGGCTCTGTTTTGTCACGAGAGCTGTGCTGACTGCAGTGTTTTATTTAGTGGAAGCGGTGTGGATCTGGACGAAGTTATGGCTGTTTGAAGCTCCGCCTCGAAACGATTGAGACTTTTGAGCGCTCATGCTGTGTTTCTACTGGAGTTTTAAAAGAATTTAGTTACAGCCACCTTGAAGCAATTTCAGCTCCCAGAAAACTACAATGCGCATTGTTTACGAAGAACGTTAGTCGAACCACACCTTCATCCAAAACGGCTCGCATAATGTCCACAGGATTCAGAATGTGCACTTGGATGCTGGTCATTACGCTGGTTGGGAAGCTCAACGTCGGATCGCCTGGCAGTTTGCGTTGAAGTAGCATCAACAGCTTGTCCGATCTAGGTAAAGTCGACATTTAATTTCTCGCCAATGGTGTAGTAAGAAGTCGTTGCATTCAGGGGCAGCACTGCTTGTCTGAGAGTGAAAACGATAACTGTCAGTGCATGTTTGAAGTCTTCTCTTGAACATAACGCGAAAACAATACAAATGAACAGAAATGGCTTGCAGGGAGTGACAGATTGGTTCGATGTCGCACTTTCGTGAAACAAACAGGATTCCTGTTAAACTGCCTCATCACCAACAATAGTTGTCAAAAAAGTACAAGCCAACTTGTTCATTTGAAAAGAAACGACTGAAAGACTGCAATGATTTTTCTAGGAAGCTGTCAATTTCTGGTCGCTACGACTCATTCGTAGCCTTTTTCTGGGTTTGAACCAAAAACGACCCATGTAGACCTGGTGGCGGCCGAAAACGATACTGCCACTACTTTCAGTACTTTTGTCTTGTTCCTACAGATCGTCGTGTCAGAGAATGAAGTCCGACACAATGGAGTTACGCTGCAGCAGTGGTATAGAGTCCGAATCCCATAGCAGTACACGAAGTCTTTTCTGAATCGCACCTTCAGTTGCCTGTTGTATCAATTCTTCTGGCATTATAAATTGATATCCCATAGAACTCCGACCGAAATTCAAAAAGGAAAGTCAATGATCAGCAATCTCGCATCAATCCCGCATCAACCTATTGCGGCCCTAGGTGACGACGAAAATTGGGCCTATTTAGCTTCGAGCAGATGACTGTTCTATGTGGTGCTCTTCACAATCGTAGATATAATAGTTAGATTCTGTTCGATAAACACCAGACATCAACAAGCAAACAATTTTTACGAACAAAAGGTCATCCATCCAAAATTGCCTGCGGTGCGCCCGTCTCATTTGTGACACATGTGAAGCACTATATACCCAAGAATTCCAGATGGAGTGGTGAATACCAGTAAGGGTTTTCTTGTCAGTCCCACAGTGTGTTTATACTCATGATATTTTTTTATATATTTGGTACTCTATATTCTATATTCTATGATACACTCTATATTTGGCAGAACAGAATGGCACTGCAGACGAATTGTTCAAGGCTAAACTGCGCACCTTTCCAGGAGCTTATAGTAGCCGTTATTCAGCAACTGTCCACAAAGCTCATCCCAGTGCGGATGAACAGCTCGAAGTCGTCCCAACTGAAACGACGAACAACTGTTATTTCTCGATGCGTTACGTTAAAATGACACTCATGCAGCAAGCAGATCCAGGTATAAGGTGCAATGCGCCTTCGACTGTCTGTTAGCGAACCCCGGGTGCTTACATACCCGGGAGCGAGTGAAATAGAAATCACGGCTTGATGCGGAGTCCCTAAGTTATGACGCATGGGCCTCGTGTCAGGGCGGCGGAAGGACGTCCCGTGGTCCAAGTTCTGCAGCGGTCGAACTTCGACAACGCTTTTGTTTCGGCCGAATCAACGCAGGCCAAGGGTTAGAATTTCGTCTTTGCAGCAATGGTCTCCGAGTCCCGTGGAAGTTGAAACATGTGACATGGCCAATTTTGCCAATTTGCAGAGACTCTGAAGCAAATCCTATGGTGAAGAAAGAGTGAGAGGGTCAGGATGGGTGTAGGGAAATGCAGTAGACAGCGAAGTTAGGCTCTTTGGGAAATGCTCGGGGCATACTGCAATTGGGCTGAGGGACGACCTGCCTGAAAGCGGCGCGGACAAAAAAGCCGGACAGTGCCTGTGGAGCCAGTGTGAAAAGGTGGGGCTTTAGCTTCATGAAAAGCATAGAATTCTTTCTAGCTATCTAAGCCTTTTATCTAGAAATGTAGAATTCTTGGATCTATCCTAGTCCGGGGGGGGGCCCATAAATAAAAAGTATTATATGTAACGAATCCATTTGAGACTTACCGAGCGGCTCCTGCAGAACAACATCTAAACCTAAACACGAAAAGTCGCAAAGAAAAAAACGAAAAAACACATTTGTTGCGGTTGTAAATAGGCAAAATTGTGTGCCCTCTTTACCATGTTAGATCCTGGTTATAACATGTCAGGCGGCGGTCAGCACGTGGCATGCGGCTTCATGCGCCCTCCTCACCATGGTAGATCCTGGTTATAACATGTCAGCCGGCGGTCAGCACGCGGCTTGCCTGCATTCCGTCGCTCTATGCCCGCCGAGACGGTTGTAAGCCGGGGCGATTTTTTACTTTTATGTTTGTTCGTTCGTTTTTAGTTTCTTTTAGGTTCCATTTCGTCCTCTAGGAGCCGCTCGGTAAGTTTCAATTTATTTTGTTACCTATATTTTAGTAATGTGGCCCCCGGACTAGGATAGATCCGAATTCTTCCCTTCGCCGCTCTCGGTTTTTGTTTTCAGATAGACGACGATAGGATGGGAGACGAGCAAGAACTCATATAAAACCATCGGCCGAGCAGACAGAACAGGCGGAAATGGTCACCTACGTCACATCGACTTCGCCCGATTCCGGATAGTGGACGACTACCACCAATATGTCCGAACCCGTGATCTGTATTTCCGCCTGAAGTCATGTCCAGGACCATTGGATAAAATCGTGTTACGACAAAGGTGTTGAAGCAGTGCTGCGGCCCGTGTGGGGCCGTCTAGGCGCGCGTCGGGGGAATCGAAACCCCAGGGGTGAAAGGCGCCCGTAGGCGACGGGGCGACCTTCCAAGTGGTAGCAGCGAGTGGTTCTGGCAGCCCGCGATCAGAACAGTCTCGCATGGCGCACACCCTCCGGTGTTAAGCCTCAACCGGGCATCGGCATCGCGATTCAGATAGAACTAGGAGCATTAGTTTACGCGTCGCGACACCCGCAGCTCTGCGATGAGCCAATCAGCCCTCGCCGTGGATGCGATGATGACCAGCTGGGGACCTAGAGGTCGACCAGATTTGGGGTTTGGGTAGAGGGCTAGGAGGCTCAGACGGCTAGTGGTAGCAGACCAAAGATTCGGACAGATGTGAGCTCTTTCGAGCTCCATTGAATGAGCCAGAAAAGGATACTGCCTCAACAACCCTTGGGGCGAATTTTTCGGGCGTTGCTTATTCTTCGTTGAATATCCGTTTTTGTTTGTATGGGGATTAACTGCAAAACATGCTTCCAGGTTGAAATTGCACGAAGAATAACATTAGATAGACGAGAGACCTTCTCTTGGAAATAAATTATGATCTTCCAGTAGTATCTTCATCAAGTGAGGAAATGAAGCGCCTTGGAAGGCGCGATGCTGAAGGGAGATATATTGTAAACGGGGATATATCGAGGTATTATGCGAAATTTAGTTCTGAATTTAGTTTTATGTAACCGGCAAGGATTCATCAGCCATGTGCAAATAGGGCCTCCGATCGGTACTAGCGACCACGCTACTATAACCTATGAGTTAGACATGATGTTTAAGACTAAGGATGTTATATGGGTTCGAAACTTCAATAAAGGTGATTATTTTCAAATTGGTAAGTACCTAGTGGAAATTGACTGGATAGGCATAATGAACTCCGGAGGCACCGTTAATGAACTTTGCAAAACCCTTCTCGCAATTCTTCGTCACACTATCGAGTTGTATGTTCCCATGAGGCAGCTAAATGATCATCTTCTTCTTCAGCGTTTGTCCCGCTTCGAGGCGGGGTCCGCTATTCTGGTGTGGTGACGCCACTTTACGCGATCAAATGCTTGATCGGGATGGATACCAGCAACCTTTAGGTCCACATGCAACGTATCAAGCCATCGCTGCTTCGGCCGCCCTTTAGGCCGGGTTTTCCGGGCACAGCTATGTTAAGGCCAATCTTCCTAACAGTGTCACCACTAGCTCGAAGAACGTGGCCATACCACCGAAGGCGAGCTTCACGTAACTTGTCAGCAATTGGAGCGACACCAAACCTCTGGCGTATTTCATCGTTGCGAATACGGTCCAGACGCGTAACACCAGCCGTCCATCGCAGCATTTTCGTTTCCATTACGCTGAGGCGAGTCTCAACCTCCTTGGTTGCAGGCCAGCACTCAGCTCCATACATCGCTACTGGTCGGACGATGGTTCTATAGATCTTCGATTTAAGGCGTTCCGGTATCTTCCTGTCGCATAAAACGCCTGTCATCGAGCGCCATTTGAACCACGCTGCGCTCACGCGCGAGTTCACCTCGAACGCCAGACTACCATCAGACGCAATTGCAGATCCAAGGTACTTGAAATTTGTCGTTCGTACTAGCGCAGTGCCATTGATCTCAATGGACCCGGCTTCGTTTACGTCTGTCGTCAAGTACTCAGATTTTTTGACGTTTAGCTTGAGCCCGAACATCGCCAAGCGGTCGCACCAAGCTTGCGCTTGTCGCTCGAGTTCGCTCTTCTCTTCGCTTGCAAGCGTTACGTCATCTGCATACAGCAGCGTCCAGGGAGCAGTCTTCTGAAGGTCTCTCGAAATGGCATCCATTACGACAATGAATAGGAGCGGGGAAAGCGCAGAGCCCTGGTGAACACCAACGGAGATAGGAAACTCCGCCGATGTGCCGGCTGGCGCTCGCACACTACTCTTTGGACCAGAGTAAAGTATGCGCACCCACTCAATAAGCTCTTCGGGAACACCGTGTTGTCGTAAGGCGTACCATATAACCTCACGCGGTACACGATCAAATGCTTTCTCTAAGTCGAGAAAAGCTATGTGCAGCGGTTTCTGCTTTTCGCGATGTCTCTCTACCAGAAGACGAGCAGCATGTATGGCATCGATGGTGCCACTGCCCGCTACGAAGCCACATTGATTGGTGGAAAGTTGGACGATATCGCGAATACGTCCATCTACAATTCGCTCGAAGATTTTCATGCTGTGCGAGAGCAAGCGAATTGGACGGTAATTCGTGCAGTCCGCAGGACTGCCCTTCTTCTTCCATATCGGGATCGTCGTGCTTTCCTGCCAACTACCAGGTACCTTCTTTTAGGGCCTCTACAGAGTCTCGCGGCAGCACCCCGAGAACTCGTCCATATCGCTCCCGCCGCAGTGGGACCCACGCTGCCACTGTGGTGGAAGCCGCGGCGCGGACGAGTTGTCGCGGAGCCGCCGCACGCAAAGGTCCCCGAGGGCTGTCGCAGTTCACGGCGGCTCTCACCCGCAGCGCCAGGAGCTGCGGGTGAGACCCGCCGGGGCGTGATACATGGGTATCGATAATGGTTCATCTACTTGGGAACATTTTTTAACGGGTTTACATGCTAGGAATAGGTTGGTGCGTAATTTCTGTACATAAAAGGGCTTGACAACCAACAATATAATCACCGCTAGTGTCGACAAATGGAGGCATATGGAATTCTGCACTCAAAACGTAGCGCAGAAAAAAAAGCGCGATGTTAGGTAACCTTAATTGCACTGAAAATCTTCGTGGCCTTCCAGTCACAAGTTAGCCGTGTGAGGTTTAGGAAACACCCTTCCACAGAAATGCAACAACAAGGCAGACCGTTCTTTTTTAGTAGGAGCTATAACTGCATCGGACAGACCTCCCGGACTCAACAAGGCATCGGAGGGAATGCTGTCATCACAAGGGCTACCACATTATCCTCGAGCTTCTTGTCAACAGAGGAAACTTTTAGTAGAGTTAGAACGACAAAAGTGAGAGCAAGCGCAAAATGGTACAGAACTGTTGTGTTAAAAGGAGTGTTCTGTTAGATTTCGGGGCTTAGGTTCAAGAACTCCTAACTTGGCTTAGAAAACGCTTCTTCACAGAAGAAAAAGCGTTTTGCTTACTACATCTCTGACATTCATAGAAGTCGCAACTGCCGGCAAATGTACGCAGTATTGCGTCGCGGCGCCGCACCACCCGCCGCTGCCATGGCGGGTCCGCGGCACCCGCAAGACTCTGCTGCCGGCCTTACGTAACAACCTGGTTGAAAAACTTCGTTAGCCACTCAGCAGGACTCCAGCACCTCAGCTTCCATAGGTTGGCCGCTATATCATCGGGGCCCGTTGCTTTGCCTGGCTTCATCTTCTTCAAAGCCGCTTCCGTCTCCTCCACAGTGAATTTCTGCACAGGACCGTGCGTAGGAGGGACGCAAGTGATGGGCGGATGGGCAAACTCTTCTGTCGAAATTCTCTCGAAGTAGTCATGCCATCGTTTCATAGCCCTTTTGCGGTTCGTCAGTAGATGGCCATTCTCATCGTTGATGCCCAAAAATTTCTCGATGTCCTCGGCCTGACAATGGTGTGCCTTGGCAAGTCGATAAAGATGTCGTTCACCATCGCGCGTCTCGAGTTTATCGCTGAGATCATGATAATGGACGGCTTTTGCAACGGCTACGGCCTTCTTTGCCGCTTTCTTCGCCTCCTGGTACATACGCCATTTGTCTGCAGTCTTGTCGCGCAGGAACGCGTGATATAATTTTTTCTTCTCTCGGACTTTTTCTCTTACGTCGTTAGTCCACAGCCACGCCAGCTTCTCGATCTTGCGGCGTCCAGGCTTAGTCATACCTAATTCAGAGCATGCAACTTGTAAAATCGTATCGGTTGCATCTTTCCATGTTTCGTCGACGGTTGTCACCGTCGGCAACCGAATACGAGAAACAAAAGCTGCAGCGTTTTCCTTCAACCGCCACCACTTGATTCTCGGTGGACCGCATCGCTCGACATGCCTCAGCCTCGGAGGGGCGAACTTAAAAGTGCATATCAGCGGACGGTGCTGCGTGGCGACAGTCTCGTACGGCACCACCTTCGCATCTGTAACCAGCTTTCGATCGCGATGCTTCACAAGGATGAAGTCGATCTGTGTCTTGGTGCTCCCGCTATAGAACGACACCAGATGGGAGTCACGCTTTCGAAATACGGTGTTCGCGATGATGAGGTTATGCGAGTCCGCATACTCAAGGATTCGCTCACCATCAGCGTTACGTGCTCCATATCCGAAACCGCCGTGACAGCTGCGACCATCTTTCGCAGTCCCCACATGACCGTTGAGGTCACCTGCGATAACGACAGCGTCTTCTGACGGTACCTCTGCTGTCTTTTCATCAAGCAGGGTCCAAAACTCATCCTTGGCTCTCTCAGAGCAGCCTGCCTGCGGAGCGTATGCAGAGAAGTAATGATACATACGCTGTTCAGCAGCGACTACGACCTTCATCAAGCGGTCATTAAAACGTTCCACGCTTATAATCGCGTCTCGGAAACGTTCGGAGACGATTACACCAACTCCGCTGGTGGTCCTGGGACTGCCGCAGAGAATGGCCTTGAAGCCTCGGCCTATGTCCCTCGACTTACAACAGGACCACCTCGTCTCCTGTACCGCACATAAGTCGATTCGTCTTCGCTCCAGTGCTTCTGCCAACTCTCACGAGCGGCCCGTCAACGTACCCACATTCAGCGTAGCTACGCGGGTCTTGCCTATGTTACGGGACTTTCGGACTAGCTCAGTTTCCCCCCGATGCCGTCCTCGCATCAGGGACCCTCGCATACTTCTCACACTCGCCGGGCTCTGCGAGTGCGCGTCGGCTCCCGCGGACGCCGTAGCATTATCTCGATACTCACTTAACGTCATCAACCATGTGATGTGACATGGGATCTCCATAGGCCGGCCTGTCACTAGGGCCTGTCGCCTGTACTCGAATGTCCGTGATTAGCTTAGCTCGCAGAGGCGAACAGTTTCCAGTGGCACCACGTGGAGGAACGGACATCGCCACCTAGGCAGCTAAATGATGACGGGGAAAATTACCGTATACATCTTAAAAGGATGATTTCTCGCTGCCATCACTACTGGAAAAAGGCATAAACAACAGATAAACCTAAAGGCTGGTCTTCATACGAGTTTTGATCTACGAAGCTTAGTAAGGCTTTGCATCGCTATAACGTCTACGTAGAAAGGAAAGCCACTACTTCTGCAGACAAGATAGCATCTTATAGGCTTATTCGGTCTCGGACTGGGAGAGATAATGTAGTCTCTAGCCTGGTCGATGAATGTGGTGAAACGGTTTATAAGGCGAAGCATAAAGCGGACTTGTTGGGACGAGTCTTCCATAAAGTATATAATAAAAGTCAGTTCGATGAAGATAGTTCTATGGTGAATGATATTGCAGATTTGCCACGTTTTCAGCGAACGAGTTCCGCACCGTGATTTATGAGACGAGATTATTGAGATGTTGGCTCAAATGCTGAAATCTTCGTCATTATCTCCGGATTTCGTTCTTCTAAGCTTCTCTACATAGCCTACCCACTGGAGCACATATTCAATTTGAGCCACACTAGAGCGCAAGTTCGTGCTAGGTGGGAGCATGCGTTTGTGACTCCTATCCTTAAGAAGGCTCCACTAAATGATCCCAGAAACTACCGGCCAATATGCATCACCTCAGTCTTTGCAAGAACGTTTGAGAAAATTCTCAAAAAGCATATCCTGAGTCATTTCGAAGCTCATGGCGTAATATCTGAAGACCAATACGGTTTTCTTAAGGGAAGATCTGTAGGAACAGCTGTCGTTACCTCCTTGAATGATTGGTCGAAAGCTTTTGAAGAGAGAAGACGCACAAATGTAGTGAATTTTGACTTCTCAAAGGCGTTTGACAAAGTTCCCGTCAAAAAATTGATGGTCAAATTGGAAGCAGTTGGGGTTCATCCCACAATTGTAAGCTGGATTTGAAAATTTCCGACAGGAAGAACTTATCAGGTTAAGGTTAAGGACCAGTTTTCAGACGTCTTCTCAGCTTTAAGTGGTGCTCCTCAAAGAGGTGTTCTATCACAAATATTACTCTCGTTATATACCTATGATCTCTCAAATTACATTACTAATTTGGGGGTCACTTGTAAAATGTATGCTGATGATGTGAAAATCTACAGAAGAATAGATGATGCTGAGTACTCAATGTTCCTTCAGACAGCAATAGATTTGGTTACTTACTGGGCAGAAGGATAGGAGCTGCCGCTTGCAGCTGAGAAGACGCATTTTCTTATGATCGGATTTAAGTATCATACCCAAACACCGACGAATCGAATTGATGGTCAGACTCTGGAAAAGGTCGATGAAGCTCGTGACTTAGGCTGTATTACAACGAGTGATTTGTCTTTTTCAAAGCACTGCAAATGTTTGGTGAAGAAGGCCAGTTTCCTATAACCTATTCAGGGCTCTGAAGTCTTGTATTCTCGAGATCTACATACGGGCTTTCAAAACCTATGGGCGTCCTATCGTTGGAACTGGAATAACAGTATTTAATCTATCTAGGAAGGAGGATATTGATCTTTTGGAAAGTGTCCAAAATAGCTTCACGAGGAAGCTCATGAGAAGATGTTCTTCAGCGGATTATAGCCAAACTCCAAATGGTTCCCAACGATCTGGGCGTGTTGACCTTCTACAATTGAAAATCAGAAGGAAGACTGCCGATATTGACATGATGTATAAAATTTTTCCAAGAAGTTGTCAGTAAATCTGGCAGATTTCTTTGGTGGGATGCTGACAAAGTCCGTCAGAGGAAAGCTTAAACTTCGAGTGTCAGTTGACGGTTTAGAACAGATTTTTTAACCTACAGAACTTTCAAGGAATTGAAGTTGTTGCTTGGCAAAAAAAGACGATTTAGCGATGCTGTCTGCGCAAGTGCGTAAAAGGTCTTCCACATGTTGCATATCGTGAAATGCCCGAAGACATGCTACTACTCATGCATCGTTTAACAGTGTTTCTTGCGTTTTTGTGCTAGGTATGTTTTTGCGATTCTTTTTTAAAATGATTCATGCTAGATTGATCTACGCTATAAATAATATAATATAATATAATATAATATAATATAATATAATATAATATAATATAATATAATATAATATAATATAATATAATATAATATTATATAATATAATATAATATAATATAATATAATATAATATAATATAATATAATATAATATAATATAATACAATATAATATAATATAATATAATATAATATAATATAATATAATATAATATAATATTATTTCCACGGATCTCCCTCGACAGAGAGCCTTCGGGTTCTCTTTTTAAGAGGGGTCTCAGGCCGCTTGTCGCAGGGCCACGTGGTGCGTCCCCGGGTGGTGGATAGGGGAATTAAACGCGAACCAAATGCGACCGTGTACTGCCCAGAGACGCAGGTGGGATGCAGGGGATGGACTCCTTGCTCCTGCTGTGTCGGGTCGACGCGTTCCTTGCGCGTGGAGCGGCATGTTCTTGCACAGTGTGCGTGGATGTGTCCGTGACTGTGCGGATTGTAACTGTGTCGGCTCGGCCAAGAGCTTGCACTCGTAAACTGGGAGTACATGAAAGACGATTCGAGGCCGCCTTAAGTCTCGCCCCGTCCCTTCGGGCAGTCTGGCTGGCTGCACGGAGTTCTTCGCCCGCACGACAGAGCCCGACTAGCTACCCATGTTGTATGGAAGTCAAACACAGCAGCACTAAAGGGCCTCATTCCCCTGACCCCGAAAGAGCCCCCATTTCTGCAGCGATGGGAAGGACGAGTACGGAGAGGCTGCTAAAATCTCAGGGTCTAACCAGGCTCCGCAAATTGAGAAGGACTAGGATGACGATCTGTACTTACAACGCCCGCACACTCGCATCGAAAGCATCCGTCGAGGATCTGATGATGAAACCAGGAAGATCAAGTACGACGTCATCGGACTGACCGAGACGAGAAGACACCACCCCTACACGCCGCCTACGACTCCGGAGAAGAACTGTTCCTCGGAACATACGACAGCAGGGGAGTAGGCGGTGTTGGTGTCTTCGTCAACACGGACTTGGCCATGAACATCGATTCGTACGAGTCTCTGACAACCCGAATCGAACGTCTGCGACTGAAGCGATGTGGCTCCATGCCAGCTTTGACTGTATTCTTCGCGTATGCCCCAACATCCGACTACGACGACGAAGAGGTCGAAGCCTTCTACGTGGAGCTGGAAAAGTTCTATAAGGAAGACCACACCTTCTACAAGGTGATCGTCGGCGACTTCAACGCCGAGATCGGGCCACGAAGGTCGCCGGAAGAACTTCACATCGGAACCCACGGTTTGGACTGGAACGAGCAAGGTGAAAGGCTGTCTGAGTTTATCATGTCGACCAACACCATCCATGGAAACTCACAGTTCCAGAAGCCTCCCTCTCTACGATGGACCTGGGAATCCCCCGATGGCCAGTTCCACAACGAGATCGACCACATCATCTTCAACCGCAAGTATCGCCTGACCGACGTTTCCGTTGTCCCCAAGTTCTACACGGGATCGGACCACCGCCTCCTTCGCGCAAGGTTCCGCTTTTCGCGTCAAGGAGAGAAGACCGTGAAATACAAGAAGAGGAGTCCCAGAACGACCATCAACTGGGACCTTTACTTACACCTCTCTCGCCGGCCTTTGGGAAGATACCCTTATGGACAACATCGACGAGGAATACGACCACTTCGTGCACCATCTCCGCGATAGTGCTAAGGGAGCCGAGAGCTTGAAGACCACCAAGAGACGCCTGTCTCCGGAAACTCTCAAGCTGATACGCCAGCGTGGAACAGCACGAGCGTCAGGCAACTACCAACTGATGTCCGAGCTTGCGAAGCTATACAGAGCGGCGACAAAGGAAGATCTTAAGGGGAGAAGGGCGGAAGTGTTGGCTGAAGCTACAGAGGCAGGTTTGAGCATCCGCAATGCCCGCCGAAACTTCGCCAACTTCAAGACCAAGATGACCGCTCTCCGACGTCCTGACGGAACCGTCACCTCTTCCAGAAGGACCATGGAGAAGGTCATCCACGACCTCTACTCCGATCTCTTCGATAGCCACGTCCACCTGCCCCCACGCCATCTTCCGCAGGATGGATACGTCGTCCCCTCTGTTCTTCCTTCCGAGATCCGACACGCCATCTCGTCGGTGAAGAAACGTACAGCACCCGGTCCCGACAGGATCACACCCGAACACCTGAAGAACCTCCGGCCAGCGCTCATCAATACCCTGGCGCGGCCCTTCACGCGCTATCTGTCGGAGTGCAAGGTTCCATCTCAGTGGAAGACCAGCAGGACCGTCTTGCTGTACAAGAAGGGAGACGTGCACGACATTGGCAACTATCGCCCGATCTGCCTGCTGTCCGTAGTCTACAAGCTGTTCACTCGAGTCATCCTGAATAGGATCAGCAGAACGCTGGGCGAAGGACAGCCATGCGAACAAGTAGGATTTCGGAGAGGATTCAACACGATCGACCACATACACACCATTACGAAGCTCATCGAAGTGTCGCGAGAGTACAAGCTGCCGCTGTGCCTTACGTTCATCGACCTGAAGAAGGCATTCGACTCCGTCGAGACTGAAGCGGTCCTCCAAGCCCTGCTCACTCAGGGCGTTCCTACCCACTACATCAGAGTCCTTCGAGAGCTGTACAGTGGATTCACGACCAAGATCTCTCCATTCTACGACGTCGTCATCGACGTGAAGAGAGGGGTTCGGCAGGGGGATACCATATCCCCGAAGCTCTTCAGCGCCACCCTCGAAAACGTCGTGCGCGAACTGGAATGGGAAGAAATGGGAGTGAAGGTCGACGGCCAGCAGCTGCACCATCTTCGTTTCGCTGACGACATCGTGCTCATAACACCGAGCATCAGCCAGGCGGAGCGAATGCTGGCCGACTTCGTGTATGTGGGAACGTTGGACTGCAGCTGAATCTTACGAAGACGCTGTTCATGAGGAACGGACAAGTTTCTGATGCCCCATTCACGCTCAACGGAACGAACATCTCCGAATGCTCCAGCTACGTCTATCTGGGTCGCGAAGTCAATATGGCCAACGACCTAGCGCCAGAGCTGAGCGGGAGGAAACGAGCGGCTTGGGGAGCTTTCAAGAGCGTCGAAGAAGTCGCAAAGAAGACGAAGAACGTCCGACTCCGTGCCCACCTATTCGACTCTACCGTTCTTCCTGCCCTAATATACGCCTCAGAGACCTGGGCTATACGAAAGCAGGATGAACACGCGATCAGCGTCGCGCAGCGTGGAATCGAGAGGACGATGCTCGGAGTGACACCACTCACGCAAGTGAGAGAAGGCCTCCGGAGTTCCGAGCTTCGCCGACGTTCGAAGATCAGAGATGCTGTCGCGTGGGCCAAGTTGTCGAAAATTAGGAGGGCCGGCCACGTAATGCGCTTTGCAGACACCCGCTGGACGAGAGCCGTCACCGACTGGATTCCACGGGATGTCAAAGGAACACCGAGACGCCCACCAACGCGTTGGTCGGACTTCTTCGTGAAAGCCCTGAACGACCGCTATGACGCTCTTCGTGTCCCTCGAGCGAGGAGGATCCATTGGAGCACTCTGGCACGCGACAGGGACGAATGGAGACGCTGGTGGCCCCCGCTCGAGCAAGTCGATGATCAACGAGACGACGGGTGATACAGGTGATATAATGTAATACATAATATAATATAATATAATATAATATAATATAATATAATATAATATAATATAATATAATATAATATAATATAATATAATATAATATAATATAATATAATATAATACAATATAATATAATATAATATAATATAATATAATATAATAGTATAATACAATATAATATAATATAAAGGATAAAAAAGGATGAATTACGGCGTTACTCAATCTCTTTTGGGATGCGCCAGCGCATTCTACTTCTACGGGATGTCGTGGAGGCGATATGAATGCGTATTTGGCCCTACAATAACTTGTGGTGGCCAGCCGATGAACAAGTCAGCGCTTCATCCTTCCCATACACGTCTGGTAGCAATTCACCGACCCCGGAGGGATGGAAGGCTTGGTTGGCCTGGGCGGAAAATTCGAACCAGGAACCTGGTATCGGGTGCTCGCGACCGTCGGCGCCTCCTCCGACTGCGCTACACGCGCCCATAATATAATATAATATAATATAATATAATATAATATAATATAATATAATATAATATAATATAATATAATATAATATAATATAATATAATATAATATAATATAATATAATATAATATAATATAATATAATATAATATAATATAATATAATATAATATAATATAATATAGTATAGTATAATATAATATAATATAATATAATATAATATAATATAATATAATATAATATAATATAACATAAAATATAATACAACACAAAAGAATAAAGTTAACAATATGTTAATGTCAATTCCAATCTGGAAGCATGTCCAACCGCTAATCCTTATATAATCAAAAACTGATATTTAATAAAAAATGAACAACGCCTAAAAACTTCGCCTCAAGGATTGTCGAGGCAGAATCCTTTTCTGGCTCATTTGATAGAGCTCGAGATTCTAATACCGAAGATGGTAGGGTCTACACCAGTTCTAATCTTTCGACTGCCCCCGCAAGCCCTCTATCGACTGTATTCCACCAAATCTGGCCGACCTCTAGGCTCCCGTATTTGGTCGGCTTTTTTCCGCGGCGAGAGCCGCCGTGCCTCATTGCGGAGCGGCGAGTGTCAAGCCACCGACTTCCAGGAATGGTGTCGTAGAGCTGGAGCGATGGCCATCGTTCGAAACAGTAACATAGGGGGGAGAACATGACTGTCATCAGCACTGTCAACCGCTGTTCGCTGGCTTCCGAGGAGGAGACTTCGCTTCGAACACAGACCTCGGTCGAGACGCCCCACACAGTGGAAAACTACGTCGTTCTCGAAGAAGTCAAGAAGGATCAGGAGGTTGGCAGCTGCAGGCTTGCGAGAGACTCGGGTGCACCCATCCAGCAGTGCTCAGTCGCCTCCAGTCCCTCGTCCACGGAAAAGTGCTGACTCGATGGATCCCACATGTCCTGACCTATAGATAGCATTCGGTTCACTTGGGTGAACATTTGTCGGTTTCTCCTTCTGCGCCCGCTTGAAAAGGGGTTTCTGGAGGACATGACTACTCGAGATGAGAGCGGGGTCCTCCACGATTCCATTCCGCAACGTGCCGTACGGCTTCCTCAAGAAGAAAACCTGCCAACGAAAGCCAAAATGGGCCTCCAATCCAAGCTTTGCTATGTCTGGGGTTCACGGGGAATGTTGTACTACGAGTAGCTCCAGTCACTGGCAGCATTTTCGCCAATCGACTTCAGAAATGGCGGACGCTGTTCGAGAAAAACGGCCGAGACGAGCTTCTGCCCACCCTCTTCACGACAATGCTAGACTTCACATGGCAAGAGATACCCATAAAAACTGGGCAAGCAGTGCCAGGACCCTGATCCCCTTATTCGCTTGATATTGTCCCCTCTGACTACCACATATTTCGCTGCTAGACAGAAAATAAACACCTTCGAATTTTTGCAATTTCAAAAGGTTGCATGATGTTTACTCCTAGCTATGTTCATGAAGACGGAAGGGCATGTCCTTTCGTACGCCGTTGTACACCAATTTTTGTCCCTTTAATACTATAACAATGCACGCAATTCGTGTTAGGGGGCGAGGTGCACGGTTGTGATTGAGACTTTTCTTCCTCATTTTTTGCTACAAGCTCACATCCCAAAGGATCCTAGAGCTGCAGTAGACTACGTCAAGGAAAGCGCGACATGCTGACCCAGCGTGAGCTCTACAATGAAGAAATCCATACTTACAAGGGGGTGCCCCCTAAGCCGCGTAGCGCCCTCGTATGGTTTATTTTTGCAAAGCCAGTGAATGGAATGCGGACAGAATAGAACTGGTGTCGGCGTCGCAGAGGTGAAATACTGCCGGGGAATGCGAGTCGGGAGATGAAGCGCCAACCAGCGACTTGTCCAGGCGTAATTCTCATATCGCAGAAAATGCTCGACGTTCCATGGCTGGTGCTCTCCAAAAGCTTTGGTTCAATCTCAACAGCTCAACCAATTATCGACTCATACCTGTTCGTAGGTGAAGCACTTGCCGAGTATCAACTGTAGACAGACCACGGGGAACTCGACACCGGCGCCGTTGGCGCGGCACACCACCTCCTGTACATGTATCTTCACCGGTGACACCGATCGCTCTTTTCGACCTGTTCCTGAAGAGCGGCTATTGAGTGGCACTGATCGTTTCGAAAAGAAGGCGAACTCGATTTTTACTTCAGCAGATGAATACAGCCAACTGTAATGTGCTTTTAAAGGGCTATCCGTACCGCAAACTCCTCATAGCTTCTACAGAGCAGTCCATATGGCTGAGTGCTTGGCAAATACGTCTTGAATTATTTTGCCGCGCATTCGCGGCATAGGAACAATCGAATGGGTAATCAGCCAGTTTAGGCAGCTGTGAGACGAAATTAGCCTACACGTCATAAGCAATGGGTAGGAAACTTGCTATACAGGAATTCATCGTAGAAGACGTTAGCCTTCTGCGAGGACAAAATCGAGTTGGAAGTGAGGGCTCAGGAATGACTGAATATTCATGCGCTGACCTTCATAAATAGGATCCAGCCGCCGGTCGGGAGTGAGGCTTTTTCTTCCCGATGAAACTCGTTGCAGCTGCGACTGAGCTCGAAACTGAAAAAAAGAATTCCCTAATGAATACTGAGCAAAGAGGTTTGTCTTGGAATACGTAGATACCTCGAAACCGCCGGCGCTTGTGCTTTCCGATGCTTGCATTAATTTCTTCCTCAGCTCGCTCAAGCTTGAATTCTCGGCCTCGTCCTGCTGAAACTGCGAGAGTTCGACCGCGTTCTCTTATGGACTAATTGTAGCCGCGATTTCCGTTGTGCTCTAGGAAGAGAAGGCAGCTCAGAACGCAGCACCGCACCAGCTTCGAAGGATTCTCTCCATCCCTTCGCAACTCGGCGGTCCTTCTTCAATGAAAAATTCTTCCAAATTTACCGAGCTAGACGTGCGCGACGTGCACGCCGGTGGAACGCCATTGGAAGTTGGGTTGGGGGAGCGTTCGACAGAGGCCTCCTTGGAAACAGATGGCTCTTTAGAACCGTTGGCTGTGAGAGATCCCTCGGAAGGCGTCCTTGCAGGTGAAGTGCTAGAAAAAGTTGGGATATCTCGAAGTTATGATGTGCCAAGCCTCTACATACCCATTCGTGAGAACACCATTAGCTTCTGGTGACGGTGAGCCGTCCTTCTTCTCCAGTTTCTTCCGAACTACTCGAATCTATACGAGGAGCGATAATCAGTTGAACGTTTTTTGACAGGGCGGGCTTTCGAAAAGTGAGCGTGGATATCGAAATGTTATTGGTAAGAGCAAAGGTGCCTGAAGGGGGAATGACGCACCCATCCAAAAACCGGATGAAATGCTGAGTGCCTCGAGAAATTGGAGTTTAAATTAACGCATTCTGATCAGGAGTAGCTGGAAGTCTTCTTCGCATATAGGAAGTTCACCATTGCTCCACGCCCTCTTTCCCTTGTGAAGGATACTCACACTTTTTCTTCTATTCTTTTCCCTCCATTGTTCTACCTCAGAGACTAAAGCTGTGCTTTGAGCTATTTGTAAAGAAAGTGTCACTTTGTGGTCTATAGACATAAGAATGTAAATCTAAAAACTGCTATGGCTGGTGAAATTGCTCACGGTTTTCTTCTTCTCGCCTTTTTCATCTGTACGATCGTCGTTGGGAGTGATAATAGTTGGTACCTTACAAAATGATACCTTTTAATCACAAAAGATGAACAAAATTATCGAAAAATACTTGCTTGAATATGTTATTACAAATGAAAAATAAAGGGTAGTTTGAAGTAAAACATTTTCCAACAGATTTAATCTTGGATACCCACAGAAGCCAAGAACCCATAGCCCTTGTTGTTTTAGAAGGAACGTCGTTCGTTATGCTATGGCGTATTTCCAACATCCTTGTATGAGCCCACCCTAAGAACAGGGCCTAACGCCTAAACCAGCAAAGCAAGTGAGCAAGATCGAGCACTCGACAACGGCACAATTTTGAACAAAGCTCAGGTCCCTTAAGGTCAAGGAAAATTTTTATCTTCAGAACCCTAGAGTGAATGACTACGGTACGTTTCTGAAAACCGAAAGATACTAGAAGCACTTGGCGCAGATTGATGAGGATGAAGAGACTCACGAGCTTTCTCTTGTCGCCGTTCTCGTCGAATGGATCCTCGTTTGGCGTGCGCTTCTTGACGACCTTCTTCACTACTCGCACCTTCTTTGGTGGAGGCGGCGGTGGAACGGCGAACACCCGAGTCACGGGCACGATCCACAGGGAGAAGTTGCTCGACTCGACCACCTTAACGGCACCGATCAGGTCTGGGGAAACGTGGCTTTGGGAGGGAAGGCTTCATGCACGGAATGCGATTTTTAGACGACGTTGCCGGCTTGGTCAAGCGTGGGGTTGCCTTTTTCTGAAAAGTTGCCACCCACCCCCTACTTCCGGAGCGGATTTGTTGCGACCTCCCTCCCTGTCTCTACCATCGTTTTATTTCTCGCGCATACGTCTTGATTTCTTCATCGCTTCACGCGATTTCGTTTCCCTTAATAGGTTGTTCTTTGCAGGTGGGCTTCGACAATGAACAGAATATCGCGCAGCTCAGTTCACTGAAGAAGACATGTTATGCGGACAGAATAGAATTTTTTAAAGTTTTGAATGCTGATTGTTCTGAGGTTCAAAATAAAGAATCTCTGGCAGCAGTTTTCCAGTCGTCACGGTTCAATTTCTGCAGATTTTTGAAGGAGTTCACGGTCACGACATTTTTCTCTACCTGAACGAGCGACACGTGCGTCTCAAATTGTTCACTGAAATTGTACTGTACAAAATTGCGGGTGTCATTTACTGACGACGACTTAAGTACTTCGCCTAGAAAACGTGTTTTTGAAGTGCTCTTCGAATCGATGACGGAGTCGCGCTCGAAGGATGGACGATGGACTTGTCAAGGAAATCACTTTCTCCCATCTGATGGAAACAATTCAGACAGTTCAGGATTGCCAATGTTGCTTGACATACAGTGATAAAGCCATGCTCTTCTGAATCGATATTCTATGATTAGGAGTCTCGATCTTGCACATTTGCCAAAAGAAAAGCGTCCAAAGATCGATCCCTAATCACGCAGAGGCCGTCGGTTTCAGAAACTGCTTTTCGAAGCGTAGATTTTGCGTTTCTTCTAGTTCTCACTCCTTTATGAAATCCGCAGAGGCTCCAAAAAAGCTCCGGGAGGTGGCAGTTCAAGTGCGGCAGCTGCGTTCTCTGCTTTCGTCGATCGCATGCGATCTTTTCGCGGTAAAAATTTTCTCCCATCTGAAGGAAAGAACGTTAAAGAGCGTAATTCAACCTAACGAAGATTTAAGATCTGCCCACCATACAGCAAAAACCAGCTCCTCCGCTGCGGTATTTCATATGATTGGGGGACATCATTTGCGAAATTCTCAATTTTCATGAAAAAATTGTCTTCTACCTAAGAGACCACCTGTACAGTTAAAATTCTGCCACAAAAAGTTTTAAGACTCGATCGATACACAGTAAAAAATCATGATCTGAGGCAGGTTTGATCAACCTTTGGTCGATCATGCACCGACGTCATTGGAGCGGCAAAGTTGGACGTTCACAGAAATGACCATAACTCGGTAAGTTTTTGGAAATTTGAAAGAGCCGCTAACTTTTTTAAAAACAGAGCAAAAATGCTTTTTTACCGTATAACAGGGAATCTTTTTGAGGGGCGGGAGCGGGTTCGATTTTCGGCAGGTTTTTCGGCAAAAATCGAACTCCCTACCCCGCATGCCGACCGCTTTTTTGAAAGCTGCTTATTGTATGATAAGCAAGCATTTCCTTTCCCTCTATTTTTCAAGAAGTTAGCGGCTTTTTCAAAGTTCGGAAAACTTACCGAGTTGAGATCATTTTCATGAACGTCCAATTTCATCGCTCCAAGATCGACCAGAGGTCGGTCAAACCTGCTTGCTTCAGAAAATCATCACTTTTAATGTGTACCGATCAAGACTTAAAAATTTTCTGGAAGAATTTCAGCTGTCTGATTAAGGTGGAAAATAAATTTGTCTTCATGAAAAACGGAAATTTGAAAATGATCGCCCCTAATCACGTCAAACATCGCAGCAGAGAAGGTTGGCTTTTCGCTGCATGATGCACAGGGCTGGAATTTTTGCAGGGGATAATTTCACCCTCTGATGTTTTTCCTTCAGAAGGTAGAAAACTAGTTCTCTGAGAAGTCCATCCTTCGCATGTCATCAGCGAAATCAGAGAACGCAGTTGCCGCACTTAAGCTCAGAGATTTTTTGGAGTCTCTAAAATTCATAAAGCAGTGAAAACTAGAAGGAATGCGAATTCCACATTTTGAAAGCAGTTTCTGAAAGTACCAGCCTCCAGGCGATTGGGGGGGGGGGGATGAGGAGGGCGTGGTCGATTCCTGGGACGCCTTTCTTTCGGCAATGATGATGATGCAAGATCGAAACCCTGTCATACATGAGATCGTTTCAGAAAAACACGTTGTCTGTTTGTCAACCAGGGCTCGAACTCTTGTAGGGCACAATTTCACTTTCCGTTGTTCAGAGAGTTCAGTTCAACATGGAGCTCCTGAAGAGCTCATAGGGTGGGCGCGAATTCTCTACTCTTGTCCAAAGAGTCGAGTTCAAGCTGCAGCTTTAACCTTGATGGAGTTTCCCATCTCTGTCGGGGTACACCAGGGTTCCACGTTTGCCCCACTCCTCTTTGTTGTCATGATGGACGCCATCACCCGAGATCTTCAGAAGCCCGTCCCCTGGACGTTGCTTTATGCCGATGACGTGATGCTCGCTAGCAAGGATAAAGGTGAACTTGAGCGAGAGGTGCAAGCTTGGTGTGATCGCTTGGAGCGGTTTGGACTCAAACTGAACGTGAAGAAGACCGAATATCTAACGACGGACGTTACTGGTCCAGCTCCATCAAGGTTAACGGCATCGAGCTTCCACGCCTTGCGGTCTTTAAGTACCTGGGATCAGCAGTCGCGTCTGACGGCAAACTGATGGTCGAAGTAAATTCACGCGTGAGTGCACTTGGTCCAAGTGGCGCTCGTTGATTGGCGTGCTCTGCGATAGGAAGATACCAGAGCGCTTTAAGTCAAAGATCTACAGAGCAGTCATCCGCCCAGTAGCGATGTACGGCGCTGAGTGTTGGCCTGCCACTAAGGAAGTTGAAACGCGCAAGAAGAAGTTTCCTGCAGAGAGGAGCAAATTATCCATCGCCAAGTCCATCGTCTATTCTCCGGTTGCGACTCCGTCAACGATTCAAAGAGCGCCTAAAAAAATTCCTGCAAGAGCATAGTCGTCGTTAGTAATAAACAATCAAAAATTTAAACAATGCAATTTCAAATGCCGCTCCTTCATTTAGAAAAATGTGTAGTTTCCATGACATCCTAAAAAAACCTGCAAAAATTTAATAGCGATGAATGGGAAACCGCATAGCAGAAAATCTCTATTCTGAAATGTAGAACAATCAGTATTCAGAACCTTAAGGAGTTTCACGTATTCTGCTCTCAAAAAATCTCTTGTTCAGTGAGGTAAGTTGCGGGCCAATCTCTTCAATGTCGAAGCCACACCTGGAGAGAAGAAAATGTTAGGAGGAACAAGCATCACCTAAAAAGTTGAAAAATACAAATAGGAGAAAATTCTCTGCCAACCCCCCCCCCCCCCCCCGATTCTCGAACCTCAAGCTTGACTCTGGTTGCGGAACCTTTACCAACTCGGAAATTTGTTAAAGCTATCCTCCTCAAAAATTGACAAATTCCATTTTTTCCGGCGGCTTTCAGCTCGGTCTAGGCATAGGGAAGGGCTAGAACCTATCCGAAAAAGACGAGTACCGATTCAGGCGGCGAGCTGATCTGTGACGACGGCTCTGTGGAGTCCGGCGTGTCCTCGCGACGCGTCGAAACCGGCGGCGAGTTGCAGCAGAGCAGGTGATACGTGGGCTGGCTCTGAATAAGGACCTGATTGCCACTGGCGCAAACTTCGCAAATCATCCCCTTCGGCAGCCGGAGAAATGGCGCTGGAATTCGAGGTAAAGGACACCTGGTGGCGCTCTGCAGGGCTGAAGATTTTCGAGCTGAACAGCTGTCCCCTAACGAGCTGCTGGAGGATATATCGAGCCGACTCGCTGTCCACTGACCACTTGTCGGATAGCCGGCCAGTGGAGTTCTTGCCGGCCAGTGGAGTTCTTGTTAGAGCTTGTTTTCACTCTCAAACGTGGCGCATAGTAAGTAAGAATTGATGTGAAAGAGTGGCAAACTTTGTCTGGAGGTCTGATTGAAATACGCTCGAAATTCAGATATTTTGTTGGGCTCAAGCTATTAAACAGTCCCTGGAAAGGAGGAAAACGTGGGTAGTAACAATGTGAAAACGAGCCATGGTTATCAACTTCCATGACTAAATCTCCTTCCACTGCCCTTCTTCCGCCCCTTATAAACATTTTTGAATGGCTGAAGGCCATTCACAGCCACTATCTGAAGACCGAAAATCGTACATAATTTGAGAAGTCTAGGTGATACCAAAACTTGTGAATTGTTGTTTTTAGGTTTAGGGCACATCAGCTATCCTCGGAAGCTTCAGAAGAAGAATCGAGGAAGGAAAAGGGGTCCCCAGCTGGAACTAGGATGCTCACCTGCTCGAGTTCGGCGATAAAGAACGCCCATTTGTTCGGGTAGAGCCTATCGAACAGCTTCGTGAGCGATTCACGCCAGTTGCGACCTTTGCCGAGTATCAGCTCCAGACAGCAGCCCGACTGACCGTCTGTGAACAGCGCACTCTTCTGGAACCAGCAAAGGTTTCCACCCTGTATTTCATAAAAACGAAGATGTGGTTTCCTGAAGCTCATCTCTCCATAGTATAGGCTACATGTCCGGGAACAGCTTGAAGCCTCAACTGTTCTAAAGAATCAGTGCGCGCGAAGCTGTCAAAAATCTGAGCACGCCTATTTCTGTACGCGCTCATTCAGAAAAAGCCCCAGTCCTATTTTTGACGGCAGTGAATCAGACAACTCTTTCGAAAAGGGAAGCACCATAGGAACCAACGGTTAAAAGATAGAGTGGATGCGGACGGATAGATCGCCCTTTGAATGATGTGCAAGCGGTTAGATTTCAGGACCCTGCGCCCATCATGCGCGAGGTCCTGAAAGCGCGGAGACAGATTGAAAACGACCTTGACCTGTGTACCCGAAGATTTTGAGGATGGCTTAATTAGAACGATCGCTTGATCCCTTCCACAGGAACGCCGCGATGTTCCGGCGCTCGGAGTGCCTCTCTACTTGCCACGATTGCAAAAATTTTCCGTTCAACTCGGCAAAGTTGAGGCGACATATGGTGAGAAATTTCATGATTGATCTCGCTCCTTCAGGCCCAGAATCTTAATCGATCTCGGGGGATAAACACATGCGTCAGCCTCGCCCAGAACTCATCAAGGGCAAGCAGCTGCCGCGAAAGGTCGGAGTGGAGGTAGGAATCGTTAGTCTAGACGGGGATGGATCCCGAATCTGCAAGCAGACTTGCCTCGCAGTGCCATTCGCTGACATGACCCCCAGACATAGAGCGGCGGGCTAGCAGGGTAGCAGGTTTGCCGCGAATTTCTCGTTGCTTAGAACAAGACATCTAGCTCCGAAGTCAAGTCTTTAGACGGCACTTTGGTCCATTACTTTCATTAGTTTTATAAATCTCGTTAACATGTGGGATAGTTGACTTTTGACTATCCTTACCTATAAGATGCTTAGATGGGTGCAGCGCCTCTTCACTGCACTTCTTGCGCAAGCGAACGTCAAAGAAGTGCAAAGAGGGGAAGATGTGTCTGAAGTTTTGAATTCCTGTACGAAAGGTGCGTCAGTGAAATAAGGTCAGTCAGGGGAAGAAACTAAGCGAAGATGACCGAGCGAGAGGCGGAACAGAAAGGGCTCAGAACGGTGATGAGCCATGCTGGCCAGTGCATTCCTGATTGCGAGAAGCGACGGCATCACCGTGCAGGTAAACCTTCGTAGCCGGAAGCAGTTGGGAAGGCATGAAAAGGGCCTTCTAGAGCAAGGAGTTCGTGAGCACCGAGTAAGTGCTCGACTAAAACATGATCACGGTGGAGCGCAGCTCCCTAAAATTGGAAGAGCAGAGCTCTTGCGAGAGAGAACAGGAAGGAAACCTTTCTTAAACGAGCGGGCGTCTCGATCCCATCGCCGGCAGCACAGCGACCCGTTTTATGTAGCCAAATATGCCTAATAGAGCGGCGAAACTCGAAATGCTGTATACATATATGTGTGTAGTTTGTTTTTCGAGTACAATTCTGGTTAAACTTTATAAGATCTTAAAAGTCCTTCAGCTACTGTAAGAAATAATCTTTAATTAATAAATTTATTTATTTATTTGCCTACACCTCCACACCGACGCGGTTTGTGCATGAAAAAGTACGATCTTGTCATGGGTTAGAAGATGATAACTGGAATATTGGCCATTTCAGTCCAGGATTTCTATGACTCTCTTCTTCCAGCACGAATGTGACCAGTGGAAGATCAGATTCCCAAGAGTAAAACGTGATGTTCGATTAGGTTCCTTTACTAATGCACCCGAAATCGAGTTTTTGAAGTTCTCAAATAAAAGCGTTCTTCCTTGCTATTGGAGTCAGTTCAAGTTCACAGGTATCTCCAGGAAGCTTCTCATGGTTATTTCATCCCGTTTTTATGGCTTGGCATTGTGTCATCGGTGGCTTCAAACTGTTTTATCCGCTGTTTGTTCTACATGCTGTTTGATAACCGTACTTGAATTGCTTTATCTGCGCGGCTGTCCACCTAATAATAAATAAATAAGCAAATGAATAAAATGTAATAATGTTGAATTCAGGCATTGTTATCCGTTTAGTGTACGTGTTGCTGTTAAACAACACTGCAAATGCAGGACAGCCAGGCTAACAGTTTGAACGAAATCTTCAAAATTCATCGCAATCGTTGTAGATTCAAAGAAGTACCTTTCCATGAGTTGCTTGCCTGCCGTTTAGGGTAAAAATGTTTTTAAGTTTTTTATGGCGTGTAAAATTTTTATCGACAAAAAATCTGTGTCCGAAACCCGAAAAAATCTAATTCTGAACAATTCCTACCTTCGAAAGATTGATTCTGTGAAGCCCTTCAGCATTGAAGCCCTCGAGAAGCGTGACATCCGGCACGAACGTAATCTTAAAGCTCTCATGGAAAAACTTGATTCCGGTTTCAATCAGTGCAGATAGTTGTGAAATTGTATACAAGCTATTCTCAATAGGTTGCAGAAGCTCAGCGTAATGTGAGCGAAATCCGTTGCTAAATACTTCTCCAAAAGTCACGCCCTCTTTCAGAGGTGGACGTTGGAATGAACACTAGACTGAAACGCAGGGAGAACGAAGCGTCAAAAGTGAAAATTGGAACAACGAAAGGCCCTACACGAATCTAGGAGTGCTGAAGCACCAAGCTCCATACCTCTCGACCGAGATGGGGCACTTCGAGCCGAAACGGCGATTGTGACAGGTCGGGACCGGGACCCAGCGAACACTCGATGCCGTCAAAGTCCTCACTCAGCGCTTCCTGGACTTCTGAAATGCTCTTTGAATTTTGGTCAAGTGCCAAAACACCTCTATTCGTTTTGCTTTTTAATCAACACCCGGTCTCCTCAAGCCGAGCGCTTTGAGAAATGTCGGTTTCCCTACCACTATGCACACGGTGGACTGTTTGAATGGGTGGATGTAGACGAAACACAGGTAAAGCATCTAGAACTTAATTGCGAAATAGAATTTATGTGGAAAGCCCTTGGGATTGTGCAGGCACACCTGTATCACCTGTATCACCTGTCGTCCCGTTGATCATCGACTTGCTCGAGCGGGCGCCAGCAGCGTCTCCATTCGTCCCTGTCGCGTGCCAGAGTGGTCCAATGGATCCTCCTCGCTCGAGGGACACGAAGAGCGTCATATCGGTCGTTCAGGGCTTTCACGAAGAAGTCCGACCAACGCGTTGGTGGGCGTCCCGGTGTTCTCTTGACATCCCGCGGAATCCAGTCGGTAACGGCTCTCGTCCAGCGGGTGTCTGCGAAGCGCATTACGTGGCCGGCCCACCTAATTTTCGACAACTTGGTCCACGCGACAGCGTCTCTGATCTTCGAACGTCGGCGAAGCTCGGAACTCCGGAGGCCTTCTCTCACTTAAGTCGTGTCACTCCGAGCATCGTCCTCTCGATTCCACGCTGCGCGACGCTGATCACGTGTTCATCCTGCTTTCGGATAGCCCAGGTCTCTGAGGCGTATGTTAGGGCAGGAAGAACGGTAGAGTCGAATAGGTGGGCACGGAGTCGGACGTTCTTCGTCTTCTTCGCGACTTCTTCGACGCTCTTAAAAGCTCCCCAAGCCGCTCGTTTCCTCCTGCTCAGTTCCGGCGCTAGGTCGTTGGCCATATTGACTTCGCGACCCAGATAGACGTAGCTGGAGCATTCGGAGATGTTCGTTCCGTTGAGCGAGAATGGGGCATCAGAAACTTGTCCGTTCCTCATGAACATCGTCTTCGTAAGATTCAGCTGCAGTCCAACATTCCCACATACACGATCGAAATCGGCCAGCATTCGCTCCGCCTGGCTGATGTTCGGTGTTATGAGCACCATGTCGTCAGCGAAACGAAGATGGTGCAGCTGCTGGCCGTCGACCTTCACTCCCATGTCTTCCCATTTTAGTTCGCGCATGACGTTTTCGAGGGTGGCGCTAAAGAGCTTCGGGGATATGGTATCCCCTTGCCGAACCCCTCTCCTTACGTCGATGACGACGTCGTTGTAGAATGGAGAGATCTTGGTCGTGAATCCACTGTACAGCTCTCGAAGGACTCTGATGTACTGAGTAGGAACGCCCTGAGTGAGCAGGGCTTCGTGGACCGCTTCAGTCTCGACGGAGTCGAATGCCTTCTTCAGGTCGATGAACGTAAGGCACAGCGGCAGCTTATACTCTCGTGACACTTCGATGAGCTTCGTAATGGTTGTATGTGGTCGATCGTGCTGAATCCTCTCCGAAATCCTGCTTGTTCGCGTGGCTGTCCTTCATCCAGCGTTCTGCTGATCCTATTCAGGATGACTAGAGTGAACAGCTTGTAGACTACGGACAGCAGGCAGATCGGGCGATAGTTGCCAATGTCGTGCACGTCTCCCTTCTTGTACAGCAAGACGGCCTGCTGGTCTTCCACTGAGATGGAACCTTGCACTCCGACAGATAGCGCGTGAAGGGCCGCGCCAGGGTATTGATGAGCGCTGGCCGGAGGTTCTTCAGGTGTTCGGGTCTGATCCTGTCGGGACCGGGTGCTGTACGTTTCTTCACCGACGAGATGGCGTGTCGGATCTCGGAAGGAAGAACAGAGGGGACGACGTATCCATCCTGCGGAAGATGGCGTGGGGGCAGGTGGACGTGGCTATCGAAGAGATCGGAGTAGAGGTCGTGGATGACCTTCTCCATGGTCCTTCTGGAAGAGGTGACGGTTCCGTCAGGACGTCGGAGAGCGGTCATCTTGGTCTTGAAGTTGGCGAAGTTTCGGCGGGCATTGCGGATGCTCAGCCCTGCCTCTGCTGCTTCAGCCAACACTTCCGCCCTTCTCTCCTTGAGATCTTCCTTTATCGCCGCTCTGCATAGCTTCGCAAGCTCGGACGTCAGCTGGTAGTTGCCTGACTCTCGTGCTGCTCCACGCTGGCGTATAAGCTCGAGAGTTTCCGGAGACAGGCGTCTCTTGGTGGTCTTCAAGCTCTCGGCTCCCTTAGCACTATCGCGGAGATGGTGCACGAAGTGGTCGTATTCCTCGTCGATGTTGTCCATAAGGGTATCTTCCCAAAGGCCGGCGAGAGAGGTGTAAAGGTCCCAGTTGATGGTCGTTCTGGGATTCCTCTTCTTGAACTTCGCGGCCTTCTCTCCTTGACGCGAAAAGCGAAACCTCGCGCGAAGGAGGCGGTGGTCCGATCCCGTGTAGAACTTGGGGACAACGGAGACGTCGGTCAGGCAATACTTGCGATTGAAGATGATGTGGTCGATCTCGTTGTGGAACTGGCCACCGGGAGATTCCCAGGTCCATCGTAGGGAGGGAGGCTTCTGGAACTGCGAGTTTCCATGGATGGTCTTGGTCAACATGATAAACTCAGACAGCCTTTCACCTTGCTCGTTCCACTCCAAACCGTGGGTTCCAATGTGAAGTTCTTCCGGCGACCTTCGCGGTCCGATCTTGGCGTTGAAGTCGCCGACGATCACCTTGTAGAAGGTGTGATCTTCCTTATAGAACTTTTCCAGCTCCACGTAGAAGGCTTCGACCTCTTCGTCGTCGTAGTCGGATGTTGGGGCATACGCGACGAATACGGTCAAAGCTGGCACGGAACCATATCGCTTCAGTCGCAGACGTCCGATTCGGGTTGTCAGAGACTCGTACGAATCGATGTTCATGGCCAAGTGCGTGTTGACGAAGACACCAACACCGCCTACTCCCCTGCTGTCGCATGTTCCGAGGAACAGTTCTTCTCCGGAGTCGTAGGCGGCGTGTAGGGGGTGGTGTCTTCTCGTCTCGGTCAGTCCGATGACGTCGTACTTGATCTTCCTGGCTTGCATCATCAGGTCCTCGACGGATGCTTCCGATGCAAGTGTGCGGGCGTTGTAAGTACAGATCGTCATCCTAGTCCTTCTCAATTTGCGCAGCCTGAGATTTTAGCAGCCTCTCCGTACTCGTCCTTCCCATCGCTGCAGAAATGGGGGCTCTTTCGGGGTCAGGGGAATGAGGCCCTTTAGTGCTGCTGTGTTTGACTTCCATACAACACGGGTAGCTAGTCAGGCTCTGTCGTGCGGGCGAAGAACTCCGGGCAGGCAGCCAGACTGCCCGAATGGACGGGGCGAGACTTTTGAGGCGGCCTCGAATCGCCTTACGATGTACTCCCAGTCTACCGAGTGCAAGCTTTTGGCCGAGCCGACACAGTTACAATCCGCACAGGCGCAAACACATCCACGCACTGCATGAACATGCCGCTCCCACGCACAAGGAACGCGTCGACCCGACACAGCAGGAGCAAGGAGTCCATCCCCTGCATCCCACCTGCGTCTCTGGGCAGTACACGGTCGCATTTGGTTCGCGTTTAATTCCCCTATCCACCACCCGGGGACGCGCCACGTGGCCCTGCGACAAGCGGCCCGAGATCCCTCTTAACAAGAGAGCCCGAAGGCTCTCTATCGAGGGAGATCCGTGGGCAGGCACAGCTAGACGGAATAATACGGACGAGTCGGGCGGCATTATAGTTTCACCACGTTTTTCTCTGTTAAAGGAAACGGGGTCGAATAGGAGGTGTTGAGGAGGTGCGCGGCAAAGCAGTGAAGTCTGGAGCTGTCCCTTCATCACGTTATCACTGCCGGTCAGTAGCCTTCCATCCATTCTGCGCCCCGAGTCGAACACAACCTCCCTCCAGCTGTGCTCCCGAGGTGCATCTATGAGGGAGCTGCGCCCTACTGTGAGGCGCTCAGCGGTCTTGTCAAATGCGCTGAGAGCAGAGGATTAGGTGAAGTCGCAGACAGCCTGCTACGTAATCCATAACCGATGAGCCGAGAGAGAGAGAGAGTTTAGCTGATGCTCAGGGCGGGCGCTTGCTCTTCCGAGCTAACGATACTGGGTCAGTGTTCTCGAGAGAATGGAACTGCACTGCACTAGGCCGTATCCGCCATATTCGACTCCCAATTTCAACGGCCATCACCTCGCTTAGAGCCAATCACTTTATTTGGGCTAGAATTTAGTTTATTTGATGTCTCTCTGTCAAAAAATGCCTTGGCAAGCATTTTATGATTGTGGGCTGTAGGGAGTTAGGGCTCACGAACTGCCGGAACACATTTTTGACATGATCATAAACAAATACTAGTGGTTCTTCCCTGGAGGATTATCAGGAACCTGAAAAATAACACTGTGTGAGCGACTTGTGTGAAAAACACGACAATTACCTGAAACTCTGATTTCCAAATTCGGTGTTTTTTGTATCGATCATTTTGACGATGGAGTTCAATTCACTGGTCACTTGCCCCGAACGCGATACATTTGTTAAAGTCCACCATAGTGTGCCTCCAGATTTTCTTTATCAGCCCTAACCTGTTATCATGTTTGCTTACTGAATTCCTTTACAAACTATATGTATTGGCAATAGATTACCAAAAGCTGGAAATGGCCCTCTCAAAGTGACCTGGAAGTTTTGTGGTGGTTCGGAGAGGCTAGTGCTAGTCCAAATTCTTCGCGCTACAAACTATGTTGCTGGGAATGACTTGTGCTTTACAACAAATACGGAATATGTAGCTACTGCTAAAGGTTCTCTTTTTCCATTGTACAAGGAAGCCAAAGATTGCCGTTCCCCCTACCATCTGTACAGGCTTCAAATCTCCGACTACAGATTAAGTGAAATTCCTTCTTTTTTATGTCGGTAAGCGATTCAGTAAGATATTAGGTTGTATATTGTACATTGGATCCGAACAAAGCATATTCAGATATCCGGTCGGATACGTCCTATCCGGATTGTGCAATCAAAGAAAGGTTTGGGTTGGGATCTAGTGTTCAGTGCGCATGAAAACACGATGGTGTGACGAGGAGAAGAAAAGAAAGGCAGTGGGAGCCAACTTCACGGAAAAGGGAAGAAGTGTCAGCATTCGTCAGGAACCGCGGTCAATGTAGTCCTCGTTTTTCCCAGCAATTATCTTTCCATCCTCTGCAGCAGTGAAGGCTCATTTGTAGCGAGTCGAGAGACGCTGACAGATGGCGGTTCTCCCCCAACACATTTACAGGCCGTTGAATGATGCCCGATAAAAGGGCTGTCGCGCTGACGAACGCCTTCGGTCCGCTCTCGACTGCGGCACGTCACGTCTGTGCACGAGCCGGTGAGTAACAGTGGTGTGTTGCCAAGGCACACGGTGGTGTGGTCAAATCGAGCCTTGCAGACCCCTCAAGAGCCTTGTTACTGAGGGACAGAGGAGGACAAAGGTTGAAATTCGTCCATTAACATTATTCTTCCGACCAACATTCCCAGAAGCCCCCCACCAAGTGGTTTGTATTCAAGAATAGTGGGGAATGCCGCCCCACTCCCCGCAATCAGGGCAAGTTCCCGGACTTTGTGAATAAGTGGGGCACCGAAGCTTCCCTGCTTCACTCGCGCAAGATAAAAGACCTTCCGACTATCGGGAACAACAGGTGAGTCAGAGGAGGTCGCAGCTCGAATCATCTGCGGCGTCATCGTGTTTTGCAGGAACCGCGAGCATGGCGTGGAGGAAGGAGGACTGGTGAGTGCAGGACGGCACATGCTGCTGCCCACTCACTGTTCACTCAGGACGTGGCCTCTCGCAGTAGTTTTCGCTCCGAAGTTTTGTAGGCTCAGCAAAGCTCTACTTATCAGTTGACGAACCCCAAAATCACGTGCAGGGATGATCCATCAGCTACGGACTCCAGGTTGAACCAAAAACGAGCTCATCGACACCAGTAAGGACTTCTTATGCCGCTGTAAATTCTCGTCAAGCTGTAGTCGGAAGAATAGGCATTTCTATGGAGTCGTCGAGTAACGAAGGGCTGGTGCTTGAACGCCGATCAACACCAACGGGAGAAATGCAGTGCGAAGGCCGCCCACAGCTCTCTGCAAAGCTTGAGCACAGCTAGCTGCTGCAGAAGCTCGTCGTCCATTAACGTATGGATCAGAATGTTCCACTGTTGCTCGAGCTCCAGAGACAACAGGTGAATTCCGAGGCGAGTGAATATAGAATCTCGCCACCGCTCTACGTAGGTTGTATGGGAGGGTACCCATGAGTAAGAGTAGCTCGTCAGCTCATTCCTCGCCTCACACCTGACCACCCTTTTCTCGAAGGGTCCAAGCAGAAAATTGCTCCCTCTTTTGAAGTGATACTAACCATTTATATTGTGGCAACAAATATGGTCCTTGCTGTCTCTCTGAAGGACAGCTCGTCCGCTTGGTTCACAGTAACATTTCCTGCGATAGTTGTCTAGTGAACTGTGTCCACATTGCAGTATGTACTGGAAACACGCCACATGAGCGACGACCTAGTGAGCAGGATAGGTGAGGGTGTGACTCCAAAAACTGTGCATTGCATCTAGCAGTGTCGTATTTGGTTATCTGGAAACTCGTCAGCTGAAGCGCTTCGAAGCTCTGGCGCAGTAATGCGATGTGATGGGCTATGAAATCTGAGCGCACAAGTGTAACGAGGAGATGTCGCCGTGCAAGAGCGGGATGCCGTACTATAAGCGGGAGCAGGAAGTGGATGCTGGTAGCGATAGATGGAGGACCTTCTCGTGACAAGCGTTGGGATTGTTCCTATGGCACTGTCAGTCGGTGACACTCCAGTGTAAGTCATGGTCGAATGGAGTCCCCATCGACAGTTTGGAAAAGCAGGGAAGACTTTAACGCACTCTTCCAAGAGGATTTAATTACGGGATACCTACGTGATTCCGCCTGCCTCTTGGCTAATATTGCTACTGACTTTCACATTATAGGAAAAGTGCATGTATGTGCATATATGAGGGATAAAAGAAGAAGGAAACAGGACGGCTTAAGCAATCCCTTTCCTGATGCGCCACGCATTCGGCATCTATGGAATGTCGCGGAGGCAATATGAATACGTATTTGGCCCAAACAATGACTTGTGGTGGCCAGCCGATGACCAAGTGGAGGAACAGAAAAGAAGCAATTGTATGGAGACAAGAAAGAAGACATAGATAAAGAAGAGATAACAGGTCATTTTTTTTAAAATAAACCACAACTAAGATGTGCATTGGGAAAGGGTTCGTTTTTTTTTTCTTCAGGCAAACCTTTGCTTTATGCACCGTTGGTTTCCTGTTGATAAAATGAAAAAATTCAATCTGAATGGTTCCGATGGATACCGCCGTTACAGGAGAGACCCGCGAGAAGCCCGCGTGGCCCCCACTGCGGAGGCGGATCATTAAGGACATGGGCCCCTCTTCAGCAGCAGTGGAAACCTGAAGTTTAGCTTCCGTCGTGTCGCATGGGCAGTCTGGAGTGTTGAGGTCTAGCCTTCTGCTTTTCGTGAGAGGCAAAAGTTGCCGGACACATGTTCTTCAGCAGGACGTAGCTGCAGTCCATGTGTCGAGGCCACAACATTCAAGTGGCGGACTAGCCTTTCTCCCGACGGAGAACATGACTCTTCGTTCAAGGAGCCTGCGCGAATAACCGACAGTGCAATGACGTGGCGGCGATTTTGACTGCTGTGGACAATATAAAAGATAAGATCATCCAGAACCCTGTCAACAGCATGCATAATAGGATGTCTGATGTTATAAGAAGGACTGGTGGTTTGATCGACTTTCCAATTTAACAAAAAACTTGTTTTTCGCAAGTGGATGCATACTTTTGCAGCACCCAAGCACCCAGAAAAATTTCAAGAGAGCCTGGTTCTCGTGTGAAACGATCAATTTTTCTGAAAGTGAGTGCCCACCTACTTTCGAATCAAGGAATCCAGTGGAACTAGTGCGGGCCTGCAGAAATGAACATGAAACGAGATATGACAAGCTATGAGGTGGATACATTCTTTTGAAACGCACTCTCTTCATTTTGTCATCTTCATAACCCTCATTCTCATCTTCATAAATCTCATTCTTTTGCTGTTTTTCTTAACGTTCAGCATTTAGCATTGAGCTCTTAGCGATTCAACTTTCAGTGAATGTTAAGACGCGTGCTGGTGTAGTCGGAGGAGGTGCCGGCTGTCGCGTGACCCGATTCCGCGGGCTCCCTGTTCGGATCTCCCGCCAGCGCCAACCAGTCGATCCCGGTTCGGTGAGCTGGCACCAGACTCGTCTGGGGAGCGTGAAACACCGCTTTGTTCATCGCCTCGCCACCGCAAGACCAGATAAACATTCAAACTATCTTCACGATAACCCGTAGAAGTAGAATGTGTAGCGCATATCGTAGGAAGAATAATTGTCGCCGTCCTGTTCCCTTTACTACGAGTTTCCTTTCCTTGAAAATCCCCCTTTTCGAGTACTGCTTTAGTGGGTTGGTTGGTTTCACCGTTTTGTCAAAAGGTCATCATGTCCCTACGAACCAAGGGCTACATACAAAATACAAAACAGCAAAAATAGAACGGCGCTCTCTTCGAGGTTTTCCAGTCGTACTACATTTCGGCGGTATTGCCTTCTTCAGAACCTGAGAGGAGAGATCAAGTCAAAATGTGGCTACCGTGGCTAGCCACTTTGCCACCGCGTGCTCAGCCTTAGTAAATTGAAGAGATCCTTACGAACGACCAGTGGAAAGACCCAGACCCTCACCTTACAGGAAGCCAGGCGGACCAGTCGCTCAGTAGGCTACTCTTCAGGACACACTCCAATCAGAACGCTAACCTGGAGAAGGGTCTGTGCTCCAGCATTAAATTGAGGCACTCTTTTCCGGTCTACTTTAGGGTCTTAGGACAGGCAACTAGTGGTGACCCAGAGGCATCGTAGGGTTAATTCCGAACTAGGCGTCGTTTTAGGCTGTGTGGTGGTACATCCACAATAGTTGTCGTATCTTCTAGTCCGGCTCTCCTAACGCACAAAACATACATCGGAAAAACTGGAAGGGCACAGACAGCTCGCACTAAAGAGCACATCGCCAGTAAAAGCCGTAGTATTTTAAGTATTCAGCCGGGCAAGCACATGGCGAGGTTGCATGGCGGAAGCGACTTCGGCGCGAAGTGCACGTCAAGGTTCACCGAATGAGACCGACCTCCGTGTAGAGAAGGTGGTGCATGAATTTTTGTAGGATATACAACTCGTAACATTCGCAGTGAGTGTCCCTCGATCACTACTGACCCCTTGCCATTCCACTCGCATTGTGAGCGCTGGAACGACTGGTGGTGACCCACGTCTGGTGAGAATGGAACTGGTATATTCAACACAGTCGGTGCAGAATGACATGGTGTGTCTCACCATCAGTCGTCACTCGGCAACTGACAGCAGCCATAGCTACTCTTTAGCGGCGGATCAGCGAGCTAGTTGCATCTCATATTGCAATCTGAACCTACCAGGGGCCAGATTCGTCAATGACTTACAGCGGTTTAACAGAGATGTTACAGCCAAAACTGCTGATAGCGCCGGCATTTCACCATATCGCTTAGATGACTCGCGTTCAGTCGCATTTTTTCAGGATTTTCCGCTGTAATTTCTCTGTTAAATCGCTGTAACGACCCCTGGAGTCAATTCGGGGTGCTACCGAGAATAGGTCTTTTTCAAGTTGGGGCATGCCCGTCTACTATGAAAAGTTCGATGAACGAAACAAAACCAGCCACATAGCATGGCAAAATGAGTACCGCACAAACGATTGATGGATGAAGTGATCGGTAAGAAACCTAATGCAGGGCAGAAGCAAATGACAGATTAATTTGAAACGGTAGAGAATGGGGCAATGGAGTCAACGAGGAATTTCAAAATATATCAGAATGTGGTTTGAGACGGTAGGTGTGAAGACTGTCCTTACAAGGGAAGGGTCTGAAGCGTATGTCTGAACGGGAGGAGCGACTAATAAACATAGGGAGAATTCCCACCCCTCAATTAGTATGAAAATACGTTTATTTTTTTGCCAAGTCGTTGCACCCAAGGAGTAGGGGGTGACGACGGGATGCGGCGCATCACGAGTTTAGCGGTCTTGTACGCCCGCGATGCCCCCCACCGGCAAGCGGCTCGGAGCGCAGTAAAAGTGCGGTTGCTCCGCGCGAGGAACGGACTGGTTCCTCTGCGCTGCTGCATTTTTGCATTTCAACTGGCTGGTTGAGATTTGGGGGATTCTGACGTCTCTATCATTTTCAGACGTTTGTACACATGGTGATGTTCAAATGTTCAACATCAGTGATACACAGGTACAAAGCTCTCAGAGTTTGTTTCCATACATGGACCAATGACCTCGGAAAAAGCCATCCTGCTCGGATTTTCAAAAGAGACCAGGATTTGACGTAGGAGGTGGTTAAAGTGAGAAACGAGGTGTCTGTATCCCGCAAATCAACCTAAACGGCATCGATACACTCTTTCCCTCATCTTTGCCTTTCACCTGGAAATGAGAGGTCTGGAAGGATTTCTGAAACCTAAAACCAACAATGTCCGCCGATGCTTAGTGGTGATCCACCTGCTCCCGCTGAAGTATAGTCCACCTTTAGACAAGGAGCCTTCGAGGGAAGAAATCAATCTGGCCGAACGGATGGCCATCATGCTAAAGGACTTCGAAGCACGTCAAGTTGAAGTTGACGAAGACGAACAGCTGGAAGTGGTGGTAGAAGAAGAATATTGGGATCCGCAAAACGAACTTATGGACGTGGAGAGGCAAGCAAGCAGTGGGCGTATGATAACGTTTGCAGGAGGAACTCTTGTTTCGGATGAAAAGGTACGTCTGCAATTGGGCTTCGGTTGCGTGCTCATAACCGAAAAATCATTTCGTCGTAGCAGGTTACTGCCATATCATAACGACTCAAACTGTGCCCCCCTTCTTTGAGCATGTCTTCGTCCCACAGATGCACGATAACTGCACTGTTATTCTGAACTCATGGGCCGGCTTCTCGAACCACGTGGCGATCCAAGCTACTATACCCCGAGGGAAGACCTTGAGTGCTCGGACTACACCTTCGGGTGCCACCTTGGGCTTCTTCAGTTACATGAAGTCGCCTCTGAAGCGATTTCACTCCCACGTCATTGTGCACGACCTTCCTTTTGACCTGCAAAAAAGGGACAACATCCTCGCCACAGCGTACAGCTGGAAAACGCGCAGAAAACGTCTGAAAATGGTATAGACGTCACAATCCCCCAAATCTCAACCAGTCAGTTGAAATGCAGAAATGCAGCAGCGCAGAGAAACCAACCCACCCCCCCCCCCACCTTCCTCGCACGAAGCAACCGCACTTAAATGCTCCGCCCATGCCCGCAAGCGCTCCGAGCCGATTGTGGGCATGGGCATCGCGGGCCTACAAGACCCCCAACGCGTGTTGCGCCGTATCCCATCGTGACCCCCTACTCCTTGGTTCAACGAATTGGCAAAAAATAAACACATTTTCATACTAATTTAGGGGTGGGGATTCTCCCTATATGAGTTGCTCGCCCCGTTCAGACACACTCTTCAGACCCTTCCCTTGTTAGTTCTTCACGCTGAGTGAAGAGAAAGCCAAGAAATCGTTCTTGGTAGTAATCTCAAACTTCTCTCTTCTTCAGACCTCGACCTCGTAAGTTGTCACAGTGATGCACAGTGTACCTCATTCGCCTCTACTGGTGAATTCGCGTGGGCGAATCAGCCCCTGCGGTGGACCCAACTGGTGGGTTCGTTTCTTCCATTTGGACTCTTGCTGTGGTCGTAGGTGTAGGTCGAAAATGCTAGGAAGCAGGCCTCTGAAGTCGACGTGAAGTCGAAACGAAATAAATGTCCACCTGAAAACCTCGTGTGGCACAGTATGCACTAACTGTTCTTGGTAGTGTCTGTATAATCGCTTGCGGTCCATCCAAGACTTTGGTCATAAATAATTCAGGGGATGCAAATAAGCGGTAGCGAAAGGAGATGAAAGAGGAAAGAAAGGCAGTGGGCCAGAAGCTGTGGATGTTATGCACATGAGATAGATGATAGCGGAGTTGTTGAAAATGGGAAATTGTACTATGGAAAGACAAATTGTGGGTAACACCCATCATGCAAAATAGAGGCTCTCGATAAAACGAAGTTCGGAAAGGGAAGCGAGGTTCTGAGAAACGGCTGGAAGGAGGAGTGGTTGGTTGCTCCCCCAGCAGGTGCACGGGTGATGATGTTAGACGGTGAGGGAGACGAAACCACCACACGCATGCACTAAGTGCACTAACCAGCTGGTTCACTTCAGTTGAAGGCATAGATCCGCATCACGAAAGTAGTAAGTTAGATCGCGACTGCAGCTGCAAACGGGAACGAGGAGAGACGCCAGAGAGTTGGAAGGCAGAAATAGTGGGCGTTATTCAATCGGCATCTGCATTTCCATCCTTCTAAGCAGTATGATGGCGGTCGAATATACCATTGTATATCAGATATCATTTATGGCTATTTTTCAGTGAATCCAAGACTTGGTTGGGAGACAACTCTTTCTCAAGACCGAGAATACAATTTCCAGCGATGAAGTAAACAGCGATGCATCCCCGTGTCTCATGTCTCTCTATTCTTACTCTTGCTCTTTTTGGGATAACTTCTTACTGGAGTTCCGAGAACACTAAACCACTACCTAGTTTTCTAACCAGTTTAATGCTGAGTTATTCGCAAATTTTCACCTTATTGTGGTGTTCCTAGCCTATGTATGAACTTTAAAAGCACAACTGCAGTCGACCGTTAGCCTCGCAACAGTTGAATAAAGAGAAATAAATCGTCAAATAAGGGAGTCAATTCCAAGATGGAAGCTGGAGCCTAGAGAAAAGGGAACAAATGCTGGATGTAAAATAAAAATAAAATAAAAAATAAGGAAGGCACAAAACTCGACGTCTCTTGTTATGCAGACCAGTTCAGTGCATTGACTCGAGGGCGAAACATGAACTGGCGCTCTAGGCACATTATAAAGGACAATCATGGTCTTGAAGATCTGGTTGATCGACCGACACCGGAACGGAAGAATTAGAGACGGGGTAGAGGGAGCGAGAAAGAGAGCGGTGAAAGGGTGCCACGTCTGGAAAAGATTTGGGTTTAGAGCTGGTAAGTGTCCGAGGATTGCAGAAGACGAGTGAAACGACACGAGTGCGGAATTCTGTTAGCGGTGCAAGAGATGGGGCATGGTGATTGCGGACAATTCGTGGGGGGACCAGCGACGGTTCGAAATAGAAGCAGAGGTTCGGCCAACTCTGGAAAAACCGGAACGAAGTTTCAGCTAAGTAGCTTTATCCCCACGGAGAGGCTTTGCTAAGGCCGCAAAAGAGTCGGCGGAGAGCGTTGGGATTACGCGGAAGCCGTTCTTGGTGTGCACTGTATGCTTAACGAGAGAGCTCTTGATCAGCATTCAAGGAGGTTAAGCTTGTAGCAGGGGTTGCCGAAGACTCCAGGTACTCGATTGAAAACCAGTCAATATGGCGCAAATAATCTTCAAATATCGATCGCTAAGCGTAAACTGACCGGGTAGAAGCGCTAGCAGGTCGGCCGCACCGTCCATTGCTTTACAACCGGACTGGGCCCCGAGCTCAGCTCTACCTCCCGCAGACGTCGGTCGGCCGTCTCGGCTCCCCCGCCTGCCGGCCGCTGCTCGGTCCACCACCGCCGCCGCCACCCTCCACCGCCAGCACGCCTCGTCCCGGCGCGGATGAAGCAGGGGCTTCCCAGCGGTGCTCACATCGGGTCGTCGTGCGCTCCGTGGCGGACGACAACAGCAACCACCCCCAACTCGGAGTCGACGCTCGGTCGCATTGAGAGCAGTCCCATTGAGAGACGACGCTCAAAAGGGCTGGGTCTTTCGAACACGGCCTGCTCCGTTCCTGATGCAACCGCTTAGGTGGCGTGCTTCGGGGCAGCAGCTGTTCCCCATGGAACGTCTCAGAGGCTCACGGAGGCTAGGAGCAAGATTTACCCAGTGTGCGTTCCAGGCATTCTTTTTCCTCGGAGCTTCCTGAGCTATCCACGAGAGCTGCCTCTAACCTGTTTGGGCTTTCGTACTGGAAGTGACTTAGGCAGAATGTGCCGCCGGAGAGTGGTTGTTGAAGCTGTTACTTCAATGTTTACCCTATCACAGGGATGGGCGGAATTTTCACTCAGTGTTCCACTTTTTACCAGCGGAAGGTGGAATGAAAAGGTCGCCTCTAGGGCACCATTCGACAAAGTTTGAGCAGAATTCAGGAGGAAAAAGGAAGAGGGCGAGGAATGCGTATCCTTCGTGGGGATTGCTTCTGCTGGCACTTCAGTGACGTTCAAACGAAGGCTGACAATCTAGCCGAGATTACACAAGATGTCCCAAAGATTGAACCACCGCTTCCGCGATTCTCTATAGCTCACTATTCATCACCTACAAACAACACGGCTGGCTTTATTCAGAGCTCAAGGAAACGACAGTTTAGACGGGAATGCTGCCATCCGTTGCTTGAGTATATCACGAAGTCAATGACAATGTATGTGAAAATGGTAAATGTCCATGTTCACTTGGAGTTAAGTAGTAGGGCGTTACACGCTTTGACCCTATCCGAGTCTGGGATTGCGGCTTTATGTGCGTTATTCGTTCCAAAGAGAGCGTATTTCTTCTTGACACGGTCACAGCTAGTTCAATTAGTTGTCTCTGGATTTTTGCTCTCGCTCTCCCTATTCCGTTATATTTTACATTGAATTTTGCAGTCTTTGTTGAATAGGCAGCGGAAGATGTCTCCGACTAGGATAGATTTGTAATTCAAATGGTTTAAATTGTATTAACTATGATGAGAGGATCTTCCAAATCAATGATGAGATGGAGAAAAGAAACGCGCCACGTCCTGCATTTTATCTTTATTTCCATATAATTTCTATTAATTTAAGTGCTTCCTAGACTACCGAGGTATTGCATAGGTGCGCTGAGTTCTGCAAAGAAACTAGGTTTTTTCCCAAAAAAGGAGAAAAATAACGAGGCAAATCAAGCATATCTCATATATGATAAATGGGTGATATGAAAAGAAAGAATCGATGCCTGGTAAGATGGCCTCATAAAACAACCTCAAAGTCTTCTATAACTAAAAGAATAACAATCGTGTGACTTGAAGATTGTGCATATATTTTTGAGCCGTCGGACCTGTTGCTTTCAAAAGGCATATTGTGAAAATTCATTTCAAATTAAACTAACTAGAAAAGGGATAAATAGGATCGCAAGGATTTTGAAGTGCATCCTGCTCTCGTAGTGGAAGTTCCTTCACAGGTTTCACAGCCGTTTTGAGTAACCAAGTAGTGTCACGAAGGCAGCTTTATTCATTTGTTGTACCATTTTGATGGAGAATGAAAGTCGTTGGAGCACCTTCTTGCGGAAGAGGTTTCTCTACAGCAACAGAGGTCTCGTTTTGGATTATTCTACGAAAACTGTAATGGAAAGCAAAGGAATAGCAATTCTGCGCCGTTTCGTTCCCCTGTTACGTTTTCCGATTCCCGAGCATTTTGAGCTCCTCCGCCTTTTCCCTCGCCTTCGCTCCTCTGAACAAAAAAGTCCGCACATCCGCCGTGAATGGGAAGTTCGCTTCAGGAATAAGATATTCAACACGCCTCACTGTGCGAGTATGAGGCTTCCTTTAAAAGCTCTCAAAAGCAAGCCTACGCTTGAAGCCTTGTACTGTTGGATTGGTGCTGAGTTCTCGTAGGAGTTAGATGGTTCAGGGATAGTTCGACTAACCAAAAACTTCATAACCTTCCGCTGGTTGACTCAAGCCTTGCCTTCTGGAAATTCTTGAATTCCTTACATGAATGTCATCGGGCAGAGCACGTGTTTCTTTGAAGACGCCTCGTTGGAGCACGCTTTTCTGATAAGCAATCTACTGGCGAGATTCGATTTGGAAAGCCCTTCCTTACTAAACTCACCCTTTCCAGTGAGCCGAGCGCGATTTAAATTCAGCAGTTTCCTATAATCTTTGACAGCCATAGGTTAGAACCTCGATTCTTGTTTCTTGGATATCTCTGACACGGAAGGAAACCGCTATTGCGGGTTCTTTCGAAGAAAATCTAAGAACATTTGCTGCTAAATTTCTGCGTTCTGCTGGTTCAAAATTTTTGGTGGCTGGTGATGCTATTTTAAGAGGTAGTCGCTTCAGTTGCTCTTTATGAAACTGACAGCGCTGCAATTTTTCATGGCGAACGCGCAAAGCTCAGCTCTATCGCAGATCTTCAAACCGCCTTATTCGGACCACCCTGAGTGCATACTAGTGAACCTTCTGAATAGTATGCTGTTTGGAGTAAATCCTATCCTAAATGACTCATTTCGGAGCAACAAAAGGCTGCAGAATGAGGTTTGCTCTCTAGGGCACCGTTCTTAGGACCAATCGCTGTTTAAAAATTCGATTTTTACGATACGTCCTTGTTAATTTCGTCTTTGTTTGACGAGCAAATATTGACGAGATCTGAGTGCAGGAGCGGAGCTCACCTGAAGATGCTGGGCTCCAGCACACGTATGCGACGACCGACCGTTATCGCCCGTTCATCGGGTACATCAGGCGATATCCCTCCTTAGGCCATTCTCTGCAAACGCTCACAGCTTCTTTACTCAAGAAGAGTGCACTTGGAGAAAGTGAAGACGTGAGATTCCACGGGTTGTGAAATGCATGGCGCGCTCCGAAAGGGGTTTTCCATGAGGCCATCATCTATGTAACCACGCAACGCGATGCAGAAGAAGACCAGGGCAATGGGATTGATTAAGGGAAAAGGGATGCTGCACGATGAAATTATGAGAGAATCGGCCACCGAATTAACGCACTTATACAGGAATAAATTTATATCCAAATTTTCCGCCACACCGTAACTCTGCCAGAGTTCGTGATTTGCCTCTCTGAAAGCGAGAGGTCTCTAGTGAGCAGCCATTACCTCAAAATGGCCTCGATGTTGCATACAAGTGCGGAGTACAACCGAAGAGCTGCGAGTATCGGATGTTTTGGCGTCATTGTTGGGCGTCGGTGTGATGTAGCGAAGCCGTGGATGGTGACTGCAGCCTAAGGGAAGCCATATGTCTTCCACCAGGACGGCGCACAGGCTCACAGAAGCCATTCATGGCTAGTCCTGAATTGGCTGTCCGATAACTTGGACAGGCTTTGCTTCAAGGAGTTCATGCGACCAAATAGCCCGGAAGTGATCTCCTGAATTACTACGCCTGGAGCATAGTTGAAAGGGTTTCCAGGAAGACGAGGCATCCTGATGTCACGTCTCTTCACACCGCTATTGAAGCAGCGTTCACAAATGTGGACAGCGCTCTTTCAAAGAGAGCGTGCGAGCGCTTCAGGCCAAGGATGGAGGAGGTCGTTGCGGCTGATGGAGGATATACTGAGTAATTTTACTCTTGAGATATTTCTCTATTTTTCTGTAAAATTTATTTTATTTTATTTGTATTTTGTGTTAATATATTTGTTTGAAAATAGAATGTTTAGCTGTCTGGGTTTAAACGCCGCACCCTGAGGGCAGCTCTGAAGATTCTCCACTGAAGGAATAAGACTTGCACCATGGTAAGGGCCCCGTACGCTTCTAAAGATTCCTGTAATCGTCGAAAATAGCTTCAGTGAATTAAATATCAGCCAGTCTGACAAGGTCAGCGTAAACCATTTTCATTATTCTGAATGGAAGTAGAGGGCGAGGGGCATCGAATAAATACGGTTTCGACGCCAGGGGTTGGTCTCACACAAGGAAAAGGTAAATACCAGCGCTAATCTAAGGGCTCACCACACGCTGTTCCTGTGGGATGTTGTGGAGGCAGTTTGGATATTTATTTGGTGTATAATGATTAGCGATGGCGACTCGATGCAACACTCGGTGTTTCGTAGGTCCCATAATTCCATAAAGGATCCGGTAGTAATTGTGCCGCATGAGCACAACCCTTTCAAGACGTCTCCTGTCTTCAAGTTCTGGGCACCAGTACCCCGTCGAAAGAGACACCAATTCTCCTGAGCATCCCAAACCGACCGGAGGCCAGCCAGTCCTCAAGTCACCCAAGCGCTATTATTTGCCCAGAGCTATTACTTGCCCATTGGCTGCATACCGTAATTCTTCGTAGGGCCTAAACCCATTCGAATTGCCCCCACGATCTCCCGTAGAAGCAGGGCACATCGTCGCAAGGCAGCGATTGGCAATCACTTCGAGCAATGTCAACTCCTGCCAGATCACGACATTCCTGTTTCTTAAGTTGAGTATTAACTTACAGAGGAGCCAATTTCCCATCCAGAGGTATTGTGAAGCCATTGAGATCGAAATGCGTCCGATGCGAGCGCCGGATGACTTCAAGAGCCAGCCACTATAACAAGCGCGCCCAATGATAGTGTTTTTCGCATTTCTCGTCTTGTCTTTCTAATACCCTTCTGCTTCTAATCTGGACCGCCAAGAGAATCGGGCCTATCCTGAAGTACTGATTACTAATATTTCTTCGCATTCAGTCGATTGTGCAACAGTTGCTTTTGTTGTCGAGTTTGTTGTACTATCGCTGATTATGTAAGCGTTTAATTTGTTGAGAGTTTGAAAAGTCGCATGGAGCGCGTGATCGTGGGGTAATCGTGGAGTGCAACGGCTGTTAATCGAGCTCTAACCCGAAGCAGTACAACTACATAGCAAATCGAGCAAGGTATTTATTGACCATTGTTCTTCCTCGTTCGCCTTCAGTCGTTACGAGGTTCTGCAAAGCTTTCCTTAGTTATAGTGCTAAGCCTCCCTAAGAATAAAAGGGAATTCTAAGAGGGAAAGAGGCCACTCCACCAGTGTTCTAGCACAGACTGTGCCAGGTATTCCTCAAAAGGCAACGGTCTGAAGCGTATGCACGAACGGGGAGAGCGAGTCATACAGGAAGAATTCCCACCCTTCAGTTGGCATAAAAGTAAGTTTCTTCTTTGCCAAGTCGTTAAACAAGACGGGTGAGGAGTTCGAAAGTTTGTTATGGAGTGGCGCTCACGAACGCTGGCGGGCTTCACTTGTTTGCCCGCGATGCCCTCTCTGGCAAGCGCTTTGGAGCGTAGTGGATAGTAGCGATGTATCATGGGAGGGAGTTTAGGGATTTGGTCTTCGTTTTGCGTTTACTGATGGGTTGAGATTTGAGAGCGCTGACGTGCACACAGTTTTCAGGCGACTTCTGCACATTTTCCAGCTGCATGCTGTGGAGGGTAACCTGGCTCCAGGACCTAACTCCAACGCGACGTCGCGGTGCTGAAACGCGGACGTGCGCTCGGTGACGCATGGTTAGCCGCGGAGCACGAAATGTTCTCAGTGTTCAAGCTCCTAGACCACATTTCTAGCAAGGAACTTAAGATCCCACAGAATGTGGTAGGCAACAGTCTGCAGTAGGACAATTGATCCGAGAATGGGTGATGGTGACCTTTTTCCGTAGTATAACCATAATCACGGGTAAAAATTGACTGAAGAAGTTGTAGATGGGAAATACTGACGCAAGAAACCATCCATCCACATGACCAAGTTTCCTGTATAAACTGTCGCTAATCGTCCTATTGAAATTACATTCATATACCATCTTCAAGAAACGTTGAAATAAGGCAAGGGCGTGCCGCATGTCCCTGTAGGAAGCGTTTCTAGCCGTCGGAAGCATTGGCCGCGACAACTCGTCCAATTTCGTCGCGCACCGTGCGCGACGCCAGGGTAGTTCACGCGGCGTTGGAGTTATGTCTGCCCCCTCGTTTCTGGCCGGTTTTTAACCACGACGCAATAAGAAAGACAAATGAAGACAATTCAACATATGAGCGCTTAACACCACTAATACACAGCACAAAGCAGAAGGACTGTTCACAATACGAGCAGCGTATAACAGCTGCAGGCTCTTCACAGCTTGCTTTCCCACATGGACCAGTGACTTCCGTTGGTACGCGTATATGGTCTCTTCTTTCAGGCGGAAAATGTTTTCCCTGTGGCAGGTTACTCACATATCATGAAGATTCGATGTTCTCTTTGTCTGAGCACGTCTTCGCCGCACAGATGCCCCATAGCCGCACTTTTACACTACACTCTTCGATCCTTCTCGAACCACGCCGCTGTTCAATCTACTACTGTGCCCCGAGGAAAGAGTTTGTGTATTCGGGCTACACCTTCGGATGCCTCCGGCCAGATTCAGCCAGCCGAAGTGGCTTCATCAGTTACATAAGGTGGCTTATGAAACGATTTTAATCCCTGGTCATTGTTCACAACCTTCCATTCGATTTGCATAAAACGGCAGCATCCTGAAGGTGATGAAGCTGTGGGTGGCTGCTGAACGAGAATGGATCTGTTGGAATTACGACAAAGTTCGTATCTGTGGTGTAACGACTCCTGTGCCAACTGAGCATTGAAAAGCACGTTGCTTATGTCTGGTTCAAAGCTGGTTAGACAAGGTTGCATCATGGTTTCTTTAAAGTCACATCAGGATGGCTTTTCCCCAAGTCGTTAAAGGATAATAAGGATAAAGGACGGCGTTACTCAATCCCTTCTGGGATGCGCCAGCGCAGTCTACTTCTACGGGATGTCGTGGAGGCGACATGAATGCGTATTTGGCCATACAGTGACTTGCGGTGGCCAGCCGATCAACAAGTCAGCGCTCTATCCTTTCCAGACAAGTCTGGTACCAATTCACCGACCCCGGAGGGATGGAAGGCTTGGTTGGCCTGGGCGGGAAATCCGAACCAGGAACCTGGTATCGGGTGCACGCGACAGTCGCGCCTCCTCCGACTGCACTACACGCGCCCTACCCAAGTCGTTATTTTACGAAAATAAGATGCGAGGAACCCTCAAATCTCCTCACATCTAGCAGCTCAGCTAGCATACGCTGCTCGTATTGTGAGCAGTCCTTTTGTTTCAAGCACTTTGTGCTGTGTATTAGTGGTGTTGAACGTTCGTACACCGCTACGCTGAATATATTTATCACAAGTGCTCCGACAGGAGTAACGGCGGGTCTCGCAATTGCGCGCTTCACGCAACTTTGCGGTATGACTGACCCATGGAAAGTAGTTTTTGCAAAACATAAAATTCGCTAACATCTAGGACCTGGTGCGTACTTTATTGGCATCAACCGTTCACCACTTCCCTGCATTTATCATAGACATTCTCTCCGGTCCGACCATTAACGTCATTGGTTTGTGCTGCGCAGTACTTCTGTCCTTCAGGTTGCTCCTCCGCAACCGTTCTCATGCTCAACAGCTAGCGTTTCCAGATAACGATGACATACCTTCCGAAGCCAGGTTACCCCTCACTCGTTTCTTCTTACTGGATCTAATTACTGGTCCGCCTTTACTGGTCTCCCCTCCCCCTCCTTCCACCATCTCCTGGCTTCTTTCTATCCACTATTGACCCCCTACTGATCTCCTTTTGCTTCAACGACTTACAGCAGTTTAACAGAGGTAATACAGCCGAAGTCGGTGATAGCGAGGCGAAATGTTTTACCATATCGCTCCATAAGCCGCGCTATCAGGGATTCCGACTGCATTTTCTCTGTTAAATTGCTGCAATTCGTTGATAAATCCGACCCCTGGTCCATCCTAGAGGTCCACCCTAGAGGTCCCCCTACTGCCCTTCTCCACCACCCCTTAGTGGTTCCCCCATGCTCATGGCAGACGTCGATGGCACGTATCAGGACGCTAGTTGCGCGACGTCGAGGGAGGCGTCTTCTGAATCCAGAAGCTCAGAAGAGCCGTCTTCCGAATGCAGAAGCTCGGAAGCGATCGCAGTCGCCGCTGCGTCGAGCATAAAAAGGCTATGCATATGGCAGATTCCCTGTTCTCCGTATGAAATCCCTTACGGCAACTTCTTGTTGGTTCTCCGTCCTGGTCCCACCTCCAGGTCCCTTCCAGGTAGATTCCTCCCTCCCCGCCCCCCTCTCGGGATCCTCCTCACTACTCCACCTCAATTAAGTAGCCCTCCCACGCTCACGACAAACGACGACGAGCGAACGCCCATTGCGCGACATCACTGTCACATCCTCTGAATCCGGTCTCCCTTACTGTTAATGGATCCCCTTGCGTACCCTCCTTACTGTCCCCCCCCCCCTGATTGGTAGCTCCCTAATGGTCCCTCCTTAATGACTAAACTCTTCTTGGTGCCACCTCCTCGCCTTCTTCATTGTTCTCCTATCGGCCCTCCCCATCCCGATGCCTCCTCCAGGTGCTCCCTCCTGATCGCTGTCGGTTCTCCACCCTCGAAGTCCTCCTTCTACTCTTACCCCTTTAGTGGTCTTCTCATGCTAGTGATACAAAGCCGGCTTCTGAATCTGGACGAAATTATTGTTCTCACAACTCCAGTAAGAAGTTATCCCAAAAAGAGCAAGAGTAAGAATAGAGAGACATGAGACACGGGGATGCATCGCTGTTTACTTCATCGCTGGAAATTGTATTCTCGGTCTTGAGAAAGAGTTGTCTCCCAACCAAGTCTTGGATTCACTGAAAAATAGCCATAAATGATATCCGATATACAATGGTATATTCGACCGCCATCATACTGCTTAAAAGGATGGAAATGCAGATGCCGATTGAATAACGCCCACTATTTCTGCCTTCCAACTCTCTGGCGTCTCTCCTCGTTCCCGTTTGCAGCTGCAGTCGCGATCTAACTTACTACTTTCGTGATGCGGATCTATGCCTTCAACTGAAGTGAACCAGCTGGTTAGTGCACTTAGTGCATGCGTGTGGTGGTTTCGTCTCCCTCACCGTCTAACATCATCACCCGTGCACCTGCTGGGGGAGCAACCAACCACTCCTCCTTCCAGCCGTTTCTCAGAACCTCGCTTCCCTTTCCGAACTTCGTTTTATCGAGAGCCTCTATTTTGCATGATGGGTGTTACCCACAATTTGTCTTTCCATAGTACAATTTCCCATTTTCAACAACTCCGCTATCATCTATCTCATGTGCATAACATCCACAGCTTCTGGCCCACTGCCTTTCTTTCCTCTTTCATCTCCTTTCGCTACCGCTTATTTGCATCCCCTGAATTATTTATGACCAAAGTCTTGGATGGACCGCAAGCGATTATACAGACACTACCAAGAACAGTTAGTGCATACTGTGCCACACGAGGTTTTCAGGTGGACATTTATTTCGTTTCGACTTCACGTCGACTTCAGAGGCCTGCCTCCTAGCATTTTCGACCTACACCTACGACCACAGCAAGAGTCCAAATGGAAGAAACGAACCCACCAGTTGGGTCCACCGCAGGGGCTGATTCGCCCACGCGAATTCACCAGTAGAGGCGAATGAGGTACACTGTGCATCACTGTGACAACTTACGAGGTCGAGGTCTGAAGAAGAGAGAAGTTTGAGATTACTACCAAGAACGATTTCTTGGCTTTCTCTTCACTCAGCGTGAAGAACTAACAAGGGAAGGGTCTGAAGAGTGTGTCTGAACGGGGGGAGCAACTCATATAGGGAGAATCCCCACCCCTAAATTAGTATGAAAATGTGTTTATTTTTTGCCAATTCGTTAAACCCAAGAAGTAGCGGGCGAGTCACAATGGGGTACGGCGCATCACGAGTTTGGGAGTCTTGTACGCCGCGATGCCCCTTCCGGCAAGCGGTATTTTAGGTGCGGCTGCTTCATGCGAGGAATGTCGGCTAGTTCGGTTTTTCTGCGCTGCTGTGTTTTTGCATTTTACTAATTGGTTCAGATTTGGGGGATTCTGACGTCTATACCATTTTCAGATGTTTTCGCGCATTTTCCGGCTGTACGCTGTGGAGAGGATGTTGTCCCTTTTTTGCAGGTCAAAAGGAAGGTCGTGCACAATGACGTGGAAGTGAAGTCGCTTTATAAGTGACTTCATGTAACTGAAGAAGCAAACTTCAGCTGGCCGGTGGCACCCGAAGGTATAGTCCGAATACTTAAGGTATCCCTCGGGTATAGTAGCTTGGATCGCCACGTGGTGTGAGAAGCCGGCCCATGAGTCCAGAATAACAGTGCAGTTATCGTGCATCTGTGGGACGAAGACATGCTCAAAGAAGGAGAGCACAGTTTGAGTCGTTATGATATGGCAGTAACCTGCTACGACGAAATGATTTTTCGGTTATGAGCACGCAACGGAAGCCCAATTGCAGACGTACCTTTTCATCCGAAACAAGAGTTCCTCCTGCAAACGTTATCATATGCCCACTGCTTGCATGGCTCTCCACCATCATCAGTTCATCTTGCGGATTCCAATATTCCTCTTCTTCTTCCACCACTTCCAGCTGTTCGTCTTCGTCAACTTCAAGTTGACGTGCTTCGAAGTCCTTTAGACGTGCTTCGAAGTCCTTGAGTATGCTGGCCATCCGCTTGATTTCTTCCCTCGAAGGTTCCTTGTCTAAAGGTGGGAAACACTTCAGCGTGAGCAGGTGGATCACCACTCGAGCATCGGCGGACAGTGCTGCTTCATGCACTTTGTACCTGTCAATCACTGGTGTTGAACATTTATATATCCCCATGTTGAATACCACAGCGTACAGCTGGAAAATGTGCAGAAAACGTCTGAAAATGATATAGACAGAATCCCCAAATCTCAACCAGTCAGTCCAAATGCACTTCCACTGCGCTCCGAGCCGCTGCTGGTAGGGGCATCGAGGGCGTACAAGACCCCCCAAGTTCGTGATGCGCCGTATCCCATTGTGACCCCTACTCGCTGGGTTTAACGACTTGGCAAGAAATAAGCACATTTTCATACTAAGTGAGAGGTGGAGATTCTCCCTATATGAGTCGCTCCCCCCGTTCAGACATACGCTTCAGACGCTTTCCTTGTATGAAGTCGCTACAAGGTGACTTAGCACGGTATTCAGCTGGAAAAACGTGCAGAAAACGCCTGATAATTATGTACACGCCAAAACCCCTCAAACCTCAATCCAACAGTTAAAGTGAAAAACGAGGACCGAACCCCTAGACTCTCTCTCTCATGATACAACGCCACTATCCACTGCGTTCCGACGCGCTTGCCAGAGGGGGCATTGCGGGCACAAGCGACCTCGCCGTCGCGATAACTTTGGGGCCTCTCTTCTCGTTTGGCTTAGCGACCTGGCAAAAAGAACACACTATTATACAAACTGACGGGTGGAGATTCTTCCTATGTGACTCGCTTTCCCCGTTCAGACATGCGCTTCAGACCCCTCCCTTGTGAGAGTGATGGAGGGCCGAGTCGTTGGATAGTCATCTCCTCTTAACTCCTGTGACAAAACAACGAAGAAGCTGGCCGTATGACACAGATGTTCCACGTGCGAGCTAGAGCAGCACGCGAGTGCAGCTGAAACCGCGTCATTTTGGCAACTAGGAGGTGCACGCATTGAATCCCACCTACTGATGGGGGGGGGGGGGGGTATGGGAAGTCGTGACGAAAGATGAAGCGAAAGATGAAGATGCAGCTTTCGCTTTAGAAGTCAACGCCACTACACTTCTTCGACCTCTCCAGGTCGTATCCATCTGCCAGTCTTTCTTTCTAGGCTCGTTCTCGCAAGGCGAGCGGAGTAGAGACTGGCGGATATATATGACCTGGAAGCCGGAGAAGAAAGCTGCGTTCTCTTCGACTCCAACGCCACCGTCCGTTTGGCTACCTCGAGGAGGAGAACTGCCTACGCCAATAAATCGAACGTGTGCTTCAAGAAAGTTCTTCTATACTGCTTCTGGAACCTGAGGGGAATGCTGTACTATGAGCTGCACCCGCCAGGGCGCACGGTCACCGCTGTCGTTTACGCCACTAATTCAAGAATCTCGTGGAAGTTGTTCTGGAAAAGCAGCCGAGATTACCTTTACTGCACCTTCTTTATGATTCTTTACGGATTAGCTAAAAGGGGTCATCAAAAAATCGAAGAGCTGGTATGGGAGACCGTACACCATGCGCTCCATATTCTCCTGACATTACCCCTCAGATTAACACTTGCTCCGTTTCCTACAGGCTTGCTTGGCTAAGAAAAGTTTCACATATTTTGAAGACAATACTGTCGGGCGCACTTTGACTTCTTCGACTCTCGCTCTCCCCACTAGTGGAAGAAGGGGATCGCTGACCCGGCCAGTAGGTGTATAACTGTGGTGACTGACAATGTTGATTGTTGCTGAATGATTTTCATTGTACACTGAATAAAGAAACGAAGAAGAAAAATGAAAACCCTAAAAAAAAAAAAACCCATGACTTTCTTATCAGAGCGCTGAGCTTAACTGTACACGCACAGGCTAAACAGATATTAATTTATTTGTTAATTTATTTATGCGCCAAAAGGCGCGCTAATACAACAACACAGTATAATAACAAAGAACAGTAGGCAAACTCTTGATCCAAACAAACTCAACAGTAAGCACTTCATACTCAAGATTGGCCAGAACTAGAGGAAAAACTAATATGAAACTGAAGAAAGTATCCATTCCGAGCGCTCGCTTAGCATGTAGATTTTATAGACAAGTGGCTACAATTCAGAAGGGAGATGCTGAGACTGGTCACGATCAACGAAAAAGGGAACGACAGAATTTGCATATGCATTTTTCCAGCAACAAAGTCTGACAATCAGAGACATCCAAAGGCTGACAGCCCACATCAAAGGATAAGAGATCGGTGGTGCCCTCCCCTGATAAGGCTCCTAGGGGGTAACCAACGAGAGAACGAAGCATAGCGATAACTGCTAAGCTTGTCTGGTAGCCGGGCTGAGCCTAACAGGTATATCCAGTCATAAGCTGAGTTTGTGGGTTTCAGAAGCATGGCATGCACATATCGCCGTCACATTTCGCCTCCAGTTACACACAGGCACCTGATCTACGTGCGGAAAGCTTCCAGGGCTTCGTGTGCGGCACCTAAGGTTTCTCGTTTTCGGATCTTAAATGCGAGCCCAAAGTTCATTAAACCTTGGATGCCTCACGCTTGCATAGTTAGCGGAAATGACTGCCACAGTGAGAATCTGCAGACGTCATCTAGAAGGAGGCTGTTTCGTCTTGAAGTGCCCTTTAACCGGCGGGTTTGGAATCCTCAACGTTTACTACGGAGTCGCAACCACACATGGGCGGATTTTCTTAAATTTCTTCCAGAAAACAGAAAAGCCAAAAACGCCAGGAAATGAGAAGACAGAAATTTTCGAAATTATCATACGACACAATTATTCTACCCCAAAAGATTCCATTTTTCCAGTAGCAAATGCTTTTGCATGAGTATAAATGTGATCGAGGACAAGGAGTTTAACTTGCGGAGGTTTATAAGAATCTCTAGCAGACTCCAAATTCAATGGAATCAGTGAACTGTAAATCTTGACGCATAGATCCTAAGAATCTCGACATTTGAAGTATGCAACATTACTCATTAGCTCCCTTTCACAGTTAGCACCCTAACGATTACATCAGTAAACGCATTACTAGTATGCCTGCGTTACTGTGAAAAAATAAATGCTTTGCTGCTTCAAAGGTTGGGGCCAGAGAGCAGAGTTACAAAAAGCGGCTTATAAATGGTGAATCATACCTACCACATTCATATCAAAATATAGCGTTTTAAGGCTCACTGATATCGTCCAATCTGTAGGTGTAATCACAAAACAGACGTTCCACTAGATTAGTGGTCCCACGAGTGCGAAGCTGGGCTTATAGAGTATCGAACACGATGAAGGCTCATTGATCGCTGTTTGCATGCGTCAACTCCATTGCTTGAGTCTGTGGACACAGCATGCTCTAAAGCTTGCAGCGATTCGTTGAGCATTACAGGCTATGCCAGAATCTGTAATCCTAGTTCGTATCGTTCTTCGAGAATACCTTTCTTAGTAAGTGGACAAGAGTTAGCCGAAAGTTTTCAGCAGCACCTGCACAATCAAACAAACAAACAAAGCGGCATACTTAACAATTTCTACACGAACACATCTAAAAACTTTACAGGTTTGCACTTTAAAAGACTCTAGAAACATTATTTTGGAAAATTCATGATCTCTAATATGATATTTTTGGGTTCTTTTTATTCGATTTCTATGGCATAATTTTGTTGCTGGATCGAGCGACTTCGAAAGTGGGATGGTGAGTGACACTGCATCAAAGGGAACGGATTAGCTGTTCGATTTCTGTGAAGTTTCTCAGTCTTGCATTTGTTCACAAATTTGACATTTGATAAATAACAGCTCGCACAAGGGCCCGTGTCGCACCAGAAGGCCTGCCCTGCACACTATACCCGACCACACTTCGCATTTCATTGCAGAGCGCGCGAAAGCTTTTTTCATTTTCATCACTTCCTTTCTACCTATGCTCAGCAGACTGCCTTCTTGCCGAGAAGTCAGAAGAGGTAACGACGAAAGATGACAACATAGTTGCTGAGGACCTTACTGGACACGTAGGCGCCACAAAAGACTAGTACTGCTGTCATGGTGGTCTCGGATACGGGTCTCGTAATCTCGATGGTGAGCGCATTTTTGAGGCCCGGCAAAGCGGCAGGCCCTGATGACCTGGCAGCCGATTTATGGAAATCCAAGCTCTGGTATCCTGCTGAGTGGTTGGCTAAGTTCTTCAACCAGGTAGTAAAGGAGAAAATTCCGGAGTTTTGACACAACAGTACGACGATTTCGATTTGGAAGAAGAAGGGCAGTCCTGCAGACTGCTCCAATTACCGTCCGAATCGCTGGCTTTCGCAGAGCATGAAGATCTTCGAGAGAATCCTCGATAGAAGAATTCGTGAAATCGTCAAGCTCTCCGGCAACCAGTGCGGCTTTGTGTCTGGTTGTGGGACCATTGATGCTATACGCCGCGCCCGCCTCCCAGTGGAGAAGCATCGCGAGAAACAGAAGCCGGTGCTTTTCTCGAGTTGGAGTAGGTCTCCGATCGCGTATCGCGTGAGGTAACGTAGTACGTCTTGCGGCAACACAATGTACCAGAGGAACTTATAAAGTGGGTACCTAACGACAGGCGTTACCGAGTCCAGCACTATCAATATTAACGGCATCGAGCTTCCACGCACTTCCGTCTTCAAGTGCTTGGGGTCAGCAATAGCCTCTGACGGCAACTGATGGTTGAAGTGAACTCACGCGTGAGTGCAGCTTGGTCCAAATCAACCTCGCTAACGACTCGAAGATACTAGAGCGCTTGAACTCAAAAATCTATGGAACCGTCATTTGGTAAGCAGCAATGTTCGGCGCTGAGTGTTGGTCTGAGATCATTTAAAATATTCGCGCTGGGCGTTGCCGGCTAGAGGTCAATCTTGAGTAAAAATCTTTTGAAAATTTTTGCCATTCTACAGGCTTATTCGCTTTTATATCATCCAGTCGCGGCTAGTAGCGACAACGACTGTCACTGAAAGAAGCATTGTCTCGCCTGAGCACGTAAGGCTACTTCCTGACGCTTAGGTGTTGACCAGCCTATAATGTTGCTCGAGAGTGGTTTGATTATAAAGAACCACGCTACAGCTGGGCTGCGTATACAAAACCGACTCATTCTATAATACTTTCTACGTGCTATTCTAATGCATTGCCGGACTTGCCTTCCAACAATGCCTATTTTCCGACATCTTAAAGGAACTGCCTTGTAGTACATATTGACTTTGGACTACATAACCACACCATCTCATTGTGCTCTATATTTCACAGTCTTTAAGTGTAAAATGAAGGCACGACAAGGTAAAAGGACAAGCGAATTTCTAGTGTTTTTGAACACGAGTATTTAGAGCACGCTTTTAGTATTTCACCTTGCCACATCGTTTGCGAGTGCTTTTGATTTTTTCTTCGTTATTTTTTAGTAAGTTGTTTGTGTTTTGTTTATCTTTTGCTGTTTTTTTTACAGTACTGGATCTGGTTTTAGACTTAGTTAACGATGTGATTGAGGTTATGCGCACCTTTGAGTGCAGTAAATAAATAAATAAATAAATAAATAAATCTCGGCTCTTCTGTCGTGCTCCGCAAAGGCTTCTGGTTTTCATGTAAACCGCGACCTCTGGCGGAATTACGATATGGCGGGAAATTCGAATTCAAATTTGTCCGCATTTAAGCGTCGACGCTGCACAAGGCAGAAATATAAATAGGTATACTCGCTCTGATTTGCTATGCTCGGTACCGAGCTGATGTAGTGTTGGCAGCATTTTGCTAGCGGTAGGTTTTTCAACTGTTCGGACCTTGTTTGGTACAAAGCTTTAAGTGGTACGAATAGCAGTTCCCGTGTTCTGGAAGTCTGCTCAGCGAAAGTCAATTTTAAAACAAGCAACACAGTCGTGGCCGTCTGCCTGTTTGCGCACTTTCTTCGACGAGCTAGCTTCTCGCTCATCAAGTTGAGTTTTTGTAGCGTTTCACGGTGCTCATCGACAAGTACTCCAAAGCTCTTGAGGTCTGGTTCGCAGTTTCACCAGAACACTTCCTGCTGACTTCATAATCTGGCGGGAATTCATATTCAGGGGCTCACTGTCAACCGCTAACAACAACTGTCGCATGGCACTGGGTGGCTTGAAGCGGCTGGTTTTTCGCTCCAGCAGTGTGAGAGATTTACGCATGCGCACGCCCAGATGGTCGAAGAGAAACGAGCGGCCGCTTCTGCCGATGACACATGCACCACGTTGCAATGCTGCAGTGAGCAGAATTGTTGCGACAAGGGTTCGCTTAAGAAGAAGTTGAAAGACGGGAAGACGTGGAACTCGTTGAAGAAGCCTTTATATTGCTGTGCCACAAAAATTCCAATTGTTTGAGAAAATCAGATAGGGGAGCCACAGAACTCATCAAACCTTCCGCCTTACCTTATTCCATTTAATTAGGTAGTCTGCCACCAAAAATTGTCGGCGACTAGTTTATGTGCTCCAAGATGTTGGCATATTGCTGAAATCAAGGACAGAGGACGAGTTTGCAGCGGCGGCAACGTTTCTCGACCATGAAGAGGATTTCAGAGGCGACATAGTCTAATGGTGGATGGGCAGGTCAAGCTCTAGGTTATTATTATTATTATTATTATTTATTACATGTAAACCCATGTTGACTGTGATATTATACGACACAACAAAACAAACCAACGAGAACGAACTAGGAACAAAACGATAATGCAGAAGTAAGGCTGTAGTAGAACATACGAAAAGAAAGCAAGTTTAGCATTACGGATCCAGGTGTTTTTCGATAAAGGTTTTGAATGCATATAAGGATTGTGGAATTGTACGATTTTTACTAATTTTAATATAGCTAGATGTTGCCCTGTTTACGAAGAAATGTGCTCGACAACTGAGCCTGGCCCTCGGTACGATTAACTTCAGCGCGCCGCCTCTCGTAATGGACGGCAGCGCAGTCAAGAATCCAGGTGCAATGCCAGAGGTTTTGGTCAAAATCTTGTGAACCATTATTAGATCGAACTTCTTCCTACGACAAGCTAACGTTGGAAGTTTTAGATTGATATTTCTAACGGCTGATCGAGGTATGCCATCATACGAGAACCCAAACATCCTTATAAAAAGCTTTCTTGTAAAACTGTTCTGTAATTTCTCCAGCTTTTCAATAATTTTCTTTTTATGAGGATTGAAGATAACGGTGCCATACTCGATTAGGGGTCTTATGTAATTCTTATATGCCCTAATAAGAGTAGTTGGATCATTGGTTGTGAGCGCCCTGAAAACCTGATGAACCATAGAGTACGCTTTCATTTCTATTCGCACACAGTGGTCATCAAAGTTGAGACTCTTGTTAACCAGGAAACCAAGGCCCACTATTTCCTGAACCTCGTTTATAGATGTGTCGCCAATCTGGTAATCAAACACAGGGTGATTAGAACCAATACGCAACAATTTAGTTTTCTCCTTGGACAATGGTAGCCGCCAGTCTTCAGACCATTTGTGGACCACAGAAATGGTATGCTGTAGCGTTTCACAATCGCTGGAACTGTTTACACACTGGTAAAGCTTGATGTCGTCGGCGAGAGCAATACATTTAACGCCAGATGAAGTGATGAGAGAAGGAAGCTCATAAGTATAGATATTAAACAAAACCGGAGATAGGACACCACTCTGGGGAACTCCGCTGAGGACGGATCGAGAACTGGAAAATGTATTGTTAAGTCGAACCATCATTCTTCTACCAGAGATGAACTAACGAATCCATGCAACAATACGCGGGTGTATTCCAACCATAGTAAGTTTCCGAATCAGCTAGGGCCTCCTCGACGTTCAATGTCTTGAATTAAACGATTGGTCATACTTGAAATCAGCTTATTCATGAGGTTGCCGTCTACGGCGTGCCAGGCCTCCACAATCGCCTTTTTTAGCTCAACAGTGGTCTTATAATGCTTATTATTCATGTACATATAGCGCACCATAAAGCCCCAAATGTTTTCTACAGGATTGAGGTCTGGCGAATTGGCCGGCCAATTCAAAGTCGGAACGTGATGACGTTGCAGCCACCCTCTAGTGCTACCACTCACATGAACCGGGCGTTATCCTGCTGAAATATCAAATTTCGTTGTGAATTTCTCCTCCAGAAGCGAAGAAGACCATGTCCCAAAGCAAACTGGTATTGAGCCGAGTTCATCTTTTTCGGAACGAAGAGCAATTTGACTCGTCCAGTCGAACAGATGGTTGCCCACACCATCACTCCACCACCACTGAAGTTGCGTTTTGAAAAGAAGGGTTTCTCCTTCCTCAGATCGTGCCAGTAGTTGCGAAACCCATCAAGTCCACCACAATTGAACTTTTTTCATCGGACCACACAATGTAAAACAGAGAAAATAGCAGGCGCTATGACACGAGAACTCCATTACCTTTGACCAGACGGTGCTTATGTTTTGACGTGCAAAAAGAAGTCGATTTTGACGATTCGCGGCAGCAATAAATGGGGCACAGCGCATTCGTCGTCGTACGATGTGTGTACTCTTCGATAAGATGCGTCGGACTGTTCTGGAGGAAATTTCCAGGTTGTGGTTTAATTTGACGTGGGCGGACGTCGACAAGGAGTTCGATGCTACTCGCTTCTATCTCGCTCTGTCGGGCTTGGTTTTCTTCTTGTAGGCTTCATGGCACCGTATACATCTGGATTGTTCACATACGAGTTGACAACATGATGGGAACGTCCAATTTTCTTAGCAATGCTACGGTTACTCATGCCGCAGCTCTTGATGCCGTTAATAGAGCCTTTCTCGAAATCCGAAAGGCGAGTTCCTCTACCCACCACCGATGGAGGATGAACACGACAAGTGCAGTAACACAGTTCGGCGGAAGAAGCACTCAGAAGCGAGTTTAGCTTATTATTACTGAGTGGATCTATCATTATGACCATAAAATTCTGTATTCTGTAATTCTGTCCCGTATTCCATAAAATTGGATTTTTTCTGGAAACTCGCCACTTCACGAGGCCAGTTCTTGTTGTATTTTTTAGCTTCGACAATGCCCCTACTACTATACAAAAGATACTCACAAAGCCTTTGCTGGTTTTGAAAAAAAATTATATTTTCGAGTGGATCTATCATTATGTCCAGCAGTGTATGTAGGTCATAGAACGATTTCTTTGTTGAAAACAGCTGAGCAGTTTTTAGATCAGTTTAGAGACGAGTTCACAGTGCTTCCGAATATGTGCCTTTTTTGGTGATATGCCCGAAGGTGGCTACCAAAAATCTACTTAAACCACCGTAACTGATGCCACATCAACACAGTTTTGATTTTTGAAATCCGAGAATTACAAGCAGATCTGCGACATTTTCTATGTGCAACTATCATGATCAATTGACAGTTGTCCGACACTTCTTATAATAGGATTTCGAAGGATCTACTCAAAATTGGAAAGTTGAATAAATAAATAAATAAATTTGGAAAGGTTATTATTCTGTTATTATTATTTATTATTATTTATTCTGTTATTTATCGATCCATTTTTGTTAACAGTCTACCGTTTGGTCAATATGTTGGCTGAAAAATAATTGCATTCGCAAGCAAGAAATATCTGTTTCTACCACTTGGGCGAATCACCAGAAAGAAATGAGACCGGCCGTCATGGGTGGCCTATTACTAGCTACCTGTAATAAATTCTGTAGCCGCAAAATTGACGTTGTGATATTACACCTTTTTAAATGAGCAGGAGGGTTTTGTTACAGATTTACATATAATACTCTGCCGTCAGTCCGTCATTAGCTGCCGTTAGGCGAAAGCATTTTTTCGTGAAAGTTCTTGAACAGTCAGACAGTCACCAATTCCAAAAATGATCGTTTGAAGTGAAGTAGAAGCTTGCAGTAGCTCAAGCAGATTGTGCTCACTTCATATCTTGTAAATTTTTTGTTTATTGCTCAGAAGCAGCTCTTTACAACACACACAAGTACTGCTTTGAGAAAAATTCGTCTTCAAGCAAACAAGGAAATTAGACGCTTCCATAAGCCGTTTGATCCTATTATGTGTAAGTTCTCCACATCATTTTTACTATGCACAAGGAAGTTTATAAGAGGCCCGCCAATATCTGTCGAGTGTGTGTGAGGGTGTGTGTGTCTTTGTGTGTGCGCGTGTGTGAGGGTGCGTGGGTGTGTGTATGTGCGATCGAAGTCGGTCAGCATTCGCTACGCCTGGCTGATGCTCGATGTTATGAGCACGATGTCGTCAGCAAAGTGAAGATTGTGCAGTTTCTGGCCGTCGACCTTCACTCCCATGTCTTCCCATTCTAGTTCGCGCATGACGCTCTCGAGGCTGGCGCTGAAGAGCTTCCGGGATATGGATCCCCTTGCGAGGGGTTCGGCAAGGGGATATGGATCCCCTTGCCGAACCCCTCTCTTCACGTTGACGACGTCGTTGTAGAATGGTGAAATCTTGGTTGTATATCCACTGTACAGCTTTCGAAGAACTCTGATGTACTGAGTAGGAACGCCCTGAGCGAGCAGTGCTCCCATGACCGATTAAGTTTCGACGGGGTCGCGTTCTTGAGGTTGATGAACGTAAGGCACAGCGCAGCTTCTACTCTCGCGATATTTCGATGAGTTTCGTAATGGTGTATATGCGTTTGGTCGTGCTGAATCCTCTTCGGAATATTCCTTGTTCGCATGGGTGTCCTTCGCCCAAAAGTTCTGCTAATCCTATTCAGGATGAAATCGCCTTACATGTGCTCCCAGTCTACCAAGTGCAAGTTTTTAGCCCGTCCAGTCCGCACAGGCGCGAGCACATCCACGCACACACTGCAACATGCCTCTCCCATGCACCAGGAACGCGTCGACCCGACACAGCGGGAGCAACGAGTCCATCCCCTGCATCATTCCCCTATCCACCACACGACGCGCCACGTGGCCCTGTGACAAGCGGCCCGAGATCCCTCTCTCTTAGAGCCCGAATGCTTCCTATCGGAGGAGATCCGTGCTGAACGTTCCATCATATTAACTACCTTGTCCACGCAGGTTTGATATGATGGGACGTTTTATTCGCCCTGACCTGGCAATTCGACTATTTCGACGTTTTCAAAGGCCTGAAAAAAGTTCGAAGCATAAGATCAAGCTCTCATCCCTGAAAATACATAGGTTTCCAACTCATCGTCAGTCCGTTTCAACGAATTTCCAAGAGTGTCAAGGTGAATCCCACTGAAGCATACCGAACTCACCGTTGTTTCACCAGCACTGAGTGAAAGCTCCCTTATAAAACTAGCATAAAGCAAATGAGACCTACCACTGCGGCATAAATCTATAGTGATTTTATGCTGTAGAGCTTGATGTTAGGCTCGTATCCCACACAACGGAATAAACGGCAAAAAGTCACTGGTGATCGAAATGCACTCGTTTTGGTTGTTCGTGTTTCATGTTTCATGTTTATGATAGCCAAAACAACATCAATTAAACAAAAATGAAACAAGAAAGGTGTCTATGATTGGCATCTAAGGAAATCTAACAACGTCAAGTAAAGGACTAGTGTTTGCTTCGCCAAAGAGTAGTCCTGAGTTTCATTCTTATAACAAAAAGAAAATGATCTTTAAAAGCTGCTAAAAATAGCAAAAATGAGAAAAAAAATATAAACTAGCAAAAAACTGCAGAGCTCGCCGTAAAGACATCTTGATATGATCTGTAAAAAGCGCTACGTCTACGACCTCCTACGCTAGCGATTCTGGGGCGGGCCCTGTATCTCAAAGGCCTCCTTGAACTGATACGCACCTCAGGCGCTGCGTAGGAGGGAGGAGCGCATGCTGAAGTATACTGTATACGGCGAGTGGAAATCCTAAAGTTGAAAAAAAAGTTGTCATTAAAAAGTACAAAAAGCTGCAAACAAGGACTACTCTTAAGCAATGTGAATACCTAACCTCACCTGAGAAAGGAGTAGGCAAAGCAGGAAAATATAAACAAACAGCGTAGAAACTACAAAAAACATTATGTGCAAAAATTTCGAAAGCAATAAGGAATCGAACACAACTAGTTAAAAAAACGGAACGGAGACACTGCTGCAGGATTAGAGATCAACCGGGCGAAATGCGTAGCTCAAAAACGAATTGATGAGAAGGACCAGGAGCCGATTCTGCAATAGTTCACAGTTGCTCTTGATGAAGTCACTCCATAATTTAGTTTAGAAGAACCCTTATTGCTTGAGATGGTGCTCAAGTTTTCGAATGAAAATGGCCGGTGACACTGACGAGACTACAGCGATGGGTAGATCATTCCAAACTCTCGCAGCTCGTACTATAAATGACTCCAAAAACTGTTGGCTACGAACTCTTCCTGTGGACAAACGCCATGGGTGACCTCTCGTTCTGCTGCTAAATTCTAAACGATTAAACAATTCATTAATATCAACGTCTAAACAATCATTAATTATTTAGAAAATTAGCTTTTGATCATATATAACTCTTCTTAGTAGCAGGAATGTGCCACCAAGAAGAGTCATTCTTTCACGATATCCAACATCAAACAATCCTTTTCTCATGAAGATCTGCTTCGTAAATTTTTTCTGAACCTTTTCAATTTTCTCAATGTACGTCCGCTTTGATGGCGACCAAACTGGAGTACAGTACTCTAGCAATGGTCTCACGTACACAGTGAAAAGTCTAAAAAGCGTGAAACTGTTTCGAGTTTGAAAGGCGCGCAGAATAAAGTTGGACTTCCTATGCCCCGCAGACACAATATCATCAACATATTTTTCGAAGGAAAGAGTGTTTGAATAGGAGATGCCGAGGTCTCGTACAGATGTTGAGATTCCAACAACGTTAGGTCCTAGGTAAAATTGTATCCCTCGAGGGTGATTTTTACCGAGGCACATGATGGTGGTTTTTTCTTAAGAGATATCGAGCATCCATTAGCTAGACCACGTGTATACGGCAACCAAAGCTTGCTGAAAATTTTCCGCATTGTTGTAACAGTAAAACTTAGAGTCATCCGCATAAATAGAGCAGTGCACCCCGTGAGGAAGGCAAATTGGCAGATCATTTATATAGAGGAGAAACATCAGGGGACCTAAACACGTTCCCTGTGCAACGCCACTGGGAGTTTCGTATGTGTCTGAAGCAGCACAGTTGACCAAGACCTTCTGTGCACGTCCTATTAGAAACGACTGCAAAAAATTTAAAAGGCATCCTTCTATCCCGTAAGCGCGAAGCTTGATAAATAGGAGGTCAAGATTAATGGAATCAAATGCCTTTGTGTAGTCTAGATAGCACACAGTAACGTGTCCGTCAGAGTCAATTATCTTCTGCCAAATAGGAACAGCTGTACTAAGAGCTGTCACAGTAGACTTCTTTTCAAGAAATCCATGCTGAAATTTTGTAAGAAGATTCCGTTCACGAAGATAACTATAGAGCTGACTGCGTATAATCCTCTCCAACACCTTACTTGTTGAGAAAGTAAGACAGACAGGCCTATAGTTTTTAAAGTCGGTTTTTCTCCTTTTTTAAAAATTGGTTTAACGATGCTTTTCTTCCACATTGATGGAGATTCCCCGTGAAGAAGACACCAATTGAAGAGAAGTGTGAGAACAGGGACTAGTTCAATTGCTGCCTTCTTGAGGAAAATGTATGGGATACCATCCGGTAAAGTGGAGTTGCGAGCTGGTAAGCCGATGAGCGTTTTGTATACCAGTTCACTGTTGATATCAAGAAAATTTAGCTTTGATGGGGTAAATAGAGGACAATCAACTTCTCGATTTGAATACTGCTTATATAAAGACTTGAAAAAGATGCGAAAACGCTTGCTTTTTCGGCGTCTGACTTACAAAGCACACCACTGTCACCGAATATGGATCCAATACCCTTATTCAACTTGAGTCGTCCATTTACGAAACTATAAAATACCTTAGGGTTCTTTACTCGGGCTATTCTCTCCTCATTCTGCAAGCTTAGTTTCGCCAACTCTCTTTTTAGCTTTTTAGAGAAACGCATATATTTTTGAGCGCCTATTCTTGTTCGGGCTAAAAAGAGACTTTTTACTTTGTTTGCAAGCTTCTTTATCCTAATTGGATAGCGGTACTCGCTAACACCGGTTTTAATTGGGACATATTCTCTAATAAGTTGATAGCAATTTAGCAGGTAGAAGGAGTAATAATCGTCTGCAGACTGACAGTGCGACATTTCGCTACGCCAGTTGATCTGCAGAAGTTTTTGACAAATCGCAGAATAGTCACCCCTAGCGAAATCGTATCGCGAATAGTCAAGTGATCCTTTCATTCCCTTTAAACTGAAATGGAAGGACACCATGTTGTGATCGGACGTTGAAAACGGCTCACAGACTCGTACATCATTAATAACATCCACGTTGTTTGTTAAGACTACATCTAGAATCTTAGATCCCAGCGTTGGAGCTCTAACCAATTGTGAGAGTGAGTATTCATTGCAGAATCTCTAGAAATCCCGGGCAGAACCATAGACTTTGGACGCCATACCTGTCTGACACCATTCAATAGTGGGGAAGTTCAAGCCTCCTAAAATTATACAGTTCGAACTTTCCTCTAGCACTTCTGAAATAAATGATAAGGCCCCGTGAAACACCAATGAAGCACAAGCCGGGCTTCTATAGAACAAAATAAAACACATGGTTTGTTCTTCAGCATTCACGCACAGGATCAAACACTGGCAATAAGGTGAGAAATTTCGTGAAGCGAACAGCTGACCTAGGACCAAAGCCAGTACACCACCTCCAGAAGTGTAACCCTCCCTATCGCATCTATAGATTTGATAGGAAGGATGTGGGCATAAGGAGGCGTCACTAAAAAGGTCTGGCTTACACCAAGTTTCTGTGACAAAAACGAGAAGAGGTCTAGCAGTATATAGCAAATGTTGCAGGTCGGGAAGCTTATTGCAAATTGAACGCGAGTTGAAGAGGAAAACTATGTTGGGAAAAGCAGCGATGCTGGATGACATAGTTGTTGTGGGCTCAAGAATAATGTGTGGAACATAGTTAGAACAAGTTAGGAGGTCATTGTCCTAGGCCTGCGAAGGCGAAGATGAATAATAAGGGTGTGTTCGCATGTTGTTCTGAATGTACCCAGGTCCTCATTACGCCTGGGGAGTTCGCGGGGGAACTAGAGCTTGAAGATATCAAAATCCCGAACAACATAAACGAGGCGACCTTCCCTAGGTCTCCCGCTTCCTTACGCAACGCCCTGTCCAATTCGAGCTCCTCGGGAGTATAATCCCTCCGAGCATACGAATGAACAAAACGTTGCGTAAGGCTCTTTCTACCGCAACGCATATGGGACAGAAGGGCGTCCCTAAGGCCTTGACTAGGGAGGGAGATCTTAATAATACGCCCCCGCTTCTGTGAGGCCTGCCGGGAGGATGACGCTGGGCAGTAATACGCCCAGCCTCAAACTCTCGAATGAGGTCCTCATTTCCAGACGTAAACACTTCTTCCTTCAGAATCTCACGATCGAATCGACGTGTTTCCTCGTCGTTCGACTGTTCATCGATTCCGATCCACGTGATCTTGCGTTGTTTTTCATTGATTTTTTCTTTATCCGCATTTATTTTAACTATTGTAGAATACAGCAGACTTTTTTGCACTGATGACACATTATTTTTGCAATTTACCTTCGCCTCTAAGTCGGACAGTCTAGCCAAGATCGCGTTTTGCGTGGATTGAACTTCGCTGATCAAAGCGAAGAAGCGATCGAAGGACGACGCAAATACACTTTGAATACTACTAGAGTAGGAATCAAATTTCTCAATTAACTTACTAGCCCAAAAGGGCATCTCCGCATCGTTCGCTTCACCGGATACAGTCTTCTTCGCTGATTGCCTGCCCATATTAGAGAGTGCCAGAGAATACTAGGATGTCAGAAAAATCTAGCGCCGCCGGCCGGGATAAACGCACGATGTCGACTGAGTTCTCGAATCCAAAAAGCCTCTAGAGTCTTTCTGGCTCCAATGTCATTTTCACACAGCAACCAGTGCACTTTATACTAAAATCGTTTCTACCGTCGGCTTTCTCTCGATGTTTACCATGTGGGGTTATAAGCTTCGCTTCTTCTTACCAGCTAGGTGTTCCCTGATGCGAACACTTACTGGGGAAGGGTTTCGACCTCCCATGTAACTTCAAGTTGTGACCAGGATCATTAGAAAGAGCTCGGAACGCTGATCACAAATATGGGTGTGAAAATGTAAAATGAAGTTATGTTAGTTAGTTAGCGAGTTATGACCTGCCTAACGATAAGTTGGGTGACCTGACTGCACGCTGGCTGTGCGAAAGAGCTGGCGTGAGAGTGATAAGCTATGGATGCTCCGTAAGGCCTGAGTTATACTCCCGCGGGAGCATCCGCGGAAGGGGGGGGGGGGGGGAATCGCGCCGAGACTCCTCACCTGGCCAATCGCCGCGCCTCGCCACGCCCGCCTCCGCCGTGCACCATTGGTCCGCGGACGTTCCGCGGATGCTCCCGCGGGAGTATAACAGATGCCTAAGGCCTATGTTATGCTCCCGCGTCGCTCCAGCGACGGGCGCGGGGCAACTGTAAACGGCGCGCCTTCGCTGCAGTGGCGGACGGTGCAGTGGGGCGCGGTTGTCAGTTGACGCGCCATCGCTCCCGCGATGCATCGCAGAAGGGTGTATACCTCCGCGTCGCGGGAGTGAAACATGCTCCCGTGCGACGCCATCGCAGCCCATCGCTCGTCGCAGTGCAGTGACACGACACTTCCTTGGTTCGTGACCATACCACAGCAATTTCAACACACGTCTGGTGATGTTGAGTGGTCATGTGATTTCTCTGTTGTTCTCCTCGTAGGGTTTTGTCGTGGCTAGACTCATTTTGTGTTTTGTCGACGGCTTGAACGGCTAGTTTTTTGAGGAGATATTTTTCTAGGCCGTTTTTCTCACCTTTATGTCAATCCTCGCATTTTTTTTCGTCTCTGAACTTCCTTGCCGGCACCGAAATCTACATTTCTGTGCCGGACAAGTCACAGGGAGGTCCCTTTGACATATCCGGTGCAGAAGTGTGCCAACGCCGATTTCTTCGAAGCCATGTTTTTCTAGCGGGTTTTCTCCGCGCCTTTGCTGACTGCAGTATTTCATTTGATTCTCAGGTTCCACATAGGCACGAAGACGCACAGTTTTGTGCTTGTCAGGTCATTAGAGTCTTGACGCGTTGATCACAAAAATCTGCCATTTCAGCTCCAAGTTCTGAAAATAATGTTTCTGAACTCGGTTTTTTCGTGTACAGCGCGTTTTGGATTCGAGAACGTAACCCATGATGAACAACCAAAACGAGTGCATTTCGATCACCAGTGACTTTTTGCCGTTTATTCCGTTGTGTGGGATACGAGCCCAACATCAAGCTCTACAGCATAAAATCACTATAGATTTATGCGGCAGTGGTAGGTCTCATTTGCTTCATGGTAGTTTTATAAGGGAGCTTTCACTCAGTGCTGGTGAAACAACGGTGAGTTCGGTATGCTTCAATGGGATTTACCTTGACACTCTTGGAAATTCGTTGAAACGGACTGACGATGAGTTGGAAACCTATGTCTTTTCAGGGATGAGTGCTTGATCTTATGCTTCGAACTTTTTTCAGGCCTTTGAAAACGTCGAAATAGTCGAATTGCCAGGTCAGGGCGAATAAAACGTCCCATCATATCAAACCTGCGTGGACAAGGAAGTTAATATGATGGAACGTTCAGCACGGATCTCCTCCGATAGGAAGTATTCGGGCTCTAAGAGAGAGGGATCTCGGGCCGCTTGTCACAGGGCCACGTGGCGCGTCGTGTGTTGGATAGGGGAATGATGCAGGGGATGGACTCGTTGCTCCCGCTGTGTCGGGTTCCTGGTGCGTGGGAGCGGCATGTTGCAGTGTGTGCGTGGATGTGCTCGCGCCTGTGCGGACTGGACGGGCTAAAAACTTGCACTTGGTAGACTGGGAGCACATGTAAGGCGATTGCAATCCAGTCATCCTGAATAGGATTAGTAGAACTTTTGGGCGAAGGACACCCATGCGAACAAGGAATATTCCGAAGAGGATTCAGCACGACCAAACGCATATACACCATTACGAAACCCATCGAAATATCGCGAGAGTAGAAGCTGCGCTGTGCCTTACGTTCATCAACCTCAAGAAGGCGACCCCGTCGAAACTTAATCGGTCATGGAAGCACTGCTCGCTCAGGGCGTTCCTACTCAGTACATCAGAGTTCTTCGAAAGCTGTACAGTGGATTCACAACCAAGATTTCACCATTCTACAACGACGTCGTCAACGTGAAGAGAGGGGTTCGGCAAGGGGATACCATATCCCCGAAGCTCTTCAGCGCCAGCCTCGAAAGCGTCATGCGCGAACTAGAATGGGAAGACATGGGAGTGAAGGTCGACGGCCAGAAACTGCACAATCTTCACTTTGCTGACGACATCGTGCTGATAACATCGAGCATCAGCCAGGCGTAGCGAATGCTGACCGACTTCGATCGCACATACACACACCCACGCACCCTCAAACACACACTCGACAGATATTGGCGGGCCTCTTATAAACTTCCTTGTGCATAGTAAAAATGATCTGGAGAAAGTGTGCAGTTTTTCCCACCGAGCTAATGGTTTGAGCACCAAAAAGCAGCTTGTTCTCATGACAGCAGTAGCCCAAATACGGAACAATCGCACGAATCGATGGGTATCCACAATGGTGAAAGTTAAGAATGACGGTCACAAAATCGGTGAAAAGCAAAGAGTGATCACTTAGGTGGGTATCGATGAGAAGAAAAGTGAGGAAGATACGAGGAGATTTGACCGTGAAATTCTTAAGGAGGAAATAGTCATCTCGGGTAATGATGAACTGGTTCATGAATTTAACGCTGGACGGATAACAGTAAACCGCTTTCTAGCGATCAAACCAACAAAATTAGGAAATCGGGGAAGAATAATCAAAATAACGCTGCCTAATCAGAATCTAAGAGATCAGCTCCTTGCTCATATGCGTTCTAGCAGAAAAAGTCTCACCAAGTGTTTTGCCCATTCATATGCCCGAAGGGACAACACAAATGAAGAACTCGAGCTAGACAGAGCCCTACGGGAAGGAAGCAGGAGAATTAAACGCTAGAGAAGGCTGACTAGTTTACATAGTTTGAGACTTCGACATCATAAAACTTAAGTTTCCCCGCGAGCTGCCAAGGCATCATATTGTCTCACAAAATATAGCGATGTCATCAGGATCTGTCGTAAATTACCAAAATAATTATCCATGTGTATCAGATAATCCACAAGCATAGAATGTAAGCATTACAACCGGTTCCAATCTCTGCTCCAATGGTTCTTTGTCTAATAGTTCTGATAAGATCATTATCAGCAAGAATTTTTCGAACGAAGTTCTCCTGTTCAATGCCCGTTCAATATGTAATAAGATTCCTGATTTACACTATACTCTTTCCTACACTCCAGTAATTGTCTTTATTACAGAATCTTGGTGTAAACCTGACCTTGTACATGATGCCACCTTATGCCCGAATCCATTCTATAACATTTACAGGTGCGACCGCGAAGGTACGATGAGTGGTGGAGGTGTTGTAGCCCTGGTGCATAATAATTTATCCCATCATCTGCTTTGCTCACGAAACTTCCTCCTTACTGCCAATGCCTAACCCTAGTTGTTAACAATGAACAAGATGTTACGTATTTCATACTTATTTACCGAAGCCCCTTGTGATTCTTTAGCGTTTCTCGAAACCTTAACGTATGTTGCTGATATCCTTGATGAGGGCGTTAACTGTATAATTGTAGGAGATATGAATTTTCCCACGGTTGATTGGTCTCAACCTACCTGTACAAGAAAAGTTTATGGATCACCTCGCGAGTTTCAGCAATTCTGTAATGAGTATGCTCTCTCTCAACTGTTTAATGTTCCTACTTTAGGATGCAACATATTAGACATAGTTCTAACTAATCATAGCGATTTCGTTCACGAAGTGAAAACCATTGCTCCTTTCTCCACCTCTGATCACAACGCGGTTTCTTTTAAAATTAATTTGGATAGCTTTAAGAAACACTCGAGTCGCGCATACTACGACTTCAATAATGGCGACTACTCTGCCATTTGTGAAAATCTTTTACAAACCAACTGGCGCAACCTTATTTCTCAATGTGAATCAGCAGATCAGTGTTACGCTATCTACTTGCAATACTGTCATAGTCTTGTCAGAGAATACATTCCATTGGAACATGCCAACGACAAGGAATCACGGAATATGATTTTTTAAAATGTGCGGCTAGCATGGAGGCTTTTTCAAAATCACTGACACCTGAGTTACCCTCATCATCAAGTAGCGTAGGGATCTTAGTTGACTGCTTCAGCCTTGAATTCAACAACTTATATAACGAGCATTTTGTTGGATTGTCCAAAAGTTTTCGTTCGATGTAGCTATTGTACTTTTAGATAAGGCGGTCAAATTTAGTTTTAATAAACCTGAAACGTTCACTGGCCTGAAGACATGGATTTTTTTTTGGTAGTCCAGCCATGCTTTTTCTTTAGTCTCAAAGAGGTTGGACAGGTGCGGTGGAATGTTGCCTCTATTTAGCGCCTGCCTCTCTAAAGGGACAAATTCTTGAATTGATGCGGGCAAAATTGATAGAACTCATACTTATCGTTGATATCAGGAAGTGTCTCTAAAATAAATCTCCAATTTAAGGAACACAAGTAGCGGCAAATGACGTCATACGGGGCTTTGCGGAAAGACCTCCGGAGGCGGAAGTATAGTGGATCTATGAAAGTCTCTACATCGTAAGAGAGGCTGTTGTGATCACTTGACCCAGTTGGTGCAGATACAAGTACATCACGTTTTAGCTTAATGTCTCTACAAAGAACAAGATCAAGTGTATGATTATGGATGATGATTATTATGGATTATGGTATGATATTATGATATGGATTATGATTAATTACAAGATTATCGAGACGCAATGCCCTTTACAAGTTTCATACAACTCACAAAGAGCAGAAAGAATGGTATGTGAGGGTCCTCAACGAATATAAAAAAGATGACATAAACGAAGAAATCCCGCTCGCAGAGCCAAACGACGACCACAAACCTCTCTTCTATTTCCCACATTCGGGAGTATAGAGGAGCGAAAAAGCCACGCCACTGAGGATAGTATTCGATACATCAGCGAAAGCCAGTGGCAGACTTTCTCTCAATGATGTGACGCATACAGGAGAAAGCTTTGTCAACAAAATTCAGGAAATACTAACCGCAAGCCATTGATGCAAAATACTGGTCACCGGTGACATACAAGCGACTTTCACTCAAATACGAATAACTAGGGAACATAGAGATTTGCTGCGATTTTTATGGCTCAAAGACCTGATTCAACTCCATTTCGGAACAATTTACTTCATTCTCGTTTCAAACGCCTCCCATTCAAGACAAAAACATCACCAAGCATTCTCAACATGATGTTAGCCACGTTTTTCACCAGAGAGAACACAGATCTATCAAAGAAAATTCTTGACAACATTTAAGTTGACTATGTTTTCTTACAAGCAGAAACCGACGAAGAAGCTCTGAGTAAAATAGAGGAATCTAGACATCTCTTCAGCCGCATAGTAATGAACCTCAGAAAATTTAGCAGAAGTTCCGAAAAGGTCAACGACTCTATCCCTGAAGTCGTTAAATGAAAAACAGGCGTCACGAAACTGCAGGGTGTTACATATTATACAGTTCGAGACGAGCTTTCTCTCCATATCACGTCTTCACCAAGACAACGACTAGCTAAAAGAGAGCTAGTCAGTGAAATCCACAAAATATACGTTCCGCTGGGTCTCGCAATACCTCTCGTGTTGGAGTCCAATTTGCTGATGACGGAGGTCGTCACACAAAAGATCTCATGGAGTCACAGCTTGAGCAAATCTCAGGCTGACAAATGGAATGAAATCTGCGCAGACATGCGTGATACGCTCATTAAGATCCCTCTCAACATAGGCCCACAAAACACGGACAGCCAAGGATCGACATTATGGGTTTTCGGTGATGCTAGCCAAATTGCTATCGGATGTTGCAGTTACGTAACACATCCTCCAAATTATTATATCAAACTGGAGGCTTACTGTGCGCAAAAGCAAGGCTTGCACCTCTGAAAAGAAACATGTCTATTCCACGACTCGAATTACTCGCTCTTTTACTGTCTGCTCGATTAGCGAAAACAATATTGCACTCGTACAAAAAACGAATTAGTTCTCTGCACCTTGTTAGCGACAGCAAAATTGCTCTTGTGTGGATACTGTCTTCACGCCGCCAGCTCCCCGTCTTCGTGCCCAACCAAGTTGACCGTATTAACAAAATACGCCAGCAAATTCAAAATACAGGAGTTCTTCAATTTGGTTACATATAATCACAACCTAACAGACTTGGCTGCTCAGCCAACAACCCGAGAGCAATTTGAAAGTAGTGCGTGGGTAGAAAGACCACGCTGGCTGGGCTTTTCAATAAAATATTGGCCAATCGAATCGCTCGATCGCGACCATGTGATTACTCGAACAGACAACAACACTCAAAACAAAGACACTGCGAGCTGCGCAACTGCTGTTCGAATCGTAACATTACAGCAGGGTATCGTGATCGATTTGACACGTCTCCGACGTTACTCGCAGGCACGCGCGCTATGAAGGCGCTTGCGCAATGGACATCGAAATTCCCCTCACGTACAAACAAACACATTGACACAAAGGTATTGCACCGCTTCTCCGCACGCGGCGAACGAACCGCGGAGGAAATCAAACTCAGCTAGTTCATTCTGCTGCGGATGGAAACCAACCAAATTGATTTAAAGGAGATACAGTCAAAGCACAGAAACAAAATCCTCTTTCCCGAAGAGAACAACATAATTGAAGCAAAATCACGACTAAATAATGCCGCATTCCCACGCAATACAAGAGAGCCCATTTACTTAGCGAAGAAATCCGAACTTGTACGTCTTATAGTCAACGAAAAACATGAAACCAACATGCACTGAGGGCGCCGTCATACTCTACCACTCTTGAGGATGAGATTTTGGATCCTGCAGCCATCTGCCATAGTTCGTAAAATTCTCGCCCAAAGTACAATGTGCAGAAAAGAACAGCGCTTGCCGTTCCCACGTTCGAAAATGGCTCCACTTCCGAAAGATAGGGTTGTAGCATGTAGGCCGTTCCAGCATTTCGGCTGCGATTACATAGGACCACTCAGAACCGATAGCAGCGAGAAAGTTTACATCGCTCTTTACACATACCTGACAACACGGGCAATCCATCTCGAAATGGTGAACAGTCTTTCAACCTCGGCATTTCTCGATAGCTTCATACGCCTCATATCTCGCCGAGGAGTTCCATCGGTTATCAGAGCGGACTGTGGCACAAACGGGCTTGGCGCCAAAACAACCAACTACCTTCTTGAAACAGACCAAAACTCAGGACACTCATTGGTGTCGTACTCAGCCACGAAAAACATAAAGTGGGTTTTCAACCCGCCTGTTACTCCCTGGATGAGAGGAGTATGGGAGCGGCTTGTAGGGACGGTCAAGAAATGTCTTAATAACAAACGCGCCGCAAACGTCCTTCACTCAGAAAACTAACCACTGTAACAACATATAGTATAGAAGCGGTGGTCAACACTCGCCCTCTTACTGAACTCGATCTCGGAGATTTGTCGTCATTCCGCTAAGACCTGCAAACTTTCTACAAGGCATCTCACGTTTTCCCTCCCTAGATTTGCTGATGAAAGTGAAAGTACTGACCCCACCTATGAAGACACCGCTATCACTACAGTCAAAGAGGCCAAAGAGGCGCTAAAATTTGCTGAAGAAACGGCTGACCACTTTTGGAACAGGTGACATAATGAATATTTGACCGAACACGTGACCTTCATAAAATCACATTTAAACAAGGAAGACACACCTCACGTCCAGTACTGGAAGTTGGTGAGGTGGTCATCGAACAACAATACAAGTGTATTCCTCGCGGTTATTGACCTCTCGGACACATTACTGAACAGGTTAGGAGCTCTGTTGGGCTAGTTCGAGCCGCCGAAGTACTGACACAGTCACATATGCCGACGTCCAATCGCCAAGTTAATCCCGCTCGAAATTCGAAGTAAGGCGGACATCGCTAATATCGAAAATGACAAAGAATATCATGAAAAGAAAAAGAGCCCTCACGGAGTAATGCCCCCTAGAAAAGCTGAGGAAAATGTACGATATCAGGAGAGCCATCTTTCCTTCAGCAAAAGTTTCAACATCAGTTCATTACTAAAAAAAGCGTTCTTTTCCCACTATTGTTATTCCTTATCACAGCAGTAACTAATGCTCAACCCATATCATGTCAAAATGGATTTGCTACAATCACACCATTATCCATGAAACATACCTTGTGCTTCAAGACGCATGTCAAAACAGAACCTCTACCGAAACCTCCATATTTACGTTACCATACTCGGCTCACAAGGACCCCTTCAACATTTCAGTGTCTTCCCATCTTTCACAAACAACTGTCCATCACTCTAAAACATGCGCCAAACAATCATTTTGCTCCAATAAAAACATGTTCACATTGGCGCTCTGAAATCCACACTGCTCTCCATTTTGATCAATCATAACAGCAACGGTATTTACCGCGATCCCCATTCTAGCCACTGCCCTAATTGCTGCATGGTCAATGAAAAAGTTGTGAGATATTCGCAACGAAAAGCAACAAATCACAACAACGAATCCGAGTCATTAAGCCTCAGAGGTCGAATAATAATTGCAATACTACTTGTAGTTAAACATCAGGATGTGAACATACGTCCATGCGTCACAACACAGAAGTCATTTGCGACGATGATGAGACTTGTACGATCGCTTATGAACAAGAACTTCTTTTCAATAAACTGAACAGAGAAACATGCATACAATACCGCCCGCGTCGCGCGGTCAAAAGGACGATTTGCGACGGAAAAATCCGTCGCAAACCGTCGCATGCTCATAACTCCTACAATTTTGAGTTGTTTCACAAACAGTTGGTACCATTCGATTTGTCTCCTCGAGATCTATAAAACCGTGTATAAAGCTTTACCAGGCCACCTCGTTTTCGCTTTGGGTGGCCTAAAAGAATAACTGCAGCAGGCTTTTGCGATTGGAGCACCTTATGTTCCAGGACGTGCAGTTTCGGAGTATCTCAAGCATGGCGTGCGTTGTCAGTGCTCTGTGATCTTAACTTTCTGGAAAACGTAAAGCCTTCAAGAATATTTCGAAACGTTTCGAGAAGTTTTTCAGAAATTTCCAGACGCCCTACTCGGGAATTGCTTCAATCTGTCCCGGCGAGACTGTGTGCACCGTGTGCAATGGGTGTAGAGATGAACCTATCAATCGAGTGGGTTCGACAACTGGTAGAGTGAGCGTTTGGAGAATTCTATCATAAATTTCCAGCAGCCCTACTAAGCAATTGGTCTAATGCTGTCCAGCTAGCCTTTAGAGTACGTCAATACATATAGATTGCACGCGCGGGCGTGTTCGGAATGCAATAACTCTTTCGAGTTCGAATCGTTTCGGCTGCAACTCGTGGCCTTGTAGGCAGTAGAACGTTGTAATAGCACACTAAAGTAGAACGCTGCAGCTTGAGAAGAGGCAATGTTACAGGGGTGTGAAAATGCGGGTGAGGTTTGTGTGACGCATTTTTTCCCGATTTCGGTGGACCACTGCGGGAAGATCCGACGAACAAACGGCCTTGAAACGCGCATACAAACAGAGAGCTTAAGGTGCTTCACTATGACGTGCTCAGAACTCCTCAGCTTCCTAAACTGCCTTAGCCTCAGCTGCCAGTTTTGCCTGCGGAAGATAGCGGTTAGAGTTTCTTGCGCTCTTACTCGCCCTGATGTGATTGTTCGACAGGAGCAATGGCACCATTCTGTTCAGCATGAAAAACGCTATCGAACGGTACCAATTTCGATCGATTCTGGAAACATCGATTTCTTGACAGTTTCGCATCGAGGGCGGTGGCCGCTCGACGCCGCGGCAGACGGACGATGTCGTCATCGAAAACAGACGTTTTCGAAATGGGCCACGCTTGGTACCGTTCGATAGAGCTTATCATGCTGAATTGAACTATGTTATTTAGAGTAGAGAAAACTGTATTCTGAGAGAGTAAGAGCGAGGAGAACGTCGACCGCTGTTGGGCTAAATTGCACGCGCGGGCGTGTTCTGAGCGCAATAACTCTGTCATTTGTGAACCTTTCCGGTTGCAGCTTGTTCTGTAGGCAGCAAGATGTTCTAGTAGAGCTCTAAAACACAGCGATGTAGCTTGTGATTGTACAAAGTTACAGCAGTGCGAAAATGCAGGTTAGCGTTGTGTGACACGATTTTTTCCAATTTCAGTCGACCCCTGCGGGAGACGCAGAGAGCTAATAGCCTACAAATGCACAAGCGAGCAGAAGGCTTGAGGTTTTTTACGATGGCGTGCTCGCAACTCCTTAGCTGATTAAACTACCTTAGCACCAGCTGCCATTTTAGGGCGGCGGAGTTTTAGCGTTGAAGTTTCCTGCGCCATTATTCGCCAAGGTTTGAGTGTTCTACACTCGCAGTTTCACCGTTCTGTTCGACATGGAAAGCGTTATCGAATGATACCAATTTCGACCGATTTTGGAAACATCGATTTTTTGACAATTTCCCATCGAGGACGGGGGCGCCCCAGGCCGAGCCTGTGCGTACGATGACGTCATCGAAAATAGATATTTTCGAAATTGGCCAAACTTTCTCGTCCAAAATCACCGAGGGGTTATTTAGGGCGCTGATTACGAATCCGACGTTCGTTTTTGAAAATTCCGCCGATTTCGGTAGGTTTTGGATATTTTTCAGGATAATTGGAGGTGGTCGAGCCAGGATCACCGATTTTGCTCAAACTTCGTATAAGGGCGGGGACTTATTCGGGGTGCCGAACAGGATGCCGAAGTTCATTTGGGCGATTACGGCAGGAGACCGCCCATACCGATAACTGAGGGTGACCGGTGATCTTGACCCGACCCCCTCAAACGGGTAGTAACCTACTGAAATCGGCAGAATTTTCAAAAACGGACGTCGGATTCGTAATCAGCGCCCCAAATAACCGCCTAGATGATTTTGGACGAAGTTTTCACGAGGAAATTTGGCCAATTTCGAAAATATCGGTTTTCGATGACGTCATCGTCCGCGCCGGCTTGGCCAGTGGCGCCCACTTCCTCGATGGGAAATTGTCAAAAAATCGATTTCATTGAAATTGGTCGAGAGCGACACCATTCGATAGAGCTTCTAATGATGAACAAAATGGTGTTATTGGGAGTGTCGAAAACCCAAATGTGGGCGAGTAAAAGAGCAGGAAACTTCAATGGCAAAGTCCGCCGCCCTAAAATGGCAGATGGGGCTAAGGCAGTTTAGGCAGCTGGGGAGTTGCGAGCATATCATCTTAAAGCACCTTAGGTGTTATGCTCGCCTACGCATTTGCATGCCGTTGGCTCGCCATGTCTTCGCGCAGTGGTCGAACGAAATGGGAAAAAATTGGGTCGCACAAGCCTCACCTGCATTTTCGGAGCGCTGTAATTTAGTCCATTCATGAGCTACACCGTTCTGCTTTAGAACACGTCAAGAACCTTGTACTGCCTACAAAGTCCTCGAGTTGCAGCCGAAACGATTTGATCTTGATAGAGTTATTGATGCTACGACTCGCCCGCGCGTGCATTTGCGAGCGGTCGTCCCACTGCATTGATAGGTTCTATTCTATATGCATTTTTCACAGCGTACTCTACAAAGTCTTGCCGGGACGGAATACAGCAATTCCTGAGTAGGGCGGGCGGAAATTTCTAATCGAATCTAATTTCAAACGTTCCTATCGTATATGCATTTTGCACGGCGCACTCTCTCTTCTCGCTTCTTAAAACCTCTTCATTTGTATAAGCTGCTGCCAGCGTGTGCAGTAAAGCACCTGAAGAGAGTAAGCGTTGCCGTTTAGCACGACATTTGAACCGCTTCCGCTCACTCGATTGATAGGCTCGATCCTACGTGCATTGTGTACGGCACCCTCCAAGGGCTCGTCGGACCGCCGGAGCAAATCCTAAGTAGGACGGCTGGAAATTCCATATAAAATTCTCCAAACGGTGCAAGATAGTCTTGAAGACTTTACATTTTCCATTAAATGAAGATAGAAACCCAGTGGGCATGCTTCCGCCCATTTGATTGATAGGTTCGATACTATATGCATTGTGCACGGCGCACTCTCGGAACATTCCAGGCATCACAGAGCACTGACAACGCACGCCATGCTTGAGATATTCCGAAAACACTGTACGTCCTGGAAAATAAGGTGCTCCATTCGCAAAAGCCTGCTGCAGTTATTCTTTTAGGCCACCCACAGCGAAAACGAGGTGGCCTGGTAAAGTTTTATACACGGTTTTATAGACCTCAAGGAGACGAATCGAACGGTGCTAACTGTTTGTGAAACAACTCAAAATTGTAGGAGTTATGAGCATGCGACGGTTTGCGACGGATTTTTCCGTAGCAAGCCGTCTTTTTGACCGCGCGACGCGGGCGGTATTGTACTTCTGCGATACCGCAACCATTCTATAGAAACGCTCCAACTAACTCTGAACAAAGTTCATCTGAATAAACAGTCTCTGCTCTACACCAGAGAACGTTTACAGGAGTATTCTATGAGAAAAGATGCCACTTCATGGGATCACGTTTTGCAGGTGGATGCGCATCATCACAAAATAGTACAGAACCAGAACTCCGGGAAGCAAACAAATACCCCGGATGCTCAATGTCCGCTTCAATCTGCGGCGGCCTACCATGTGGATGTCTAATTCCGCTGCCATCGCCTTTTCTACCGTGTCGCTCAAGTGCCTCTCAATGAAGACAATTACCACATCTTCAAATGCACTTCTTGGAGCTGAAATAATCCTTGAATTTGTCTACGTAAACGCTACAGCAAGTAGCTGCTTTCTATTTGCACCCTTATGTTCAAAACAGTCAGGGCTGGGACTTGAAAGTAATCTCTGTGCAACACACTCCCAGTCCCTTTCTCAGTCGTTGCTTTACAAAGACAGTTCGCCCTAAGTGATGATTCTAAAGCTGCCCCCAGCTGTTCAGACGCGAAAACCGTTGCTTAACATTTCAACATATGTAAAAGTGAAAAAATCTGTGCATGCACTGCGGACGTTGATAATGTGCAATGTGCATGTCCAGAAAATACGTTTGGAGAGCTAAAGAATGGAACTGTCCTGCTACCGCTTATCACACCTCACCTCAACATCACGACGACCAACACCGTCATAACAGATGAAGGACGCAAAAGTCACCGTTCTCGTAGCATCCACGAAAGAAATCCAATTTGCCTTTTCTAACCTTCGATACTATTTTAAACCTTCGATCCAGTAAAATTTCACCCGTATCAGGATGCTACAGCTGCTTAGAAACAGCAAAAGCGACAGCATACTGCTACTCTGAGAAACCACGTGACTGCAAGAGACAATCATATCTCATTACATACTCACAACATAAGGAAATCAATACACTAATGATGGAGTACGATCATGCCCACGTTAAAGACTAGTGCTCTTACCAATGCAGAGGGCAGGCAACAAAGGTCCCTGTAGTGGGCACCCTTTCTACCATAAATTGATACCAGACCACGAAATGTTCAACAGAAAAGAAAGCAACAGCAAACACGACAACTGGTGGAAAGATCTTTCTTTTCCAGACCTCAATCCCCTCTTTTCCACACTTGCAAACCACTGGAGATTTATTCTGTCCTCAACTACAGGTTTAAGCATTGTCGGCCTTTCAATCTACCTGTGTGAACCAGCAGTTATAAAAGCGGTCGTTAAGATCTTCACTGCAATTGTAAAAGCAGTACTGAAACTATTGTTCGCATGCCTTCGCGAACTTCTGAAAGTTCTCCGTTCAAAAGGCGGCCACTGAGGCCATTCCCATTGGTCCTCCACATTCGCCGACGACGCTCTTCACTCAGTGTGAAACAAACAAGACCACACCCTTTTGTATCAAATTGTAGGCAGTTTACGCCGAGCGACCCATCCGACATGCCGAAGCAGCTGGCTCCCGAAAAAGAGCCCGCACGCACCGATCACGCAGCTGCGTCTTGTCAACACGCCATCATGATACTTTCGAGGTATATACTCGTCTCACTTTGAATTTTCTATCAACAGCCGTCGAAGATCTCGAAAATCTTATCACTTCTATCGACAGGAAGCTCGACATTATTCTAGCCCACACCACCTCCCGTCTTCCATGCATTTTCTCTGAAAATTATAATGACGACAACCATCGTTCTTCCGACTGCCCTACATCCACTGATACTATCGCCAGATCGTTCCGCCTGGGAGACCTCAACAAGTGTATTACATGTCTAGCCCCTGCTCATGAGGCTTGCCAGCCGAAATGTCGCTCCTGTGGAGGACAGCACCACGTCATTCTGTACAGCGAAAGGACTAGCGCTGGACCACCGCAAAAACGCCACACATTCGACTAGTATTCTTCCACTCTAAATCATTTTTTTTTTGCATTTCCATGTAAACCCACTGCCGCAGAAATTGCAATTATTTAACACTGGCTCGTCCTCACTATATTGTCACTGCTTCTGTTAAACTTTTGTTTCTGATTCTTTTCGAATTTTGCTCTCCACTGTTGTAATATAATGTTCCCACATGTATGCACACCAGACGTTCAGCGGCCTACTGGCCGCCAAACGTCTGGTTGGGGGCTTCGGCCCAAACCCGGAGAATAGAACATCCCGACCGTCTTCTTGTTCTCTTTTGGCCGTTTCTCATTCATTAGAGTAAAAAAACCGGTTTTGCTATATAGAGTAGTATAGCGGGATACGGTAGGACAGAATCTTCAAAACTGCTGCTATGGGGCCTACCTACCCTCTATCGCACGTCCGCGATTCATTCTCTGAAGTACTCGTGGCGTACATGGCGAGGAACACATAGAGAGCCTTACTTCGAAGTGCTTATTCTTCGAAAACACAAATGAAATCAATTGGTATTGTTAGACCGATGCAATTCGCAGTCCGACGGGAATAACATTACTCCGATTCCTTCACTCATTCTTCCTACGTCTGTAGCACGCTTTCTGACGCCACGTTGGACGACACTGTGAGGAAATACTGGTCCCCTTATTGGTCCCTTTCACTGATCCCCTTCACGGCTTTCCTTTACTGGTCCCCTTTAATGGTTCTATTACTGGACCCTTTACTGAACTCCCTTAAATGGTCTTCCCTTTATTGGCTCCCTTACTGGTCCCCTCTTGACTGACTGGTAATTCACTGGTACCCCATTTATTGGTCTCCCTTCAGACCTCCCACCTTCACCGCTCCCCATTACTGGTTCCCCTTCACTGCTCTCTTCTTTATTGGTTAACCCTTTACCGGTCTCCCTACACTGGACCCCTCCCCCCTCCTTCACATGTCCCACCCTACACTGGTCCCCCCGTCGTCGGTCCCCACTACTGCTCCCACCTTCACTGGACCTCCCTTTACTGGTCCCCTCTTCACTCTTCACTGGTCCCCCTATCCTTCACCAGTCCCATTACTGGTCCCGCCCTCACTGGTCCCCCTTTTATTCATCAACCCTTTTCAGGTCCCCCTTCACTAAACCCCTCCCCACACTTCACCGGTCCCCATTACTGGTCCTCCTCAACGGTCCCTCCTTCACCTGAGGCCGTATTCATGAAGCGGCGGGAGCGGGAGATAAGAGATATCATAGCGATGTCAGCTCTCGCCTCTCTCTCCTGGCTCGCTCTCTCGCCTCGGTCGCTTCCCGTGGGAAGCCGGGAAGATCCCGGGAACGTTCACGAATACGGCTACTGGTCCCCCTTCACTGGTCCCCTCTTCACTGTTCAACCATCTACCGGTCCCCCCTTTACTAGATCCCTCCCCCCTTCACCGGTCCCCATAACTGGTCCCCTCCTCACCGATCCCCCTTCACTGGACCCCTCCCTTCCTCCCTCTCCGGCCCCCATTGCTGGTCCCACTTCCACTGGTCCCTCCTTTATTGGTCAACCCTTTACCGGTCCCCATTCTCAACCGGTTCCCCATTAGTGATCCCACCTTCACTGGTAACACGTCGTGTGAATCCGGAACCCCTGGCGCAATATCGGTGACACCTCTTCTGAATCCAGACACTTGATGAACGACGTCGGTGACATGTGTTCTCAACCGAACGTGCTTTGCGCGACATCGGTGACACGTCTGAATCTGGAAGGCCTTTCGCGACATTGGTGACACCTCCTCTGAATCCAGGCACTTGATGAACGACGTCGGTGACATGTATTCTCAAACCGGACGTGCTTTGCGCGACATCGTTGACACGTCGCCTGAATCCGGACAGGCCTTTCGCGACATCGGTGACATCTCTTCTGAACCCAGGCACCTGATAAACGATGTCTGTGACATGGCTACTCAAGCCGGACGTGCTTTGCGTGACATCGTTGACACGTCGCCTGAATCCGGAACCCCTGAGGCGACATCGGTGACACGTCGTCTGAATCCGGACAGGCCTTTCGCGACATCGGTGACATGTGTTCTGAATCCAGACGCCTGTTGAACGACGTCGGTGACACCTTTCTGAACTCGGACGCTTGCTTTCACGACGTCGATGGCACATGTTAGGAACTCGGACGCCCATTGCGTGACGTCGGCGACACGTCTTCTGACCCCTCTCAACACGACGTAGGTGACACCACGCCTGAACCCGGATGGCAACTACTCGACGTTTACGAAAGGCCAGATGGACAGACGGACGGACAGACGGACGGACAGACGGAAGGACAGACGGAAGGACAGACACAACCGCTTACTCTTTTATATATAGTAGGATTATCTGTTTTACTTTGTTAATTACACTGTCCAATATCTATTGATATGTAATGCTCGACTAATTTCGGAAACATCGATTTTCGATGACGTCATCGTCTCTCTGGCGCGGCCTAGAGGCCGTCTACGATGAGAAACTGTCAAAAAATCGATGTTTTCAAAATTGGTCGAAATTGATACTGTTCGATAGGGCTTTTCGAGCTAAACAAAACGGTACCCTGGCTGAGGCTCGAAAACTCGAACATGGGCAAGTAAGGGCGAAAGGAACTTGGCCGTCGCCCTCCGCCGCTCCAAAATGGCAGATTGTGCTAAAGCAGTTTACGCATCTGGAGAGCTGCGAGCAAGTCATCGTAAAGTGCCTTCGGTGCTTTGCTCGTCCGCGAGTTTGCATGCCGTTAACTCGCCTCACGTACCCGCAGCAGTCGACCGAAATCTGAAAAAATCGTGTCACACATGCCCAACCTGCATTTTCGCACCGCCGTAACCTTGCCAATTCGTAAGATAATTTTCTGTGCTTTGGCGGTTTACTAGAGCATATTACTGCCTACGGAATCCACGCGTTCCAGCGAGAAAGATTAGAAGCTGACAGAGTTATTGCGCTCAGAACACGCCCGCGGTGCAATTTGCGAGCTGTCGCGCCCAGTCGATTGATAGGTTCGGTCCTACATACATTGTACATACAGCGCACTCCAAAGTCTCGCCGGAACAGAGTACAGCAATTCCTGAGTAGGGCGGCTGAGAACTTCTCATAAAACTCCCTAAATGCTCACTCTACAAACTGTCCCCCCCTCTCGATTGATAGGTTCGATCCTATATGCATTGTGCACGGCGCACTCTCACAGGACTCGTGGCACGACGGAACACTTTACGCCATGCTTAAGATGCTCCGAGAACATGCAAGCCCTGGAAGATAAGCTTCTCTAATAGCAAAAGTCTGCCCCAGTCATCTTTGACCACCCACTGCGAAAATGCGGTGGTTTGGCAAAGTTGTATACATGGTTGTGTAGATCTCGAAGAGACGAATCGAACGGTACCAACCATTTCTCACAAAACCTGAAATTAGAGGAATTGCGAGCCTGCAACTTTTTCGGCGCCTTGCGGCCGACAACTCGTCCGCTGCCGGCCCTCTCAATGGAGCGCAAGTTTTCAATTTTGGCCATTTTTGATCTTTCATACGAAATGTATATATCAAACGATAGAGCTCGATCTCCTGAGCTCAAATATACTCTTGGTTTTTCAAATAGATGACTTTTGGCGAGTTATAGCAAAAAGACGCAAAAACCGCAAAAGTGCGGTTTTTTCGGCGTCTATTCAAAAGACGCGTCCGGTACTGTAGATTCTGCATCTCCTATCGTGGAATCCAACGCGCTAGCCGAGATAAGCTGTTCAATATTGTGTTTCACCGGTGCTCTAAATGTTTCCGTCTCTTACCCATTAACGTCTTATAAGCTCAATCGGGTTCATTGTTCAGACGCAAGTTGGTGACTCTTGCCTTTCGGGCGATCCTATTTTAATGAAAATTGCTTTTAACATAATGTTTTCTGGTCCACCGGTGGTTCTTTCTCTCATGGATCGTCAACCACTGATTGAATGCTGCCATTCTTCTGTTCAGTCAACTAGTGCCTAGTGGAGCAATGGTTTCTTTTCGTAGCGTTGGGGTCACTATGTCTGCTTCTTTCACCTATTAGCTTTGGATTATTCAGAACCTTGAGCAAAGGATTTATTCCTTTATTTTCATACCGACTAGTTCCCAATACATCTACTTCTTTGTGCTGTTTCTGAAATGTTTTTGTTCACTGATGTACTTCTTCTCTTTCTTCTTTTCTAGATATAGCACTTCAAGTGCGGTTGGTCCTCTACAGTTTCTATTGAAGAATCGCTGTGAGGTAACTTAATGCAGCAACTGCTCGCCTTGCTACGACCGGATATAGTACCGGAGGGTGTTTCCTCTTTGTCAAGGATGCTCGAAAGTGACTTCTCCATTCACAGGAAGTCATACCATAGTTATACTGAATGCCGTCGCCTGCACTTTTGATGCCGATACAAATTTTCATTAATTTCAGTCAACTTCATTTAAAAGAACTCGACATAGTATTATGCTCTCTACGCTTTCTTTTTTTTTTGGAAACTATTTTTCTAGTCCTTTGCTCTGAGTGTTCTGAATAATCTACAGAGACATTTCTTCATTCTTTTTCAGTTTATAGTGTTATCCATGGTGGTTTACGATTTCGTTGATGTTGTTTCTTTTAAGCTAAGCATTGTATTTGATTGCAACTACGTTTTCCTTGTTTGGTTGGTTTCTATGGCACACTTTAGGTGCAGCAATAAATAAATAAAATAAATAAATAAATACCCGGGAAAACTATTATGCACGTTTGTAAAAAAGCTCGGAGGCAAAAAACTGCTACGATGATATTGGTGACATCTCTAACGTTTTTTTTTATTACGGCCCGATGAAAAATGTTATGAAAAGGGTCAGCTCGTTTGCCATAAGCTCGTTTACTTCTATAGCTCAACATCATTATAGAATGGTACTTGGTAAGTCTCATTTGCTTTATGGTAGTCCTATAACTGAGCTTCCACTCATGATCAGTATTGGTGGAACAACGGTGAATTCGGTATGCCTTAGTGCCTTGGCACTCTTGGGAATTCGTTGAAACTGGCTGAATTGGAAACCTATGTCTTTTCCGAAATTAGTGCATAATTTTAGGTTTCAAAATTCTTTCAAGCTCTTAAAAACGACGAAGCGTCAGGTCAGGCCGAAGTAAAAACATTCCACCATATTAAGCCCGCGCGGCACAGAAGTATTGAAACAATATTCAGACATACCCAGGTTTCGTGACAGTCGAACATGGAGAATAACGTCGGCACAAAGCGGGCTGGTGCCCGCTGAACACCGACAAGTTATCTCAAAACTTAAGTTAGACCAGCCAGACCCCGGAGTTCCTTCCCGCGTCAGCAGAAGAGAGCACAGAAACCATGTTGTTGGGCATATATAGATGAGTGTTCCATGACCATGTGCAATCTCGCAGCGCGCACCAGCCCGCTAAGAACCGTAACGTCTTTCTTTACCACATGGCTTGGACAGAAATGTGTCTATTTTATATGATAGGTTTTCTTACTATATGTTTACAGGTGCATGGAAGCACAGCAGGAGATGCAGGCTGTCACCCAAAGCAAAGGCTATTGGTTCGGGTCCCGTCCAAGCCAAGCAAGCCTTCCATCCCTTCAGGGTCGCTGAACTGGCACCATATTTTCTTTTGATGTATGAAACACTTTTCCATCGGCTTGCTAGCGCAAGTCATTCTTTAGGCCAAATGCGCATTCAAATTGCATCCACGACATCCGTAGAAGTTGAATGCGTGCCGAATCTCAAACACGACTGACTGACGCCGTCGTTCTCCTTAGAATATAACTTCTGCGGAGTCGTAGTTGTTGTCGCGCATCCTGCAGACATTTGCTGGTCTGTGGTCTCAGAGTGCAGCTCGAAGGATAAGTAGCGTCCGTTTGAAACACCGTTCGAATCACCATTTTCAAGTTTTTTTTTCAATTAAGGATTCCTACACCTTTGTACAGGCGCAGTAATAAAAGCGGAATGCTTGGCACCTTCCAAACGCGAATTTGCTTTTTTTCTTTCTTTCTGCAGTCCTTCATACTTTATGCTTATACGTTTACAGTGAAAATAGCTTCCAACACAGCTTGAGTGGAACGTAAAATTGGTCCAGATCAAAATAACGAAAAAAGCCACGAAATTGTCGAGACGTTGTTGAAATTCACTAAATGTCGAAATGTCAGACCGAAGTAAAGCTCTCCATCATATCAAACCTGCGTGGCACAAAAGTATTGAAATGATTCAGACATGCCAAGGAGCCATGACAGTCGAACATGGAGAACTTTATTCACTTATAAGAAGAACCAAAACGGCTTCGATCTGCGTCTGTGCAACCAGGTGAGCCATGGAGCTGACAGCCGTATCTTCCCATCAAGTATCCTTCTTTGCATCCGCACTGATGGCGTACACAGATTGCAGGAGCAAACCTTGCCCAGCAAGTCTCCAAGGGCTTGCATCCTTCGTAGTATCTTTCGTTTGGACCGCATCCTTTGTCTGAAAAACTCTGCCATCATTATCCACTACTTTTTTGTGACTTCATAAGGTATTTGGGTGACTTAAGATTGCATGTTCTGCACTTCTGCATGATATAGCGATACAGACTTCAGGAGATGCATGTATTTAACTTAGATTACGCTATTCTGACCAGGAAACGCTTTCAGCTTTCAACGAAACTTCGAGCAAAGATGTAAACCGTGTGAAAAAGCCTGAAGCGCTGATTACGGACATGTCTACCAAATTTGCTAAGCGGATCTCCCGAGCGAGTTCTCGCACATCAAATTTCGCGTTGTCGCCTTCATATCCTGGGACTTATGCAGCTGCGAGCTGTGGTGGCAATGCAGTGGTAACGTTCTCGCTTCGAAGTAATGGAGACATCGGCTCGATCCCAGCGGTTGCATGCTTTTTGCAACTTGCGATTTGCCCTTAGTGGAAGCCTTTATCCCCATTTCCAGCACATTTGAAGAAGCTCTTGGTTACAATTCATTTATGCTTTTCAAGGTCTCTGAAGGTAGGAAAGTCACAAATTCTGAAATCCATGTGAAGTGAGTCAAAACGAATGCCAGATTCGTGATCCACGCCCAAAATAACCCCTATGCACAAGCTTCGAGCGAAATAGTTACCCCAAACCTCAACACTCAATCGCGCCGCTTTAATCCATGTGCCTAGATCGGATTGCGCACGTCGATCACCATTGCCCACGAAGGGTGGTGACCGTAATGGGAAGCCGTTCAGTGCGCAAACCAACTGCATATGTTGGGCTTCCGTCGCTGTGATGCCATCGCGGCGCTCAGTTTATCACGATTCCGTCGCGCGCGGCCGAATAGTCAAAGGGAACTTGGCCGCGGCCGCCGCAACAGTGGCAGCATGCGCGATAGCTTCCCGCGCCCATCGCGGTCATGGCATACTTTTTCGCGCCGCGCTCGGTGTTTAGCGTTGGTCCTGGGCGGATCGCCGTCGCGCTCCCTTGCAGAGCGATGAACGATGCGACGAGTACTAAGGACCTCAAATCCTTCCACGTTGCTCTGCAAATCTCATCGCCGCGATTCCATCGCGGCGACGGGAAGTATGGTATGGTATGGAGGTCTCAGGCAACACAGCAAGCAAAATCTCGTTGTGTTCAGCTTTTCTTTGAACAAGCGGTGGAGAGAAGCAGAGAGCGGGGAGTTCAATTTGTGAGTGCCTTCGTATGCTACTTGCGTGATGAATCTACTTTTCGCCACCAGTAGCCAAGTTGTCGATCGAAGCGAAATTCTGACCGAATGTCAAACAGTTTGTGCACGCATCTCTCTGACCTGAAGCTGGTGTCCGCTCAGATCAGGTAATAGCATACGCCATATCTCTATGCCTTTCCAAGGTGATGCGGATGAACGACTATGGTGTCACGATGGAACTGAAGTTCCTCTGCTGGCTCACGGATGTCACTCCGAGGATTCCCCTCATTCAGCTCGAGAAGTCGCTCACCGCAGCAGACCCAGCAGCCGGTCAAGTCGTGGCTCCTCGCTTGCGTCAAAGCCGCCGCTTTTGAACTTCCGGAATCAAGTTCTTGCATTGCCGTTGATACTCTGTCACATAAGTTCCTTGTTGCTACGCTTGCCTTGCACTACTTCCTTAATACGTAATGCAGAAGCAGTCGAACATGCATGGAATCAGGGACGATTTCTTCAATCATATTCGCTGCGTAATAACTGGAAAATTTAGGTATGTTCAGACTACCAGCCAGGCTTATATACATTCTGAACGAAAGGTTCCACAGGAATTTTTAAATTCGCGTGGGTAGGACTGAATGGCGGGAAACTCTTCCGCCAACCTAATACAGTCCCCTCCCGTTATAACGCCTCCGGATAAAACGCGACTCTCGATATAACGCAGATTTTCTCTGGTCCCGGCCAGCTTACTTTTACGCCGGTACAAACCAACCCCGCTTAAGACGCGTCGGATACAACGCTACTCCCGTTATAGCGCGGTTTCGGGAGGAATCTGCGTTCGAAATGACTCGGGCTCAGTTCGGTCCCACATGGGAAATGAAGACGAACAAGATGCTGACCGCGTCACCGTCACCCTTCTATTGCCTCGTTCGTAACCGCGAACAGCACCTGTGCTACAATGAATTAGATGCATGTGGACGTTTTTCTTGCGGGCGCGGCCCACAAAAGTGGTCATAGTCAGCAATATGTCGAGCACAGTAAGACTGCCGGTAGTGGTTAGAAGATGTCGTATGCTGGGAGATTTCCTCTATCAGAAACGACAGAAGTATGTATCGGATTATTCAAAACAATACCCTACACAGTTACTCTAAGCCTAGAGCAGCTGATATAGACGTCATATGCTGTTACATGATGTTTTGTCGCGATCAGAACTCTCGCACCATGTAGGACTTGTTCCTGCACCCTCTGCTTTCCGGGCAGGATTACAGCAACAACGCTGCTAGATTACATGCAATGCAATCCCGTAGAAGAGTGCTGAGAGGTCGCTGTAACTGCAACGAAGATATAGCAGATGCAGTGCGCTGATAGCGTAATGGGTTAAAATCCTGCCTGGAAGGAAGAGAGTGCGGGTCCATGCCCCGCCTGGTGCGAGTTTTGATGGCGGCAAAAGACGTTGTAACATCAGGTTATAGAGTTTTGCTGTTGATAACCTTCGAAATTCCCTCTGATACTCGTTATTCCTCGCACATCTGTCATATGTACTTACGAGTATAGCAGAGGGTATCACTGGGGAAGGACTTTATTAAAAATTTAAAGATGCTGTTTGCCTTCACACTCTCCTCATGATCACATATTTCATTACTATAGCCATAGTAAGAGTCCCAAAAAGGTCAGTTCCGGTTAGGACGCGAGACGTTATAACGCGGATTGTCTCCGGTCCCTTCAAACACGCTATAACGAGAGGGGACCGTACATACACAGAGATGCATTCCCCCTTTTATATAGGATAGAGGATGACGTCTGCTGCTGCATGTCTTCTGAATCCAGACGCAAAGTTGAAGGACATCCTTAATGTTATTCCTGAATCCCGTCACAGTCGTCGCAGGACGCCTGTGACACGTTTTCTGCACTTGGACGCAGGCCGCACGACGTCTATCACACATCGTCTGAAACCAGACGTTCGCCTGATGACATCTGCGTCATGTTTTCGGAACGCTCGTTGCATTGCATTTGCCACTTTTTGCTCGATCCTCATTCTTTTTTCTTCTTTCTTCACTCTGTGCCAAAAAGCGATCGGCTGGCAATTCCGACAATTGCCGATATTTAAGCTCAATTATAAAAGCGGTTGGCATACGCCGCAGTACCACATGCAAAATATCTCTTGGCACCCCATCCGTGACGTGTGACTAACTTCGTGATAAGATATGTATCTTCTTCTTCTTCTTCAGCGTTTGTCCCGCATCGTAGCGGGCTCCGCTATTCTGGTGTTATGACGCCACCTTTCCCGATCCAGCGCTAGATCAGGGTGGACACCAGCCGCTTTCAAGTCCGTATGTAACGTATCAGCCCAGCGCTGCTTCGGGCGCCCTCTAGGCCGCTTTCCTATTACCTCGAAGTTAAGGCCTATCTTGCGGACGCTGTCTTCCTTTCCACGCAGAACGTGGCCGTACCATCGCAAGCGAGCTTCGGCGCGACACCGAACTTCTGCCGAATAGCATCGTTTCGAATGCGGTCCGGATGCGGAATGGTGATAAGATATGTATATTCTAACAATAAAAACGCAATTCTGAATACCATTTGCCTTACCTTCATCATCAGAAGCGATAGTCGAGATGAAAACTGCAAGAATGATCAGTTTGTAGAGCATATCCCTAAACGAAAAACTTTTTGCAATCTACGTTGAACTCAAGAACCCAAATAAACGAAAGAATTATAGCACGACAGTTGAAGATGTTGGACCGACAGAAAATCTCTTGTATGCCGTAATTTGGTAGAGGGATGGATGGCTAATTATGCTTAATTTCCGTACCATTTTTACTATTCTATTTCTATTTATACATAATGGTTATTTTGATCATTTGATTTGCTTTATCTTAGAAGCTGAATGATGTGAAGGGCAGTATAATGCAGAATGAGACCACAGGCTCCTTGTGCAGATCCTCCAGATTTACAGAACGCGGCCATATACAACGTGCTGCTTCAGTGTTTGCGTATGACAACCTAAGAATCGTGGAAATTTCAAGGCTGTATAGTACGAAACTGATTCTGTACCGATACGAGCGTGACATGCTATGAAGACTCTCACATGCTTTCTACCTACAGCCAACACGAGAACAGTCTCGTCAGACGCGACCTACACTTCTAGAAGAGACAGGACGTGATAATTTCCACCTCTTACTGCACCCATCAAATGGCCATCTCGCCGACTCCTACAAAATCTCGCCATCTCGCCTGGACATCCTTTACGACTATCAACCACAGCTTCGTCATCAGTCGCCGATCAGACATAGATCGACGGTTTCTTCTAGGAGTTCGAAGGAGCCATCCGCTGGGTTTGTAACAGAGTTTTGCGGCATCTAACCGAAATCTGACTCCGTCGCGGTGGAACCAGCTCCGCCACTGTAGTGGGAGCTACGCCGACAAACATCAGTCACGATGTCGCCTGTCAAGTGCAGCAGCAGTTCTCTCCGGTTTTGTGCTCATTGTCGAGCACTGTTGTAGGCATTGTATCATCCTACAATCAAAATGATAATTGCACTGCAGCATCCTCCAGCTGATGGATGTGGTAGAGGTCTTGTTGGCAGCGGCGGCAAGCCGCAAAACATTGTTGCAGGCCTGATGAGAACTCCTTTTGATAAGTTCGTCATCGCAAACTTGAAAAATCGAAATGGTCGGCAAGGAAGAATGTACGGGCGCCAGCTCTGGATTTCGAGAGCGGGACGAAAACGGCAATCGTCTCGCTAAGCTTCGATGAGCCGTAACCTTCTCCGTGGTAACTATTTCATCATGAAGGTGGGTCATCGCGGAGGGGGCCCGTTCTTCCCCCCAGCATGCGAAGGGGCGGCGCTAATTGCGCGAAGAGCGCCCATCGCGGACGAGTTCATGCGCTCGGCGGACTGGGGGAAGAACGGGCCTCCTCCCAGCCATCAGCTGTTCTCATCGATAGGATCGACAGGGGCTATTCTGCGCTGTATTCTTTCTGTTTCTCCCATTTTCGTCGTCTGCTTTGTAATCACTTGCTAATTCATGGAGGCTTACTTGTGCTTCTGGCTACAAGTACCCTTCTTGATAGGCAAGCAGTACAAGGCCTTCGAGTGAGTACTGGGTACTAAATGAGTGATCGCTAAACTTCCATGTAAGTTGGTTTACCTTTTTTTACTGCCGTTCGGAATTTGTTTCCCTTTGTCCTAACTCTTAACTTTATCAAGTTTTGATATTTTTCATGAAGTTCTCATTATATTTATCTTGAACCCTTCCTCTTTTAAGTGGAAATATGGCATTTTTCTAAGCATCAGTGCCAGATTCACGTCTAAAGCGTTAGACCCATAGTGTTTTTTTCTGAACTTGGAGTCCTACCCTTAATACAGCAGTCCGAAAAATTGTTCTATATTCGGAATTCATTTAGATGTGAATGTGCTTAACGTTCGTATTTTAAATGTTTTATAACAAACTTTCCTGACGTTTCGACGCTTCTAAGAAGGAGTCCCCCTCTAGACTTGCACCAGTGCCACATTGGTCCCTCATTTAGACGTTGATCCCCTGCATTGTAGTAACGCTTGCTTTCCCTCTGCATTCGCCTGATGTCCTGACCTGTTGCGCTCCTCGCACCTTTTACGGTCATTCGCACCTACATTGGCTGGCCTAAAGACACGCTTTAGGCGTTCTTTGCCTGAGAAAGAGGCGCGATATGCTTGGGATCGTAAGAGAAGCGATTTGTTGGGGTCAAAGTGCAGAACTTCGATGGAGAAGCTTAAAATGGCAAAAGTCTATAAGTAGATCAGCTATTCGACCATTAATCAGGGATGATAACTGTGCTCTAAATGCTTTTCAACTACTTATGACTTTATAACTGACACAAGATGTTCTTATTAGGGTACCAGGTTTTCTAACCGCTATTGTAATAACAATCGTCACAGAACCAGTACATATTCAGATCACTGCTGGCATCAAGTAAGCTTTATGCACATCAATAATGGGGCCACGGAGGTGGGAAACGTATTGTTTGCGACTATCCAGAAGGGAACATAGCGAGGAAAAATAAGATTTGATGGTGGTATAGTGTTTGCCTATAAGATTGCTCAGTTTGCACATGTCGACAATTTTTCTGAATCTCGACACGACACAAATCATATGACGTCTTCAGTACGTATTCTGAACCCCGACGTAAATTGGAAGACATCTGTGACAGGTCTTCTGAATCCCGACACAAATTGCATGACGTCTCGTCGACATTTCTTTTGAACCAGGGGTGCACACGAAGTTCTGTGCGTTAAATTTTCGGTACATCGTTAAATTTCGTTAAAAATGCAATTAGTTGCAAACTATTATTTCAAGTGAAAAAAAGCCAAGGGAAACGTTATACGTTCCAACTACAATAGGTCAACAGCTAAAGTTCAAGGAAAGGAGTGTAGCACTGCAATATAACATAAACAATTCACTATCAACAAAGTGTCGACACCAACATAAACAAGACTTCAGCAATAAATTATCTTCAGGGTGGTGAATAAAAACAGATACGGAATTATCATTCAAGGTAAGGGTATTTAGTGGGCTGGTGCCCGCATCACAACGGCAAGGTATCTTAAAATGCGCGATCAGGCAGATCCCGGAGTTCGCCCTCCCTAATTCCTTCCGAAACCATTGTGTGTGAACATATACAATCTCGATGCGGGCACCAGCGTACTATGTACAGAAATTATTGAAAAAACATTCTCTCCCTCTCCACTCTTCCTGGTGGCGAGCAAAAGTATTCTAGGATAATGTTAGAGCACATTTGTTGAAGCCTGGAGCGGCTAATACAAAGGCTACATGCTGTCACAGAATATTTTGTTGCGATCAGAACTGTTACGCCAGGCGGGACTCGAACCAGCACCTTCTGCTTTTCGGGAGTGATGCTGCGCCTTACAATTGACCGCACGTAACATACGCGATATCCTCGAAGCGCATTAGCACTCACCGTCACATTGCTACTAGTAAGGCACTCAGCTTTACCGGCTCCATACTGATATTAGCCGCCGGCTCATCCCAATACCAGGATGAGTGCTGACGCGCTTCATGAATATCGCGGATGTTACGTGCTTTCAAACAGCGCCGCAGAACAAAGCAGGAGGTGAGGGTTTAGTCCCGCCTGGTGCAACAGTTTTGATCGCAACAAACAGCATATTCTAGGGTAAGCAACGCCAAGCGAGGATAGACATATCTTACGAAGAGGTTAGCCACTTTCTTTACGGATTCGTTGACTTGCTTTTGGGCTCGGCGAAGAAATTTCTGGTACCAAAATGCATTATTGCCAAAAATTCAAATGCGCCATAAAAGACACGAGTAGGGGTGACCCCCCCCCCCCACACTACACAGCAAACATTCTTCACATTTGACTAACATTGCTTCGAAAAGACTGTAATTTTGACAGCTACTACAGGGGTGGCAGTCCTACATGGTGACCAGGGATGTGCGGAAATTTTCTGGAAAAGCGGAAGACGAAAGACGGAACGGAAACGCTCAAAAATGGTCGGAAACCGGAATACGAAACGCGGAAACGGAAGTGACACATATTCGCCATTTCTTCAACAGTGCATCTGAAACGGCGTCAGAAGCGGCTTCCATTGCGCCTTTCTTGCTCAGAACTTTGCCAGCAGAAGAATCTCCCACAGACTAATGCTCATCCTCATCATAACATAGCATAACGTAGCATGGATTCGTTATATTGTTATGATAACCTTATAGCTATGGCTAGAGCAATAAGCGAAAACAATCTTAGGGTCTTATCTTACTATTTCAGCATACAGTTCCTCTGCTGTTTCCATATCTAGTTCCCGCGACGGGTTTTTCGCTGACGCTGTTTTTGATGCTGCAATTTTCTGAACCTTAACTGAGTTAACAATTGAGCCTACTTACAGACCGCATTTTAAAAAACTGACTCAGATGAAGTCTAAAACTGGAGCACCCATCTAGATCATTTTCCGACCAGGAAAGAGATTCCTCTCAACATTTTTGGAAACCTGTGGCATCAAGGACGACGTGATGACTGCACAGATATCTGCATACTAAACATTAGCAGTTACATTACAGTCACCAAAGCTAGTTCTCAGAATTCATTCTGGGATCTAACAATAAGATGATAACTGGATGACTGATTAGTTATGGTGGGGTTCACACTTCCACGGGAATATTCAGTGTGGGCCAGCCTGGAACTCCCACGTCCAAGGTGACACAGCTGGACAGTTCCAAGATGTAAGCTGTTACCACGATGTTTTGTTGCGATTAAAACATATAGCGCCAGGCAGGACTCGAACCCGCACCTCCTTCTCACCGGGTGGGAATGCTCTACGCCATTACACCACCGGCGCTGTTTGATCGAACGCAACATCCACACCTCATGGGACCAATCAGCACTCACCCTTATAACGGGATGAGCCGGCCGCTGATATCAGCATGGAACCAGTTAAGCTCTAGGTCTTGATAGAAATGATTCAAATCGGGTACGGGTGAGTGCTGATTGGTCCCATGAGGTGTGGATGTTGCGTTCGATATAACAGCGCCGGTTGTGTAATGGCGTAGAGCATTCCCACCTGGTCAGAAGGAGGTGCGGGTTCGAGTCCTGCCTGGCGCTATATGTTTTAATCGCAACAAAACATCGTGGTAACAGCTTACTTCCTCGGTACCAGTCAATTGAGGCTTGAAGAAACTGATTTGAATCAGTTCCTAGATGGTTCTCGAAGCAGTAGTTATGTCAGAATTCAACAAGTCACCCTAGCCAAACAGAATAATTTCTCCTGGTAGATAGACGTCTGCTCCATTAAAAAATGAATTCCATAACTTCATATGGATGAATATCACACCTATTAAAATTGAAAATTGAAATGATACCTTCGATAAGGAGCATTTATGTAATCTTGAGCAGAAAAGCGCATGGCTCAACCGTCACCGAACCCTTTGCTTCATGATACTGCGCTATATCAAGCGATATGGTGAAATGTTTCAAAATGCTTCACCATATCGATTGATAAGCCGCGTTTTCAGGGATTTCGGCAGTATTTTCACCGTTAGATTGCCGTGAGTCGTTGATGAATTCGGCCCCTGACTCTTCTCTTTTCCACAACAAGCAACCGACTTGTTAGTACAATTTTCAAAATGGAGCATTTAAGCACGGACGCACATACAGGGCAGCAATGGCTCTTCCCACACTTCATAGGCGATCGTGGCGGGACCACTCGAGTTCCTCTTTGTCTCCCCGCCTCCGCTGTTGAGACTTTGTTCGAGCTGGATCCCTAGTGTAGATTTCGGCTTCACGTTTAGGAATAAGGTTCATACCCGAAATCACTATGCAAGTTGAACGTCTTCAGCACGTCTTCTGATTACTATTCAGATTGGACGACGTCTAGGGCACGTCTTCTGAATCTCTACGCTCCTAACCCTACTATGTATAACCGGCTGAGGTGACGTGTCCGTCAAGGGAAGGGGGACTGAAGCCAAGAGATGCCTACGACAGTGCTGTGAATGCCACCCGGCCTTTCTTTGAGCTTAGCAATGGCAATTGCTGGCGAACTATTTCTTTGGCGCCGGATCGTCCAAGTTTATCATAAATTCAGCAGGCAACGCGTCACCGTTTGAATGGGGACCAAGTGCGGTCATCGCCAATACGGATGGGAATCGTCCACCGGTAAGACTCGTGCGAAACTCGTCCATATTGTCACGGGCCAGCGGTGTCGTCTGCTATATGTCGCACATGTGCCATTGTTCTGCAGTGGATCGGATCACCACCTCCTTCGAGCGTTAGTGCGACTATACCAGAAACTGGAAGACAACATCAGTCGTTGTGCAAGAGCAGGGATACCGTTTCCGACGACCATGACTTTTCGTACTGCTCACTCAGGTACGACTGGCCGATCAAGGAAGATTCTATGGAAGACTACGACCTGCTTTTCAACGGACCGCAGATCTTCGGAAAGCTCATCTTAAAGCCTTGTACAACGAATTTGGACCGTGTTTCAACGTTACCAAGGGAGTTGGTTAAATAATGGTTGGTCGCCAATCCATTTAAGCTGATTCTTGATAATATAGAAATGTCCCTAAGACAAAAAATTGTCTTGGCCAGACAAGCTACCCACTTCCTCAAACAATGTCTCAAACACCGTGTCGTTCAACGATTCATACAAGCGAAGCAACAGCACATGGTGATTGGTCGAGCCAAGGAGGACAGGAAGATAAAGAAGATCGAACTTCACATTCTTAGTGCGACAATACGTAGTAAGCAAGATCATATGTATGCAATAGGTGTGTTTCTAAAGAATTGTGTTGTCAACGTTTTCTGCCGAGTCCCCTTTGGAACGGGATAGTGGCGGAGTCAAGGAGTGTTTGTGATCTCATCCGCTCTAGAGCTAAAGTAAAATTACAGAGCAAGTTTCAGGAGTTGGTGGGTAGAGTGGGCAATCAGGGGGATGGTGGCCAACTTCCGTGCAGTGGACTTTCGAGTATCCTGGATCATGTTGATAGTGAGGATTGAACGTTGAAGGAGGGCCACAACCAAAGGCAAGGTCACCCTGTCGCGTGATGCTCTTTCTGCGTTGGAACTGGGTCCCAGCTTCGCTCCCAGCCAGTGTTTGACGCATGTCGTAGTGCGTAGAATCGCGTACAGCCTGCAGTGGTTGCGTGATCGATTGAGGGCTAGGGCAAAAATCGATGCGCGAGGCAGTCAGCTGGCCTCGGCTAACAGCGCGCTTTACCAAGGCCGCCTTTAACACCTTCGTTTCTAAGTACGCAGCCACCAGATCGGGCGATCGATACCAAGTTCCACATGTTAGCCACCACCTTGCTCCTGTCGAGGCAAAACGGATCATTCCCAACTTATCGCTCGACCAGCGAAAGAGTTTGAATGAAATAAAGGCTCTTAGCCTTAGTTTATACTTACGCTGCTGCGCGGCGCGGCACGATGGCCGGGACAGATATCGACAGGGTGACGCGAAAAATCGATATCTATGGCGATCGTGGTGCCGCGCCGCGTGGCGGTGCAAGTATAAACTAGGGCTTAAGCAGCTTGTGGCTACTTAAGGTGGGTGTCAGTGACAAAAGAGGGGAGTTTGTGGTTCTTCCACAAGAGCTTGACAGAGCTATTACTAGACTCCACCTCCAGAACCACAGTTTCTAAAGAATTGTGTTGTCAACGTTTTCTGCCGAGTCCCCTTTGGAAGGGGATAGTGGCGGAATCAAGGAGTGTTTGTGATCTCGTCCGCTCTAGAGCTAAAGTAAAATTACAGAGCAAGTTTCAGGAGTTGGTGGGTAGAGTGGGCAATCAGGGGGATGGTGGCCAACTTCCGACCACAGTATCTAAAGAATTGTGTTGTCAACGTTTTCTGCCGAGTCGAATCCACGTGCAAGGAATTCACAATCCAGTCCGAGCGTGTTAAAAAGACGTGGTCTACGGTTGCAAGGGGAGCCGGATTGGTGTGGGGCCCACAGACCGCGTGTCATGGTTACTAAATCTGGTCCTCGAACAGGTCCTCAAGGTTCTGCCGGCCCATCTTTCCAACACTGCCGCTTTCCTGAAGAAGCTTAGGTAGTGTCATTGGGAGAAAACTGCGTGATGGAGTCGTTCGATGTGACATTGCTCTACACGAATGTCTCTAAAACCAGTGCGATGCAAGCGGTGTATGAAATTATCACATCAGGACCTGCAAGCCTTATGGACTATCTATAACAGGAATTATGGCGCTCATAAGTGAGTGCCTGGAATGCTATGTTTCCAGTTGGTCCAATAAGTACTATTATATAGGTAGGTTAGAAGGCTTGCTATAGGGCAGCGTCTGGCTCCAGTATTGGCTGTTGCGTTCATGTCTAAAATAGAGGGACCCGTAATGGAGTGCAGACCTCTACTGTACTGTCGCTACATTGATGATTGTTTCATTGTTTGTGCGACCCAAAACGAGATGGACGTGTGTTTCGAACTGCTCAACCAACAGGCAGAGCACATGAAGCTCAGTAGGGAACAACGCATTGATAACTGGTTGCCGTTCCTCAACTCCAAGTCAGTTTCACGCGGAAAAGGTTCCATACGAAACGGTATCGTAAGCCCAGTATTAAGAACATCATCGTGCACCTCAGGTCTGCTCACCCCTCTCAAACAAATAGGGCCACGATTAAGAACACGTTCCGAACGGCGGCCTTGTCTTCAGACAGCAATCTCAAGTCGGTATCGTTGCAAATGGCATCTCGATCGCAGTGTCCAACCGGTGCCCCGAACAGAGCCTGCCTAAAGGTCATCGAACACCGGAAACACCAGCGAAACATCAGAGCGACAATAAAATTCCTTTCAAGATGCCTTTTGTCTTGGGTGATTTCAGTAGCGAAGTGCGAAAGCTGGTCTTGATAGCATTGTCCGCATGATCGAGGTTCCGCCGGCCAACCTCAAGGTACGTATCGTTAGGAATCGACTATACGATTCCAGCTGTAAGACTCGCCAGTGCATTATTTGCCCATTCGGGAACGAGGGAGACTGCATGGTCTCAAATGTGGTATACCTAATAAGGTGCACGGGTTGCAACAGCGAGTATAACGGCGAGACGGGTAGACCCCTTGAGAAGCGCGTTAAAGAGCGTTTCGGCATGCTTCGTAGGTGCGATATCTCCGGTCCGCTGGGTGAGCACAGGCTGCGAGGCCACAATGGCGGGGGGGGGGGTGACGTGAAGGTGACGATATTTGCACGCGAGTTCGAGATCTCGGCGTGCAAAACACCAGAAGCGCTGTGGATTGCAGCTAGGAACCCCACAGTCATCAGGAAGGAGCGCGAAGCGGTGATACAGGAGCGGGCCCCGCGCGTTGACCTTTGCTTTCGAGCCAGAGGAGAGTCTACCAGAGGCTCTCTTGGAGGGCGAACCGAAGGTGACCTCATCCTCTCACGTGTCGCCTTAAAAGGGACTTTTCCCCCAACTGCACTGGACTGTTTGCGTTAGCTATTCGTGCTTCGTCTCCCTCTCATTCCAACCTCTGATTCACCGCTGTGGTCTGAAATGGTTCCTGGACGGATGGTTTTCAAACTCTACTTGTCTCTTTCATGCTCTGAAGAAGGCGCTTACGGGTTACGCCGAAACGTTTGCCGAAATAAAGGACCTGTACTAATCTTGGTTCGCCAGCTGCATCACTTGGGTATTCATACTGACCAATATAGAAATGATTCATTTTCTTCAAGCGTAGGGTGGCTGCTACTGGGGCTGTGAGCCATCATAATGACGCCAGGTGGGATTCGAACCTGCCTCTCCGTTTCTGTTCTGTGTTCGTCTTTCGCTAAGTCCTCGAACCACGGGAGCTATCAGCCCTCAAAGATTACTATGGAAATGCCCTGTACGCGTGCTACGTGTGAATGATGTTGATTTAAGAGAGGCGGCGAAAGCCGGCGATTTAAGTGAGGCTGCAAGAACGAATGACCTAAAAATTGACAAAATTCAGGATTAAAAAGAAATGCAATACACGTTCTGATAGAGCAAATCTTTCGAAAGCTGTATAGCGCTATGTAAGAGACGGCCGGCGAAATCCGCAATGAATAGTTGAAAAAAACGGCGGAGACTTATACGACAACATAATACATGCTCGAACAAGGTGGGATTGGGTTCCTCGGCTGGCCCAACGAAGTTCTCCTTCAACCATCTCTAGGTCATTCATGCCAGATTTGCCTACAACGGATCAAGGACTAACGTGCCTTCAAGTGGTTCGAGAAAATGCATTATGCAGGCTAAAACGGCATGCAAGTACCGCCAAAGTCAAGTGTAGGAAAGTGAGAATTGCATGGTGCATCTCGAATCGACGATCGATACATTGTGATGAATCTGTGGAAATGCGGAAACTCTTCAAGGAGCTGCGCAAAGCCAGCTCTGTTACGCTCCAAAATTTAGTTTCGATCGCTCTACGATCAGTCAAGAATTCGCTTATAGCATGCATAAGATGTGTCTATTAGGTTGAAGGCGGGGTGCAAGGATAGCTATTGATCTTTAGGAGTTCATGGTACTTTACCGTGGTTCAAGCTCCGGGGCGGCTTGAGATATAAAGGAAGAAATCAAAAAGTTGCAAATCTGGTGAATTTCTACTTTCTCATCAAATCCGTCTATGGTTCAACGTCTTGTAAGCAGACTTCAGAAGAATTTCGTGTTTTTTTGCTTTATGAAGTGGCTATAAGGCAGTGACCACATTTTCTAGTATACGCTGTATTTCTAAAATAATATAGACCGCAGCGCATCTTTTGACAGTACTTCTCAGTACCAAAACTTTTTGCTATCCAGGACATTGAAGGTTGCCGATTACTACTCTACTACTACTACTCTACATACTCTCTTGGTATGGACCCCCTTAAATTTAGGCTTATGGACGCTAGCAGTGCCTGTTAACGTCTGGTTTTACACTTTTTGCAGTACTTGACCTTTCATTTGTATCAGGAAATTTGCTTTGACTTCAAGCTCACAACGAGTGGTACTCGCGTACTTTAGCGGTGTGAAAATATCGAAAAGAGAGGATAGCCGAATTTAGTATTGAAATGTGAAATCACATGCCAGAGAACCTTTTTGTGATGCGCTAAGTATTCTGTGTTGTCACTTATGATTTTTTTTTTTTTTGATTCGCAAGGGTAACCAACAAGCAAGTGGTTTCTTCTCTGGAAGCCGTGGTATCAATTTGTGTACTGAAAAAGGACGAAAGTACATATTCGTTTGCTATGAAGCACGAAAACAAGAGGTTTGTAGACGTGTGGACACAATGCACAGATCGTTTTCTCTGAGACCATTTTTGAATTTCTAGTTTTGATACGATTTACGATTTTCGAAACTTCGGATTTCATTTACGCACACCCCTGGTCTACATACAATACAGCACAACTCGGGAGTTTGTTAGAGCTCCATTTCCCTCATAACAGTTCACCCAGGAGTGATGCCTCAGTGGCGGTTCGTCGGGCGTGCGGTGAGAACTCGTATGTTCGTATTAACAGCTCTCGCCTTTCAAGCACCATCAGCCACCCTTGAGCAACTACGCTTGAGGCGTAGCCTTTCGCTGCTTCTCCCTAGGAGTCGTTTAAGGCCCATGCACACTTCTGCGACACCGCGGCGCGGCAAGTGGGGCGACGGCTACTCCGCGAAATCCGGCGGTCGCGGCGCGGGCGCGTTAGAGCACCGTTTTAGGCAACCGACGTCCCCGTGGATGACGCGCCGCCAGGAATGGTTTGAACCATTCCAGCCTGTGGCACTCAGCGCGGCTTCGCCTGCGATAGCCGCCGCGACAGCCCCAAGAGTGTGTATCAGGGATGAGCGGATAATAAAATTTTGAAACCCGGATAACGGATAACGGATAATTTTGCACAAAAATGGCCGGATAACGGAAAAACGGATAACGAACAAACAACAAAAATTAAAACTACTTTTAAACCATTCTTTCTCCAGTGATAGGTCGGTAATTGCGATTCTGTCCGTGTCACATGTCAAATAAGCCACTTTTAACATTTTTAATGTTTTTCTTCAAGGAACATGGTAGTGCAGTCGGAAGTGCCGCCTGTCGCATGCTCTCTTACTCATGGTTCCTGGTTCGGATTTCCCCCTCCAGATCAACCAAGCCTTCCATCCTTTCGGGCTCGATGTGTTGGTACCAGGGCTTGTTCGGGCAGGATAATGCACTGAACTGTTCATCGGCTGACCACCGCAAGTTATGGTACTGGCCAAATACGCATTCAAAGTGCCTCCAGCCCATCAAATAAAAGTAGAATACGTGTCACATCTATCACTATCGTCGTCTTATATCCTTTGTTCATGTTTTTCAGCTGTAATAGAGTCACTATGTATAGATCCCACGGAGCTGGGATCCATCCATAGTGACTTCATTACAGCTGAAAAACATGTGGGTTTGGGTGGGACAGTCGCTAAAAAGAGTCGCTTTTTGTTTACTCTTCAATTAAATTTAACACTATTTCTTACCCAGATCGAATAAAACTCTCTCTATTGTCTGGAAAGGGTAAATTGTAAATTGCTGCTAGTGCTAAACATAGTTTCAAAGAGCGCTAATAGGTCGCGTAGATGCAGAGTATCTGGCACATCCTTAAAACGAAGTGATTCTTATGGACGTTTGTCCTTTTCCCCACTGATCGACTGGTTTTTTCCAGATCGCACATTAGAAGGAATTTTGGTGAAAACCCCACAAATATGAATGAGCAGGGCAGTGTTCAGCTTTTAAAACGCGCTACGAGCAACTAGATAGTTTAGTCTAATCATAGCATTGAGAACTCTGAGAAGGCACCGAACTGGCATTGCAAGCGTATCTCGACTGCCAGTGGAAAAACACAAGACGATTTTTTAAAATTATCCTTATATTCAACTGAATAATCACAAGCTTGCCACATTTTGTTGTTCGTTATCCGGCGAAAAATCCCCGGATAACGAACAACAAAGCGGATAGGCCAAAACCCACCGGAAACCGGATAACGGATAACGGATAACGGTTAATCCGCTCACCCTGGTGTGTATGCCCCTCCCTGCGACATGTGTCGCACTGTCGCGCCGCGGCCGTCGCGGCCCTATGGGTCGCCATGGCCGCGCCGCGTTGTCGCAGAAGTGTGCATGGGCCTTTAGTGTGCGCGCGACGCGCGACGCGATGCATGTGTAGTGGCCACACTGATCGAGCGACGCGATCGATTTGGCCATGGCATCGCGCCGCGCGGCGGTGGAAGTGTAAACGGGGCCTCAACGACCCCTAAACGACTTTTTAATCAACACGTGCTACACCGCCCGTGTGCGTGCTGGCGGTGCGATAGCGTTGTACGCTTTGAGGGACATAGCTCCCTGGGACTCAGCAAAAAACAAACATTACTCTACAATTTGGAGGGTGGGAATTCTCGCTGTGGTGCCCGATTCCACCAATCAGGTGACCTACCCTGGTGAGTTTGCAGCTGTTACAGCTTTCGTGGGCTTGCAGGTTTTTATAGCAATTTGTAATAGCCTTTACTCAAGTACTTAAAACGTTGTCGGTTCTAAAGAGTTAAAACAAAATTTAAACTAGATTGAACATAGAACTGTAACAAATGGGCGCTAGCTAGCGGTCATTTTCCTTGTGAGATAATCTAAAACGCTAACGATTCCTCCACTACAGCACCACGCACGTCCTTTGGTCAAGTGCCGAAAAAGCCGCTTTGGAGCGTTCCAAAGCGGCTTTTTAAAATAACTTCTTCAAATCAAGTACTTGTGAAAATAAGCATATATTTGAGCTCAGCAGCCCGAGCTCTATCTTTCGACATTTAAATCTCAGTAGAGTTGAACAATGCATATAGGCCCGACACAATCAATCGAGTGGGCGAGACAACCTGTAGGGCGAGCAACAGATTGTAGAGTGACCGCTTGAAGCGATTTATCGGAAATCTCTACCTGTCCTAATCAGGAAATGTTCCAAGACTGTCTAGCTTGCCTTTGGAGTGCGCCGTGAACAACGCATACAGAATCGAACCTATCAATCGAATGGGCGCGGCGGCCTGTAGAGTTACCGTTTGAGGAGTTTTATCGAAAATTCTCAGCCGTCCTTTTTAGGAATTGTTCTAAGACTGCCCAGCTTGCCTTTGGAGTGCGCCGTGAACAATGCATACAGAATCAAACCTATCAATCGAGTTGGGCAACCGCTCGCAAGAGCACGCGCGGGCGAGTTCGTAGCGCTATATCTCTATCAAGTTCAAATCTTTCCGACTGCAATTCGACGAAATTGTAGGCAGCACAATTTTCTTAGCGATCTAAAGCATAACCGTGCGGGTAATGAATGGGTCAAGTTACAGCGCTGCGAAAATGCGGGTGAATCTTGTGTGACGTATTTTTTCTGATTTCGGTGCACCACTGCGGGAAACGCGACGAGAAGACGGCCTCAAAATGCGTGAGCGAGCAGAAGACTGAAACCCCATCTGCCACTTTAGAGCAGCGGATCGGAGCTGTAAAGATTCTTCGGCCCTTACTCACCCACGTTTGCGTTTTCGACACTAGCAATGCTACCGTTCTGTACAGCTCAAAGAGCTCCATCGAACGGTATCAATACCGACCAATTTCAGAGAAATCGATTTTGTGACAATATCGCATCGGTGACAAGGCTGCTCGAGGCCGCGGCAGACGGACGTTGACGTGATCGAAAATCATTCCTCGGAATTGGACCATGCTTGATACCATTCGATGCTGAACTGAAAGGTTTTATTGGCAGTAGGGAAGGATGTAATTTGGGCGAGTAAGAGCAAGGAGAGCATCGACCGTTGTTCTGCTAAACCGTTGCACGCGCGGGCGTGTTTTGAGCGCGGTAACTATGTCATTTGCGAACCTGTCCAGTTGCAGCTTGCGGGTTTTGTAGGACGCAAAACGCTCTAGTAGCACGCTGAAACACAGGTGGCGATACCCGCTCCTCCACGTGGTGCCACTGGAAACTGTTCGCTCTGCGAGCTAAGCCGATCACAGACACTCGATTGCAGGCGACAGGCCCTTGTGACAGGCCGGCCTACGAAGACCCATATCACATCACATGGTGTATGTCAGCTCACGTATTTCGAGATAGTGCTACGGCGTCCGCGAGAGCCGACGTGCACTCACAAAGCCCGGCGAGTGTGGAAAGTATGCGAGGGTCCCTGATGCGAAGATGGCATCGGGGGGCAACTGAATTAGTCCGAAAGTCCCGTAACGTAAGCAGGACCCGCGTGGCAACGCTGAATGTGGGTACGTTGACGGCCGCTCGTGCGAGTTGGTTGAAGTACTGGAGCGTAGAAGAGATGATCTCTGTGCGGTGCAGGAGACGAGGTGGTCCTGCCGCAAGTCAAGGGACATAGGACGAGGCTTTAAGGCCGTCCTATGACCGGAAGTCCCAGGACCACCAGTGGTGTCGGAATAATCGTCTCCGAACGATTTCGTGACTCGATTGTAAGCGTCGATCGCTTTGACGATCGATTGATGAAAATCGTTGTCGCCGCTAAGGAGCGCATCTATCACTTCTTCTCTGCGTATGCTCCGCAGACTGCCTGCTCCGATCAAGCCAAGGAAGAGTTTTGGAGCCTGCTTGATGGGAAGACAGCAGAAGTAACGTCGAAAGATGTCATCATAGTCGCTGGTGACCGGTTAACGGGCACGTCGGCGCGACGAAAGGCGGGTACAGCTGTCATGGAATCGCATAACCTCCCCATAGTGAACACCGTCTTCCGAAAACGCGACTCCCACCTCATCTCGTTCTGTAGCGGAAGCACCAGGACTCAGATAGACTTTGTAAATCTATCCTAGTCCGGGGGCCACATAACTAAAAAATAGGTAACAAAATAAATTGAAACTTACCGAGCGGCTCCTATAGGACGAAATGGAACCTAAAAGGGACTAAGAAGCAAACGAACAAACATAAAAATTAAAAATCGCCCCGGCTTACAACGGTCTCGGCGGGCAAAGAGCGACGGAATGGAGGCATGCCGCGTGCTGACCGCTGGCTGACATGTTATAACCAGGGTCTACCATGGTGAGGATGGCGCATAAAGCCGCATGCCGCGTGTTGACCGCCGCCTGACATGTTATAACCAGGATCTAACATGGTGAGGAGGGCACACAACTTTGCCGGCTTACAACCGCAACAAATGTAATTTTTTCGTTTTTTCTTTGCGACTTTTCTTGTTTAGGTTTAGATGTTGTTCTGTAGGAGCCGCTCGGAAAGTCTCAAATGGATTCGTTACATATAATACTTTTTATTTATGTGCCCCCCCCCGGACTAGGATAGATCCGACTTTGTCCTTGTGAAGGATCGTGACCGAAGTCTCGTCACAGACGCGAAGGTCGTGCCGTATGAGACGGTCGCCCCACAGCATCGACCGCTGATCTGTACTTTAAAGATCGCCCCTCCGAGGCTGAAGCAGGTCGAGCGATGCGGTGCATCAAGAATCAAGTGGTGGCGAATGAGAGAGAAGGAAGCAGCTGTGATTTCTCGCGGGCGGTTACCGAGAGTCACGATTGTCGACGAAACTTGGAAGAAGGCGACCGACGCGATACGTCAAGATGCACAGTCGGAACTCGGCATTACGAAGCCTGGGCGACGGAAGGTCGGCAAGCAGGCATGGCTGTGGACAGATGACGTGAAAGTCAAAGTTCGAGGGAAGAAGACGCTCTATCACGTGTTTCTCGGCGAAAAGACAGCCGATGACTGGCGGAAGTACCAAGAAGCGAAGAAAGCTGCAAAGAAGGCCGTGGTTGTTGCAAAAGCCACTCATTATGGAGATGTCAACGAGAAGCTCGAGTCGCGCGATGATGAGCGGTACCGACTCGCAAAGAATCGCCATCGCCAGACCGAGGACATCGAGAAGTTCTTCGGCATCAATGATGAGAACGGTCATCTTCTTACGGACCGCAAGAAGGCATTGAAGCGATGGCGCGATTACTTTGAGGAAATCTCCACAGTAGAATTTCCTCATCCAGCCATCCCCTCAACGACTCCAACCCACGGCCCCGTCCAGAAGATCACTGTGAAGGAGATTGAAACGGCTTTGAAGAAGCTGAGGCCAGGCAAAACGACTGGGCTCGACGACGTGGCAGCAGAACTGTGGAAGTCGAAGTTTTGGTACCCTGCTGAGTGGTTGGCGAAGTTCTTTAATCAGGTTGTGGCGGAGAAAAAAGTGCCTGAGTGTTGGCGCCAAAGTACGACGATTCCGATTTGGAAGAAGAAGGGCAGTCCTGCAGACTGCTCCAACTACCGTCCAATTCGTTTGCCTTCACACAGCATGAAGATCTTTGAGCGAATTGTCGACGGACGAATTCGTGACATCGTCCAGCTTTCCAGCAATCAGTTCGGCTTTGTGGCTGGCTGTGGCACCGTTGATGCCATACATGCCGCTCGCCTCCTGATAGAGAAGCATCGCGAGAAACAGAAGTCGGTGCATACGCCTTCCTCGACTTGGAGAGGGCCTTTGACCGCGTACCGCGTAAAGTGATATGGTACGCCCTGCGACATCATTGAGTTCCTGAAGAGCTCATAGAGTGGGTGCGAATTCTCCACTCTTGTCCAAAGAGTCGAGTCCAAGCTGCAGCTGGAACCACGATGGAGTTTCCCGTCTCTGTCGGGGTACTTCAGGGTTCTGCGCTTTCTCCACTCCTCTTTATTGCCGTCATGGACGCAATCACACGAGATCTTCAGAAGCCCGTCCCTTGGACGTTGCTTTATGCTGATGACGTAATGCTCGCTAGCGAAGATAAAGATGAACTCGAGCGAGAGGTGCAAGCTTGGTGTGATCGCTTGGAGCGGTTTGGACTCAAATTGAATATCTAACGACGGACGTTACTGAGTCCAGCTCCATCAAGGTTAACGGCATCGAGCTCTCACGCACTTCGGTCTTTAAGTACCTGGGATCAGCAGTCACGTCTGACGGCAAACTGATGATTGAAGTGAATTCACGCGTGAGTGCAACTTGGTCCAAGTGGCGCTCGTTGACTGGGGTGCTCTGCGATAGGAAGATACCGGAGCGTTCGAAGTCGAAGATATACAGAGCAGTCGTCCGGCCAGTAGCGATGCACGGCGCTGAGTGTTGGCCTGCGACCAAGGAAGTTGAAACGCGCCTCAGCGTCATGGAGACGAAGATGCTGCGCTGAACGGTCGAAGTCACGCGCATGGACCGCATCCAAAGCGATGCCATTCGGCAGAAGTTCGGTGTCGCACCGATAGCCGACAAGATGCTCGAAACTCGCTCACGATGTGCCACGTTTTGCGTGGAAAGGAAGACAGCGTCCGCAAGATACGTTTAACTGCGAGGTAATAGCAAAGCGGCCTAGAGGGCGCCCGAAGCAGCGCTGGTTAGATACGTTACATACGGACTTGAAGATTACTGGTGTTTACCCTGATCTAGCGTTGGATCGGGAAAGGTGGCGTCATGACAGCAGAATAGCGGACTCCGCTACGATGCGGGACAAACGCTGAAAAAGAAGAAGAAGAAGAAGAAGAAGAAGAAGAAGAAGAAGAAGAAGAAGAAGAAGAAGAATGAGTTGCGGTGACCAGCCGATGAAAAAGTCAGTGCCTTGTCCTTCCCAGACAAGTCTGATGTCAATTCACCCCGGAGGGATGGAAGGCTTGGTTGGCCTGGGGGGATGGGGTGGGGGGGGGGGGGAATCCGAACCAAGAACCTGGTAATGGATGCACACGACAGCCGTCACGTCCTCCGACTGCGCTACTAGATGACGATCGTTAACCAATGGAACGAATAGCATCTATGCTATGGCTCCTATGACCGGTGAAGAGGGGAGATCTAACTATAAGTAAGCAGGTAATGCGTATCCTGAAAAGGATGGCTGGAATGCGCTGATTGAAAGTGAATAATTGCCAACGTTCCTTTTAGAGGCGCTGCTTTTATGCAATTTCCATTACTAATTAACATCTATTGCACGCTTTCGGAATGTAGGACATTGCATTCTGATGTAACCCTCTGATTCTAATTTTCCTGACTGAATTTCGTTTCGGTTTCTATATTCATATTAGCTTTCCACCACCACAGCCTTCTTTTGCAGGAGACGTTATTATGAAGACCAAATTGTTATTGCTTAATTTATTTTTCACTGTTATTGTTCTCTTATTTTATATTTATTGTTATTGCTCAAAGAATCGAGTATGAAGGACCTGTAGAAAAGCCATCGAAATTACGGACATATTATGTTGTCAAAATCCCATCGTCTTTACGAGTGAGCAGACTCACAAGGAAGTTATTACAACGGTAATTATGGGTGTCCGATGGGTTGTATCTGTGCAGAGGCATTTCTACCTCATAAGGCAAGGTTCCAAGCTCGAGGTGAGCTTTTGCGATGCTAGACAGGTTGTGGGGCCGTGTGGGCGGATTAGTTTTTGCTGAACGCTTTTTTAAAGACCTGAAAAAGAGGTGTGAAAACGAGTGCGCAACACTCACCAACCCCTATCACACTCCAACAGGATGTACCTCAGTGGCGCAGTCGGTAGGAGTGCCGCCGCAAAGAAGCACATCGTCGGGATTTTGAGTTCGAGTAGGCGCGCTGCCAATATTCTTGCGCATATTAGTTCGTTGTTATCAAGCTTTTTCACGATCACAGGAGTCCATAGACCAGCAATGCTTCCAACAGACCAAGGCTGTCTATTTGCGCCTTCATATGTGCTAGTTTTTCAACGACGCGTGTCTGCAATATATAATATCTCTGAAAATAAAAGGTCTTATCGTTCTTTCCTTTGAGACAAAAGCTATGGTACAAATCTATGAAACGAGTAAAACACAAGCGCTTGTCACGTCAACAGCATCTTACAAGAGCCAGTGAGGAACAATATTCTCCCTGACAACGAATGACCACTTCCTCGTTGAACACGTAATTTGTGGGTGTTGAGGAGGATCCTGGGGGAGCATCGATGGGACTATCGGTGATGTGGTATCATATGGTGGTGGCGCAGACACGCGTCGTTGAAAAACTAGCGCATATGAAGGCGGCAAGAGACAGCCTTGGTTTGTTGTAAGCACTGATTACCTACAATTGACTCCTGTGATCATGACAAAGCGTAATAACAGCAAGCTAATATGTGCAAAGTTTGGTAGTACGCGGTCTCGAACTCAAAATCACGCAAGTGTGCACCTACGAGATGGCACTGCTACCGACTGCTCCACCGATGCAAATGTGGTGGGGTGCGGAGGGGTTGATGATTGTTGCGCACACGTCTTTGCCCCTCGTGTTCCTTTGAAAAAAGCGTTCAGCAAAATCTAGCTGTAATTCTGGACTCCACTCACACGGCCTGCCAAAGTAGCATCGCAAAAGCTCACCTTGAGTTGGGAACCTTTCCTTGTCAGCAATACGAAAACGCAAGTGCCTGGACCCAATTCCTGCAGAGAGCAGACTTACGACCCATTAAATAATGGGTGCGATAGCCGGTCCTGGACGTGGATTACCTGATTGGGCGGGTGCGCAGAAAGACGGACTCGCAGATTTGTGAAGTTCGAATTATAGTGTGTTTCGACCATTTTCACTGCGTCTTCCCATTTCTGGAGTCCGACTATGCAACTATTATTCACGTTTACGGCCCGTGTGAACCATCGTCCACCTATCTGAAAGTTGGGCCACGTGCGGGAATTCGGAACGTGTTCGCGGACATAATTCGGTGTTATTGGTTTTCGATCCTGATTCGATTGATCGACGTTGAAGTTGCGTGAGTATGATGGCGATTTCTTGTCGATGTTCGGCAAAAATCGACGAAAAATCAAGCACTCCTGATGCATATGGAAGATGCCATTCTAAGAAGCAGATGATCAGGTGGAAGCACTGCCTTTTATTTTATTTCCTTTTCTAATGCGTGTTAGTTTATCAAAAACGCAGAAAAATCTTCGAGTTATAACCGTTTAAGTGCAAGCAATACCGTTTCCCGATTTCATGGGTTGCAGAAAGACTTGATTTTTTACTCTACAATAATCTGGGCGCGAAATTTTATGCGGTACTATTTCACATTCTAACGTTGCTTTCTTCAGGTACCAAAAAGTATTCCCGTGGCAAGTTAAGACGGCGGCGTAAGGTCGGTAAGCAGACATGGCTGCAGACCAACGAAGTTAAGCAAAAATAATATGTTATACTATGCATTCCTCGGCGAGAGGACAGCCAAGAAATGGCGTCTGTATCAGGAAGACAAGAAAGCCGCTAAGAAGGCGGAAGCCGTTCAAGAGCGAATCATTATGTTAACGGAAATCTTGAGTCGCGCGATAGTGAGCCCTTTATTTATCGACTCGCGAAGGTCCATCATCGCCAGACTGACTAAGAATGTTGAGATGTTCTTTGGAATAAACGATGGGAGCGGTCATCTAGTCATGGACCGCAAGTGCGCTATCAAGACCCATGCTCTTGATAGCGCACCTGCTTCAAGGAAATCTCGACAGCAGCAAAGTTTGTTTATCCGGCAATTCCATCATCTTCTCCCGTGTACGGTCCCGTTCAGCAAATCACTTTAGAGGAGAAAACGTGGGATGAAGCCAGGCAATCAGCGCGCCCGGATGTTTCGGCTGCTGACTTCTGAAAGTGGGAATACTTGTATCAAACTGAGTGATTGACGATGTTCTCCAACCAAGTTGTTGCGGAGAAGAAACTGCCCGATATTTAACAGCTTAGCACGACGAAAGAAGAGTGACAAATGCAGTGTAATACCGCCCGCGTCGCACGGTCAAAAAGACGGTTTGCGACGGATTTTTCCGTCGCAAACCGTCTTTTTGACCGCGCGACGCGGGCGGTATTGTACGAACTACTGTCTGAATAGCGAATGTATCATTTTTCCTCTGCGTACGCTCCGCAGACAGGCTACTCCGAGCGGGCCAAGGACGAGGTTTGGACCGTACTTGATGAGAAGACAGCAGAGGTGCCGCCGGAAGACGTTGGCTGTCGTTATCGAAAGTGATCTCAACGGCCACGTTGGGACTGCGAAAGATGGTTACAGCTGTCACGGCGGTTTCGGTCATCTGATGGTGAAGGAACTCTTGACTATGCGAACTCGCATCATCTCACCATCGGAAGCACAATGTTTCGAAAGCGTGACTCCCATCTCGAGTCTTTCTATAGCGGGAATATCAAGACGCAGATTGACTTTATCCTTGTCACGCACGTGACAGCCGCACCTCCTCCTACCGCGCTACTCGCGCCCTGCTCGCCATGCTTTTCGAATCTCAAACGTAAATCGAATTTTTAGCCTAGCGGGTAGGAGACCTACTAAGAGTTTGCTGTTACTGTCATCAAACTGACCATGAATCGAAACTGCAAAATGTTTCCTAAAAACCTACTAGTTTAAAACCGGCATGCTACTTTTCTAAAGACATCGTTGTGATTTTTATTTAGAATGCTCCTTACAAATAATTATTAGAATCTTTTTCTTGTTCGCTGTGAGCAAGACGTCTCCCAGTGCTTTGAGGGGGTCTTCTAGTGCTCTGAGGGTGACAGAATTTTTCCCATTGCAGTCGACCTCTGCGGGAAGACGCGGAGAGCTAACGGCTTGCAGATGCGCAGGCAAGCAGAACACTTAAATGCTTTCAGCCTCTGCCGCGGCGTCGAACGGCCTCGTCCTCGATACGAAACTGTCAAAAGATCGACGTTTCCAAAATCAGTTCAAATTGATACCATCCGCTAGCCTTATCATGCTGAAAAGAACAGTACCATTTCGAGTGTCGAAAACTCAAATCTTGGCGAGTGAGAGCGCAAGAAACGCTAGCCGCTATCGCTTTAAACTGGGAGCTGAAACTGAGGCAGTTTAGGCACTTCAGGAGTACTGAGCACGTCATCGTAAAGTACCTTAAGCTCTCTGTTCGCCCACGCAACTTAAGGCTCTTAACGCCGTTAGCTCGCCACGTCCTCCCGTAGTGCTCCACCGAAATCGGAAAAAATGCGTCACACAAGCCACACCTGCATTTTCGCGGCGCTGCAACTTAGTGCATTCATGATCTACACCGTTGTGTTTAGAGCACGTCAAGAAACTTTTGCTGGCCCTGTGCTTACTGCAAACGACAGCAGAGAATAAAATAAGCACCGCTGACCAAATTTTAATCGAATCGAATTTTCCTGCATTGAGTAATTTGCCTTTGCCAACAAAGTAACGTAGATTTCAATTTGAAAACGGCATTTTTTGTTATACAATACCGGCCTTATCTTTTGGTCTTTGGGCGGAAAAAGCGAAAAAAAACGTCTTTTCCGCCGCTTTTCTGTAGCGCTCTTCAAATTGAGCGCATTGTAAATTGAGGCACATATTCGTGATCAGCACCGAACCCTCTTCCCGATGAGCTGCAAAGCGCCTAGCGAGCGCCTGAAAAATAGTTCAGTGACCTATTTCCTGCCTGGCGCGGCTGACCCCTGTGCTCGCGGGAGATAATTACACCCACAGCTCCCAAGTAACTAGTGAAGGAAGATATTCGGCCTTTTAAAGCCTGTTTTCTACTTTATATATAGCAGCACATAGTTATGTGGATTCCCTAGTGTTTCACGACCACAATGATCTACTTTTTTAAAGGATCCGACAATTTAAGTGCTATTAATAAAAAAAGGGATAAAGGACGGCGTTATTCAATCCCTTCTGGGATGCGCCAGCGCATTCTACTTCTACGGGATGTCGTGGAGGCGACATGAATGCGTATTTGGCCATACAACGACTTGCGGTGGCCAGCCGATGAACAAGTCAGCGCTTTATCCTTCCCAGACAAGTCTGGTACCAATTCACCGACCCCGGAGGGATGGAAGGCTTGGTTGGCCTGGGCGGGAAATCTGAACCAGAAGCCTGGTATCGGGTGCACGCGACAGTCGCGCCTCCTCCGACTGCGCTACACGCGCCCTTAAGTGCTATTACTTTCAGAAAATGCTTCCACTTTGGAGAACTCTAATTTCGGTAAATCAAGCTTATATATGCTTATACTCGTTTGTTCCGTTGAAGGTGATAGCGGAAATCAAGCTGCGAAGTTGGAACCTTTAGGGTTCAAATCGTTGGTAATTATACGCTACCAAAGTTGCCCACATGGCACTTCTTCGTGGTTAGCGTTCACTTTTCGCATCATTAAAGTGGACACAAAATCATTTCTTTGCAGAAAGAAAAATAGATATTTGGAGGCCTATGAAAACACCTTATAGTCTTCCATAAGTGAGATTTGGAATGGTCTGGAAGACATTTTGGTCGCATAGTTACAAGCAAACTCACCCCAAATGCTAATTGAGTGTCATTTAAAAAAAATGTTCAGTAACGGAAAAATAGTCTACTAGAGCATTCCCTAGTTAAATCTGACTTGAAGGGTGTTTCGATTTCAAATTTTCGTTTGTTTGAACCGGTTTATCACGAGTCTAATGTACCATAGCCCTGGTCGGGACCCGGATTAGTTCCGGAGCCAGTCCACTCTCCTGCCTCTGTGACCCCACGCGCCATCTGAGGGCGCCGTAAATCGCCTAACTAGAGTTTTCACACTTCCGGTGCCACGGCGCCATATTGATCCTTCCAAACGAGGGTGGAGTAGAATACGTGGCGTACACCAAACAAGGTTTGAACAACTGCGACCTCTCCCTTTTACTTATATGCTTGTATTTTTCATTTCGTATTTGCGCTTCAACAATATTTAGATGCGTGGCGCATCCCAGAAAGGCTGCTCGAACTCGCTTCACTTTCACAACTCCTTCAAAACTCACCCTTCAAACTTCTTCATTTCTGTTTGGCCATTGACTTCCATTTGATTTTTACTTCAGTTTTACTTACTTTTACTTTATTCTTTATTTTTTTCCTAGAGGGAAATCTAATTTTTATGTAACTTATGCTATGACTTGCGGTGGCCAGTCCATCCATGAGTGTTCGGTCCTTACCAGACGAGTCTGATACCAACTCATCGTTTTCGGAGAGATGGAAGGCCTGGTTGGCCTTGGCGAGAAATCCGAACCAGGAACTTCGATTCAGGTTGCAGGCAAAAACCAGCGCGCCGCATGTAGCAACGAATGCAGCAACGGTAACAAGATTGTGACAGGCATTCAGCCCATGCACAATCAATTATGTCCGAAATGCAAGGTTTCGTGCGGGGCATGGCGCAATCTTAACTCTTTACACGCCTCAGAAATCTCGTTACCCTGTGCTCTCATATGTGTCTCAAACATCTTCAAAAACTTTGCTAGCTGCAATGTTAGAATCTTTCAAATAGAACCTGCATTTTTAGGACACCCTGCATTTTTCGCAAGCCTTAGTGTGTCTTTAAGTTTTAAACCTTGAAATCAATCGACACGGCCACTTTGTGATGAAATTATAACTGGTATTCAAACGGAACACAATCAGTCGATTGTAAAATTCAAGATTTCAGACGAGTGCATGGCGCACTCCATACCACTCATCTGTCGGAAAATTTCTATTTTCTTATACTTTCATATGGACTCTTAACTTTTCAGTACATTCAGTGTGAGCGAAGTTATCACCTTTCAAACAGTGTATTCCTTTTTTTGAGACACCCTGTATGTGGCGCATGCTATGGAATGAAGGCTTAACGTTGGTTTTTACCCTTGGTCCTCTATATTTACAAACAACCCATTAGGATGAGGCACGCATTCATTCAAATACTGTTACATAACCTCTATTACATATCCTGGTGGCCTCCTGAAAGGAAGTTTCTCCTCTATAACGACACCAGCGTCGGTCGATGGCTTTGCCTGCATGGCATCCGCTGGCCACGCCGGGCTAGGCGATTCCGCCGGCATCGCCTCCACGGGCCACGCAAGGCTAGCCGGCTTTATCGGCGTCGAGTATGACGGGCCACGCTATTGACGTAGCCTAACTGCGCTCAACCCAAACAACTTCGAATGGGAGAATCTTATAGTCCACAGTGAAGAAGCAAGCATATGGCGCACTAAAAGATGAGAATGCGCCATGCACTCCAAAAGTTCACTGCAGCTTTTTTGATTGATAGTGTAAATGCCACTTACATGAACCCCCAAAGTGGGGATATGTGTGTTCCATAAAATCAAATCAGAGCGAACTCTTCCGAATCAAAATTGGCTTCTTTTGCATTAAACTAGAGACTCTTCAAAAATGTTAGAATATTTTTTGTTTAAGGTAAATTTAAGTATAACTTGCTTTGAAGTTTTAATTTACTTCCCAATAAAAGAGTACATAGTTTGAAATTTTATAAAGAAATTTATTTTTTGTGGAAAAACAATGATTCAAAGCTTGTTTAGAAGAGCAGGAAGGCGTCCATTTTATACAGCCAAAACAGAGATTGCGCCATGCCTATGTCCGAAACTTCGTGATTTTTATTCGATTGATAGCAAAACTTTTGTTTACATGCAGTTTCGCACCTGCAAGCGGTGCAGCACAAACAATTGTAAGAAAACACACGCATCCCAACTTTCTTACTGCATGTAAGCAGTATCCAGTCCTTTAATGCACGGCAGGATTGCTACCTTGCTGCACCTTAACGCAAAATTTAATTCATTATTTTTTCTCAAAAGATAAAAATTTTGTAAAATTATTCCACTCAATCGGCAGCTGAAGTAAAAAAATCACAAAAAGTTATTCTAAGTTTCCTTTGAGCGAAAAATTATTTTAACCATCTTGAAAAGTCTTTAGTTTAACTTGTAAGAAGTTCATCTTGATTTGGAAGACGTTCACTTTGATTTCAAAATTGATAGGCCAGCTTAGAAGATTGTACAATTTGATTTGGAAAGTGTCCAGTTCGACGTGAAAATGGTATATAAAGGGTTAAGAATAAAGGAAAACGCTACCCAATCTCTTTTGGGATGCGCCACGCCTTCTTCTTCTACGGGAGTTTGTTTAGAAATCGATTCTCCGGAACCCAAAAACTACCTGAATCGGGCATGTGAGAACTTTCGCACCTAGCACACTCTTAGACCTCGCATGAAGTGATTGCTGCCCAATCTCATGTTTTTCTAATTTCTTACTCATATAAGTTGAATACTGGGTCGACCACGAAGTCGACATCCGGAATGGAAACGCATGCAAGGCTTTTTACTTAGGCTGAAAAACTGCTATTTATTAGGAGATGTTTAAATTTTAACCAGCAACAACGACATGCGAGTGTTTCAGAAATTTTAGAATGAGTGAGGACAATTAAATCGTTAAAAACCGAGGACCCTACGGCTGAGATGAAACAGATCTCAAAAGAGCGATCGGTGTTGGTTTTATTGCCCTAATGGGGTAGTGCACTGCCAATGGGTATCGCACCGAGGTGCGAACCGAGCAGAGGTCACCCGCGACTCGGCCGCCGAGCACAGGGCTCGGGCCGAGTCCAAATCCCACTCTCAGAACCGATTGCGTGCAGAAAGGGTAAAATTTCGACCATGTCCTATTTGAGCCATATTATATTGCCGAAGAGCTGTTGACGCTGCCAAAACGGCTATCCAAACCATTTTCCCGTTCAAGAGCAACCTGAAGCTTAAACTGAAGAAAACGAGATAAAACACGAAATTTGGATAGCAGTAAAGGATACAAAATTACCACCCCGAAGAAAGCCAGCATTATTTGCTGCTAGTTTTGGAATACCGACCCTACTACCGCCCACTGAAAAAAGTTGGATCACCTTCACTGCTTTTTTATACACACTACAACGAATTCAAAATGGGAGAATCCTGTACAGTGAACGAAAAACGGCGTTTTTGAAGACATATTAAAGCGGCCGCTTTTTAGCTCTTGGAGCTGTTTTACTGGAAGTGAAAGGAGCTTTTCTCAGCTAAATTAGCGTAGATAAATGCTTGCAAAGGAGGGGATGGTTAGTGGGAAAGGACGTCCTGAAAGTGGACCTTGCGAGCAATTGGAATAAATATGCGATGAGATCAAAATCAACCAAACTAAGCAGTGTTTAGTGTCACTATGATAGTCACAACAAGCTAAATTCAGATCTTTTGAGAGAAAAAGAAAATTCCGGATTTCGCTGAAATCAGCTGGTGGAGTGACCGAGGAAGGCGCCCTGAGAGGTCGTAAATCAGTTAGGGGCCCCCCAGACGAAAACGGCCCATACCTAGGTCATAGGTTGTCGAAATGAGCGCCGCTTGGAAGCAGGGAATGCGCAGTGAAGAGGGGAATCGAATAGTGTTAGCTGGAATCCACAAGAGTAATTTTAAAGCAAGTTACAGCAAAGCGACGCTTTGTGACGGATAAATCCGTCGGAAAGCGTCTTTCTTTCAAAGAATTTGAGCGGTATTGTATTCGCACATAGACCGAAGAAGCCGGGTCTCGCATGCATCTGATACCAGGGTCTTGGCTTGGATTTCCCGTCTGAGCCAGCTGTCTTCCATTATGCCAAATACGCAGCCAACTTACCTCCACGACATCGCGTACAATTGGAATGCGTGGCGCATCCCAAAAGAAATTGATTGACGCTGTCCTTTATCTTTAATCCTTATGTATTACAGTTTATACTAAATGGTTTGAATGCGAAAATGTTTCTTAAGCGTTGTAGGTTACGCCGTGCACTGGTCTAGCATCGCGCGGCGTTTCCTTGATTGATGACTAAAAGATATTTACTAAGTGTTCATCTAATAAATTTTAAAAAATTGGGGGCGTGTAGCGCAGTCGGAGGAGATGCCGGCTGACCTGACACCAGATTTTTGGTTTACTATATATAAGGTAGAAAATATGCTATAATAGGCCGAATCTCCTCCTTCATTAGCTACTTAGGAGCTGTGGGTGTAATTATCTCCCGCGAGCACAGGGGTCAGCCGCGCCAGGCGGAAATTAGGTCACTGAACTATTTTTCAGGCGCTCGCTAAGCGATTTGCAGCTCATCGGGAAGAGAGCTCGGTGCTGATCACGAGTATGTGCCTCGATTTACAATGCGCTCAATTTGAAGAGCGCTACAGAAAAGCGGCGGAAAAGGCGGTTTTTTTCGATTTTTCCGCCCAAAGACCAAAAGATAAGGCCGGTATTGTATATTAGGTCATCCAATAAGTGATGTCGTCTTTTGCGCACTACTGTTTTAGCTCATTATTTGTCGGCAGATTTGTGTACTTTGAAGGTGCACTAAAATGATTATAAGGTAAATGAGACCTGCTCTTTTAGAATCTACCATTCGTTGAATTGTTAGCTTGCAAGTTCAAGTGAGATGGCTTAGCAAATCTCAGAGGAGCACATTCGGCATTGCATCCTGTTCGAATTTCGGAAGGGTAGTAAGGCAACGGTTGCTAACAAAAATATCTGCGATTATACCCAGATGCATCGAACGTTCGCAAATGTTAGCGATAGTTTCCTAGTTCAAATTCGGTAATTTTCACTTCTCTGACTCTTCTTGATTAAGAAGACCCGTAACATTTGACAACGTCATGCTGACGTCAGAACTGGAGGCGAATCCTTGTCAAACAGTGGAGGAACTTTCGAGTACTCTCAACGAACCATACATTTCATCTATGCCGAACTGGCAAGGTATGTGGAGCAGGTGTTTGGGTACCGCGCGGTTTATCCGCCGAGAACCGTGCCAACCGGTCGACGCTTTGCAACGCACTGCTTCAGCGACACAGTACAGACCCGTCTTTTGATCGACTGATCACAGGAGACGAAAAATGGATCTCGTACGATAACTCGAAGCGCAAAAAGCAGTGGCGTTCCAAAAATGAACAACCAACGAATTAGGATGGGAGGTTCTCCCTCATGCACCGTATTCCCCCGATGTCGCACTTTCCGATTATCACTTACTCCGGTCTCTACAGCATTTTCTTAGTGGCAAGAAATTTGAAAGTTTGGAGGATATTCAAAATGCTATGTATGTCCACATATTTTGCTCAAAAACCACAACAGTATTATTGCTCAGGAATTGAAGATTTGTTCGTTAGGTGGAGAAAGGTTGTTGATAATGACGGTGATCACACTGTTGGCTGAAATGAAGTATTGTTGAAAATTCGCTCAATGGTCAAGTCAAGGTTGAAAAATCGACATTACTTATTGGATGACCTAATATTAAAGTGATCCACCTAGTGTTTTCCTTTCCTAGTTCCTCCATATACAATTCGCCACTGTCCGTCACTCTATTACGACTTTGAAACAATTGACCACTCTGTTTGCTTCTTGAAGCACCATAATCGAAATTTCGAGCTAGAGCTATAACAGCACCTTCAAAGATATACCTTTTTCGTAGAACTGTAAAAAAGGAATACAGTAGACTGCATGTAAAGTACCTGCTTTTGGAGTAACCTCATTATATAATAACTAACGAAAACATCAACTTCTCCTTTTTACTTAATTTTATTGCTTTTATGCACATATGCTCATTGTTTCACGTGTATACTGACTGTGTTTCTCGCAAAGAAAACTGTCAAGAGAGCCCTCGAAGAAGACAAAAAAGGCAAGAAAATTCGTTGACATGTACGGCGTGAATGCAATAAAAGCGAAGCCACTACAGTACTAGCAGCCATGCTCTTTCATTTAGACGGATCTCAACGTTGGCTTAACCTTGTACTACAACCATCATCAGATGCAGCATGAAGAACCCGTCCGACTTTCCGGAAAACATGCGGAGAAGAGCGAGGAGTCTTCTCCTTCCCTTGTTTCGTTTCTTATCCTTGTTCTCTCGCATTATTTGTGTATCGTAGCGTTTTCTCATTTTTTGTACCTTTTTGACCCAACATATGAAACAAAAGTCACAAAAAACTGTGGCAAACTGAATGATAAATATAAAAAACTAATACGTAGCAATCAAACGCGAGGAACATCCTAGGAATTCAAAAAACTCGGAACTACGGCACAGAAGACCGAGCACACACGCAAAAAATTTGGTGAAAGAGCAAGAAAAATGCAAACAATTCTCGAAATACGATGATGATATCGATTGACTATTTCCACTTATATCCAAATAACTAGCATCCAAAAATCGTCCAAATTCCTTTACATGAAGAAGAAGTAAAATTTCAAAACTGCTATGTAAAGTGTCGCTAATGCAATTTAACGGAAATTTTCGTCGTTAAATTTCGTCACAACTTTCGAACTAAAAATGCGGTTAAATCCGATAAATCGGTAAATCGTTAATCATTAAACGCACATCAATGGTTTGAACTTGACAGAGCTGCTGCACTTCGAACACGCCAGCTTTTGTAAAGGGAGCTTTAGGCGGAGTACCAAAAAGGTGGCTTCTGTTAACTGTTGCTGAACTGCTAGTGAATTGTCTAGCCGGAGGCACATCTTCTCTTCATTCTCGTCTGACACTTTTTGCACACTACAATACCCTGAAATACCTTTTAATGCATCCTTACTGTCGTCTAACAGTACAAGGCTATCAGACATCACGAAAGCGCTGGCGGTTCAAGCTCTTTCCTACTTTGCTTTGGAGTGAGTTAGCTGGCAAAGCAGAGATTTCTTCGTCGTCTCCGTTCGGCACTTTCTTGTCACTTGAAGGCGTTAGTATCCCATTCTTCCTTCTCTAACCACATTTGGACTATTTTCAAGAGTTCCTTGGATTAGACTGTTGCTATTAAAAACAAACATTTAAAATTGGAAGTGAAGGTTGATGGTTGAGATTAATGAAAACCTGATGTGTGACAGCCTTGTGCTGTGAGAAGAAGAAACATGATATAAGGCAGTGCAAGTCGGAACAGATGCCATTTGAGGACAACGAGAGAATATTAGTCCGGCCAGATGTAAGCTCACCTCCACTCTAGGCCTGCACCACGCAGTATTAGCAGGGGTCTTCGTGTAACTTACATGCGACATCTTCTGTTAGCTGGCAGCAGCGTACGAGCGACTAGTTTGAGGGAATCTATTACCTGCATGCAGCTTGCAAGTAACTTGTTCAAAATTTTCTGAGAGTTTTCAATTTTTCATTTTCACGGCTCCATATGAACAATGTATACCAAACGATAGAGCTCGAGTTCCTCAGCTCAACACCTTGGTTTACCGTTGGCTTTTGAAATGAACGAATTCTAGAGTTATATCCGAAAGACGCAAGAGCCGGGAAAATGCGGCTTTTTCGGGATTTGATCGAAAGATACACCCATACTGTCACTTGAGCGTCCCGCCTCACCTGACTTCACTGGCTTATAGAGGTTATGCACTCGAAAACTCTCCCCCAAACTTATTACAGCTGAAGACGTGCAATATCATGGAGCAGGCGGCCCTTTTCGTCCCCATATTTCCCGACTGCTGAACGTCACACTTAGTCATCCGACGTTTGCTTTATGAGTAAGCCCCTGGCAGTGATAACGCATCGCTCGCTTTCCCTGAACTCCTCTCCGCCCTTATCAGCCAGTCCGACAACTATTCTCCAACCAGCATGTCCTACAATCCATACCAGGTGATTTCTCTTCGCTGTCCTCAATCACTCAACACGTGCTTCGACGCGCCTGAAGCATTTCTCGCACCTCCTCGCTTGGAGGTGATGCACGGTTCTGGCAGTTGGCTTTTTCGATGTAGGAATAGGTGTAACTATCGATTATTTATTTATTCATTTATTTTAGATAATGCTCACTCACTGAGCAAAGGAGTGATAAAAACTATTAAATCGCCTTGCCAGGAAAGGGTTTCAGCTTTCTACGGAACTTTGATTGTAGACCTAGGTAGCCTGGGGAGCATGGGCTGCTGATCATAAAGACGTGGGTTACAATTCCAGAATTCACCTTCTGAACGAGCCAAAGTTTACCGTGTTGACTGGTGGTTAGCTCTGTTTGCTAAAAAAGTTAATCTCAACATAAATGAAGTGGAAAACAGATGCCGAATTAAGGCTTCCGAAAAGAAAAAACTAGCATATCTTCTGCGAAGCGCGAGGTGCTCTTATCACCCTTACTCACCCTTATCGTAACCTACCGCATTTGCCGAAACTTTAAATACAGATTGCGGATTCGTGATCAGTATCATAAATAACCTCTGCACGAATTTTATGTGGAAATTGTAGTTCTGAAGCCACCATCTTTACCCTCGCCTGCTTACCTAAACTCAACCAACCGATAACGGCCATTTAGACTCTCAGCAATCATGAAATACAGCAATGCCACCGAAAGGACCGCCCCGTTTCCGTAGATGCCCAAACTCTTTGATGTAACGAAGGCAAAGTACGTCGATAATCATCAAGGAGGAATTTGTTACTGCTCACAAATATGTCTTCCACCTTGCTGTGAGTTGGATGGTTTCATTCTCGGCTGCAGAGAGGAAGCGTAATGTGTGCGGGAGCACCTAAGACAGTCGCCTGTTTCACGCATTCTTCATCCGTAGTTGTTTTGGATACGTTTCTCTGCCTTCCTCTGCGTCGAGAATAAGGTTTGTTGCCTGCGGCGCCCTCCCTTCTTTTGGAAAGACTCCCCCACTACCCTACTTTCATCACCGCCGGCATAAAAGGCCGGTAGATCGCGCGTATGTGTGAGGGGGAGAGTAGAGTTGAGCTTTTTGTCTTTTTCGAACGAACTAACATACTCGATTTTTTAAAGTTCGAACCATCGAACGAACGGATAGTTCGACTTCTTTTTGAAATTTCGAATAATCGAACGAAGCAATTACTTGATTTTTGAAATTTTGGACAGTCGTACTACCGATTAACTCGTTTGTTTTTAATTTTGGAATAATTGAATGAACGAATGAATAAATTCTCTCGCAAGTGGCATCGAACGAACGATTTTTCAAAACCTATTTCGACCGGATAAATGCTATGCGGAGCCCATGCCACATTTTTTTGTAGTAAAGGATGAAGTATGGCGTTATTCAATTACTTTAGGATGCGCCACGCTTTTAAATTCTATTGTATGTCGTGGAGGAGATTTAAATGTGTATTTGGCATGGACAATGAAATGCGATGACCAGCCGATGAACTAGTCAGTGCTTTATCCTTCCCAGACAATTTTGACGCCAATCCACTAACTCTACAGAAATGAAAGGCTTGATGGGCCTGGGCATGACATCCGTCCAAGAACCTGGTGGCGGGTGCACGCGAACTCGCTTTCCTACGCTGGATTTCAGGTCCTTATCGAACCGCATGTATGTCCAATGCTTCGTGATGTTCACTTAATTGGTAGACTGAATGGCGTTTGATTGAGATGAAGACTTCTTCACAAGCTCTCCTCCAATTATTTGTGCAGCTATTGTGCTTAGTGCTTACAAAACTACTCAAAGCTTTGACCCAGAACTAGTGCACTGAATTGGGCCCAGACATTCAAGCAGAAGGACGCTTCCTCACAAAACGGCCTCAAATTTTAGGCAATGGCAAGGGACCATGAACTACGCCGCGTTGGGATGCTTATCTGTGCATTCTCCATCACTCGCATCTTCGTACCATCTACCCCGGTGTTCATTATAACTTATCGTGCATGCGTAGCCGACCGCGGCGTAGCTCATGCCTCTATACTACCAAAAACTTGGAGACGATTTTAGATAAGAAGTATTTTTCTTGATCGAGAATTGAAGAAACCACCTAATCCTTACGTTCTTCTCAGAGCATTATTTCTGGTACCTAACGCCTGTCCTGCGCAATCAAATTTTTTGTTCAAAACAGGAGCGCGACAAAAACGGGCCCAAATCTCGAGCACTTTCTGGCTGCAGACCTTCGCGCAGATGGCCCCTTTATAGTGGAAGCAACCGCTACCTCTGTCTCCATATAGCCGTCACTGTCGGACCACGTCGCATTTTTTATATGTCGGATTGTCTGGGTTGCTTTGGTGGCTACGCAGAGCTCCTCTATATTTATCCATTCTCTTTCCAAGTGGCTTTTGCTGTTCAGCAACTGTGTAGTAGAGTACGGAGCGGTGAATTACACTACGGAATACTATACCATCTTAGCTGAGCATGTTGCTGCGCTGCACTGCTCGGGCTCCATCAGTTCGACACTGAGTTACACTACAAAACAGTCCAGAACGGATTCAAATCCACAAGCTCAAAATGGAGCGAACTAGCAGTTCTTCGCCTCGAAGGGGAGGAATCCGTTTCCATTTTATTGGGGTTGACCGCTTGTATTGGCAGCATCACAACAGTGAGAAACTAGGAGCAGGGGCAAAATGCAGCTCTGATATCGCACAAGTAGAGGCTAGATTGGGATATCGAAAACACGTGCCACCCAAGAAGAAGCGCTTCCAGAATACCGGCTACCCTCATGTCCAGCCTCCACTCATGATGCCACCACCGATCATGGCACCTCCCCCGATGGTAATGCCACAACAGGTGATCATGGCGCCACCACAAGTCATCTACGCCCCGCCGCCAATGGTCTATGGAGCTCCAAACGTAGGTCTACTACTATTTTGTCAACACAACTGCACGTCGATTGATCCGTGGGTCTCCAAAATGTCTTCCTGCCTTGACAGCTATTTCCTTATCTTATCTGGAATCACGAGTGAAGACACGCGCTAAAACTGAACTGGCGCACTACGCACATCTAGGGGATAGGTATTGATCAAAAGTCTACTGTTCCAGGTTGTCATCTACGAGGACTGCTACCCGCGTTACCACCACCACCACCACCACCACGGCTGGTGATATCCCGACGCACTTCGCATCGCGAATACTTTCGAAGAAATCTCCATTCTACGAGTGCAGTTACAAAATCTGATCCCAACGATTTTCCGGTTCTCAACTCGAATAAAGTAAAGCTTTTCCTCCGAAAGTTGCCCTCTGCAGTCGCCGCAGGCACAATGAATCTCTACCGCTTCCTCTTCCTACCCCCTCTTCATCATTCCACCGGTCCGCTTCCCGGAATGGCTACTTAGAGTGACGCGAACACCGAGCCAACCATCGATTTAATAGTTTTGGCCATCCTATAAGTCTTTCCGCGTCTGCCGCCCTTGTCTTCGTTTGCCAATCTGTAAGGTGAAACTGTTCTGTTACCCCTTTGGCCGATTGAAAATTGGCTTGATCCGTAACGAACAATAAAGCAGGTGGGAGTAGGTGTTAGTCAATCCTTACTTGACATGCGCCACGTATTTCTGTGGAGGTTTGCTTGCGTATTTGGCCTAATAAAATACAAACGATAGCTAGTCGAAGGGTAAATCAGTGTTCTTTCCTTCCCAGACATCTCCAGAGCCCAAAGGACTGGAAGACTTGGTTGGCTTAGAAAGAACCCGTATACCGGATCGACTCACAAGGAGAGCCTCCAAAGTGGCGGTGGGCATTTGCGGTGGAATTTTTACAGGTTGTAGGGCCCCTGTGGGGAGTCCAGAAGCATAGTTACTTTTTACGGGATGCTCTTCTGTGGTCGAAAAAAGCGAGTGGACCCGTGAACGGGAAGTTCATGACGCCCTGCTGCCACCCAACCCAACGTCAGTTGGCACAGCGGTAGTGTTGTAACTTCACAGGATTAGGTCGTGAGTTTGAATCCCCACTGTACTGGCGTTTTTGCATTTTGCGAGGGATCTATCCTAGTCCGGGTGGGGGCCACATACCTAAAAAGTATTATATGTAACAAATCCACTTGAGACCTACCAAGCGGCCTCTACACAACAGCATAGGACCCAAACAAGAAAAAGTTACAAAGAAAAAAACGAAAAATTACATTTGTTGCGGTTGTAAGCCGGCAAAGTTGTGTGCCCTCCTCATCATGTTGGATCCTGGTCATAACATGTCAGGCGGCGGTCAGCACGCGACATGCGCCTTCATGTGCCCTACTCACTATGTTAGATCCCGGTTATGACATGTCACTCGGCGGTCAGCATGCGGTATGCCTCCATTTGTCGCTCTTTGCCCGCCGAGACGGTTGTAAACCTCGGCGTTTTTTGTTTTGTTTGTTCGTTCGTTTTTGGTTTCTTTTAGGTTCCAACCCGTTCTCTAAGAGCCGCTCGGTAAGTGTCAGTTCACTTTGTTACCTACCTTTTAGTTATGTGCCCCCCCCCCCCGGACTAGGATAGATCCTTTGCGAGTTATCGTCAGTAGGACCCTTTGTCCTCATTTCCCACACATTTTTGAACAAAAACACGGCAACAAATGTCGTTTGCGTTCATCGAGCTCTTTGAAAGTGGAAAGGTGAGAATTTTTACTTTCAGGTTAGGTAAGTCAAAAAAACTGATGCCAGATTCGTGATCAACATCCCGCTCCAGAGGACCACCTAACCTTTCAGTAGTGTCTGTTTGGCTTTCGTGTTTAACTCAAACTGTCCAGTTAGTTCCGTCTCTCCACGACCTGAGTTCTGGGCGGTTCCGCGCGGAGTTACACTGCACTCCGTTTCGTGCGACAACAAGCAATCCACACATCCTTAAGTGTAACTGAGCCCAATGCAACTTGTAACACTGCTAGCGTCACAGCACCAACTGCATTTCCCTTCTTGCGTTGTACATGTACTTCGTCTGGCGCAGTTGATAACGGCGGCCACTCTCACTGCACTCCGAACCGACTCAGCGTTCTCGCCTCGTTCTGGCCAAACAGACCTTCCACCACTTCGATCTTTATGAACTGGAACGAGTTATGCCCTGCAGGAACGATGCACGGACGTCCTTATCGTTTGGCCATCGCAAGCCGTTATCTTGGTCGAATACTCATGCAAAGTGCCTGCCGTAGAATGCCTTATGGACCTCGATACAGACTACTAAAGCTGACCCTCGATTTCGTGAAAATTCAGGAGCTCTGCATCTGTTGTCATTGTGTGCGTTATGAAGGGCAAGAGCTGCTTCCTACACACGCACGGCGGTGTTCCAGAGACCGAAAAAGGTACAAAACTTTCTGTTCGGGAAACAAATAGAAGAGTTGAATGGCGCTGGCACTCAACAAGACTGGAACATTTATTGTCAAACGTAGAACGAGAGATCCATGGAATGCAAAGGGCCGGTCAGGATTAGTCGACCGGTCGAACGCCGATTCGGCCTTTTTGCTCGTCGACGCTTGTGATCACGAACAACAAACTCGAGCCGACCTTGAAGACAAAATCCTTTCCGCAGGAAAATTGTGAGCAAGTAGGCGTCCCACTAATGTATGGTAGGGAACGTCTGTACTTATAAACACACAACATCAAGTGTTACCTCAGGGTAAGGCTGCCGTAGGGTGCTGCGATGGGCGAGCGCGCTCTTCTCCGCTCCAATGTCGACGAAGAGACCAAACTCGACCTGGTTCGATACCCGTCCGAGCACTTGCTCGCCGACTCTAAGCGAGCCTATCCTTCGAATGTCCGTCTATAATAGCAATCGAACCTGCATGCTGACCTCCTTTCGAGAATAAGAAAGCCAACGCTGCATTGAAATAGCGCCAAATTCGGAACAAAGCACCTCGAAGCTATTGCAGTGCTGTGAATGCGATTCACCGGCAGCGCTTGAGGGAACCTCCGCCAAACGTCGGCGAAGCATCCTGCCTGTTATTCTTGCTATTGCCTTCCTCCTGTCCAGCTCGCCCGCTGTATTATTAGGTCGTTGCATATGAAATGACCGATTTTGCTACCTCAATTCCTATTCGATTTCTCGTGGCTAGGAATGTTCACGTGGCAGTTATTGTATACAGTTCCTGAAAACGCGGTTCCGCTGACCTAACGTTTATGGCTTTTGTGAAATAACTGCCTCTCAACGAGTTTTTGGCGTCATTTCTGCAGTATGAATTAACGTGTTATTCGAGTGCTCTACTTACATGAATGTAAAAGTGGACACGACGCTGCGGCGGCAGCGCGTATCATCAACACTGCATTTGGGGAGAATTCCGCTAAGGAACGCACAACCCGCCGTTAGTCCGAAAGGAGACTCGGAGATCTGGAGATGAAAGTCTCGACGGTGAAGACCGAGCTGGGCCGTCATCACTCCTTAACGACGACCAACTCAAAGCCGTGATGGAAGCTGATCCACGTCAAACTGTGAGAGAGCCGTCACAGCATTTCGGCGTTGACCCGGCACCATCACTCGCCACTGAGATGCGATCGCGAAATTGGATAAATGGATCCCGCACGCAGATGCTGAAGCGCCACGACACCTGTGTTTCGTCAAGGCTACGCAATCTAAAGAAGTCTTTTTTGGACGAACCTCTGCCGCATCCAGCATATTCACCAGATCTGTTCCCTACCGATTACCATTTTTCAATGATTTAGATCGTCATGTTAAGGGAAAAAATTCAGCAACAAAGTTGATGCCGAAAATGACTCCTTATGTTTTGTTAATTCTCGTAGTTCTGATTTTTCCAAAGATTGAATATCTAAGCTTTTGTCAATTTGGAAAAAGCGTATTAATCGTAATGGTGCTTATTTCAATTAATATGATTCCAAGCAAAATTATGATCTGCCATAATTTTCAGTCAAAATCGGAGATTTCATATGCAACGACCTGATATATCCCACGTTCACCGAACGTTCGAGGGACGTGGTGGACTCGTCTCCCAAACACATTGATTGACTGCTCGGCCTACTCAATAAATACTCGAAAAATGTTATAAGTCAGATTCAGATCAAGGCATTTACTGGGCTATAGATTGGCCGCTGAAAGGCAAGTATCCGAAGAACCTATAAATCACTCGCCATGAGATCAGGAGGAGGTAGAGTTTTGATGTTGGTGCATAAGAGATCACGGACGACAGCCTCTTCGGCTGAGAGGTCTGTGAGGTTACGCAGCTTGTCCACGAGTTCCCGACACGGTAGATCAGAAGGAGAGACACGGACTCGAGAGAGAAGCCTGAAGAGTCGGCATGGGTAACTTCAGAATTCGCAGCAAAGAGACCTAGCGGTCGTTGGTAGTGGCGTACTTTCTCGCCGTGTCGTACTGTGAAGGATGAACAATTGTCTTGTCGAGTGGCTCCACAGACAGCTTTTTCCTTTTCTTCACAGGTCCATCGGAACTGTTCTCGCAGTCCACGTTTACCGTGAGGAACCCTAAACGACTACCAGGTAAACTCCATGTCCTCTCATCAGGAAACTTCGGCGCCATCGCTGACAATATTTGTAATAGTTCTGTGCCACGAGGAGCCGCTACTGGCCATACTTACGCCGGGTGGTAACCGAGTCGCTATACTCAGACGGATCTCTGAAGATAACGAGACGGTCGAATCGTCGGGCCAATAACGAACGTTCCACCTAACAACCTCGTGGAACAGAAGTATAGCAAATATTGTTAACTGCCAGGTAAATTCTTAGAAAAATGCAAGATGAAAGAAAACACAGTGCAAATGTTAGTCAGCACTGAAGAATAGAAAATGGGAAGGAAACTGCGGGCCTCACAAGTACGCTATCAGTACGCATAATGAAGGAGAGGGGAGTGGAGAATGAAATATGGGGAGAGGCAAAAGGAGAGAGAGAGAAAGGAGGGAGCTACCCATCGGATAGCGACGAAGCGCCAGAAATTCAGAGAATACGATCAGCTGAGTGGCAACAATAAAATATGGAACGCGTCGCTGGTCAATCTCCTTTCGCGTGTGGATGATAAGATGATTGGCGCTCGGTGTAGCGCGACCCATGTAAGTGGTGGACGTCTTCACAGTTCCAGCTTCGCTAATATTTGCGAGCCACAGACGTCGTTGCTCGGTGGAGCTCATCGGAGAATAGATGGGTCGATCAGTAAGCGCATCGATTACACATGATAGACAAGAGCCACGACCGACTGGATTCCGAATACGAGGACGTCCATTAATGCGTCGGTGGGACCTCTTCCGAAAGCCGTTCACCTCTGCAGAGTGCGTATAGGCTCAATCGTGACCACTTACCGTAAAGGACCCACTGGGTCTTTCTAACACGCAACAGGAGTGGAATAGACGCGGACAGACAATAGACATGCAAATAGAGATAGACATACAGGTAGATGCAGCGGATTTTATGCAGACATTGGACATCATCCAAAGTCTGAGACAAGGAAACAGACAGCTGCAGAACTATGTGGAAAACTGCAGAACGACACTTGTGCTACTGGGAACGCGGACCAGCAACGGGCTGGAGACCAAGGTTGCGTCAGGAGCACTTCTGGCAGAATCTCACCGGCGCACTGCTCGTATGACTTGGCTCCTAGTCCCTTAACGGTCCTGATCTCCTCTCGGGACAGAATTCGTCCATTTTTCTCTCGAAGCGCCACCAAGCCAGCTGCCGTCTTTTTGTTCAGACCGCAAACCTTCCTGGAAAGATTTCCTAATGCACGAGCAGCAACAGAAAATACTGAGACCATAGAACCCACTCGAGCAGCTGTACTGAGGCCACGTTCACGTCGACACCTCTCATCGACACGCATTCCCGAACCACTAACGCCAACGCTTCTGAGAGCTTCTTCGCATTCACCGAGTGCTAGAAGGATAGAGATGAAGAACAGCGTTAAGCAGTGCTCTTCGGGATGCGCGTCGCATTGTACTTCCGTGGGATATCATGGAGGAACATGAAGTGCGGATCTTTCTGGACACTCAAACCCTACACTAGCGGCGCCGACCGGTGGCCACGCGCGCGAGGATCTTAGCCTTCACAAACTTTGGTACGGATCTGCTGACCCAGAGCGACGAAAGAATTGGTTGGTCTGGGTGGGCCCTGCACCTTGCATCGACTCGGAACGAATGCGTCAGCCTGCGCTTCATCCTGGTGCGGCACTCTTCCGCGGAACTGCTTTACGGGAAAATGTCGAAAACCACCAGGGCGCCACCCGCATATTCTTCCTCTCTTACTGGCCTCGCATTTGAGTTACAGTGAAGCCCTACCTGGTACATCCCCATACCGAGATGCTTGGGCTCGATCTTCACATACTCAGCCATCGGATCGATGAGACGGCGACCAATCGATACTAAACGAAATCTGCTAGATGAACGCACGAAGCATCACCTCGTGACCACACCTGCGCTCCTTTGTGTCGGCGGCATATTCGGCAGATCCTCCTCAGCGAGGGGAGTGATGCTGTACTTGGAGGCACCGTTCTCGGGGACAGTGCTTAAAAGATTCAAAACATAAACAGTCTCGCTCACCTACTTTTGAAATTTATTACATTGAACAGAACGCAGCCACTACAAAAAGCTGGTAGGCCTTGGCAACTAGGGGAAAAGCGGCGGTTGGCGAGCTTGAACCGGATTCGGTTCAACTGCAATCTCACCGTATTCAAACATGGGAGCCCTTTTTGTGCGATAAGCAGCAAGCAACTCAACTCTGCGTGAGCTCCACTCACCAGCAGTTTCTCAGCACCGGCTACGCTTAGCAAAACAGAAGGCCGAGAGCTGCCCAGGGTCGACTTTTCATAAACGGACCGAGAACGATGCGGTAGTATAGGGATTCAAGCCGCAGACAGCGCGGTGGTTTTCGGTGGACTTGTCCGTGACAAAACTGAAAGCTCTGCGTGAGACGGTTCACCTACCAGAACTTCACATCGATCGGAGCGAACTTTCCGCTTCGTATCATGCCGGCGACAGCCATCTGTGTTTCGAAGGACGCTTTACCGTTCCCGATGGCAATGACGGCTCGTCCATCGCCCGAGCTGCGGCCAAGCCACCGCTTCAGGAGCGCTTCCCCCTTCGCGTCGAACGATTTGCTGTGCAGCCCGAACTCCGCCGTCTCGACCACCGAGCCTGAAACAGAGGCCATGCGGTGGCAGTAACTCAGTGTATTTAACTTTGTTTAATATAAATATCCTGCTGCGATGTAAAACATTTTCTCGTCTAACTGGACACCTTAAAACCAAGGTCGCAGCGTTGTCCCGTCTTAGGTCAGACGCAAAACAAATCTTCACAGACAGTCAGAGTGAACTTCCATTTAGAAAAATAAAAATTCACTCTGACCTCATTGACGTCAAAGGTGTCCGTTTCGACTTCGCACGTGCTGTGCTTCACGTAGAAATGGTATACCAAAATCTGTTGGCAATCTACCAGCGTTAAGCTTAATTTTATGTATATATAGAGCGCAGCTCTGTAGCAGATCACAAGAAATACCGCATGCCCGCGGATGATCTCTCAGGGCTACATAGCTCTCTAGCTGAACACTCCTCAACGCTCTTCGTCGCAGAACATGGGTCAGGGCTAAAGGGGCCGAATAAGGGGTAACACACGTCGCTTGTCTTCTGGTGGGAAAGCACTGCGAGCAGCAGAAATTGGTGCGTCTTGCTTTTTTGCTCTGGAGAAGCTGCTCGAATTTCTCGACAGCCTGAGCGAGTGCAATGGCCCCTCTCGGCCGAGGAGCTCAGACCACGCCACATTGCTGTGGTTTAGATCACACTTTTGCAGATCTTTGGAAGCTAGAACCTAGCCGCGGCTCTGCATTGCGCTGACGGCTTAAAACTTCCTTTAGAAGGCAAGATCAAACTCCTTAGCAGTAAATCTTACAGTTACAACGGTCGGTGCAATCCTAGCTAGTGGTGGCCGCTCTAAAACGATTTCATAAGAGCTGAATTTGTTCAGTGTTGTCATAAATTGAACTCACTCATTCCTTAGGAAGCAGCTGCAGTAAAGAAACCAAAATAAACGACACAGAAAACATGAGAATACACAACATTTGTTACCTAGGTCTGAACGAATGTTTAGGACGTGAACTATATCGTCTTGCCGCGACCAAAACGTTGATTGATGGTGTCTTATCATATTTTTCATTTCGCTGATTTTAACGGTTTCTTCTGTTGGAAGACGATCCGTTCTCGGTGCAAATGAAGTGGGGTCCGTCCTTACTAGATTTGCACCGAGAACAGCTCTTCAAGTTCTCTCTCCCGACTAGAAGCTCGGAAACTGAGTCTACATGGGCAACGAGGAGCCGGATTCATCAACGACTTACAGCAATTTAACAGAGAAAATTGCAGCTGAAATCCCTAATAGCAAAACATATCAAGCGACATGGTGCACGATAAGCCGCGCTATCTGAGTTTTCCGCTACGAATTCCCGGTTAAAGTTAGGTAAATCGTTGATGAATCCGACCATAGATTGGTATAGTTAACATACTTCCATATGTCGTTGCCCATTTATTGTGTTTCTTTATGTCGGGAAATCGTATAACAGCTGCCACCACCAACTAGGATTGCACCGTTTTCGTTACTTTGTGGTCGCGGCGTCACCCCTCTTCACCTACGTTTGAAGCGTAAATGAAGTTCTTGGAACGGTACTCTCACAGATTCTAATCAGCTATCACTTACAGTATCAGTCCTTTTATCGACCGGACGCTTGCAGTCGACTGCGCCGGACAGTCTCATTTCTTTACATTGCTTGTGTGGGCCGGCCGGCTGGTATACGTGAGTGGAGGCGTCCGACTCGGTACTTTCTGACAGTTCCGGTAATCTTCGGGTTTCAGTCGTTATAGAAGAATGGAACGCTCAAAACTTGGAAGAGTGCCGAAGTTTCGGCGAAAATCGAGCACTGCAACAATAACCAGTTAGTCACCGTTATCTTATTCGAAGAGCCTGTGCGTGTTGCGAAGAGGCACCGCTGGGGTGCGGGAACGAGCCGTTGCTCCTACCGCCTACAGTAATCCTCACGCGCAATACGTGCTTGTAGTGCAGTCACGGAGGACGTCCGAGATGGCGCCCGAGCTGACGCCTATATTGTATTCTGTTAGTCTTGTGGCAGTAAACGCGTGATGAAATGATGAAATGATTTGTCGAAGCGCATATGCGCTTGTGTATGGTGTATCTCAGCATTGTAGAGACAGCCTCCTTGACACAGTAGGGAAGCAATGAGATGACAAGCCTTAAAACAGGAGGGGCTTGGATGCAGTGAGTTTCTGAAGTCACGACTGGTCTGATGATCGTCCCAATCAGTTCGTAAAGCAATACCGCACTCTCATCTGATACCGATTTCTATGCAATAAAATTACAACCGCATGAAAAACTTTTGGCGCTATGGTAGTTGTGGGGGTCACCATAGCATGCCGCTGCCGCAGGCGCGGCGAGTAGCTACATACAGCGAATGTAAATGCAGTCTTATCTCCTCGGTTCAATTACAGATCCGTGATTTTATTTGGCTCCGTTCTGGGCAGGGGAGGTAACTCCAGAATGTAAGCAATTTTAACACGGGTGCGTCACCTAAGCCACATCCTGGAGTCTCTTCCCCTGCCCAAATCTGAACAGAGCTATAGCATTGTTTGCTTGTTTTCTTCATTATCAGTGTGTCATGGTTCCTTTTTTTCGTGTTAGGGACGTCACCAAGCCTGACTGCTACGCTCAAGGCGGTCGATGCCAAGGACTGCCCCCCCCCCACCCCCCTCCCCCGTCCACACTTTTTATAAGGTGACCCCCACTAACTGCCATAGCGCCTGGTTTTATATAGAAAATGTCTCTAGATGCTTTGAGATTAGGCATTTAAAATAAATGTTTCAACACCTAGTGTGCTCGTAGAGTATGTGCATGTCGGCTTATCTAGAGAGCGCAGAACTGGACAAATGAAGGAACTCCAGGGTATGGTGTATCCATGCTGCTCGTGTGGAAACTGCTCTCGTCGCTTCAGAGGAGTTCTCAGCTGCGGTTCTCTTGGAAATTGATTAGAAATAGATTACTGTTTCCACAATTGAACTTCTTGGACTGACTAGGAAATGACTAGATGTTCTCTAACATACTCATGGTGGTGACATGGCAGTTGAACCTCGTGCACAAATTTTAGGAAGGATCATTGTTTCGCAAAAGGTTGAAGCCATCTGTATTGTGTACCACAGATTTCGGACATGCAGTTTTATTGATGACGACGTCACGTGTTAGCTTTCTGAAGACCTTCACTTCCAAACTAAAAACCACTTATCGAGACCGATCCTGGAGATAAGTGATGTGTGATGTTCCGTTCCAACTCATTTAGATTCGCTTCCAAATTAAAAACCACTTAAGAAGTCGAATCCTGGAGTCAAGTGATGTGTGATGCTTCATTTTCACTTATCTAGGTTCACTTCCTAACTAAAAACTACTTAGGAAGTCGAATTCTGGGGGCAAATGATGGGTGATGCTCCGTTTCGACTCATATCCAGGTTCACTTTCTTCAGGTGTCATCTTCGGACGTCTCCGTGATCGCACCAGACACAAGGAAACGCGCGTGAAGGTTACGGTAGACCCAATGTCAACCGTCCGCTGTCTCCGTGCTTGTGCGGCAGCCAGTCATGTGCTCTGCCTGTGCGGCCGAACCGGGCCTGATTGGCTGCCTCAGCTAGGTTAGGAGCAACGGTGCGTTCCTGCACCTCGTTGTGTGTCTTCGCGACATGTACCGCAAGATCTATCAGTCTCGGAGGGGACGTGCGATGTTTTACCTCTCCGACCCCTCCCCTGAAGTTGCCCAGAGCTTCAGCTACTGCAGAATGAGGCGATGGCACTCACGCGAACTCAGTAAATGTCGTGTCGTGTCGTGGGATGTTGGACGCAGCTGTGATACTAACGCTGCCTCCCCCCCCCCCCCCCCTCCCCACTATAGTGGATCCGATCGCATGTTTGCGTTATATGTGGGCTCGTAATCGACTGCAATTTCAGTGACTACCTTCGAAGACGACGGCACACAGGTAGAACGCAGGACAAAAAGAGCGAAGTCCAGGCGACCCCACTCTCGAGGAGACTCGGCCATGTTCAAGGAAGCATTCAAAATGTTCTGCGAACGAACGCTGAAAGTGAGTCCGCCTCCGCCATTCGAGTAAGGGGAGGCATTCTCTCGTAGACGTGAACTTCTTCGATGTACAGCTCACGGAAGGATAGCAGATTCATTTTCAGTGGCCCACCCCAGCCTTGGATTCCGGTGGAATATGAAACTGTAGTAAGAAAAGGGAGTAATAAAATCGTTGTCACAACATTCCTTTCCCTAACATGCATTGTGTCGACGGCCTCCCTCGTTACGTCAGAGGGTGCCCAAATATCAACATGGGGAGCGAATGACATGATGCGAGCTACAACCTGTGGGCGTTTGCCAACCGGAGGTGTTGAGGGAGGATCAGGTCATCATAAGACAGCTAACGCCACCGTTCGAAATTGCATATCGTCACAACGAAACACTTGCCACCACTATAATTTAAAGGCAAACTGCAGGAACTTCTGAAACTGAAGGAACTTCTAGTGGTACAGTCATGAAGGTGGAGGTACCCTATGGGTACACACTACGGTGTGTACCCATAGGGTACCTCCACCTTCGTGACTGTACCACTAGAAGTTCGAACGCTGGTTCTGATACCAACACTTTCTCAGTGGCCCCAGGCTGGTCTGAACCTTCAAAACAGTCTTGACGTTATTCTTCGTCGCTTTCGTACCCTTAGCACTGGGGATGCTTAAAGCACTCATGCATGGTTGGGCATGGAATTAAATGACCCTTTGGAGCAGGACTGCGCGGTGAGCTGAACCACGGATTCACGACCAAGAACACCAATCTACAGCGTCACTATTGACGCCAAGAGGCGCGTACCGAATATTGCTAATCTCCGAAAGACCTGCGATATTTGGAAGGGGAACACGTGAAGGCGAGCGTTGGTAGAAGGCAACCACACCATCCGCGCTTCACTTACAACACTGAGCAATAGGCAAGCAGAGCGAGTGATAGTCAGCTGCAACCGTGTATGTGGAAGCGTTGCACTAAACTCATAACGTATAGACGAGTTCCTGATACCCTATCCTCGACGAGGGGATAGTAAACCTGCCAGTGCTTTAACAGCGCCTAGTTCGCGAAATAAACATGACCGAAGAGCTAGTGCCGAACGGACAAGGAAAGGGTACCAGAAGGCCACTGCACTTTGAGATGAGATTTAGACCACGGGATGGGCCTTCGAGCGCTGATTCCAATTATGTGTTCCATATCTGCTAAGCGACGGAACGGAGTTGTGACCATTTCCAAATTGCCTTTTGAACCTTCAGTCTGCGCGCAGAATCCCCCAATCACAGGAAAGCAAGCTGAAGTAGGCTGGAAGCATAGCCGGCCGTCGAGTCGAGCAGTGGTGGAGCAGTGGATAGAAGAGTGGAGCAGTGGATAGAAGAGTGGCGCACTGAGACGGATTGGTTTGTGGTTCGACTCTCTTGTGGTGCAGCATCTTGGCGCTTCCCAAAAGGAAATCACCACAATTAAGCGAAGCACTCTGTGTAAAAGCGCAACGAAAAAGGTCGGCAAAACGGAAACCGGATTCATAGATACCAGGGGTGTGCGCTTCCGTTAAATCGTCAAATTTCGTTAAAAAACGTAGAGTTGCGTAGTACTGCTTCAATCGAAAAACATCCTTGGACGCGTTTTATGCATCATCTTCACGACAGATGACCAATTTCAAATGAAATCTTTGAAACTTCTTGAATTTTGACAACTTTCGAAATCAAACTGGACACCTTCAAAGTAAAAAGGAACGCCTTTCAAAATAAATTATTAAAAATTAATTGCAACAACCTTCCCTAATTTTTGGAAATCTTTGCCAACATTATTGCATTATACAACAACATGAGAATGAGTCTGAAGGGCTGTTTAAATAATTGTTAATAATCCAACATTTTAATTTGGAAGGCAAGGCATTCATTTTTATTTTGGAGGTTGTTTCGAAAGTTATCAAAATTCAAGGCGTTTCAAAGGTTTCATATGAAAGTGCCCATCTCGTGAAGACGGTGTATAAGACGGTGCCACTGATATTTTTCGATCGAAACAATACTACGCAGCTATCCAGACTTTTTAACGAAATTTACCGAATTAACGGAAACGCACACCCAGGTATGTACTACCGCACTTTCACTGCCCCAGAGCTGGCACTGTTCCTCTTCACCTGAACATAGCCTAGAAAGGTTGTTCAAGGCCTGGTCACAAATGTAATGCCTGTTTTAAAATTCTCGATTGATTACCGTGAGCTGCTGCAGGCAATGGTGAGCATAGGTAAGTGGCCGTTACTCATCCATATCTACCGCAGCCCAACGTAAACAATCGAAAAATTAAAAACGAACTCCATATTAGTGGTGAGCGCCTGAAATAGCCTCGCTGGGCGAGGTTCTGACGAAATCGATGAACATGATCCCACCACCCATGTGTAGATATTATCCCCCGGTGCCTTAATAGCAACCCCCTTATGCGAAAAGTTTTGAAGACGAAATTAATCGAAATGTAGTGCACACTTAGGAGCGGGCGACTGCCACTTTCAGTGAAGCGGAGTGCAAAAGTGGCTCATCCACCTACAGAAGACTGTTTTCCATTTTTCTGCACTGAAATATTAGGTTGACCGCAAAGTCGGCGTTATGTGTGTTAGAGGGGAGGGGAGCGGGAGTACCCCTCCTACTCTTTGATTTCTTAGATGTATGTACAACTCACGGAACAAAGCATACTACGTCTTCTTTGCCGTGGCTCACCCCAGCTCTAGAATTCCGTTGGAAAGGAAAACTATAGAAGGGAAAAGGAGTAAGAAAAGACGCCGTCGCCACGGTGAGACCCTGTGTCAGCACTTTAGGACTTAGACATCTCTTTATCTCTAAAACATAGTTACTGTTGAAGAAAGCTAGGTCCTTTACGAGAGTTATATTCACAAGTGCCAAGAGCTACGTAGCACACAGAGAAACGGTTCCAATGCAGCCGAAAACTGGACTACTCGAAAAAGATTCTTTGCGTTGCTCGCAGGACTCAGAGGGAATGCCTCGCTGGGAAATGCGGGATGATGAGACCGCAGTAACGGCGCCTGTCTGCGTTACCCAGCTTCAGACCCTGGCTTCCAAGAAGGTTGCTCCTTCAAGTCCCTTCAAGCGGCGGACTTCAATATTCTCTTAACCAATTGTCTTTACAGACCGGTGTCAATACACTCACAGAAGAATTTATGAAGATCAAGATGTCGACTCAATCCATCGGCAATCGGCCAAAGACTGCATGGGAGGCAAACATGGACAAAAACCGATATCGAGGTCAGTTCTGAAGCTCTTCTCGAGCACCGGTGCTTCAAGCTCGCCGTGGTTACAGAAGTGTTCTGCATCGATACGACTCGTGTGGTACTGACCTGGCCATCCGGGATGTGCGACTACATCCACGCTAACTGGGTCAGCACTGTGGACAAGCAGAAGAAATTCATCTGCACACAGGTATCTAGCCAATGACGCGGGATAGACTGGATCGATAAAGGACATAGAAGGACCCTTCCGATCCACCAACGGGGCACAACGACATGGGAAGCCAGAATCTTATTGCATCGTTAAATAAGAAGCTTCAGGGTCCAATGGAGAAGACAGTCGACGACTTCTGGAGAATGATATGGCAGGAGAAATGCAAAAGCATAGTGATGCTGTGCAACGTAATGGAGTGCGGGAAGCAGAAGTGCGAACAGTACTGGCCTCTTACTAGCGAGGCACCGGTGAGCCAGTTAGAAACATCTCTGCCGTTCAGAACAACAACAAAAAATGAACCTTTCTCGAACAAGGTGAAGGGCGCAGGGAAGGCATGTTCTCAGGATTTGTGCGATGGAGTCGTAGCGGGTGCCGCCGCTCTGTGGCACTCGGAGGGGCCAATATAAGTAGCACGCCGTGAAATGTGCGCAGCCACATATGACAGACCTTGGTGCATCTCTCTCATTCAACTCGTCTTGTGCGCAGAAGAAGGAACGCCAGAATTTGGTCAATCATGCCAGGGAAAGGTCTCACAAGGTAAGGGTCTGAAGCGTATGTCTGAATGGGGGGGGGGGGCGAGTCGTATAGGGAGAATCCTCACCTCTCATTTGGTTTGAAAATGTGTTTATTTTTTGCCAAGTCGCTAAACCCAAGGAGTAGGGGTCACAATGGGATACGGCGCAGCACGCGTTTGGGGGTCTTGTACGCCCGCGATGCGTCTGCAGCCAGTGGCTCGGAGCGCAGATGGGTACAGGGTTAACTCGTGCGATGAAGGTCAGGAATTTGGTTCCTCTGCGCTGCTGCATTTTTGCATTTCAACTGATTTGGGGATTCTGACGTCATCCCATTTTCAGGCGTTTTCTGCGCATTTTTCCAGCTGTACGCTGTGGTGTTCAACATGGTGATAAATGTTCAGCACTAGTGATACACAGATACAAAGTGCCTGTGTAGTGAATCGCGGTGTCTTCCTCCATGGTTATAACCACGCACTCGAAATCCTATTGAAGACGTACCCTTTCCTCCGAAAAAAAGAGTTCCACCCGAAAACGTTATCATATGCCCACCCACTGCTTGCTTGCCTCTCCACGTCCATCAGCTCATCTTGCGGATCCCAATCTTCCTCTTCTTCCTCCACCACTTCCAGCTGTTCGTCTTCGTCAACTTCAAGTTGAAGTGCTACGAAGTCCTTGAGTATGCTGGCCATCCGCTCGGCCAGGCTTAATTTCTTGCGTCGAAGATTCCTTGTCTAAAGGTGGGTCACACTTCAGCGTGAGCAGGTTTATTACCACTCGACCGTCGGCGGACATTGTTGGTGTTTAGTTCTAGAAAACCTTCAGCGGACCGCGACAAGCAAAGATGAGGGAGAGAGCGTATCGATGCCGTTTAGGTTAATTTTTAGGATCCACGGACCTCGTTTCTTATTTTAACCAACTTCGACGTCACAACGTGGTCTTCTTTGAAAATCCGAGCAGGATGGTTTTCCCGAGGCCTTTGGTCCATGTATGGAAACATACTATAAGGTGCCTATAGCCTTTATACGCTACCCTAAAGGTGCCCAGTGGTGCTTCATGCACTTTGTACCTGTGTATCACTGGTGTTGAACATTTATACATCCCCAAGTTGAATACCACAACGTACCGCTTGAGAAATGCGCAGAAGACGTCTGAAAATGGTATAGACGTCTCTCTACCAATCAGTTGAAATGCAAAAGTGCAGCAACGCAGATGAGCCAAACCCCTGACCTCTCCCGCATGAGTCAACCCTCTACCCACCTGCGCTCCGAGCCACTGGCTGCAGAAGCATCGCGGGCGTAGAGCACCCCCAAACGCCTGCTGCGCTGTATCCCATTGTGACCCCCTACTCCTTGCGTTTAGCGACTTGGCAAAAAATAAACACAATTTCAAGCCAATTGAGGGATGAGTATTTTCCTTATATGACTCGCTCCCCCCGTTCAGACATACGCTTCAGACCCTTCCCTTGTCAGGCGTAGGTCTGAACGGGAGAAATGGATAGTACTGCGAGAATTTCCACAGTAGAAAAAACATGTTTCGTTTTGCTGAATCCTTGAACAAAAAGAGCTACGGGCCCTCGGAGGTGGGTTACAGTAGCGCACTGTCAGCACGTGCCCACGTGCATGCGCGCGCTGTTGTATGCGACGCGGTGAAAGACTCTGTAGCAAGCGAGTCGGTGGCTCAGCAGGGTGCGATGCTGCTTCGAAAGTGCTCCACCAGATGTTCGACTCCCGTACTGTGCACTAACTTTTCATTTTTTCATAACCGCTGCCTCCTTCACCAATTTGCTTCCAACACATCTTCTACACATTTATTTCACTCTAAATTGTCAAAACGGTCAGATTTGTGATCAACAGACCAGATTTGTGATCAACACCCCATGACCTCAACAGCCCTAGTCGCCCGTACCTGCTGCAACCTACCGTAATCAGCCGAAATTTCAAAAGCGAATGTCAGATTCGTGATCAGCACCCCAAATAACTACCCTCGGAGAAGTTTGGGAAGAATCGGTGATTATGCCCTCGACAGGCCTAGTCAATCGTACCTGCTGTAACCCGTACGTGCTGTGAGGTCACTGTTTAACATTCGCTGAAAAACACAATACGTTGTATAATACAAAAAATGAGAGAAGTGACTAAAGGACAGCTCAAATAAACCCTTATTTGAGAGTTTAGAGTGAAATAAATGTGTAGATGATGTGTGGGAAGTAAGCTGATTTAAAATGTCATTAAGGCACTATTGTACTTTCACTGCCCCAGAGGTCGAGGAGAGGTCAAAAAAAAATTTGCCTAAACCTCCCTCAGGGGGGGGGGGTTATTTAGGGTGCTGATAAAAAAATCGAATCTGACTTTTTTAAAAATTTAGAGTGAAATAAATGTGTGGGAGATGTGTAGGAAACAAATTGGTGAAGGAGGCAGCGGTTATGAAAAAATGCAAAAATAGTGCACAGCATGAGAGTCGAACATCTGGCGGAGCACCTTTGAAGAAGCCCCGCACCCTGTTGAGCCATCGCCTCGCTTGGCACAGACCCTTTCGCCACGCTCCATACAACAGCGCACGCATGAACGTGGGCACGTGCTGCCGGTGCGCTGCTGTACCCCCGCCTTCGAGGGCCCGTTGCTCATTTGGTTTAAGGTCTCAGCAAAGGTGAAACATGTTCTTCTACTATGTGAAGGGCGGAGATTCTCGCATTATTATCCACTTCTCCCATTCAGAACCACGCCTTAGACCCTTCCCTCGTTAGGTCGGACACGTTAGGTGAGTCACATCTCGGAGCTCCTTATGCGCAACTCTGATCAATGGATGGCGCTGCACAAAGGAAGCACGTAATGGCCGGGCTTCTCATCCAGGAGCTATACAGAGTTGGTCGCCTCGAGTCGGGATGGGCGAAGCTTCAGCATCTCACAGAAACAGCAAAAATATGGCCTCGACATAGTGTTGCTATCAGATCCGTCGCAAAAACCGTCTATCCAGTCTCGGCATCGAGTAATATTAGGGTGAATCATATGTTCCTGCGATTTTGCAACTTGACTTGGCTTTCCTGCTATCGATTTCGCAATAGCCAATGCGGATGGTCAAAGGTCAGCTCATGCCAATGCAACCTATTAGCAACCCACCAGCCGCTTATCTCCAGAGACATGGAATCTTCGAAACTCCAACTCCGTCGCTGTCTTCTTGACGAGTTCCAGCTGAGATACACGTCAGCCGAGGCACATGGTAACCTGCGTGCTTGTTTTTGGTCAGAATGCACCCTGTGCACGTAAGTGTGATAATTGGATGAACCGCTCTAAATTGGGAGATTTTTCGTTGACCGAACAACCCAAGTCTGGACCCGAGTCGCTGGTCGACACCGACTCCGTACTGGCTGCCATCAAATACCTGCCTTTTCAACTTACACCGCTCTCGCCGTTTTGACTGGATCGACTCGCTCATTGCGGGATATGAGAAGTGAATACTGCATGTGTCACATACAGCAAGGCATGCTTGGACTGCAGCGGAAGAGAAGCTGCCGGCAGCTCCCAAAGTGATCTGCACCCAAGGAAGGAGATGTTGAGTGTTTTCGTTTGTGGTGTTGTGTACTGGGAGCTTCTCCCTGCTGGTGCCACGATTAACAGCCAGGTGTACCACAACCAACTACAAGAACTCTGCCACGCTCTTCAAGTTAAACGCCCGCAACTCGACAAGATTTATTTGATCCATGGAAATGCAAAACCGCATACTTCAGAAATGACCCGCCAAAAGCTCCAGCTATTAGGATGGGAAATGATTCCCTACCCACCCTATTCATCAGACCTTGCCCCAACTGACTAACAATTATCCCGGTCGCTAGCTCAATTTCTGGAAGGAAACCGACACGATGATCGAGCTTCACTCGAATCCGACCTTCGCCACTTTTCCGAATCGGAACCCTGGATATCTATCGCCATAGCATTCATTTCCTGCCGGAACGATGGAGGACAGTCATCGACAAAGATGGGCGCTATTTCGGAGAGTCAGGTTAGTTTGATCAAAATATATAAAAATTTGAAAAATATCAAAAAATCGCAAAAACATATGAATCGCCCTAATAGTTGGTGCGTGTACGCACTCGACCGTAGGTCATGCACCAATCATTTTTCTTTTTCTTTTTCTAATCTTCATTTCGGAAAGCTTTTCTCACTGCGCGTTCTCGTTACTGCCTCCAATATCTATTCCAATGGGAAGCTAAAAAGACAGCAGCTTTCTGTGGTCTTTTAATAACAACTGCGAGTGCGACGGATATGCGAAAGGACTCATTGCCGTCGAAGGAGTTAAATCCATAACTTAATAACCCCCGCGACTGAGCAGCGCTTTACCGGACATCCACCCCGTGCGGTGGGAGGCCTGTAGGCGTATTCATGAAGCGTTGGGAGCGGAGAGATAAGCGAGACCCTCCCGCTCTCGCGTCATCCCTTTTCGGCTTCCCGGAACACTATCGGTTCCCATGCTCATATTCTAACCTGACTCTCCGAAATAGCGCCCATCTTCGTGAACGGCTATTTCTAGCTCCCCATCCGGTCGCTTACCTTGGAAAGTCCCGGGAGCGTTTACGAGTACGGCCACTGAAGGGTACAGCATCACTCTCTAACTGAACAAGATCCCCTATGAACCTCCATTATCATGAGTTCTTCATCGTGATAATCAGGAAGGCACTGAGGGAGAGGGAGAGAAGGCACCATTCTATATCTCCACCGCCATTCTGGCAGAGCCACTGAAATCTAAAACGCCACGGCGGTCCATCAGAGCTTTTACGGTATCTATCGGCTGACCACCGGCTGACCACTACGTGGGGCAAACAAGCACTGAAATTACATTCACTACATAAATTGCTGTAGGTATCTAGAGAAAGCGAGGAACATCTATAGAAAAAAGAAGGCGGTCGACGTGTTCTATACCCGCTTGGAGGCCACACCCCAACTACATAGGTGGCCGCTAGGCCACTGAACGTCTGGTAAAAAGTGTGAAGGACAGCATCAATCAATTCCTTTTCGTATGCGCCAGGTATTTTACTTCTCGAGGTGGCGGCCAGCCGATGTACAAGTCGATGCTTTATCCCTCCTCAGAGGAGCCTGGCACCAATTCATCGACCCTGGAGGGGTGGAAGACTTGGCTCACCTAGCCAGAAACTCCAAACCGGGAAGCTGTAGTCGGTTGCAAACGACAGCCGGCGCCTCCCACCACACGTCTCGAATATTCTATATTCGGAAGTATAAGAATTTGAGTGTTCAGAAAAACCGCATTTTTCAACTATACTCGATTTCTAACGTTTGAAAACTGTGAGCATTCAACATCATTGGAATATTCGAAAGTTCTGCGACTGCATAACTATACTTCTTTCTCATTTTGATTCCAAGTAATGGAAGTTTCCATCGAAGCCGTGTGCATAAAGCTACATCTCTTGCAGCTTCTGAAGATGCGCCTGCTTTAACGAACACGCATTTCAAATGTCTCTCCAAAGTTTCACAAATGATCTTGTGGAACATGGGCTATGCTTTGCTTTTTAACAGATGAAGCTGTCCAGTGGTCTCACAGTGAAATTCGTATCCATGGACGCCATCGAAAATACTGTTGATTTAACCAAAATCGACGTCGTTGACGACAGCGGGGTGAGTCCTCGGTTGTTGGAGGGGTCAAAAGATAAACAGGCCAAGTGGATGTTGCAAAGCGAGTCGTTTCAGCAGCAACACTCTCTCGAACACTTCCACTGGAAAGACTGGCCCGATCGAGGAGTGCCCGCCACAACCACGCTGGCGATTTTTAGAATGCTCCGCAAGGTATTCTCGGACTGTGACCAATTTTAAGTGAAACAGTTTTCTATGCGGGGGAGGGGCGGGCGATCAGAGCGACGCGTGTAGCTCAACATGAGCTTCATGTCAACGGCAATGAACCTCTGTTCCCCTTCATCGCATTCCCGATTAGATCGCTGGCATTGACGCAGTGATACCGCCTTTGAGTGGACAGTTAAGGTGAATCGCCTTACCCCGTGCGTGGTGCACTGCTCAGCCGGCATAGGACGCACCGGAACCGTAGTTGGAATCGACATGCTCTACCGCCGATTAGAGAAAGGAGAAAAGGACGTGAGTTTGTCCACGCGGAGGTCCTCTTGTCTACGAAAGGACATTATAGACTACGTTTCAGGCATCACTCGCAAAAGTGGTCACTGAATTGCGAGAAATGCGTCACGGAGCCGTCCAGATGGATGCTCAGTACCTGTACATGCATCGGATTCTTCTAGTGGTTGCAGAGAATTTGAAGGTGAGTTGTCTGAACGGCATTTTCCATCAACTGCTAGCGTTGATCAACGGGTCTTCCCTGAGATGTCAGACACGTTCTCACTATTCATGGAGGACACTGTATGTATAGTATACAATAAATGCGAAGGAATAGGGCCCACGGATGCAGAACTCACACTGCTCTCCTTTCGGTGCACTCACTTCCAAAGAAGCGCAGAGTTTGACCACCCGGTACCATAGCAGCAGTTAAGGACGTTACAAAGTTACAATGCATGCTTCTGTTCCATCAGTCGAAGGCATACAAGTTTTCGACGAAACGTCGTCGCGATGTGACAGCTGTTCCCGCGGTGTCAAATGCTGCATTAAAAATAAGATCCCGCCGGGAAACAGTGGGCTTCAGCTACGGTTCGAGCTAGACTGTTGCGCTGTCTCCGAGGCTTCCAAGGGAGTGTGCCTAAGGCCTGAGTTATACTCCCGCGGGAGCATCCGCGGAAGGGCGGGAATCGCGCCGAGACTCCTCACCTGGCCAATCGCCGCGCCTCGCCACGCCCGCCTCCGCCGTGCACCATTGGTCCGCAGACGTTCCACGGATGCTCCCGCGGGAGTATAACAGAGGCCTAAGGGCCTTTACAGAGTCTCGCGGCAGCACCCCAAGAACTCGTCCATATCGCTCCCGCCGCAGTGGGACCCACGCTACCACTGTGGTGGAAGCCGCGGCGCGGGCGAGTTGTCGCGGAGCCGTCGCACGCAAAGGTCCCGAGGGCTGCCGCAGTTCACGGCGGCTCTCACCCGCAGCGCCAGGAGCAGCGGGTGAGACCCGCCGTGGGGCGTGATAGATGAGTGTCCATTATGGTTCATCTATTCTAAACATTTTTTTAAACGAATCTACATGCTAGGGATATGGTAGGTTGTGCATAATCTCTGTCCATAAAGGAGCTTGACAACCAACAATATGTGTAATCACCGGTAGTGTCGACAAATGGAGGTGTATGGAATCCTGCACTCAAAACGTAACGCAAAAAAACCTTAGTACAATGTTAGGTAACCTTAATTGCTTGGAAAATCTCCGTGACCTTCCAGTCGCAAGTTAGCCGTCTGAGGTTTAAGGAGAACCCTTGCACAGAAATGCAACAAGAAAGCAGACCGTTCTTTTTAGTACGAGGTATAACTACATCGATCAGACCTCCCGGACTCAACAGGGCATCGGACGGAACGCCGTCATCACAAGGGCTAGCACATTATCTTCGAGCTGCTTGACAAGCGAGGAACTTTTAGTGGAGGCAGATCGACAAAAAAGAGAGCAAGCGCAAAATGGCACAGAACTGTTGAGTTATAAGAAGTGTTCTATTAGATTTCAGGGCTTAGATTCAAGAACTCCTAACTTGACTTAGAAAACGCTTCTTTACAAAAGAAAAAGCGTTCTGCTTCTTCATCTCTGACATTCTTAGAGGTCGTAACTGCTGGAAAAAGTACGCAGTGTTGCGTACAGCAGCCCTTGCGGCGCCGCACCACCCGCCGTTGTCATGGCGGGTCCGCGGCACCCGCAAGACTCTGCTGCCGGCCTAACGTCGACTGACCTCTCCCTTCAATGCGCAATACAATTAACAATCTCAAACCGGGGCCGGATTCATTGACGACTTAGAGCAATTAAAAGAAGAAAATACAGCCGAAATCCCTGATAGCGCGGCGAAATGGTTCAACATATCGCTGCCAAGGATTTTGGTTGTATGTTCTCTGTTAAACTGCTGCAAGTCGTTGATGAATCCGGCCCCTGGTTGTCGATTATCCCAACCCATCTGATCTAGAGCAGGAGATCTTGTGCTACGGATGTGGGGCAGAACATCTCATAGCGCAACTTCTTCTACGATATAGCATTTTCACGTCAAACTGCACTTTTCGAATAAAATTGGACACTTTTAAACCATACTAGACACTTTTCCAATAAAATTTGGCAGTCTCCTAGGCAAGCTTTACTGTTTTGAAATCAAAATAAACATCTTCCGAATCGAGATGATCTTCTTGCACAATAAAAAAGACACTCTCCGAGACGGTCCAAACAATTTTTTTGCTCAAGGAAAATTCAGAAAGACCATGTTTAGAATTTTTATAACCAACGCATTAACACTATCTCACATCTGGCTTGATAATTGAAAACAGAGTTTGAAATTTTACAAAAACAAAAAATATGGAACAAATAGTGAACTATTTGAATAGATTTATTTAAAGCGCAAGACGGCGGTAATCATCCATACACTCGACCAGCCCATTGCGATTTTCATTTGCTCGACAGGGCAAGTGCTGCTTACTTGAGAGAGCGATGTGAGGGTGATGTTTTTTTTACAACTGTTCTTGTAGCACTGCATACATCTGTGATACTCCACGCAAACAGAATTTTTGCTATAAATCGAATGGAATCGCGGCGGGCTAGTTGAATGCATGGTGCGATCTCTTCTCTTATCATAGTGTATAACTGCTGTCTCCCTACGCTTTGAAACAAACATTGATTCACTGAAATTTTTATAAAATTTCAAGCCGTGTTTGTTCCCTTATTAAGGCAGGTGAATTAGAAATTCCTAAGAAAGTCATAGTAAATTTTCCTTGAACAAGATTATTATTCTATTGCTTCTCGGCCTTTTGGCTAAGATCAAAGTTTAGTCTCTGTTCTTATCGAATTGACCTTCGATAGAGATTCGAATGAATCTCGTTAGGGTCACTTGATTTTGGAGACCGGACGAGGTGGTGGGCTTACCCGCACCTCGTCACGGATCGGCAAATAAAGGGAGCGTTAGGCCCCGTTTATACTTCGTCGCGGCACGACGCGATGGCCACGCAATAAGGCCAAATTGATCGATCGCGTCGCACAATCAATATGGTCACTATACGTGGCGTCGCGTCGCGCCGCGGCGAAGTGTAAACGGGGCCTTAGGAGTCGTTTAGAGTGCACGCGACGCGCGACGCGATGTTATGGTGAGCTCCCATATCGATCGCGCGACGCGGTGAATCGATGTGGGAGTTTATCACTGCATCGCGTCGCGCGTCGCGTGCACACTTCCCAGTGAGCAGCGGGCAGTGGAATGTGGGCGGACCTGTTCTCGCACACTGCGGCACTGTTGGACTGCGCCGCAGCCGCACGCAGCGACAGTGAGGAATGCCCGGGTCATCCCTCGCTGCCACTGCCGCTGTAACGCCGCCGCCGCGGTGTAAAGGCCCCCGCAGACTTCTGCGGCGAGCGGCGGGCGAAATCGCTGAGCGGCGCCGCTCGGCGGCGCCGCTGAGTGGCTTGAGGCCTATGTCATACCTTCGCTCACCCCGAGCGAAGGCGACGAACAGAGCGATGAGCGAAGTCTCTTCGCTAGCGTGAAGCTAGCGAATAGGCGCGCAGTTAATAGCGTTGTGTGCAGTTGCGCCGTAGCATCGCTACCGATGCTGGCCGACGCTCTGTTCAGCTCAGCGACGCGGTCGCATCGGTAGCGATGCCGCACCGCTTGAAAGTATGACACCCCGCTAGCGAGGCTTCGCTAGCGGTGGATCGGACAACTGCTACAGGCGTCTGCCCCTCCACAACGTCTGATACCTTCCCTTCCCCAATTATGTTAGTTGTCCATCGCCTCCGCTAGCGAAGAGCGATGGTATGACATAGGCCTGACTCATCATCAGTGGGAGCGGTGACGGCGAGGTACTGTACTGTTTCTAGTCGGGACCGACTGGTGCTTAACAATAACGCGCCCCGATGACGATCGCGCGCCCGCATCGACCGTCTCCGCTCTGGATCCCGTCGCGAAAGGGCAGAGCGCAGAGCGCAGACAGACAGACGCTGGAGCGGCGCCGCCGGGTGGAATGATTCAAGTCATTTCCGCCAGCGACGCCGCCGATGCCGTTGGGCGGCGCCGCCCAGCGGCGAGCTCTGCGTCTCTGCCCTATGGTTAAAGGCCCCCACAGACTTCTGCGGCGCCGCCGAGCGAAATCGCTGAGCGGCGTCGCCGAGCGGTGCCGTCGAGCGGCGACGGCGAACGGCGAAACCGCTGAGCGGCGCCGCTCAGCGGCTTGACTCATCATCAGTGGGAGCGGTGACGGCGACGTACTGTACTGTTTCTAGTCGGGACCGACTGGTGCTTAACAATAACGCGCCCCGATGACGATCGCGCGCCCGCATCGACCGTCTCCGCTCTGGATCCTGCTGCGAAAGGGCAGAGCGCAGACAGACAGACGCTGGAGCGGCGCCGCCGGGTGGAATGATTCAAGTCATTTCCGCCAGCGACGCCGCCGGCCGGCCAGCGGCGCCGCCCAGCGGCACCGCTGGCGGCGACCTCTGCGTCCCTGCCCTATGGTTAAGCATAGGGCAGCGGCGACGCCGCAGAAGTCTGTGGGGGCCTTAACTCCGCCCTTCCGCGCTATGCTTCAGCGCGGCGTGAAAATGGTTACATCCCACATATATCGTCCTTACCACCACTCAGTCTTGCTCCTCCGATTTCCAAGCTTGATTTTTTCATTAAAACATAAAAATTCAGATCATCACTCCAGAAGAGACACAGAAATTCAACGACGACTACGAACAACTACTTAAGAGCCGCGGATTCACATGACGATCGAATATTTGTCGAGTATTTCACTTACCAGAACGACAATGTATACAATTAATTTGCGCCGAATTATGCACTGTTTACTTGTACTTGTAAGGATATCAATAAAAATGCAGGCTTAGTGCGTTGAAGTTCGTTGGAGAATAGGATAAGGATAAAGGACGACGCTCGTCAACCCCTTTTGGGATGCGCAACGTATTCTACTTCTATGGAATGTCGTGGAGGCGATATGAACGCGAAATCGGGCATTCAATGATTTGCTGTGGTCAGCCGGTAAACAAGTTAGCGCTTTATCCTTTCCAGACAAGTCAGGTACCTATTCACCGACCCTGAAAAGATGGAAGGCTTGGTTGGCCTGGGCGGGAAATCTCGAATATCGAGTGCACGCGACAGCCGGCACCTCCGGAGAGCAAGCTGAACACACGAAAGTGCGCGGCAGCCGTGCGACTGCTGCGGCAAGCGCGACATCTGCATAGTGTGTGCTGCTACAGTCACGAAGTCTAGCGCTCTTGTGACCGCAAAAGCTTCTTTTGCTAACTCTGCTCAGCGATTTGGGGGTTCCCGGTGCACTTAGTCAGAGAAAATGGATATTTCGAGAGGGAATTGATTATCTTATTTGATATACCTTTACGTAAACATAGTATGTTTCTTTTTATTATTACCTCTTGAAATAACCGGTAAGTTTCTATGTTGAAATACACACATTGTATGATAATTTTTAACACACTGAAAAATAAATAAATAAAATAATGAATTAAAAATAGGAGTACATAAAAATTACATAAAAATATTAAAAATCGATAAAAAATAAATAAATAAATACCTTAAAAAATCAAGACCAACAAGAAATTAAAATCATCGAAAACAAAAGTTAGTTATAAATAAAAGGTTAAAACTAAAATTATAAAAAATAAAACTAATAAATAAATTTTAAAAATTTATATATATATATCTGTATGTGTGTATGTATGTGTACATGTGTGTACATATATAAGTCACCTTAAGTTTATAGTTAGTAACAGTATGTTAACGGTTCTATAATGTAGTACAAATGTACAAAAACATAAGTGTTACCTGTGTTTTTTCAATTGTAAAATTTAGTTGCTAGTACTAGTTGAAACACTTTAAAAAATAAAAAAATATTTCACTCAATACAATACTAGCAATTAAATTAATTAGTTACCTTCTTCACTGATGAGCCTCGGGGTAACTAATTACAAACATGTTTTGTATGAAGATAGAGGCGAAACAAAACATGTTTTAGTTGTTGTTAGCTGTCGTTGTTTTAGATGTTATTGTCCTTTAAATAAAGTTGTTGTGTCGTTGTATTTTATGTTGCTGAAGAGCTATATAAAAAAGACAATTTTACTTTCAATAAAGGATAACATAATAAATATTTAAATAATTTTATACATAAATCTATAACTATTTCTATTGGACGACCTAAGCGAAGATATAAACAAATGCTTCCATTGTGGGAAGATTTAGTTTCCCTTTGTGACAAGAAGCTTCTAAAAGTCTTTTTTTTTCTAAAAGTCGCGTATCCAGATACACTACAGCGTGACTCAGGAGTTTGTTAGAGAAAAAACTTGCATGTTCGTACTACCAGCCGGAACCTCCGGCTGCGCTGCACGCGCCCCGTTGGAGACTAAGAGGTGAATGTTTGAACTGAGCACTGCAAGTAGGCTAGGCGCCGAGGATTAGCAAAGTGGAGAGAATACAGGTGGTCGATTACGACTGCCACCGTTTGCTCGTTGCAATACAACTGAACCTTACGAACTTTGCGTTCGTCAGGAAATGGAGCTTTTGATGGCTCACACAGGAACAGTTCGAATAAACTTCTTGGAGGTGTCTAGGATCTATCCTAGGGGGAGGCGCATCGCTAGTAAAGGGAAACAAACGCGGACATGGCAACCTGTCCCGACCAGGAAATTGAAAACAAATATCTCCTCGTGTGCTAGTCCGGTGTACCGTCTTTGTAAGATAGTTTGTCTTCAATATCGTTGCCGCTGTCAAACTGTCAAAGAGACAGAGCGAAGTCCCCCCCCCCCCCCCCTCTCCACTGGGGTAGGTAGACTATCCACTATACTTTTCCCCGAATCGAATAATTTCGAATGAATATTCGAATATTCTTTATTCGATTGCTTGAGGAAGCCCAATATTCGAAATATTCGTTTATTCGAATAATCTAAAGATGCCAGTATTCGAATTTTTTATTCGAATGTTCGAAAAAGGTCACTATTCGAATTATTCTTTACCAGCGTCCGTCGCTGGGGACCTAGGGACAAGACTTCGGCCCGCCATACCCGAAGCCGATAAGCCTGGCGGGCCACGCTAGGAACGTAACCCAAACCTTGATGGGGTTCCTTGCTCACCCAGCGTCCTTCGCCGGCTTCGCCTTCGCTGACCTGTCCTGGTCCACCGCTTAAAATGGGAGGACCTAGGTAGGTAGAAATTGCTTAGTCACCCAGCGCGCGAAGTTACCATGTTCTAGAGATCAAAGTGAAACAATACCAAATCAAAAAGAGCGCGTTCCGGACGACGACATTGGCCCGATCGAAACTAATGTGTAGGGAGCTGAAGGGGGAAGTACACGGTAGCAAGAACGCGTAGAGCAGAAACGAACGGTAAGGCGCATCGACGACTTCCATCACAGATCATGGGCTCTGAGCCGTGACGCGGTGCAACGCAATGCTTCACGTGCTCTCTGAACCCGGCAGCAGTGGCTCGTCATAGCCATGGTGACGTCTTGCGAAGCCTCATCAAGTGGCCGTGGTTGTCAACACCGGCAGCAGTGGCTGTCTGCCTCGCCGCCATGCAGTGGTGCTTATGGTTGACGGCGGCGATACGACGAACGGCTGGGTGTGGTATTGAATTCGTTCGTAGCGTTTGTAGCCTTGACACCTTTGTACCCGGCTTTGTACCCATTGACAACGTTTGCGCCCTTTGATCGTCAGTGATTACTATCTTGCCGCTTTATATAGTAGGATTCTACTAATCGAAAGTTTCGAATTACGAACAGTCAGTCGAACATTTGAATTATCTGCATTTATGGTGAACTCTGTCATGCTTCTGCTCCCCTATCCAAGCTTGCATTTTTGCTATTTCAATGCTTGGACAACAATATCTGCTTGGTGAGACACATCACAGAACTTTACTTTTTGTCACTGCTGGATATACCACTCGCACTGCATGGTTTAAAAAAACCTCAATGCAATGGGTTGTTCCACCACAATTAGAATAGAGGACAACGTTCTAATTTCCGAGGTGCATAAAAGATAAAAATTGAATCGTAGAAAAAGATTTTTCAACAAAAACTTCGATCCTCGAAAACTTGCACTAGTGTTAAATGAAAAGTAACCGATTTAACGTTATTACTAACGTTGTATTGTTGGGGAAGAGTTGCACCTGCTTCTTGTATAATTTCATTAACAGCGAAGTAAATAGTGTTACCACCCTAGCATATTCATGCGAAATTAAATGAAGCGTGAATTTTGAAATCTGGTTCCGATTTGGGGCCATTTTTGAGCTCTTCCATTTCGCATTCCGCATCCCGATTTCTCTAAACAATTGCGAACAGGCTGTCCTAACGCTCAGTCGCGAACTCTGGCTATCCGGACGGGATGCTGTGCCACCATACCACCAGCTGTAATGGAACGAGAGCAACACGCACGATACTTCGACACCACAATATGCACATACTCGTGATGCCTGCATCGAATTGTGGATCTAGGACAGGCGATCTGAATGGTTCTTGCCGCATCTCAGAAAACCTGCCACCCGCGACGTGGCACCAAGTGGATGAACATAATCGATCTACAGGGCATACACAAATCGATAGCTATTGTTGCTCATCTGAAATGAGAATCGCGATGGTGTGAAAGCTGTAGGACGAGTTTTGAAAACGGCCGAAGGAAATCCATATAGCATTACCAGTTGGCATTTGCTAATTTCAAGGAAATTATATAAAAAATTTGGAAATTTGCAGCAATAAAAATTCCGAGAAATGTATGCTTCATTAGTTACTGGTGCATGTTTAGATTTCACTCGTTACTTTTCACACTGCAGATAACACTATTATGTTATTAGAAACGACCAGCTTTTTCTCAACAAAAAAATCATGGTAACCGAAGACTTTTGCGCCGTGTTTCTCAATAGTTTTCGAATATTCGAATATAAGACCACGCGGAAGCCGAATAATATTCGAGAATTCGAAAATCGAAATCTTGAAGACGAATAGTATTCGCTTGAACGAAAATTCTGCCTTTCTAAAACCGATTAATATCCTACAATTCCAATAGAAATTTATACAATTCCAAATTCGACGTTTCCGGAATTGTATAATTTTCGATGAATCCAGACTCGAAATTTTGGAGGACCGAACATGTTCGGCCATTCGCGCTCACTCGAGAATTCGACTTTTCCCGAAGGACAAAGGAATCCCATCCACCTCTGCTTCAGTCGCGAAGCAAGCACAACCACCGAGCGTAAGGACTAGATTGTCGTCACACTATATGTATAGCCGCGAACGTTCGAAGAAACGTGTTCGTCTGAAGCAACTGAGTCTGCTGTCATTGGCGCGTAGAAGCCACCAAGCCCTTAAGACAGCCCATAGTTACGTAGCTGTTGTAGGCAGAAGCTCTCCAGCTCTCACCGCCAAAAATATAACGAATCTGGCGAACACCTCAAGGTGGAGCGAACCTGTTGAAGTCAGAAGGGCAGCCTTACAGGCGGAAAAGCCTGGGTCCAGTGCAACCACCGTCTCTGCAACCACTCCTTCTCGCCAGAACAGATGGCGCAGGTTGTGTGCAAAGCAGGAAATTGCCGCTTCCTCGGCCCGAGAGAGTAGCTGACGTCTGAAGACAACGGCTGTAGATAGCAGTCTATCGCTTGTGATTGTGACACTATGCATAGTAATGTAAGCCGCGCAATCACTACAACGTCAAAATATACAGCTCATGCCATCCAAGAGAAAACGGCACTAATTACCAATCAACCCAACAGAACAGGTGGTAAAGGAGTCAAAGATCGGATATACAGTTACGGCCGTATCTTTTGATCAAATCCCGAAAAAGCCGCGTTTTCCCGGCTTTTGCGTCTTTTTAATATAACTCGCCTAAAATTCATTAATTTCAAAAACAAACGAGATATTTGAGCTTAGGAGTTCGAGTTCTATCATATGGTATACATTGTTTATATGAAGCTATGGAAATGGCCGAAATTGAAAACTTGCGCTCCATTGCGAAGGGCGGTCGCGGACGAGTTGTCGGTCGCAAGCAGTCGAAAACCGTTGCGTGCTCACAATTCCTCTAGTTTGAGATTTTTTGGGAAACGGTGGGTATCGCTCGATTCGTCTCTTCGAGATCTACACAAGCATTTGTACAACTTCGCCAGATGCATATAGGATCAACCTATCAATCGGGGGCGGGGGGGGGGGGGGGGGGGACAGTGGGCGTTTAGGGAGTCTTATGAGAAATTCTCAGCCGCCCTACTCATAAGTTGCTCTAAGGCTGTCCAGCAAGCCTTAGGAGTGCGCCGTGCACTATGCATATAGGATCAACCTATCAATCGAGGGGGGGGGACAGTGGGCGTTTAGGGAGTCTTATGAGAAATTCTCAGCCGCCCTACTCATAAGTTGCTCTAAGGCTGTCCAGCAAGCCTTTGGAGTGCGCCGTGCACTATGCATATAGGATCAACCTATCAATCGAGGGGGGGGGGGGACAGCTGGTAGAGTGAGCGTTTGGGGAGTTTTATCACAAATTTGCGGCCGGCCTACTCAGGAATTGCTGTACTCTGTTCCGGCGAAACTTAGGAGTGCGCCGTGAACAATGTATATATGGATCGGACCTATCAATCGAGTGAACGCAACAGGGTGTAGAGTGGGCGATTGGGGAGTTTTATAAGAAATTCTCAGCCGCCCTAGTAAGGAATTGCTCTAACACAGTCCAGCTAGCCTTTGGAGTGCATCGTGAACAGTGCAAATAGAATCGAACCTATCAATCGAGTGGGCGCGACAGCTCGCAAATTGCACGCGCGGGCGTGTTCGGGGCGTAATAACTCTGTCGAAATCGAATCGTTCCGGCTGCGGCTCGTGGGTTTCGTAGGCAGCAGAGGGCTTTAGTAGTCCGCAGAAGTACAGCGTTGTAGCTTGCAAAAAGGCGAAATTATAGCGGTGTGAAAATGCATGTGAGGCTTGTGCGGCCTAATTTTTCCCCGATTTCAGTCGATCACTGCGGGAAGACGCTATGCCCCAACAGCCCACGATCGCGTAGGAGAGCAGAATACTGAAGGCACTTTACGATGTCGTGCTCATAACTTTCCTGCTGCCTAAGCTGCTTCGGCTCCATCTGACATTTTAGAGCGGTGGAGGGCAGCGGTGAAGTTTCCAGCTCTCTTTCTCGCCCTGATTTAAGTTATCAGCGTTCGCATTGGTAACATTCTGTTCAGTTCGAAAAGCTCTATCGAACGGTATCAATCTCGTCAAATTCTGAGAACATCGATTTTTTGACAATTTCGCATCGAAGACGAGTGCACTCCAGGTCGCGGCAGAGGGCGATGACGTCATCGAAAATTGATTTTTCCGAACCGGCCCAAGTTTGGTACCATTCGATAGAGCTTTTCATGCTGAATTGAATGGTTCGGCTAAGAGTAGTGAAAACCGTAATCTGGGCCAGTAAGAGCGGGGAGAACATCGACCGTTATTGTTCTAAATTTTACACGCGGGTGTGTTCTGAGCGCGATAACTCTGTAAATTTTAAACCTATCCGGTTGCACCTTGGTTTTTTGTAGGCAGCAGAAAATTCTAGTAGTTCGCTGAAACGCAAGAATGTAGCTTATGACTGGACAAAGTTACAGCGCTGCGAAAATGCAGGTTAGCCTTGTGTGGCACGATTTTTTCCAATTTCAGTCGACCCCTGCGGGAAGACGCGGAGAGCTAACGACCTACAAATGCGCATACTAGCAGAACACTAAAGGTGCTTTCAGGCGACATGCTCACAACTCTCTAGCTTATTAAATTGCCTTAGTCCCAGCTGCCATTTTAGGGTGGCGGGCTTAGCGGCTGAAGTTTCCTGCGCTCTTATTCGCCCAGATCACAGTTTTTCCGAAACTCAATAACACCGTTCAGTTTAGCACGAAATGCTCTATCGAATGGTACCAAACTTGGGCCGGTTCGGAAAAATCAATTTCCGATGACGTCCTCATCCCTCTGCCACGGCCTTAAATGGCCTCGTCCTCGATGCGAAACCGTCAAAAAATCGATGTTTCCAAAATCAGTCGTGATTGATACCATTCAATATCGCTTTTCATGCTGAACATAAAGGTGCCACTGCGAGTGTCGAACACTCAAATCTAGGCGAGTGAGAGCACAAGAAACTCTAACCGCTATCTTCCTCCGCTTTAAACTGGCAATTGAGGTTAAGGCAGTTTAGATATCTGAGGAGCACTGAGCACGTCATCGTAAAGTACCTTTAGTGTTCTGCTCGCTTACGCACTTGTGGGCTGTTAGCTCGCCGTGTCTTCCCGCAGGGGTCGTCTGAATTCGGGAAAAATCTTGTCACACAAGGACAACCTGCATGTTCACACCACTGTAACTTTGTCCAGGCATAAGCTGCATTACAGTGTTTCAGTGGGCTACTAGACGTTTTTGATGCCTACAAAATCCACAACTTCCATCCGGACAGGTCCACAATTTACAGAGTTATCGCGCTCAGAACATGCCCGCGAGTGCAATTTAGCACAATAACGGTCGATGTTCTCCCTGCTCTTACTTACCCAAATTACGGTTTTCACTACTATAAGAAGCACCTTTCAATTCAGCACGAAAAGCTCTATCGAATGGTACCAAACTTGGGCCGGTTAGGAAAAATCAATTTTGGATGACGTCATCGCCCCTCTTCCGCGGCCTGAAGTGCACTCGTCTTCGATGCGAAATTGTCAAAAAATCGATGTTCTCAGAATTTGACGAGATTGGTACCGTTCGATAGAGCTTTTCGAGCTGAACAGAACGTTACCACTGCGAATGCTGATAACTTAAATCTGGGCGAGAAAGAGCGCTGGAAACTTCACCGCTGCCCTCCACCGCTCTAAAATGTCAGATGGGGCCGAAGCAGCTTAGGCAACAGGGGAGTTGTGAGCATGCCATCGCAGAGTGCCTTCAGCATTCTGCTCTCCTACGCGATCGTGGGCTGTTGGCTCATCGCGTTTTCCCGCAGTGATCGACTGAAATCGGGAAAAAATTAAGCCACACAAGCCTCACATGCATTTTCACACCGCTATAATTTCGCCTTTTTGCAAGCTACAACGCTGTACTTCTGCGGACTACTAAAGCCCTCTGCTGCCTACGAAACCCACGAGCCGCAGCCGGAACGATTCGATTTCGACAGAGTTATTACGCCCCGAACACGCCCGCGCGTGCAATTTGCGAGCTGTCGCGCCCACTCGATTGATAGGTTCGATTCTATTTGCACTGTTCACGATGCACTCCAAAGGCTAGCTGGACTGTGTTAGAACAATTCCTTACTAGGGCGGCCGAGAATTTCTCATAAAACTCCCCAATCGCCCACTCCACACCCTGTTGCGTCTACTCGATTGATAGGGCCGACCCTATATACACTGTTCACGGCGCACTCCTAGGTCTCGCCGGAACAGCGTACAGCAATTCCTGAGTATGCCGGCTGCAAATTTTTGATAAAACTCCCCAAACGCTCACTCTACAAGCTGTCGCCCCCTCTCGATTGATAGGTTGATCTTATATGCATAGTGCATGGCGCACTCTCAGTGGATTCCTGGCATGACGTAGCACTTTACGCCATGTTTGATATACTCCGAGAACATGCAATTCCTGAAAAATAAGCTTCTCCAATCGCAAAGAGCCCGTTCCAGTCGTTTTTGCCCACCCAGTTCGAAAATGCGATGGTCTGATAAAGTTGAGTACATGTTTGTGTAGATCTTGAAGAGACGATTCGAACAGTTCCAACCGCTTCTCAAAGAACCTAAAACTGAAGGAGTTATGGGCATGCAACGGTTTTCGACGATTTGCTAACGACAACTCGTCCGCAGCCGCCCTTCGCAATGGAGCACGATTTTGAACGAAAAACTAACCTTTGAAAAAATTCGGTTGAACTTTGAAAATTTTGGCAATTTTTTAACGCTATCTGATAGAGCTTGAACTGCTGAACTCGAAAATCTGTTTGCTTTCGCAATTGGTTAACTTCGAAGGAAGTTATTTCGAAAGGCCGAAAAAGCCGGGAAAATGCGGCTTTTTCGGCATTTTTGAAAAGGCTACGGCCGCAACTGTATGTCGCGAAGACGGGCAGCATTGTGATATGGGAACGCTCCATTCAATCATACCGAGCTGAATGGGCATGTCATTCAGAAAGGGCGCGTACAGTTGGTAACCTGACCGTCTGGCAGGTGTTCGGTCTGTGCTCTGTTTGGCTAACATTGGCTGGCATCTACCAATGCTGCTCAACTTCGCGACATGTACCATTGTCGAGAAAACACGTGAGGAAACACGCCACCTGTTCCGACACAGCGACTACGTGCTTTCCCCATGCTCGTTGTCAGGGCGAGCACTCCAATGTTGTCTCGTAGTCCAGCCTCCCCAAGTTTCCTTTTTCACTCTTTCCCCTCATCGTCTATGCTCTGCTATTCACTCATCCATTTCCACGATTTTCCGATCAGGGAGGATGCCTTTCCAACGTGTGTGGGCGGTAATATCAGATGTGAGATTTCTGAAGAAACCTACTTTATGGTCCGTTGGATTTTTGGTATGAATAGGCGAGTGATCGAATCCTTGAGTGCTGCCTGGAATATCTCGGCGTGTGGCTGTACAACTCTGAAAAAGCTCGTTTGAACTCTGGCCATTGATGAGTCCCGTTCGGCTCCGCTACTTTTTCTCTCGTTTGGCAAACTCCCGTAGAGATCGGCAAACCGCCCGCTTGGAGGAGCACAACACCTATTCAGTTTTCTTGAACATCCTGTTCTGCTCCTTTGTTCGTCAACGTTATCTTTAGGTTAGTGGCTGCAGAAGGCAAAACTGCGAACGAAAAGCCAGTAGGCGTCGTAACAAAGCTGAATAAATGCATCGGTTCCCGCAAAGCCGCGACGGTTTGCCGAGCCTCGTGGATTGCTGCATTTTTTGCAACTAACAAGAGAAGCCCATGAACTTCCCCAAAGATTCTCAACGGTACCTATATGGTCTTGTAGGGCATGGGACGAGGATCACAGAACTGTGCTTCGTTTTTGCTACGGGCCACTGGGGGGTCCGGAAATGGCAAAAATGGTACCGCTTCAGAGCGGGCTGATAAGGCAAAAGTGATACCTGAATGGCCCTATCGGGAATTATTTAAGCTGCTGACCACGAATCTGTCTCTCTTTTTCTAAATTTTCACTTTGCTTGTACTACTTTTCATCAAAATTGAAGTCGAAGGTTGGAAAATGTGTCTGACAACATTGGAGAAGGAAGCGATCCCACTAACGTGCACAGCTTTAGTCACCCATATCTACTGTAACCCACCGTAATCGACCGAAATTGTAAAAATAGATCTCATATCCGTGCTCAGCACTCCAAGTAATCCCCTGAGCGATGTTTGAGCGAAAATTTTTCTTTACCTCTCCTCGACCTTTGGAGAGTGCCGGTTATTTTGCGTGTATTCTGCGTGTTCTTTAACTTACACATATCCATCGTAACCTTCTGTCATTCATCGTTTCAACGAATATGGTTGCCAGATTGGTGTTCTGCATCCCAAATGACCCTAGAGATGAATTTTGGACAAAAAATTTTCTCGACCTCTAGAGTAGAGGGAGTGAGTGCAAGTGCTCCTATCTGCAATGCTCCTGACCCGTCTCTCGCAAGGCATCTGGCATACCTTCGAGTCGCTCCAGAGACTGGTCGTGGCGATAGTGTTGCGAGGGTAGCTACGAACTGCGTAGCTACCCTCGCAACACTATCGCCGCGACCAGTCGCTGGAGCGACTCGGAGGTATACCAGATGCCTAAGTGCGTAAGAGAATGGTGAGGAAGAAACACACAGTAAGGCGACCAATCACACGAGTTGGATAAAATATGCTGCACTTGGAGACAGTTAGCTGAAATAATGAAGGTTGCGAGAAGAATAAAAAGCAGTCTCTGAGGAAATCCGAAGAGCAATGAGTTTGTCTTGATGATGGGTCAAATCAATGCTTGTCGATCTTGTTCATGAATGAGGTGATAGTGAGTAACACTTCCAAAAGTAATTGAGAACCTACCAAAGAGGTCATATGGGGATAGCATCAAACGGAACCTTCCTCAGCGAGACAAGCATCGTTTAATGGATGCGAGATATCGCTCCACGCAACAAAACCAGCTTCTTCCACATCTGGCGACAAGTTGAAAGCGGGGTTAGGACGCGGAGAAGGTACCTTACCGGAGCCAAAATGTAATTTTCATTTGCAAAAACGTACAGCCACCTAGGGACGCAAAAACTCCGCCCGGAATCGAACGCTAGTGGTTTATTACAGGTAAAATGTCTAATAGCCCTGGTCGGGACCCAGATTAGTTCCGGAGCCAGTCCATCCTCCCGCAAGTCCGCCCCGATATCTACTCGGCCATCCAATCGCTGTCGCCGGTGGCGAATGAATCATTGGAATGTGCACTGCAGCTTCGTCTAAGAAACGTAGGAAATTACTCAAATTAAACTTTAATTTGAGCTCCACATCTTTTGCAAGTTAAGTTCAGAGCACGACAGGGCCATTCCAAGTGTCCTTGCCTTATCAGCCCACCCTGAAGCGGTACACAATTTTTTGCCATTTTCGGACCAGCCAGTGGCCCGTAGCAAAAACGAAGCACAGTTCTGTGATCCTCGTCCGAGGCCCTACAAGACCATGTATTAGGTTGTCCCATAAGTCCCCGCCGCTTTTTTCAACGATTCATTGCGGATTACGCCGGCGGTCTCCTGAATAGCGCTTCACAGCATTCGAAAGAGAATGATTTGCTCTATCAGAGGTTGTATCGCATTTCTTTCTTCATCCTGGATATTGTCAAATTTTAGGTCGTTGAAGTGAAAAGTAAAAAAGTGAAGAAGTAGACATTAGCGCACTTGTTCTCTTCGCTTAGGTATGGCACGTCCGAAGGAGGATGGTTATTTTGCCGACAGCTCCTGCTCTGTGTTTGGACTTTTTTGGTTGATGTTATACATCATTCGAAAGAGAACGTCTTGCTCTATAAGAATATGTGTCGCGTTTATTGATTTCTATTGAATATCAACAAAATGCCAAAAAGAGAAAAATCGTCTTCACCAACAACTCCTCCTTTCTCAGTTGTTGATATTCGACAGAAATCAGCGTGAGTCAATAAACACGACACAAATTCTTACTGAGCAAGACATCCTCTTCCAAGCGACATACATATAACACCAAGCAAAAAAGTCCAACCACAGAACCGGAGTTTTGGTGAAAATTCGGACGGAAAAGTCGGAATTCCCATTTTGATGGACTAAAAATCAATAAAAGGCAAGTGAGGAAATAGGGCCAACACATATTCTTGTAGTACAGAACATTGTCTTCCAAGCGCTATAAAAAAACTGCGCAAAAAATTACAAACCTAAGCGGAGAGAACAAGTGCGTAAATGGCTACTTTTTCACTTTTCACTTTTCACTTCAACGACCTAAGAATTGACAAAATTCATGATGAAAAAGGAAATACAATACATGTTCTGATAGAGCAAATCATTCTCCTTCGAAAGCTGTGCAGCGCTATGCAAGAGACCGCCGGCGAAATCTGCAGTGAATCGTTGAAAAAACTGGAAGGACTTATGGGACAACCTAATAGGTCACGTTGAGAATCTTTGGGGGAAGTTCACGGGCCTCCCTTGTAGGTATCAACCTCAGCTGCAAGGCCAAGTGGAAATCATCAGTAACAGTGGACAGCTCAACTCCACCTAATGTTGTTCCCTGGATGCTCTCGTTCTGCGTTCGCCACCTCCACTTTCCAGGTCAGCACATTGTTCTCTTCACCTCGATCCATGGCTAGGACCTGAAACTTGAGTAGTCCAATGGATGAGCTTGACAGAAGCATGCCAGAAGCACAGCTCCAGCTCCTCGAAGCAGACATCAAACCAAGTCAATCGTTTACAGTGGTAAGAGAGACGTCCTCGTTAGGAAAGTATTAGGTTGGTGCATAAGTTCTCGGACATTTGATCCCTCCTGAATTGAAGGCGCATTTTCCCGCCAAATTTCTCACATGTATCAACGCGTAAATGATCGATCGATAGAGAAAGGGAAGGGCTACAAAACTGTTCCTAACATTTACTTCTGCGTTGTTAACGTCAGCTATTATGGCTAAGCAATTCATCCCAACTGAGACGCATATTCGGCACGTCATGTTATTCCTGCATCAATCTGGCCTCAATGCCAACGAATCGTATCGTCGCCTGAAGGATGCTTACAACGAGAGTGCTCCTGCTCGAAGTACTGTGCACCAGTGGTTCTCGAAGTTTGCAGTTGGTGAATTCTCCGTTGAAGATAACGAACGAGATGATGACACTGGATTTGGATGGCCTCCGAAGCAGAGTTGAAGCAGACCCATACCAAACCACTCGCGAACTATCAAGCACTCTTGGTGATAGTCACTCATCAGTCGTTCGAGGATTGAAGTCGATTGGCAAGGTGCAAAAATTGGGTCGCTGGGTACCTCACGACCTGACACAACATGACATGGATCGCAGAGCCGATGTCGCTCTGTCTCTCCTTACCCTCAGACGTACCCACGGATGGCTGGACAACCTTGTCACCGGTGATGAGAAGTGGATACTCTACTCTAATTATCACCGGCGTGCATAGTGGGTTGACGCAACTGGAGAGGCAGAGGACGTTCCGAAACCCGACCTTCACGTGAAAAAGGTGGTGCTATGCATTTGGTGGAGCGTTCTTGGCGTAGAATACTGGGAGCTGCTGGACGAAGGGATAACAGTGACGGCAGAGGTTTACGTCAACCAACTGCGGAAGTTGAGGGCCCACCTTCAAACCACACGAGGAGAGCAAGTGAAGGTGTATTTTCAACACGACAACGCTAGACCGCATATTGCTAGAGCGATGGCGGCTGAGTTGGCGGACTAGGGATGGACCTTTCTTCCACATCCACCTTACTCACCAGATCTCGCTCCTTCTGATTATCATTTGTTTTCAAGCCTTCAACGCTATTTGGACGGCCAGATATTTAGGAACCGAGAGGACGTCAAAGAGGCACTGCTCACATTTTTCGAATCACAACCGGCCACGTTTTGGAGAAAAGGCATCCATGACTTACCAGCACGTTGGCGAAAGACAATTGATGTAAAGGGTGGTTGCTTCAAATGATTTGATATTGCTGTTCTTATGTTGTGATAATAAATATTTCATGCCCCAAATGTCCGAGAACTTATGCACCAACCTAATATATAGCATCTTTGACAATGACGGCAAACACTACGTTTTTGCTCTTCACATCATCGAGATTCGGATCCGTATCTGCAGTTCCGTCAAACGAACATACACTCGCGTAGCACGTACTGCTAGACCACTCACAAAGGAGATGAGCTCAAATTTTCGAAGAAAAATCAAACAATAGAAAAGCCAAAATGCAGGAAAACGTAAACAAAATTTCAGAATTATCATTCGATTTATTTATCGTATCTAAAGATGCATTTCATACGGTAACAAACACCTTTATAGCTACATGATCACATACAGAGGACTACTAGCCGGCCGATGTTTCTACTAAATTGCGGCCACGTACGTCGTGCTCCTCACTTTAAGCATGGTGTATTGTAAATTTTAACTCACACCTCTGGGGAACCTCTGGTGTTAACCTTCGTCGATCACCACAAGACACTCGATTCAGTGGAGCCATCAAAAGTCTGGGAAGCGCTCAACGAGCAAGCTATTGACCCGCGCTACACGGAGGTCTTGAGCAAATGCCACTCAGGGTGCACCACCGTACTCCGACCGCTCTATTGCGAGCTAGAAGTGACTGCGAGACAAAAGCGCGACAAGGAGATCCTATTTCTCCCAACCTATTTACAGCATGTCTGGAAGCTGCTACCAGTTGTTGTGATTGGAACACCCGTTCCATCGAAACTGACGGAAGGTCGTTGAATCACATAAGGCTCGCCGACGGCATTCTGCACATCACTAGATGCTCGGAAGATGCATTGCAAATGCTGCACGAGTTGCATATTAAAGGAGTGGAACCTGGTCTAATGATCAACATATCCAAGATGAAGAGTATCCCCTGAAGGAAGCCGAAGGACACGTTTATCTCGGTCCGCTGCTTAACATGAGGAACGCTTAGAGCCCGAATTGTCCGGGGGCCTGATTACCGCTTACCGCCCTCTAACAGTGAAAATACCGTCAAACCTGATGCTGATGAGTGTCATATCGGGGAGTTTGGCGGTATTTTCACAGTTAGAGGGCGGTAAGCGGTTGACGAACCTGGCCCCAGGAGGCGGAAAGCTAATGGACTGCGTACAACTCCATCAAAGCTGTGGACGAGCACCGGAGACTTCGAACTGCGGGTCACGTTGTTCAGCTCCGCAGTCTTTCTGCCTCGCGCTACGCATGCGAAACGTGGGGGTAAACGAAGTCTGTGGAAGACCAGCTGCGAACAACGCGAGTAGCCCCTGCACGCAAAATGGTCGGCATATCCCTACACCAACAGCGGCTGTCCAAACTACGCTGTGAAGGCGTACGGGAAATGCCCAGAGTCCGCTCCGTCGTCCTTCATGTGGGTGAAGCGAAGCACCAATTTGTTGGACATCTCATGAGAATGATGGATGCTGGAGCACCGCAACTGCGCGCGAGGAACCTCCAACAGGAGGCTACCACGCGGTCGGCTGTCACTACGATGGCAGTATTCGCTTGCTAGTCGATACAAAGTCCGCGACTCCAGCTCAATTAAGGTACTTGAACACTGGCCATTAATGCTCAACATCGAGAGAAGTGGAGAACAAATTGGGACCCGTGCAGGACAAACCGCTGCCAGGGAACGGGTCGCAAGCAATGCAAGTAAGTAATCCACACTTCGTAGCAGAGCCCGAGAATTGCTTGCCTAACCCCTATGTAACCCCATACACCGCCCTGAAAGCTAACTCAAAAACTGTAAGACGAAGATCCCACCGCAAGAAGTAGGCGGGAAGTGAAGCTGCAAATAAGATGGCCCGCCAGATTAGAGCTCCCATGAACAAGACACAGGACTTTTCGAGTCGACGCGGAAGACGAAGGCTGCTTCACTATCGCATGCACATCTCGAGCCATAATGCATGCGAGAGCTTCAATTAAAACTTTTGAAGGCCTCTCTAAAGCTGTGAGTGGACTTGTCGAGTACTACTAGGTGCACAACTCTTCATGTCCGGCTGTCATAAAACTTGGGCATATTGTTAGAATTGGTTAAATATTAGGTTGTCCCATAAGTCCGCGCCGTTTTTTCAACGATTCATTGACAGCTCTATACAGCTTTCGAAAGAGAATGACTTGCTCTATCAGAAAATTTATTGCATTTCATTTTTCATACTGAATTTTGTCAATTTTTAGGTCGTTAAAATGAAAACTGAAAAAGTGAAAAGTGGCCATCGTCGACAGTTGCTTCTCTCCGCTTAGGTTTGGAATTTTTCGCGCAGCTTTTTATAGCATTTGGAAGGCAATGCTCTGTGCTACAAGAATACGTATTGGCGCTATTTGTTCATTTGTTCTTTATTGAATTTCAGGTCATCAAATTGGGACGTCCGACTTTTCGTCCGAATTTTTACCGACAGCTCATGCTTTTTGGTTGGAATTTTTTGCACGTTGTTATGTGTTGTTCGGAAGAGGACGTCTTGCTCAATAAGAATTTGTGTCGCGTTTACTGGCTCATGCTGACTTCTGTCGAATATCAACAAAATTCCAAAAGAGAAAAATCATCTTCACCAACAACTCCTTCTCCTTGTTCAGTTGTTGATATTCGACAGAAATCAGCATGAGCCAATAAACGCGATACAAATTGTTATAGATCACGATACTCTTCCGAACAACATGTAACACCAAGCAAGAAAGTCGACCACAGAACAGGAGCTGTCGGTAAAAATAAATCTTCTCCTTCGGACGTCCCAATTTGATGACCTAAAAGTCAATAAAGGACAAATGAGTGAATAGCACCAACACATATTCTTGTAGAACAGAACATTGACTTCCAAATGCTAAAAAAACTGCGCAAAAAATATTCCAACCCTAAGCGGAGAGAAGCAACTGCCGCAAATCGCCACTTTTCACTTTTCACTTTTCACTTAAACGACCTAAAACTTGGCGAAAATCAGGATGAAAAAAGAAATGCAATACAACTTCTGATAGAGAAAATTATTCTCTTTCAAAAGCTGTATAGCGCTATGCAAGAGAAAACCGCCGGCAAAATCCGCAATGAATCGTTGAAAAGAACCGCGGGGAGTTATGGGACAACCTAATACTTCTGTGCCGAGCAGATTTGTTACGGTGAAACAAGTTTATTCGGGCCTTTATTCGGGTTTCGACATCTTCGTCGTTTTCAAAGGCCTAAAATGATGATCAAAACCTAAGACCAGATACTCAACTCAGCAAAGACTTACGCCTCCAGCTTTGGCAGTTTCAATGTTTCCCAAGAGCGCCAAACGGAATCTCTCTGACACAAACCGAACTCACCGTTGTACCACAGTGCGAGCCCAATCTGATGTCAAGCGTGTAGACTGCATGGTCTCGGAACTCGCTCTACGGGATGAACCGCAAAATTCACTGCTGATTGAAATGTACCCGCTTTGATTATTCATTCTTGGATTACGCTCGCGACCCAGAAGGTCCCAATGGCCTTTATGGGACCTATCTCACCTTCACGTAGCAACACGGTGCATTTACCATTAAAGTCGTCTCTACGGCGGACCCCCTCTCGATGTTTAACGAGACGGGTTACCAAGCCTCGCTTTTGCTTACCGGTCAGATGCTGATGCGAACGCTTAACGCCCTCACTGTCTCACCTATATATACAATTTCTCCCGACGATTAAACACTGAGATTGATAAACACGAACGTAATGCAACAATGAATAACTGAATCGAGAGCATTTCGACCACCAATAAGTTCTGGCCGTTCATCCCGTTGTGCGAGCTTTGAGAGCATACAATCTGTACACCTAACATCAGTCCGTATGGATTCGCAAATGGGAAATTCACCATGAAAGAGAAAAGCCACAAGAGTCCGATAGTAACTTTCATAGTAAAAGTGTGGAAAACAGAGAATTAGCTTAGCTTTCGTTTCGCGCGGGCTCTTAGATGAAAACCAAACAGGGTACCCTTCCCTCTGAGATCATCAGTAAGGAAGCGGAAGGAATAAAAAGTTGCTGTGGACTAACCTAAACTCCTCCTGTTGAAGTTGGACGCGACGAATAACAATTAGTCGCAAAGAAGTATGCTTCGGACATCATAAAATTAATGCTATAAAGATACCACCAGACATAAACAACCTTGAATGAAAAGGAGTAAGGAGGTGTAGAAAGGACAGCAGAAAAGTAGAATAGATACAAATACTAGCAGTAGGCCTCTGAAAACGACGAAGTTGTCGAAACGTCAGGCCCAAATAAATTTGCTCCACCGTAACAAACCTGCGTGGCACACGAGTGTTGCGTGTACCGAGGTACCATGCTCGCGTGAGAGAATCGTGATAACCACCTTCAACCGTTGATGTTTCTTTGGTTTCCAACCATCGTGGTTTCGAACCCTATGCCTTCCCAAATGAGTTGGAGGACATTTTGAGGCCAATCTCGCGCTGCTTTACATGATGCAGAGTTGTTCGTTCGTGTCCCCGAACACTCCTTCCCTGCGCTGACTTCACGATATGCATCTCCCGAAGTCATGGACTTTCTACTATCCAAACCTACAGATAACGCAAGAGAGGTGCGATCCATCTCCTACCGTAAATACACTGTTCTGTAAAGTATCCCATATAGAAGCCACTGAATCTTAGTTTGTTGTACGTTCAACTGGAGTGTACTGCATGTGCGCGAACCTAGACCAAAAGAGAATGCCTTCAGCTTCCCATTTAAACTTTGGACAGGGACTCATGCTATGTGGAGAACTTGAAACGAAATATGTCGACCAAATTTGCTTAACTGATCTCTCAAGAGAGTTCAGGTTAGGCAAAGTTCCCGTTATCGACTTGGTGTCGCGCGCTTAGCGTGGCTAACTGGTGTTACGGCGGTGCAGTGGTAGCGTTCTTGCCTCGAAGCAGTGGGGTCGTGGGTTCGATACCTGGCAATGAGGTGCTTCCGCACTTTGCGATTCATCGTTAGTGGGACTCTTTATCCTCATCTCCAAGACATTTTTCACAAATGCTTGGCAGCAACTCCCGTTTTCGTTTCTGAGCTCTTTGAAGGTGGAAAGGTCGCAGATTTTCATTTCCACTCAAAGTAAGTCAACGACGTATAACAGATTCGTGATCAACCCAGATAACCTCCGTGCACAACGTTTCGGCGAATTTGGCGCTTCACACCACACCTAACCACCCTCAACTGTGCCTTCAGCCTTGAGTCCAGAGCGGGCTTCGCACCTCGTTCATCATTGTCAATCAAGGATCGTGACCGAGATGAGAAGGCATTCAAGGTGAAACAAAATGAATACGTTAGGAAGTGATAGGCTACAGAACAGGTCAAAAAATTGATGTTTTTACGTTCCGTTTTTTTTTTTGCTTCGAACGGGTAGTGGAGAGAAGCGCTAATTATCGTTATATGAGCAGTACATTCTGAAACACTTTTTTTTCACATTCATCCACTGAAAAACAAATTCGAAAATCAAAAGGAACACGTACTGTATCTATCGAGATCGAGAAAATTATTTCGCTTTTACCTCGGCTAGTGGTGTAACTTGGAGTGTTTATAATGAATTTGACACCGGTTTCCGCATTACCCTTCTCCTACGACAGCTCGGTAAAAGTAAGCGAGAATGCTGGGGTCAAAGGGAAGGGGCCCAAACTTTGTGCACGTGGGTTATTTGGGAGCTCATCACGAATCTGACATCCGTGTTGACTTACCCTAAAATGAAATGAAAAAAATGAAATGGTGACCGTTCCACAATCAAAGAACTCGAAAAACTTGAACGAGAGTTGCTACCAAGCACCTTTTCAGAGATGTGATGGGCGTGCTGATAAAGTGGCCCAGCGATGATAAATCACAAAATGCAAAAGCACAACATATCCGGGAATCGAAACCCACTATATCAAGGCGAGAACGCTGCCACTGCGCTCCCGCCGCAGCTGCTTGCAAGCATGTGAAGCCGACAACGCGAACACTGACCGGCCAGAACTCACTTAGGAGATCCACTTAGCAAAATTAGTCTCTATTTCTGTAACCAACGTTTCAAGCTCATTCCATTCCATACGCCTCTGTCCGAAGTTCCACGGGAAGCCGAAGGCATACCATGGTAGGGCGTTCGATGTGATTTCACAGCAGCTCAGAAGAATTAGGATGCCGTAATAGTGTCTGTACAGTACTGCACAAATCTTTCTGCAGTAAGAATATCACCGGTACGACTGTCATCGAGATGCTCAAACGGGAGCCAACGATGTCCTCATTGGTCGCTGTCGAGTGTCCCTCACTCGAGGGACACGAAAATTGTCGTCTCGTTGATGCCTCGGTGGGGGTACAGGAGTTTTTTGATATCTCGCGGAATCCAGCCAGTGCTATCTCTACTCCAGCTGGTTTCTGCGGAACGCGTTACCTGACCAGCAAACATAATTTTCAACAACCTAGCACGTGCGAAAAGGTCCCTGATCCTTGATCGTCGATGAGGTTCGCAACTCCGGAGGCCTTCTCTAACTTGCGTGACTCCGATCTTCTCTTCGATTCCACTCTGCGCTGATCGCGGTTCATCCTGCTTTCGTATGGCCAAAGTCTCTAAGCGTATGTCAGACTAGGTAGAACAGCGGAATCGAATAGGTGGGCACGGACGTGTTTCAGAGACTCGTCCGTTTCTCTCGAACATCGTCGACATGAGAGTCAGCTGCAGCCCAGTGTTTCCTCAACGGAACGAACATCTCCGAATGCTCCAGCTACGTGTATCTTGGTCGCGAAGTCAATATGGCTAACGACCTAGCGCTGGAGCTGAGCAGGAGGAAACGAGCGGCTTGGGGAGCTTTTAAGAGCGTCGAAGAAGTCGTGAAGAAGACGAAGAACGTCCGACTCCGTGCCCACCTATTCGACTCCACTGTTCTTCCTGCCCTAACATACGCCTCAGAGACCTGGGCTATACGAAAGCAGGATGAACACGCGATCAGCGTCGCGCAGCGTGGAATCGAGAGGACGATGCTCGAAGTGAAATGACTCACGCAAGTGAGAGAAGGCCTCCGGAGTTCCGAGCTTCGCCGACGTTCGAATACCAGAGACGCTGTCGCGTGGGCCAAGTTCTCGAAAATTAGGTGGGCCGGCCACGTAATACGCTTCGCAGACACCCGCTGGACGAGAGCCGTCACCGACTGGATTCTCGAGCCGCTGATTCTCCGGCCCAGCCAACGGGGCGAGACTTAAGGCGCCCTCGAATCGCATTACATGTACTCCCAGTCTACCGAGTGCAAGCTTTTGGCCGGGCCGACACAGTTACAATCCGCACAGGCGCGAACACATCCACGTACACTGTGCATGAACATGCCGCTCCCACGCACAAGGAACGCGTCGACCCGACACAGCAAGAGCAAGGAGTCCATTCCCTGCATGCCACCTGCGTCTCTGGGCAGTACACGGTCGCATTTGGTTTTTGGTTTCCATACACCAATGAAAAAACCATCCATGAAGAGTAAGAACATACTTGATAGTTTTCTACCCGACGTGCGTCTTTTTTGAAGTTCAAGTAGTCGTTGAAATTCGAAATCAGTCGGTATGACTTGTCCTTCTCGGTCCACTTCTTAGCTTTTTTCGACAGCTCACAACACACAGATAGCCAAACCTTCGTTTCCATCCTCGATCTGAAAGAGTCAAGTCGTAACTATGGCAAAAACCACCCGCAAAATGAGAGACTGCAAAGATTTCAAACGGCTTTTCTGGTAATGATAAGTGGAGCATGCCAGGCCACAGTAGCACACTGAGTTGAGATGTGTGAACAAATTCGTTGGTACCATTGTGATCTCGCTTAGTCCAGAAGTTGAAAACTCCGTGTCAACTTTGAAGAGCAGGCGGGCGGGGGAGTTAAGGAGTAACTGGAGTTGAAGCCGATCACGACTCTCGCATTTGTTTTTGAAATTTCGGCCAATAATGGAAGGCTACGGAAAATATGGATAAGGCATGTGAGGAAAGGAATATTAACTATGCCTGTGGTTTCGCCTAGAGGAGCTATCCGGTGTGATGATCACGAAAGTAGTCCGTCTCTGACATTACATAGGATAGCGCACGATGGGGATGGGACCCGCGTATGCTATGCACATGTTCATTGGTGGATGAGCTAACAGCGAAAAAGGATGTGGGAGGTCGAATCAACGCAATGGCGAAGTTTGGACGACCTTTTCGTCCTCTCTCCGACCGATTCGTGTAAGGTAGAAGCATTCGTGCTTAACACCTTAAACAATCCTTTAGAAGCGGTTTGGGCGAAATCGATAATCCTGACCCAGCCACCTTTACCCCCATACCTACCGTGTCGTACCGTAATCAGCCGAAATTTTAAAAACGGATATCACGTCCGTGATCGGCAGCCCAAATGAGCCCACTGGATGGGTGAGTCTAGATGAAAATATTTTTTTAACTTTACAGTGGTAAGATCACAACAAAGCATAAAGTTAAAGAATAAGTGACAGTGTTAGTAATCCCTTTGTCATTTAAAGAATAAGTGACAGTGTTAGTAATCCCTTTGTAGCGACTAGGGATGCCACGCATTCTATTAGGTTTGCCGAAAAGTTCCGGCGGCTTTGGAGGTCCACTTCAGGCGCTCATAGATTCGATTCAGCCGAAATAAGCACCGTTCGAAACAGCACACTTTTTCCAACGCGATACTAGTTGACTAATTCCGTCAGCGAAGAAACTGGATGGTCGAGATTCTAGAAAATCCTAGAATCCTAGAAAAGCTGATTTTGCGTGGTCCTTATTTGCGATGATTCTGCCTGCGAACAACTTTTGGAGGTGCTTAAAAGGAGGTAGCCCGTTGGCGCAAGGTCTAATATGACGGGTCAGGCAAATTTCAACTATTAGTTCGTTTAATTTTGGCACGATGATTTGGGAAACATGTGGGTGGGCGTTATCGTGAACAGGGGCGTGCGTAAATGAAATCCGAAATTTCGTAGATGGTAAATCTTAACAAGACGGGAGATTCAAATATGGTCTCACAAGGGGAGGGTCTGTATCTCTGAACGGGGATAACGATTTATATGGACGAATCCCCACCTCTCAATTGGTATAAAAATGTGTTTCTTTTCTGCCAAGTCGTTAAACCCAAAATGGGGAGGGGAATCCTTGACGTTACAACGGAATCGGAAACAAAACAGTTACTTCAAGACTTCGGGGGTCTTGTACGCTCGCAATGCCTCTGCAGGCAAGGAGCTCGGAGCGCAGTGGATAATGACGTTGCTTCATGCGAGGAAAGTTCGATTATCCTGCGCTGCTGTAATTTTGCATTTCATCTGATTGGTTGAGATTTGAAGGATTCTGACGTCTGCACTATTTTCAGACGTTTTTTGCCAGATTTTCACGGTTTTCGCATGCTGTGGTATTCAACATGATGATACACAAATGTTCTACACCAGTGATACACAGGTACAAAGGACATGAAGCAGCACTGGGCACAATACGGGCGGCTTATAAAAGCTAGAGACTCAGGCTCCTCACAGTTTGTTTCCCTACATGCACCAATGACCTCCTGAACAGCATCCTGCTTGGATTTTCAAAAGAGACCAGGATGTGACGTCAGAGGTGGTTAAAATGTGAAGCAAGGTCTGTGGATTCCGCAAATTGACCTAAACGGCCATCGATACACTATTTCCCTCATCTTTGCCTGTCACCTGGAAATCAGAGATCTGCTGGAGGCTTTCTGAAACCTAACACCAATAATGTCGCCGATGTTTGAGTAGTAATCCGACTGCTCACGCTGAAGAGTGGCCCACCTTTAGACAAGGAGCCTTCGAGGGAAGAAATCAAGCTGGCCGAACGTATGACCAGCTTGCCAAAGGACTTCGAAGCGCGTCAACTTGAAGCTGACGTAGACGAAAAGCCAACAGTGGTGGAAGAACAAGAAGATTGGAATCCGCAAGATAAACTGATAGACGTGGAGAGGCAAGCGAGCAGTGGACACATGTGATAATGTTTTCAGGTGGAACTCTTGTTTCCGAGGAAAGGATACGTCTTCAGTTCGATTTCGTCTATGGAGCCGATGTCACCGGTCCATGTATGGAAGCAAACTGTGAGGAGCTTATAGCTTTTATACGCTGTCCGTATTGTGACCAGTGTTCTGTTTAGACGTCAGAATCCCTCAAACCTCAGCCAATGAGTTGAAGTGCAAAAACGCAGCAGCGCAGAAGAATCGAGCCCCCGACCTCCCTCGCATGAAGCAACGTCATTATCCACTGCGCTCCGAGCAGCTAGCGGGCAGAGGAATCGCGGGAATACAAAACCCCCAACTCGTGAGGTGCCGATTCCGTTGTAACTTCAAGGTCCCCCTATTCCTTGGGTTCAACGACATGGCAAAAAAGAAACACATTTTTATACTAATTGAGAGGTGGAGATTCCTCCTATATGACTCGCTCTCCCCGTTTAGACATACGCTTCAGACCCTTCCCTTGTGAGAGAAGACGATCCGTGTATTCCGCCTCCTGTTCATAAGAGACGTCCTTTTTCAGTATATAAATTGATGCCATGGCTTTCACAGAAAAGCTGCTTGCTTACTGGTTAAGCTTGCGAATCAAAAGTGACAACATAGAACACTTAGCTTATCACGAAGAATTTTAGAATTCTTTTTTCTTTTTTTCTGAGATTCAACACTTCACCTCTTTTCGAGATTTTCTCATCGCTAAATTGCGCGAGTACCACTCTTGAACTCGATGTCGAAAAATGAAGAATCGGCTGACGCAACACGCTTGTAATCAGCGTTGAAAGCTGCATCGAACGATGTACATCGCATCTCGAAGTGCCAATACGACCTTGTATGTTCCCGTAGCTGATAACTACTTGTGCCGCACTCCCCCCCCCCCCCTGACGCGAAACCCTAACGCCTTCAACCAAATGCTCCTCAGTAAGAAGCGGAGACAAGGTTTCAAAGGATAAACCCAACAAACAGCTTGTCGCAAGCCCATTGAACGCACATTCGCTTGACGGCCTCCACCGTTTCAGGCATCTTGTTGAGCAAATCAGCCATGGCGTTGACCACATTCTCCTCTACCACCTTCAAGTTCTTGAGTTCTGCAAATGCACTGTCATCTGAAGGCTTAGTGAATGAATGGACCGCGATCTACCTGGCTTGGTGGCAACCAACTCGGCAAGGTGCACAGTTCCGCCCTTCAGAATAGCTCGTGCCACCTCCTCGAGGCCCATTTCCCTGCAAAACAACTAGCGACAGTCCTCCATTTCTTACTGCTCGGTCTTCGCAATTGATTTTACATTCGTTGAACTACTCTTCGCATCTTTTTCCCTTTAGATTTGTGGAAAAGAATTTCCACTGCATGGAATAGCTGTATGATGTATGGGAGCTTCTTAACATAGAAAATTCAAATTAACTAGAACAGCACTCCAGACAGCTCGACCGTAAGTTTGCCGTCACCGCAGTTCAATGGTAGACGCAACTCTTCCTATAGATGGACTATGAGGGGCACCTTGCAAAAACGACACCTCCGATAACTCCCAAGGTCTCAGTAGAAGTTGGGATTCGAGTGAGCTCATACTGGACATCTGCAGGCGACGGAACTTTTCTACTCTCGAGCCTAACGTGATGAAGAACCATCTAGTGTTTGACTCATCGCATATAAGCAGTAGGCATCGCTACAGTGCCTCCCTCTCACACCTAAGGCCATAAGACAGCCACAGATAAGAAAAACAGAACCCACCGTGCTACGCTGGCCTTGGTCTTCCTAGAACTGGCGTACAATTGCGTGACTTCCAAGATATCGGCCGGCTCTCTGGCGGACTGGAAACGTTGGGTGCATCCGAAGAGAGTACGACAAACATAGAGATCGAACTAAGCTGCTCTAAAGCAATCCAATACCTTCAGTCTCTCCACAGCCATTTGCCGGTCAATGTCGGAGTTGATCTTCGACGAAACGTTGGCGATCGCCTTCTCCACCTTTTTATTCAGCTCTCTGAATCCATTATTTGCAAAAAGGAAAAAATCTGAGGACAATAAATGGGTCTTCCTTATAGATCAAAAAGAATAAAGACCAGTGCTGATTGTTGACTGGGTCCTTTGGGATACGCCACACAGTTGCTGGAATATCCTTGGAATGTTTAAATTAATAAAATAATTTGTATCTCTTCTTAGCATCAGATAAGATTGGTAACAAATCATAGATGCAGCGTGGGTAAAGTGCCCAAGGAAAGCGAAAGGAACGACATACCCAAAACAGCAGCAGTGCTGTTCCGATAAGACTCATAGCAAAATTAGGGTACCGCCCCAATGGGGGATTTCACACGTTTGAAATCTGATACTTACCAGGGAACCATCTGAAGCGTAGGTCTGAACCAGCGATGCGACGCATATGGGCAGAAGCGCCTCCCTCTCAGAAGTAACATCATGCCAGTATCTCGACCCGAGTACAACTCTGACCAAAGTTACGGCCCGTGGAAGCTGTGCCACTGAAACGGAGTGGTGATGCAAGGAAGGCTGGTAGCTTATCACCTCAGAGTTTACTGTTATCTTGGATACGTGTGCCGACCAGGGGCCGGATTCATCAACGACTTACATACATTTAACAAAGAATTCACAGCGGAAAACTCAGATAACGCGGTTTATCGCTCACCATATCGCTTGATAAGCCGCGTTATCTGAGCTTTCCGCTCTATTAAAGTTATGTAAGTCGTTGATGACTCCGAGCCGAAACGGCGGAGTGGACAGCAAACTCACGAGTGAAAGGCCAGGGGTTTAAATCCTGTGTAAGGCATGTCTTTTGCATTCTTGCAATCCTCACTTTATGTGAACTGACAGGTTTACATGTCATTCAATTTTCACCTACACCCCCTGTCGCCCATTGATCATCGAGTTGCCCCAGTTGGCGCCAGTAACGTCCCCATTCATTTCTGTCGTCTGCCAAGATGCTCCAATGAATCATGCTCGCTGCAAGAACACGATCTTTCGCGTAGGGCTTTTACGAAGAACGCGAACGTCCCGGTGTTCCTTTGACTACCTCCCTCCCGAATCCAGTCACTAACCTCCGTCCAGCAGGTGCTTACAAAACGGTTAAGTAGCCGGCCCTTGTAATTTTCGACGACTAGCTCAAGCAACAGCGTGCCTAGTCCTGGAACGTCGAAGAAGCTCGGAATGCGGAAGGTCTTCTCTCACCAGCTTGAATCGTGTAACTCCAAACATAATCTCGATAGCTTGCTGCACGATGATGATCACGTATTCATCCTGCTTTTGTATGGTACGTTAGTGCAGAAAGAACAGCGATGTCGAACAGGTGGGCACGGAGCCAGAAGTTCCTCATCTTCTTTATGACTTCTCTGACGCTCTCAGTAGAGCCCGCTTTTTCATCCTTTTTCATGGAGATCGCCTACGCGATCACGTATTCATCCTGAGATTCATCTGGAGTCTAACGCTCTCACATGTAGGAAGTCGGCCAGCATTAGCTCCTCCTGACTAATGCTTGGTGTTATACACATCGTGACTTTTCCGGTTTAGTAGGAACCGAACCAAGAACACAGATGCTCCAGGAAGCCGGTCCCTCTCTGCTAACCCACCAAAGATGAAAGGTTAGTTTTCAACAAACCAAGATTGTCCTCCTGACCAGCTTCACGTGTAGAATACTCAGAATTCATGGTTTTTTGTTCTGATCCCGCCAAGACTAACTACAAGTCTGCCATCCCGGCTGAATCAGCGGTTCTGTACTAGACTTGCCTCGAAAGGATAAACTCTGATCTGTTCATCGGTTGGCCACGCAAGCCATTGTAAAGGCTAAATTCGCATCGGAACTACCTTAACGGTATCCCCTAGGAGTAGAATACACGGCGCATTCCAAACTTGGATATAGTAACGCCAACCTTTATCCTTTTCCTTTTCATAAGGGTTAGCCACGTGTAAGCCTGTTGTTCGCCTGCTCTGCTGGCAACTACCCCTCGCATGACCATGACGTTTGCGACTAAAGACCTGCCCCACACAGGATCCAAACCCATACCTTTCGCTCATAAGTCCGCTACGCTATCCACTCGGCAGTCTGGTCGACATACGCCTTTGGAGGAACCATAAACTCAAGAGTGATAAGATACCAGCCTTCTTGCTTGCTTCACCACTCCGTTTCAGTGGTGCAGCCTCCACAGGCCGAAGTTCTGCTCAAAGTTGTATTTGTGTCGAGATTCTTGCATACTGTTACTTCAGAGAGAGAGGCGCTTCTGTCCATATGCATCGAATCGCTGGTTCAGACGTACACTTCGGCTAGTTCCCTGGTTAGTGGGAGCAAGAGCTTTCTAGCAGCAATTACGACGTTTCAAACTCATAAAGATTTCTTCGGAAAGGCTCTTGCAAAACGTCCTCGAAATGTTGATCGTCCATTACGCACAGAACATCATCAATACCAAAAGCCGAACAAAAAACACTCCAGCGCTTTAAGTTCAGTTCTATGAGATGAGAGATTAGCTCAACCACTCGATCAGATGCTGGCATTCTGGTAAAGCACGTACTTTAGAATGGTTATTCGATAACAAATGTCGTCTTTTTTCACAGATGGCCTGAACTGCATGCTTTTAGGTAGCAGTAATTTTGTGAATCACATTATTATTTGCTACTTTAAGGTTAGACTATCTTCCGTCAAAAACTGGACGTCATTAATAAAAATGAGTTGGTAAAAAGTAAGTTGAAAATGGACAATCAAAGAGAGCATCATCGGCACATTTTATTGTTGTACTCCCGAAAGGGCAAAATGCGGAGCAAGGTCGGGGGAAATTATGTGATCGTTATGGTGAGGACTGCCTTATTGTGGTTCAGATCCACACTTTAGGTAGGTAGGTACCCTGGTAAGGAGTTCTGGCAACCGAACAGCGGATTTGAATCCTCTTAAATGTTCTGCTTGGAGTGTGGTCGAAAAGATTGCTAACAAGACGAGGCGCCCTAATGCCAAATCTCTTCGCACCGTTACTGGAGCAGCATCCGCTAATATGGACAGCGCCTTTTCAAAGAGAAAGTGCGAGCGCTTCAGACCAAGGATGGTGGCGGTCGTTACGGCTTGAACGATTTTACTCTTGAAGTATCCCTCTACTTGTGTGTAAAAGAGTTTCTTATTCGTTTGCATCTTGCTTAAATAAACTTGTTTGAAAGGCGGAAGTTTGGATAGTCTGGATTTAAATGCCGCACCTGGTACAGCGTACGGAATCATAGTCACGTGGACCCCTCCCGACCCATAGCCACTTCACGCAGTCTAGCGTTTCGCTGTCTCTTCTTGCTCGGCTATTTCCTATTCCTCCAGGTTTTGAAGAGTTTGTTGGTTTTCGTTGGCGATTACTGCCCAAAAGATTCTAATAGCTGATGTACCCTTCTAATGACTCCATAGTGGAGAAATTCTCTGGCTCTATTACTACTACATTATCCGGTGTTATCCGAGTTGAATATCTGATCCGAATAAGGATCGTTTATCCGAATATCTATCTCATCCAAAAATCCGAGGTTTGGAAAAACGCTCTACCGAATCATCCAATTATCCGCAGAATCACCAATGGATCCAGTGCCCGCTATACACGATAAAGCCCTTGAAAGAACTACTAAACAATTTCAAAATTTGTTTGCGAACAGCCATGCGGAACCTCGAAGCAACCCGTTCCAAATAATTACGAATTTCGCTCCGAAAGCGTTCGTCTATCTATCAGGAGTGTGAGTAGCTACAATTTACGGCATACTGGGCAGTAAATCGCAAATCTTGACGTTTGATGAACAAGCACTCATAACAAGTCTTCTCCCCTTTAATGTGTTCCAGATGTAAAAGTTGGACACAAAGACTTCAACCCTTTTGCAACTATGTGTGAGCTGCGAAATGACACGCATTTTTTCACTTTTGCCTTATTCGATTACCAGACGCTGAGCGGCCTGTTGACAGCCTGTCTTCTGCCTTGGGGCCATTGAACCCGATAACACAGCACCTTACTCTTTTCAGCTTTGGGCATTGTTAGCTTGAGTACAGTAAAAAGTGGTCCGAAATATAACATAGGATAGGGCAGAAGGATATGGTGGGGTCTTCAAGACGGATTCTATAAAGCTTGTCAACCCTTAATCGCATTCACGGGATTTATACTCTAAAGTGTGGTTCTGCCCCTATGTGGAGACAGACACACTCCTCTTATTATTACATATAGGTACTGGATATAGTTTAGCGTGCGGTGGCACACCCACTCGACGGATTCGGTTGTGGTAACCCCCTTCACCATGAATATTTATATAACATTTTAACGTTAAGTTTGGCGTTTTTCACGTCAAATTGGGCACTCTTTTAAACAAACCTGATGCTTCTGAAATCAATGTGAACGCCCTCCAAATCGGAACGAGCTTCTTATAGTTAAAACTACAGATTCGTCAAGATGGAATTAGAATAGAATAATTAGAATAATTTTTGTTCAAGGAAATTTGGCAGTTTGAAATCTTTCAGTTGAGCGGGGCTCGAATGAGCGTGATAAATAATAAAGACATTTTTTGAGAAGAAAGAATACACCGAACTTTGTTTTAAAGAGCAACAAAGCAACGGTCATTTAGTTAATTAAACAGCGAGACCGCGCCATACACTCGATTAGCTCCTCGCGATTTTTCGTTGGTAACGTAAATGCTGCTTCATGGGGCACCAAAGTGAGGATATCTGTGTTCCTTGTTTTTATTGTATCGTTTGCAGATGTGAAACTCCATGCAAACACAAATATTACCATCAATGGAACAAAAACCGCGACATCTTGGAGGAGGCGCAAGCCCTCCTTTTAACACTAAAAAATGGCTGCCTTCCTGCTCTTTAAAGCACGCGTCAAGCCATTATTTTTCCTTAAAAATGAGAATTTTATGAGCCCGATTTCAAAGAATGCGTCTCTACTCATCAGGAAATTGAATTAAAGCTTAGAAAAAAGTCATAATAAGATTTTTCTTGGACAAAAAAATTCTTCTAACCTTTTTGGAGAGTCTCTAGTATAAGGTGGAAGAACCTCGTCTTGACTTGGAAGATGTTCAGTTTGATTTCAAAGGCGTTAGCCTTGTTTAGACTAGTAGCTACGGACGCCACGTCGCAGCACCTGAGTCGGAATGTCATCCCTTATTTGCTTCAAATACGACGAAGGCTTTTCGCTTTTCTATGCTTCATAACGCAGTAAAAAATGAAGTTGGAAAAATTGCATGGCTACTCTTGTTCCTTTTTCCGATGCGAAATTGGCCAGCAGTACAGGAAGCCGCTACAATGTCTTTCTCTTTTTGCTACAACAAACGCCGCTGAGCGGGAATGTGCGCTGCTCTCCAGAAACGCATCGTTGGGTTCAGAACAGGTGGTTATTAGACGAGCAGCCTTCCGGAAGACTGTTTACCTGATTTTGCCCCTTTTCCGCCAGAAACCCAAGATATGAGGAAGAGATGCTTGGGAAATCGTGATCCAGCCACGCTATCACGCTTTTCCTTTCTACTGGTTTCTGCTCAGAGCTGAGTCCTCCCTCGCACCACTCGCAGTCCATGTCGTAGTTGTGCGTGGAATTTTTTTAAACGTCACAGTGCGTAGTGGTGCGCCACGCATAGGGTTTGCTCTATCTCGTTGTTGCATCGCATACGATTAGCAAAGTTACAGCGTCTTTGGGCTTGTGCCAATCGGATGTTCACCTCGAAGAAGGTCTTGAAGTGTTCTATGCTACCATGGTACAGAACGTTCGAGGAGATCCTCAGAAATGTCGCACATGGGATGGGAGAGCATCAACACGTACAGCGATGTGCGGAATTTCCGTTTCCGTGTTTCGAATTCCGGTTTCCGGCCACTTTTGACTCTTCCGTTCCGTTCCTTGTTCCGCCTGTTTTTGGGCCGAAAGGCGGAAACGGAAATGGATACTGTTCCATACTAGTTTTCTATTGAACACAACCAGCTTATCAATTTAAAAAAAAAGTTCTCCTTCATATAATTATGAGAGAAATACTGTTTGACAACTCTAGTATAAATATTCTCGAAATTGGTTAGTCTACAAAAAAGCTCAAAAATGGCAACAGCTTGGTGCAGGGCAAAATCAATACGCCACAAACGCTATGTATGCTAAGGAAATGCACTCAACATTTGAATGATCATGAAATTTATATATGGGGAATTCTTTTTCCACTAGTTACAAATAGCTACAAAAACGTTGTAAGCATATAGCGCAGTATCATAAAACAAAGGGTTCAGTGAAGGTTGTGTCATGCGGTTGTCTGCTCTAAGATTGCACCACTTTTCCTGATAATCACCTTCCCTGATCAAAGGTTCAAATGTCAATTTTAAATTTCATTAGGAGTGGTATTCATCCATATGGAGTTATGCGATTCATTCTTAATGAAGCATCATGAATATCTACCATGAGCTGTTATTTTATTGACTATGGTGAATTATTGAATTCTGGCACAAAACTATTGCTTCGAGAACCATCTAGGAACTGTCCAGGTTGTGTCACCTTGGGCGCAGGATTTCTAGGCTGACACAGACTGAATATTCCTGTGGAAATGTGGACCCACCATGACTAATGAGTCATCCACTTATCATCTTAGATCTCAAAATGAATTCTGATACTAGTTTTGGTGATTGTAATGCAATGCTAGAATACGCAGATATCTGTGCAGTCCCCAAATCGTCCATGGGGCTCCAGGATCTAACTCCAACGCGACGTCGCGGCGCTGAAACACGGAAGTGCGCTCGGTTACGCATGGTTAGCCGCGGAGCACGAAATGTTCTCAGTATTTAAGATCCCAGACCACATTTCTAGCAAGGGACTTAAGATCCCACAGAATGTGGTAGGCAACAGTCTGCAGAAAGACAATTGATCCGAGAAAGGGTGATAGTGACCTTTTTCCGTAGTATAACCATAGCCACGGGTAAAAAACGACCGAAGAAGTTGTAGATGGCAAATACTGACGCTAGGGATCATCCACATGACCAGGATTCCTGTATAAACTGCCGCTGATCGTCATATTGAAACCACATTCGTATATCATCTCCAAGAAACGTTGAAATAAGGCAAAGGCGTGCCGCATGTCCCTGTAGGAAGCGTTTCTAGCCGTCGGAAGCATTAGACCGCGACAACTCGTCCAATTTCGTCGCGCACCGTGCGCGACGCCAGGGGGTTCGCGCGGCGTTGGAGCTATGTCTGCCCCGCGTCCATGGTGCCACAGGTTTCTAAAAGTATTGAGAGGAATCTCTTTCCTGATCGTGAGATGATATAGTTGGCTACTCCATTTTTAGACTTCACCCGCGTCGGTTTTTTTATGAGGGTCTGTAAGTAACCTCAAGTGGTTAAGTCGGTTAAGTCCGTTCAAACCGTTCAAAAAATATCACCATCAAAAAAGTCAGCGAAAAACCCGTCGCAGGAACTAGATATGGAAAGAATGCATGCTGATATGATGAGAAATAATAAGACCCTGAATTTGTTTTCGTTTATTGCTCTAACCATAACAAAGAGGCTATATAACAATATTATGAATTTTTGCTTCGTTACGATGTGTGAGAATGAGCATTAAACTGTGGAAGATCTGCCGCTCGCAAAGTTCTAAGCAAGAAAAGTGCAAAAGAAGTCGCTTGTGACCGTTTCAGATGCACTTTTGAAGAAGTGGCGAACATGTGCCATTTCCGTTTCCGCGTTTCGTATTCCGGTTTCCGGCCATTTTTGAGCGTTTCCGTTCCGTCTTTTGTCTTCCGCTTTTTCCAGAAAAAATTTCGCACATCCCTGAACACGTACCAGGAAAGCAGAGTCGGTCGTTTCAAATGAGAGCACACTACTCATAGTAAGAGAAGCTACAACCATGACCTAGTTAGCTAGATGGTGCAGCCATGGCAATTGTAAGTGGTATAGTTCAGAAAAAGTGCCACATAACTGTTATATGACTCAAAGAACTGACAAACGTCTCTTAACAAGTTCGCCCAGTTTGTCTCAATAATTATGGGTCACCCTGAGCTTCAGCGAGATATCGCGGAGGGTATCTGAATGCGTAGATGTCCTGAACGACTTGAGTTGCCCGGCCGATAGACAAGCCAGTGTTGCACGCTTCCGAGACGATTCTTGTAACAAATTATTAATCCCGGAGGGATTTTTCTTTTCTTTGAGGACCTACTCAAAGAAACTTTTTACTTTACTTTTGAAGAGGATCAGTTACATTTACACTTAGCTAAGACTGTAAACTCACTTAGTTTCCGTGAACGCCTTGAAGGACTGTCGAATCTGATCGCAGGACATTCCTTCGTGGGCGTCTCCGCGATAGCGAGCAATATAAGCCACCTCATTTCCCTCCGAGAATAGCTTCACCAACTTGGAGGCGACGCGATACGGCACCGATGTCTGTATCAAAGGCAAGTTGGCGACATCGTACCTTCTTCAAAGAAAATCCCAAAACCAGTACAGCAATAGCCGCCTGGCTAGAGAAAGCGGAAAGTTCTAGCACGTAAGCCCCAGAATTTTGCTAGACTGCTCGCCAACGGCCGTGCTGTATGTTAGGTCGATAGATGAGAAGAGGGTTAAGAAGGAAGAAGGACGAGAAGAAGAATACAGATGAAGGAACCTACAAAAAGACAGCTACTGCCTAATACATATTCTATCCCCCACTCGTGTACGTATTGCCTTAAACAACGGGCTGAGGTGTTGTCGTTGTTCACGAGGCTCCTGCAAAAAATTGTCAAACATGGCAACTACTCTGAAGACCGTTTGTTGTCAGGAGGAAGTTAAACTGGCGGATGCGCGGAAACGGTTTCCATGGCCGGAAACGCATACCAATCAAACAGCTTATGCTTCGCCTACGTGTGATTCAAACGTACCGTGCCTCACACAAGGGTTGCCTTGAATAAGGGATTGCGTGTGCTGTCGATGTTCACGAAGCTCTTGCAAGATACTGCAAGAGCTTCGTGAACATCGATAGTCCCAGTAAAGCTGAGCTGACCAGGGAACAATATCACTCTCCCATGGGACTCTGAATGGAGACTATCTATGCTGTTTAATGTAACTGGCACAATGAATGAATGAACGAATGAATGACCTAGCTGGAGGGCGCATGCGATGCTGATTACAAAAATGTAGGTTAGGATTGCAAGTGATTACATCTCCTGAACTACTTCTGACCCGTTAATGCTCTTGCTTTTGACTGTTGGTTAGCTAAAAATGATCCCAAACTGAAGGAATACAACAATGGATGCCATGCTAGGGATCAGCACCCCAAACAACCCCTCTCCCACCTTGATAAATTCTAGGCGAAACCAATAGTACTGATCTTACCACCATTCTCACTCATGCTTACAGTCATAACCTACCGTAATCTGAGCCCTTGGCACAAGGGTGATATACGGATACGTCGTTTATGTATACGGACATTGGTGATCCTGACCCCCACCCCTCCACCCCCCCCCCCCTCCCGACCCACAAGTCGTTTCCGGCTATTTCTCTGGGCGGTCATGGGCGTGTTGACGTGTTGACAGTCGTGTGTGCGTGTCCGGGGAGGTAGGTCTGAGGAGACTCACCAGGGGTAGCTCGCGAACCGTAGTGAGATCTTGTTTGGGTTGGCCTCATCGGATTTCTTCACCATGTTTTCCCATTGCGGGGAGTAATCGGGCTCCGGTGTTTGTGCATTATGTGTAGTTATCGTTATCTCCTTTTTGGGCATTCTGTGTGTTCTTTGTCGGGTTGTTTCATATAAGCGATTCCTTTTCCTTCTTGTTGTTGTTATCCTACTTCGCTACCGCTTTATCCATTGTTCTCGTGTCAGGGCCGGTTTTTGTGCTACTCATTCCATTTATGTGATGCCACTGACTTCGTGTTCAGATGTTGTTATCTATTTTTGGGCATGTTGATACTATTTCGTATATTTTGCTGCTAGTTCTTTATTGCTCATTATCTCTCGACTCGAGGTCGTGTAATCGTTCCATATTATAAGCGCGTTAAAATAAAGATTTAATTACCCAAGTTTGAGGTCCTGTGCTAACGTTGGTCATTACCATACCGCGTGGCGGCTCTTGGAGTTTGACGAGCCAACTGTGCTCTGATCTATCCGCGGCTTCATTCACTCTCATACCTACACTCTTCCTAACGACATCCTAATGGCTTTTTAGACCTCGTCATAGAGTACAACAATGGCACCATTTTATCTCCGTAGTGTTCAACATTTTTTAAATACCGAAAGTATAAGACAGAGTGCGTCGATAAATATCCGGGCCAGTTTGCTACTGCTCATAAGTATTTTTTCTTCGACCTCACTACGATGTGCTACTTCACCACAGTGCAGTGAGGAAACGTAATATGTACGGTAACATCTGAGACAAGGCGCCCGCATCACTCATTTTTTCATCGGCAGTTGTTTTGGATACGTTTTTGGCCTCCTTTACGACGAGAATACGATGTGTTGCCTGCACTACCCTTCTTCCTTTCGAAAAAAAAAAACACACGCGATACCCTATTTTCACGACCGAAGTCAGAAATTCGTTATCGATATCCTGCGTTTAAGTACAAGTAAATGATAGCGAGGATAGTGGGTTCATGATCGCCTACTTCGCCCAAACGTTGTGTGTAATAATTACGGCGTTGACCATTAATCCTACAGTAAAGTTTCGTCTGCGAACACCTCAACAAAGCATGCTATACTTATTACAACGAATTCACCAGAATACTTGTTGAGAAATAAAATAAGAAAAAACTTTATGGAAAATTTTATGAGATGCAATCCGCAATTTAACCTGCATCCTTGTAATCAGCATCCAAGGCCTCAGCCAGCTACCTACCTACCTTCCCCACTCAACGTTGCATGAGAGGTGAAACACTTTCCCGGTGAGTGTATACCACAATTTCAGAGCTATATCTACTGCATGCGGTAAATATCTAAGCACTGTTGAGAAACGAAGTCCGCAATAAGAGCTGCGTCAATTTTAATGAAATAACGGCCAAGCTTTTATCGCACCCTTAAATGAGCAGATACACTGCGGGGCAGCTGCTACAATGTGGAATTCACAGGACGAAGTGAACACCAGTGTGTAGGTCGCTCTTCCTTGTGAGAGCTCTGAATCAAAGATAAGAATGCATAAAGTGCAGCTTCCTTTGGGTAAGGTGGGCCAAGAAAGATAGTCTGCCACGATGGAGGACCGAATGTAGACGTTTCTTGACAGCTCGAACAACCCACAACCAGCGGGACGAACTCGTACAGGAGAGCTCTGTGAAAAAGGACAAGGGAGTTGCCTTTCGTTGAGTAGGTTTTGGTTCAAACTCCGAAAGCGAATTCCAACAATTCTAACTCAGAATACTGCGTACCGATCCACAACGGATTAGTACTGAACAGATTAGTAGAATGCACGCCCTGCGACAACACGTAGTTCCTGAAGAGCTCATAGAGTGGATGCGAATCCTATACTCTTGTTCAAAGTAGAGTTCAAGCTCCAGCTAGGGCCTCGATGGAGTTTCCCATCTCTGTCGGAGTGCACCAGGGTAGTGAACTTTTCCCGCTCCTCTTTGTTGTCATGGATGCCATCACACGAGATCTTCAGAAGCCGGTCCTTTGGACGTTGCTTTATGCTGATGACGTAATGCTCGCTAGCGAAGATAGAGATGAACTCGAGCGAGAGGTGCAAGCTTGGTGTGAACGTTTGGCGCGGTTTGGACTCAGATCGAACGTGAAGAAGACTGAGTATCTAACGATGGACGTTACCGAGTTCAGCTCCATCAAGGTTAACGGCATCGAGCTTCCACGCACTTCGGTCTTTAAGGGTCGAGCACACTTGGCTGTCTCTGCTGCGGCAGCAATGGTTACGGATGGTATGGATCCGCTACCTCTTTTGCTCCACGGATCTCCCTCGATAGAGAGCCTTTGGGCTCTCTTGTTAAGAGGGATCTCGGGCCGCTTGTCGCAGGGCCACGTGGCGCGTCCCCGGGTGGTGGATAGGCGAACGAAAACGCGAAAGAAATGCGACCGTGTACTGCCCAGAGACGCAGGTGGCATGCAGGGGATGGACTCCTTGCTCTTGCTGTGTCGGGTCGACGCGTTCCTTGTGCGTGGGAGCGGCATGTTCATGCACAGTGTGCGTGGATGTGTTCGCGCCTGTGAGGATTGTAACTGTGTCGATTCGGCCAAAAGCTTGCACTCGGTAGATTGGGAGTACATCGTAAGGCGTGCTAAAATCTCAGGGCCTAACCAGGCTGAAATTGAGAAGGACTAGGATGGCGATCTGTACTTACAACGCCCGCACACTTGCATCGGAAGCATACGTCGAGGACCTGATGACGCAAGCCAGGAAGATCAAGTACGACGTCATCGGACTGACCGAGACGAGAAGACAGGAAGACACCATCCCTACACGCCGCCTACTACTCCGGAGAAGAACTGTTCCTCGGAACATGCAACAGCAGGGGAGTAGGCGGCGTTGGTGTCCTCGTCAACACGCGCTTGGCCATGAACATCGATTCGTACGAGTCTCTGACAAGCTGAATCGGACGTCTGCGACTGAAGCGATATGGCTCCGTGTCAGCTTTGACTGTGTTCGTCGCATATGCCCCAACATCCGACTACGACGACGATGAAGTCGAAGCCTTTTACGTGGAGCTGGAGAAGTTCTGTAAGGAAGATCACACCTTCTACAACGTGATCGTCGGCGACTTCAACGCCATGATCGGGCCACGAAGGTCGCCGGAAGAACTACACATCGGAACCCACGGTTTGGAATGGAACGAGCAAGGTGAAAGGCTGTCTGAGTTTATCATGTCGACCAAGACCATCCATGGAAACTCACAGTTCCAGAAGCCTCCCTCCTCACGATGGACATGGAAATCCCCCGGTGGCCAGTTCCACAATGAGATCGACCACATCATCTTCAATCGCAAGTATTGCCTGACCGACATCTCCGTTGTCCCCACTTCTACACGGGATCGGACCACCGCCTCCTTCGCGCGAGGTTCCGCTTTTCGCGTCAAGGAGAGAAGGCGGCGAAGTTCAAGAAGAGGAGTCCCAGAACGACCATCAACTGGGGCCTCTACACCTCTTGTCGGTCTTTGGGAAGATGCCGTCATGGACAACGTCGACGAGGAATACGACCGCTTCGTGCACCATCTCCGCGATAGTGCTAAGGGAGCCGAGAGCTTGAAGACCACCAAGAGACGCCTGTCTCCGGAAACTCTCGAGCTGACACGCCAGCGTGGAGCAGCACGAGCGTCAGACAACTACCAACTGACGTCCGAGCTTGCGAAGCTATGCAGAGCGGCGATAAAGGATGATCTAAAGGAGAGAAGGGCGGAAGTGTTGGCTGAAGCTGCAAAGGCAGGTCTGCAGGTTTGAGCATCCGCAATGCCCGCCGGAACTTCGCCAACTTCAAGACCAAGATGACCGCTCTCCGACGTCCTGACAGAACCGTCACCTCTTCCAGAAGGACCATGGAGAAGGTCATCCACGACTTTTACTCCGATCTCTTTGATAGCCACGTCAACCTGCCCCCACGCCATCTTCCGCAGGATGGATACGTCGTTCCCTCTGTTCTCCCTTCCGAGATCCGACACGCCATCTCGTCGGTGAAGAAACGCACAGCACCTGATCACAACAGGGTCAGACCCGAACACCTGAAGAACCTCCCGCCAGCGCTCATCCACACCTTGGCAAGGCTCTTCACACGCTACCTGTCGGAGTGCAAGGTTCCATCTCAGTGGAAGACCAGCAGGACCGTTTTGCTGTACAAGAAGGGAGACGTGCACGACATTGGCAACTATCGCCCGATCTGCCTGCTGTCCGTAGTCTACAAGCTGTTCACTCGAGTCATCCTGAATAGGATCTGCAGAACGCTGGACGAAGGACAGCCACGCGAACAAGCAGGATTTCGGAGAGGATTCAGCACGATCGACCACATACACACCATTACGAAGCTCATCGAAGTGTCGCGAGAGTACAAGCTGCCGCTGTGCCTTACGTTCATCGACCTGAAGAAGGCATTCGACTCTGTCGAAACTGAAGTGGTCATTGAAGCCCTGCTCACTCGTGTCGTTCCTACTCAGTACATCATAGTCCTTCGAGAGCTGTACAGTGGAGTAACGACCAAGATCTCTCCATTCTACAATGACGTCGTCATCGACGTGAAGAGAGGGGTTCGGCAAAGCGATACCATATCTCCGAAGCTCTTCAGCGCCACCCTCGAAAACGTAATGCGCGAACTAGAATAGGTAGACATGGGAGTGAAGGTCCAGGCCGGCAGCTGCACTATCTGCGCTTCGCTGACGACGCCGTGCTCATAACACCGAGCGTCAGCCAGGCGGAGCGAATGCTGGCCGACTTCGATCGTGCATGTGGGGACGTTGAACTGCAGCTGAATCTTACGAAGACGATGTTCATGAGGAACGGACAAGTTTCTGATGCCCCTTCTCGCTCAACGGAACGAACATCTCCGAATGCTCCAGCTACGTCTATCTGGGTCGCGAAGTCAACATGGCCAACGACCTAGCGCCAGAGCTGAACAGGAGGAAACAAGCGGCTTGGGGAGCTTTCAAGAGCATCGAAGAAGGCATGAAGAAGACGGAGAACGTCCGACTCCGTGCCCACCTATTCCACTCCACTGTTCTTCCAGGATGAACACGCGATCAGCGTCGCGCAGCGTGGAATCGAGAGGACGATGCTCGGAGTGACACGACTCACGCAAGTGAGAGAAAGCCTCCGGAGTTCCGAGCTTCGCCGACGTTCGAAGATCAAAGACGCTGTCGCGTGGGCCAAGTCGTCGAAAATTAGGTGGGCCGGCCACGTAATGCGCTTCGCAGACATCCGCTGGACGAGAGCCGTTACCAACTGGATTCCGCGGGATGTCAAGAGAACACCGGGACGCCTACCAACGCGGTGGTCGGACTTCTTCGTGAAAGCCCTGAACGACCCTATGACGCTCTTCGTGTCCCTCGAGCGAGGAGGATCCAGTGGACCACTCTGGCACGCGACAGGGACGAATGGAGACGCTGCTGGCGCCCGCTCGAGGAACTCGATGATCAACGGGACGACAGGTGATACAGGTGATACCCTTTTTGCTGAGCAGGAAAGGCAGCGCCGCACTCGTGAGCACGCTTTGCTGCGGCAGCAGGGGACTTTTTACCGCCGCAGCAAGAAATGGCGAACCACATTTCTTGCTGCGGCTGCAGGCAAGGGCACGCGTATTTAAAAAGCGCGCGCTGCTGTTTGCTGCGCGCATCCTTTGCAAATGCAGCGTGCACCCTCTTTTACTGCTCAAGCTCGGTTTGCTAGCACAGCAAAGTGTGCTGGAGCCTTTAAGTATCTGGGATCAGCAGTAGCATCTGGTGGCAGTTTGATGATTGAAGTGAATCCACGCGGGAGTGCAGCTTGGTCCGAGTGGCGTTTGTTGACTGGTGTGCTCTGCGAGAGGAAGATACCAGAGCACTCAAGTCGAAGATCTACAGAGCAGTCGTGCGGCCAGTAGCAATGTACAGCGCTGAGTGTTGTCTGCGATTAAAGAAGCTGAAACGCGCCTCAGCGTCTGGAGACGAGACGAAGACGGCTGGAGTCACGCGCCTGCACCTCGTCCGGAACGATGTCATTACGCAGAAGTTCCGTGTCGCGCCGATAGCTGAGAAGATGCGCGAAGCTCGCTTACGATGGTCTCATCACGTTCTGTGTGAGAAAGAGGACAGCGTCCACAAGATAGGCATCAACTTCGAGGTAATCGGAAAGCGGCCTAGAGGGCGCCCGAAGCAGCGCTGTGCTGATAAGTTACACATGGACTTGAAGGCTGCTGGTGTCCACCCTGATCTAGCGCTGGGTCGGGAAATGTGGCGTCGTAACACTAGAGGAGCGGACCCCGCGACGAAGCGGGACACACCCTAAAGAAGAATAAAACTAGTAGCATGCATGTGAGTTCGGATCATTTTGATGGTGAGCAGTCCTACTTGTTTGCCAATGATCATTCTGTATTGGGTGACAACGTGAACTTTACTTAGCTCTTGTCATGTTATGCCAAAGGATGGCGCGTTAGTCCTACAATGATCGTACAATTCCAAATGAACGAAATGCAGTGCAGCTCAAGTTGATTGAGGCGAACCACCTCTAACCTGAGGCGACACAAGGTAAGGACGCAAAAAGCAAGCCCAGCAGGAGATCTGAAAGCGATGTCTTCTCTTCAGATTCATCAGAGCCAAGCAGGTTTATGCAGGTTGGTCCAATTTACCACTAATTTGAACACCTTACTGCTTCGCCTCATCCAACTTGAACTGCAGCACAGCAGAAAAACTGTTATTTTCCATCCTATGCTAAACGACGAAAACTCTCTGAGAAAAAAAAAAACGCGGAAAACCTCTTCACCTCGTCTACAACCGCATCCTCGAGCGTGACATCTAGAAACCAACTGTCTGACTCCATTGGGAGGAAATAACCTATAGCAGTCCTCAGAATAACACAAAACAACAAACAGATGTGAGGCGCACCTTTCCGTGCATCAAAATAAATAAATAAAAGCAATGAAACTGTGACGCTCCAAAAATTCTAACGTCTGTTTCATTCACAAACCACTACACACACACCTTTAGTCAGAAAGCACTTCATTGTTCAGTAAAGCAGTGGTATTCACAGCACGGAAAGATCACAGCTCAGTCAGCAACAGAAAAAATATATAAAACAGAAGTTTCACAGGGCTAGTCAACATGAATACTAATAATTTGAAGCACACAAGGCCCAGTGAATTCGGGAATGAGCAGCTGAGAGAAGAAGCCTGTGAGTCTCCACCAAAACAAAAAACACATGAAACAAAGGCCTTCAAGTGAATTCGAGATCCCAGAGCGATATCAATAAAGAGGCGGTTTGTAGTGAGAACACATTCGAGTAACTACACGTAAAACTCGGCAGATCTGTCTACATAAAGCGAGCTGGGCACTACAGAACAGAACTGACGCAGTTGCACTGCTAGACAAAGTATCCGCTTTTGAGAGTGCGATTTCGCGATTTCGCAGCGGCCATCGCACGCCGATCCTCCTTCATACCGCTGTCCACCATATTGCTTAAAACAGACACTTACGACAAAAAGGACAAACTGCGCTTTTCAAACCAGACTAATAAAGTTGACACTGCTCGATCAAAATTCTTCGGAACACCTAAGCGAGACACCCGGAACAAATATGGTCCGTGTGTCTCTGGGCATTCGTCTAACTGACGCTCAATAAAGCGATACACAACTCCTTGTCTTCTTCCTTGATCGGCTTCGCAATTGCACGTTGAATCAGAGAAGCTCCGTTGTAATTTCAACAGTTAGTCCATGGCGCTGTAGCAATAATACGGTAGAACTATGCTGTCTACAGGTACGAAGTCGCAATGGAACACCTCGCTCACTGTAGGGTGTAGTGTGGTGGAGTTGGCACAGTAGGCAGGAGCTCGGATCTTAAGTGGTTCCTCGAATTGATTGTTGGTTGGTATCACGATACCCTACCAAGTCCTTCCACCCGGGAAGAATAAAAACACCGGCTTGCTCACCGTGCCTACATGTTCTCCTTGTCGTAGGTAAAACGAGAACAATGCCACGACGAGACCGTTGTCAACAGGCTGACATGCTGATTACGACGCCTGTGCTCCTCTAAAGATGGATAGTATGCTGAATGGTGACCGAACCTATCGCTGGATACTCGAGACTCACCAGCTGCCACTCTTTCACAGCGTTTGGCTGTGGAGTTCAAATCGACTACGATAAAGCAAACTTGTAGAACAAAGAACCGGTCTTCCCTTATGCCTCGCAAATGTAAAAAAAAGTAAAAACTAAATTTTGAAGCGCGCTGCTTAACCGTATGTGGAGTTGACAGCTGGGAGCGGTTTTCAGTGGGACAGCCGAGCACAACGCGGCGTTCAGAAAGTGTTAGCATACAAAGAACCTATTGAAATACTGATCCAACAGCAGAAGGGTGGAACGATGAGAAACCAAAAAGTAAATCGGTCGGAGATAGAGAAACAGAAATGTCTGCCATATGCAAGAGGAGATGGACGCAACATTTCATTGTTTTCCTCAGCGGCGGATTGAAGACCATCCACCTTTCGCAAAGTTGAGGCTTCAGACTACAGCTGCGCAAAACACTCCGGCAGAGGACCTCAGACCAGTGCCTCTGCACCGAAATTATACCACGGGCGTAGACCTTGCGTCAACAGCGAGGCGCTCGATAGCGCGAGCATTTATGCCTCAGTACCCGAGCAACCGCTCTACTGAAAACGGGCAACACTTACGCACAGCCTTTCGAACTGGGGAAGCACTACCAGTGCACCACCGACAAGAAACAGACCCGCGTATAGGCGTAGAGAGCCCGCTCGTTTGCAAATCAACTTCCCCCCTCCCCCCCCCCCCCCCCGAAACGTTCTCGAAGAGTTCCTATAGAAGGCGCGAGACTTCAGAGCATCAGACAGCATCAAACAACATCAAAACCTGGACTACTCCCGTCCACAGATGTTCTCCTGGTTTCAATATGTAGCAATAGTACGTCACGTAGCCTATTATAAAATAGGAGTTAGCGCTCCTCCTCTGTTAGCTTCCTCCGTACGTCGTAATTTATTACATAATCAACCACGTTACACACATCAGCTTGCTGAAACTGTAAGTAAAGTGGTGGCGCAAAGTGGTGGATTTCTTAGCTGCCAAGTAATTTCGCCTTTCCATTTATTCATACCAAACGCTTCAGAACACTTAACGGCTTCCTCGCACCAACCCACTTCGCGGTATCACACGGTTTTGCACATCTGAACTGTTTCCGTGCCTGGTCAGACTATCGCGTATTTGAGGATCTACAGTGCAGCTCGAAACCTAAAGTGCACTGGAGCCATTCAGCTTCCCAGTATTCCTCGATCTGTGACGGTGATAACCTCGCTCAAGACTATCAAAAACACCGTGTTCATGATATTTGTCCAGTGCCTCTCACCGCCCTCAACACCTCGCCTCTCAGCGTGGTTAAAACAAGTCCATCTTGAAAATGACTCGCAGAATGTTTGTTTCCCTTCTTACCTTAGTTTACACACTCATTGTTAACAGAGGAAGAGCGCTAAGTCCTATTATAAAATTCCTTTCCGTTACATTTCTATTGTGGTTGATTGCAATTGATGCTCTCCCTTCTTTCTCGAGTACGCCGAGCGAAGTTAAATTGGTTGTGAAGCCGTTAACTTACGTCAGACGTGGGTAATTAGACCGAAAACACCGGTTTAACAAATCAATGATAGCTGTTCACAATAACGCACTCGCAATAACCAACCATCTGGCATATGTCGCAGCCATGGTTAGTTACGGACTAACAATTTGTGATAGGCAACGTTCTGTCCTGCTGGCCGACAAGACTCAGTAATCAGTGTTTCTACAAGGTTACACAAGAAACAGAGAAAGCTTAAGTGAATTGTAAATAACGTACACTTCTCCACAAGAAGACTGATGCTTCCGAGCAGAAGTGGCGAAACAAGACAATGTCGACTGCTCGCTTTCACACCCATTCCTGTAAGGAAAAAGGCCCAATCCTCTCGAAGATATTCAAACCATTCCACACATGAATGAGATTTAGACAGTTCCAAAAAGACACACTGATACTCACCTGAACTCCTGTACGTCGAAACCAAGAATTGTCTTCTTTCCCTTGATACCAGCGTCTTCATACGACTTTGCGATCTCGAGAAGCTTCTAAACATCAGTGGTTGTCCAACTCTTTCCTGTAGGCCAAGAAACACAAAGTGCGAGACAGAACACCTCAAGCTCACCTCAAACAAGTGCACTAACGCTGCACAACTACCGTTCTGAATTCATTTACAATGGGTAAGCTCCGGTATGCTCGAAGTAATACTCACACAGGTGACAAATAGCACATCTCGCTTGAAATCGCGACTTGGTTAAAAAGGAAATCGCGACTTGGTTAAAATTATATTTACAGCATTCTGCTCGGCAAAGTTTATCGTTAGCCCCCTCCCCCCTTGCACCTTCTTGCAGTTACTAACAAGGTTCCCAACTCAAGGTGAGCTTTTGCGATGCTATTTTGATAGGATGTAGGGCCCTGTGAGCGGAGTCGAGAACCAAAATTAGTTTTTGCTGAACGCTTTTTTGAAGGCCTGAAAGGATCTGAAGGCGTGCGCGTAACTATCATCAACCCCTACGACACCCAGCGAGATGTGCCTCGGCGGCGCAGTTGGTAGGAGCGTCGCCTGCTTTTCGTAGTATGACTTTGTCGCATAGATATAAGCAGATGGTTAACTTCAACACCAGAGGTAACCATGCTCTAGATCTTGTTTTCTGTAATAGTTTAGAAATGGTCCATAATGTTAGGCTTAGCGTCCCTCTTGGATCAAGTGATCATGGTTTCGTGCTCTTTGAACTTAACTGCCAAATTGCTATATCTAATCCTATCCTTGTAAGAGATTTCAAAGGGGCCAATTATGAAGCCATTGGTAGATGTCTCGATGACATCGACTGGCTTGGATCTTTGTTCACAGAATGTCAATGAAATGCATGAAACATTTATCTTCATACTTCACCATGTCATCACACTATTTGTTCCGTTGCGTAAGGTGCCAACAGCCAATGTTAATCTACCTTCCTACTTAAATAAGTTGTTTCTAAGAAAAGTTGCGGCATATAGACGAGCCATGTGCTCAGACTTGATGACCAGTTGGGAAGCTTACAACCGCGCATTAGTTCAGTTACGAAAAAGCTGGTAAAATGCAAATCTTTCGGTGGAAAAAATCACTGAGTCTAATAAAAGGAATGCCCTGTGTATACTCATTTCCAGTAGGCTTAATGCAAAGAAGGGGTCGATACGCTCGATAGTCCCAGTGGAGGATTCCCTGTTACTGTTTATGATAAGGCTTCTTTGTTAGCAAAGGTTTTCTAGGGATCATTTAAGATTAGCACTCAGTCCAGCGAGTTTTTATGCTTGGGGGATACTCCAGCTTTTAATGTTATGCAGGATTCGATAGTTTTCAACATATTGGATGTACTCAAAATTCTGAACAGATGGCTGTCTTCTTCTGCGATAACTCCTGATGGTATACCTTTCAAGTTCATTAAGCGAATTGCAGCACATATTGCTTAACCTCGGGTTCCTTTTCAATCTCATGTTATACCGTCTGAGGTGCCTTCCAAATGGAAACACGCTTACGTGACTCCCATCCAGAAGAAGCCTCCCTTAGCCGACCCATCAAACTATAGACCAGTCAGTATCACATCCATTTTCTGTAGAATATTTGAGAAGATGGTCAAAAAAGTAGTTGTCAGGCATTTAAATGAATCAAACGTCCTTTCACTCATCAGCACGGTTTTCGCAGTAACAGAAGTACCGTGACCCAGATGATTGAATCATTAAATGATGGACAACCCTTTTAGACTCTAACACTAATGTGGATGTCATCTATTTTGACGTCGAGAAAGCCTTTGATAGAGTTTGTCATAACAAGTTGCTACTGAAACTAACACACGTGGGAATCCATCCTAGAATTGACAGTTGGATACAAGCCTTCCTGTGTGGGCGCACATTTCAAGTTCGCGTCAACGGTTCCTACTCTGGTTCCTGGCTGTAAAGTTTTTGCGATGACATTAAAATTTATTCGGGCCTAGGCGCTAACTCGCACAGTAACTTACAATCGGCAATTGACCTCTCGGTCAACTGGTCTAACCAGGATACTATCTCAACGGTAGGTCGGAACGGCGCAAGCGTTGTATATGGGCAGAACCGCCTCTCCCTGGGAAGTAATAAACTGCAGGTATCTCGACCCCAATACAACTCTGCACAGAGTTAGGGGCGACGGAGGTCGCGTGTTGGCGCCCTGTTGATTCACGTGCTCCACAGCTGACGGGCGCGCGCGGGATGAGAGCTCGTATCGCGTCTCAGCGCAGTGCACAGGTGGCGCAGTAGGGAAGCGCTCGGGCTCGTGAGCGAGGGGTTGGGGGTTTGGATCCCGCATACAGCGTTTGTTTTGCACTTTTGCAAAATCCATGTTTATCATATCGGTAATCCACCTAGGGGTATTATGGTGTGTTATAGGGCATGTTTACATATAACATATGCTTCAAACTACAGATTAGCTAAAATGTTCACTTCTGTGTACCACTTGTTTTAAGCCTATTTTGTGTGAAGCTGTACATATGTTACGATAGATATTTTGTGGCACTAGCTAAAAGCTCCGAATCCACCGACAAGACTTCGGTCAAAAAAAAATTTTCGCTGAAACTTCGTCTAGGGGGGTTATTTGGGGTGCTGATCACGAATCTGACATCCGTTTTTCATGATTCTGTCTCTACCTGCCGTCACCGGCAAAAACTTTAAGAATGTAATGCTGTGCCTTCTTGCAGATTCGTGATCAACACCCCAAGTAACCCCCCTAGACGAAGTTTCAGCGAAATCGGTGACCCTGCCTGGACCACCCTTGTTAACGGTATGAGTGGTATGTTATATGTAAGCATGCTCTATAACACACTATAATACCCCTAGGTGGATTATCTATGGGATAAACATGGATTTTGCAAAAGTGCAAAACAAACGCAGTCTGCGGGATCCAAACCCCAACCCCTCGTTCTGGAGCCCGAGCGCTTCCCTACTACGCCACCTGCGCACTGCCATGAGTCGCGATACGAGCCCTCATCCCGCGCGCGCCCGTCAGCTGGGAGCACGTGAATCAACAGGGCGCCAACACGCGACTTCCGTCGCCCCTAACTCTGCACAGAGTTGTATTGGGGTCGAGATACCTGCAGTTTGATACTTCCCAGTGAGAGACGGTTCTGCCTGTATACAACACTTGCGCCGTTCCGACCTACCGTTGAGATCGTATCCTGGTAAGGATTAGGACCCACCCATCTCGGTCTTCAAGTCTAAGGTGTTGCATTTAGGACGGAGCAACCCTAGGCATGTCTACTCCATTGACGGGGTTCCCTTACAAGCGGTTACTAAGATTAAAGACCTCGGTTTTACACTCGACTCTACCCTTTCCTTTGAGGATCACTGTAATATTATAGCCACCAAGGCTGATCGCAGGCTGTTTCTCCTTTTTAAAACATTGAGAACAAAAGATCCCAAACTGCTTGTTAAGGCCTACAAAGACTTTTTGAGGTCAGTTCTAGAATATGGAACAAGCGTTTACAGTCCATACAAACAGAATTTGTTCTTCAGGTTAAAGAGAGTACAAAGCAGCTTCACTAGGAAGCTGTTCTTGCGAACGATGGGATTCGACTATGATAGCATTCCCAGAAGCTCATAAAGAAATGAAAAGCTAGGTCTTAAATCTCTCAATGGAGAATGATGCGAAACGACCTGATCCTAATCTATAAAATCCTTCCAGGTAGAGCTGAGGTGAACTCTGATGGGCTGTTTAAAATGAACCCCTCTTCCACAAGGGGCAACGAGCTTACACTAAGTTCCTCGAGACCAAGATTTACGTTGAGACGACACTTTTTCACGTGTCGTGGAGCTATAGAGTTTGGCAAAAATCAAAAGAGTCCAGCTTCCCGGTAGTATTAGCAAACTCAAAAATATCATTAATGATTACTTGCCCGAGTAAGCAAAATTCGTGGTCCGCTACCTGGCTGTTATCGCTGTTCCGACTGCACCTTTCTAGCTTTTATTGCTGTTCTAGCTTTTCTTCCTAATACTCTTCTCCTTTCACATTACGCGTTGAGCTGTCATTTTATAAATCGAATTTCTAATTTGCATACCGTTGTGTTGTTTTGTAAACATGCTCTAGCATGTAATAAATTTGAATTTGAATCTGAATTTGAACTTGATTGAGGAAGAGCGCAAAAATGCAAAACAGTTGAACAACGCAGAGGTCGAACCCACAACCTACTGCTCGTGAGCCACTTGCCCTACGTACTCTTCCAATCAAAATGGGTGTCAGCAGGCATCAATGGATAATACCTCACCCCACAGCACCCGCAGAAGTCCGCGCCGACTATATGATCCATATCAGGGATGGGCGGAATTTCTGTTTTCTGATTTTCTGGCCGTTTTGGACAAATTTTTTGTTTTCTGAGAGAATGGCCGAAAATTGACCAGAGAACAGAAAATAGAGCTGTGAACAAAATTATGTCATAGAATCCCAATAAAAACTGTTCAAAAAATATCATAGAATCATGGGTTTCACTCCAAAATAGTGTTTTAGAGTATTTTAAATGACAAGCATGTGGCGTTTCTAGATGTGCTCATGTAGTAATTGCGTCGTATACTCATGAACTATGTCGCTTTGTTTACTTGTTTGATTGTGTAAGTGCTGCTGATAAAGAGTTCCTTCATAGGACATTTCTCGACTTTCGCAATTTGGCTTCGTATTCTTTTCGATAATAACAGTAGCTTGGACCATCCACAATTACTTAAAATTCTATATTAAAGCCACAAAACTGGTATTCTGAGGACCATTTAATTATGTATTAACAAACCACTTGTCCTAGTGTTACTGAGGATAGGATTATTCTCCACCTCCGGTTTAAAAATTGAAAATTGTTGGCCAGTCATCCCCAATGATCGCTTCTTGCACAGCCTTTGGTGAAGCTGCTTTTCTAACTCTTAACATTGATCAGCTCTTAGTTGTCAAAAATTAGAGATAGAAAAGTTTTAATTAGCTTTTATTTTGCTGATGTGGTGATACAGTAGTGATACAATAAAATTTTCATGAATCACTTGTATCATCTGTCGTCCCATTGATAATCGATTTGTTCAGGCGGACACCAGCAGCGTCTCCATTCGCCAGAGTGCTCCAATGGATCCTTTTCGCTCGAGGGACACGAAGAGCGTCATACCGTTCGTTCAGGGCTTTCACGAGGAAGTCCAGCCAACGCGTCGATGGGCGTCCTGGTGCGGAATCCAGTCGGTCGCAGCTCTCCTCCAGCAGGTGTTTGCGAAATGCATTACGTGGCCGGCCCATCTAATTTTCGACGAGTTGGCCCACACGACAGCGCCTCTGATCTTCTCTGATTTTCGGACGTCGACGAAGCTCGGACCTTTGGAAGGCTTTTGTCTGGCTTGCCTGAATCTTATCACTCCAAGCATAGTCCTCTCGATTCCACGCTGCGCGACGCTGACCGCTGTTCATCCTGCTTTCGTATGGCGCAGGTCTTTGAAGCGTATGTTAGGTCAGGAAGAACGGTAGAGCCGAATACGTGGGCACGGAGTCGGACGTTCTTCGTCTGAGATCTTGGTCGTGAATCCACTGTACAGCTCTCAGCTCTCGAAGGACTCTGATGTACTGAGTAGGAACACTCTGTGTGAGCAGGCCTTCGACGACCGTTTTAGTTTCGACGGAGTCGAATGCCTTCTTCAGGTCGATGAACGTAAGGCACAGCGGCAGCGTGTACTCTCGCGACACTTCGATGAGCTTCGTAATGGTGTGTATGTGGTTGATCGTGCTGAATCCTCTCCGAAATCCTGCTTGTTCGCATGGCTGCCCTTCGTCCAGCGTTCTGCTGATCCTATTCAGGATGACTCGCCTGAACAGCTTGTAGACTACGGACAGCAGACAGATCGGGCAATAGTTATCGTGCTCGCCTCCCTCCTTGTACAGCAAGAAGGCTCTACTGCTCTTCCACTGAGATGTAATATGATATGTAGATATTAGGAGAAATAATAATAGTAACATGATGGAGACGATATATGCTTGACCCTATACTATGTGTTCTACTCATTCAAGGAAGCATTTTCACCCAAAACCTGTTGTGCTGACAGCCCATTCAGTTACAATTTCGTTCTGTGCTATGAAATATCAAGTAAGTACACAACATCTTTAGTCGTCTAAGGAGTAACTAGGTGCTGTAAAGGGCATTGGCGAGTTGACCTGGAAACTTTCAGCTACGCGGAAACTAGGTCACCTACAAGGAAAGATATTCTCGAAGAACGAGACAAACTAGGAATATAGATTCTAGCGGAGCCAGTAATACTCAACGAATCTTTGAGCAGCTCTAGAGTGTTGTGAGGGTGTCTATAAATTCAAGCAGTAGAGTCGGAACATGCAAACGGTGGGAAATGAGCCTTCATCGTGTTCGGTACGCTGAGAGACCAGTTTCATACTAGTGGGACAATTAATTGGGGAACTACGTTTCTGGTCATCCAAAAGCATTTGCTACTGGAAAATGGAGCTTTGGGTAGAATAACTAGGTCGTATGATAATTTCGAAATTTTTTTGTTCTCTGATTTTCTGTTTTCTAGCGTTTTTGGCTTTTCTGTTTTCTGACGAAAGCGATTTTCTGTTTTCTGGGAAAATTTGCAAAATTTCCGCCCATCCCTGATCCCCATGCTTTGGAATTTCGGCCACAACTTATTTCAGAGTGGCAGTGGTCAGCTGTATTTCTAGATTTCCACTATCTCTATGAGGGGGGGGGGGGGGAATCTAGCCATGGTGGTCTTTTTCCTATTTCCGACAGACCGTAACGGCCACTCTCTAGGAAAGAGTTAGGGTAGACGAATAAAACTCAGCGTTATTGAACCCTTTTGTCGAATGAGCCACGTATTCTGATCCTAAGGTATATCGAAACAGCAGTTCGGAGGGATAGAGAGGTTGGATGGCCAATGAATAAAACACAAGCTCAGACACAGTTTGGGAAGCATACCTCATTCCACAGTCCAGCCGAGAAGGTAAGAGTGATCGTAGGCGACTCAGCAGTTTCTCCTCCACTATGTCTGAATAGGAAGCTTTTTATTTTCCGGTATTCCTATATCCCGTGACCTACGATATGATGTACTCACCGCCGCTTTCGACTTCTTGGTGATGAGCCCGCAGTTGCCATACGGCTGGAGGAGCGCTCCTCCGGGTTGCAAGGGCTGCTGTTGTTCGAATCAACCCGATTCTTCGCTGGCTGTGAAGAGGTTCTCTTGAGCATAGAGGTGTTCTTTCGAGCAGATTCAGGAGGTCCATTCAAACGCCGTTTGGGGGTAGCGACAGATAACACGGCTGCTGGAGTCGTAGCATCCCTTGATGCAGTACCCTTCAGAGTCGTACGATGCGTCTTCCTAGTCGTTCGGGAGCCTTTGAAGGTTAAGCAGCGACTTTGTGCCGCGTTGGTTCGTGCCGAAGAGGATGATGTGCTCGACACTGAGGGTTTAGTTTCACCTCTATCATTTATCTGAGAAGCGCTATGCGTTGAAATGGACGTCCTTTTGCCACTAACAACTTTTGCTAAGTTACGAAGCAGACTTGCACTTGGAACTTTTCCGGAACCTCTAGATGATGTTAGTGAACTACTTGTAAGCTTGCAAGAGGCACTTCTACTTGCTTGGGCCCATCCTTGCGCAGCACCGTTCTTCGTTCGCATAGCACTTCTCGTTCTCGAACGCAAAGGTGTGTCAATAGTCGACTGAACAACAGGTGTCTCCTTCGATATCAGTCTTTTCCTCAGGGAATACTTCCTAGTACCACTTGCCGAGGATGTAATTGTCCCTGAGACTGGTGTAGCTCTCCGCTTCGAAGTGCTCTTTTTCATTACAGAGCATGGCGCAGCAAGATCATTAGACAAAGTGCTCAGCAACTGACCTTCCTCGGATGCCTTCATACGCGTCACAGGAGTCTTGGACATGCTGTTAAGCTTAATGTCCCGAGTAGCCACTGGAGTTGTCTTCTGTGACGATGGAGCCTCCGAAGTAGTTTCGTGGATGTCAGTTGGAGTCGCGCTCACAGGCGAGTTAGTTGTGTTTTTGGAGACATTTAGTACTATTGACGGTGAAGAGCGATGTTTCAGTGCAGCATTTTCTTGCAGACCTCTGATATGCTTTCCCGCAGAAATGCACCCCCTGCTAGGTCTTGAATCGCTGCAAGTTACTGGAGTCCTGTTCTGTAATGAAGCTGCTTTGCACGAAACCGTTGTTTCGACTCGTTCGGCGCTGCTTTCCGTGTGTTCAGATACTTCAAAGCTTTTGCTGGTTTTCCCCGAAGCGAACGGCGAAAGCTCCTGGTGACGGCAATCATTTTCCTCATTGCCAAGCGATGAAGGTGGTGAAACGAGGTAATTTTCCGTTGACAATACACCATTCTTTCCAATTTCCTCACTCGATCTCAGACCTCTGCACTCCTGTAGACCGCTACTGACTTGCTCGGACGAGGGGATATAGCAATCAGGAATACCTTTGCTATTGCTTGCAGTCGGTGATCCACAAACAGGCGAACATGCTCTCGATACTGAGCAGTCACCGTAAGCCACCATCAAAAGGGGAACAGCGTCTGAAAACACCGTTTGAACCCGATAGAACGTAATCTAAGAAGCAGTAGGTAATTTAAGCATTGAAAAACGTACATGTGTTTTCATTACCGTCATCACCTAACCGGATTAGTTGTTTTATGAAGAACATACCAGATTATGATTAAGAGCCGGTTTTCAGATGACTCTTTTATCTTAAGCGTTAAGTTCTTGTAAAATGTCTTCATCAAGGATGAGTCCTGTCACCAATCGTGTTCTTGTTGTATAACCACGAACTCCAAAATGACTTAGAAGGGGAGGGGTGTCTAGTAAAGTGTATGTATACGGATGTCTTGAAAATTTACAAAAGAATAGATGAAACTGTGGACCAAAGTCTCTTCAAACAGCGATATGATTAATTACTGGGACGACAAGTGGGAGTTGGAGCGTGCAGCGGAAATATGCACTCTCTAATAATCGAATCTAAATAACCGAAACAGCCGTATCGTAGTCAGACTTTAGTAGTAGTAGTCAGTAGTCAGACGGGTTCCTTACGTTAGGTATCTCCCATTACTGTAGGGGCGGAGCGACGCGCTCGATTACCGTAGACAGACCTGGTATCGCGACCACCACGGACAAGATTTCAGAAAGAGATGATGCGAGATGGGCAGAGCGCGCATTGCTGCCGTGGAGCAGATTCCGCGCAGCTGCAACGGTAGCCCACACAACAATACCGGACTCCATTTATATTTTTTGCTCTCCATTCTTCCTTTCTGCAAATTTTGGGCCCGACCACGTGCCGCCTCTGAGATTACCAAGTCGAAATGACAACAGAAGCAACACGTCAAGTTTCATCCTTTTTTACACTTCCTTAGTGTTCGACAGCTTTGCAGCTTTTGCTTATGCCATGTTCCCTCTTCAATTTCACCTGTGTTACTTGTGTTATAATTCGTTAGTGAGAACTGTCCTTACTAGCACGAGCCCGCGCAACACAGCGTCGCCGAAGTATAACATAGGCCTTACCGTGATCAGGGGCGGTGGCGGGCGGCAGTGGCGCGCTACCGTAACTCAGGGAGACACCTAACGTACGGACCCCCCAGTCAGACTTTAGAATAGATTGATGAAGCCCGTGATTTGAGTTGTTCAATATAACGAAAGAGTTATGGTTTTCAAAGCAAGGCAATCTACGTATTTGTGAAGAATGTCAGTTTCTGCATCTACAACTTAGCTTCTCCATGGTTTTAGAATTTGCTGCGTTCCAGAGATCCTCATAAGGGCTTACGTGCGTCGAAGCGCCTAGCATCGAACCTATCTTCGAAGCTGGGACAACAGTATTCAATCCGACTAGTAAGAAGGATGAATAGCCTCTCGGAAAGCGACCAAGCAGATTCTGGGGAAGTGATCAATTCATTTTCTTCAAGTCTCAAGTGGCTGTTACTGAGGTTGTAAGCTGTTACAACGATGTTTTGTTTCGATCAAAACTCTAGCGCCTGGCGGGACTCGAACCTGCGCCACCTACTAACCGGTTCCACCTCTGCAGCCGTGAAAGTACGATAGTTCCAAAGAATCAGATTCCCTTTCCGACGACCTTTTTCTTGTAATTCTACATGAAGCCCTTGGTGAATGGTTGTGGCTCTTTTTTGGAAGGTGAAAAATGTTGCACCACAGGAGAGCCAAACCACGCCGCTCCTCTATCCACCGCGCCACCACTGCTCGGCCGCCAGCTGTTTCCAGGCTACATGAGCTCGCCCTCTAGTGATTGGAGGACTCTGCATGCAGCCAAATGGCTAATGGTTAGAAGGCAAACTGAGAATAGTCCACATCTCCGCTTCCAGATGCGCTTACCACATATGAAACACATATTTGGAATCAGGGTTCGAAGCCGCATCCCGTAATATACATCTCATTTCAAAGTGCCATTGCGACCTGGTACTTTTCCCTTGTAAGAGGGAAGGCAAGAGCATCTGCTAGAAGAGATCTTGCAGATGCTCTTACGTACCCCTCCCCCTCCGCGCATTTCGCGTGCACGGGGTCGACGGCAAAGCATCGACATTTTTTGTTTAAAATCGGTGTTCAGTGGTAGAATGCTCGCCTACGTGGCTGGCGAGCATTCTACCACTGAATCACCGATTCTACCGGACTCAATCCCCGGCCGATGCGTGTTGTTTGGACTGCATTGGTTTCACTTGCACATATTTATTTTCACAATATATCAAATCATTAGTTATAAGGAAACGCTTGGAAAGACAATGCAGAGAGAGAGGGATTTGTCGAGTTATTTTTTGACATTTTTGTATTTGTTCTGGTCAGCGTCCAGATTAGTTTTTATAGAACATGCCCTAAGGTTACTCGCATCCAATGACGCGCCGCCATGAAACGCTACATTGATGACTGCATGACTGGGCGCTATTGCACTTTCACGAATCCAAGGGTCAAGGAAAGGTCGTAAAAGAATTCTCCCAAAGTTCTCTCGGGGAGTTACTTGGGGTGCTGGTCACGAACACGACATCCCTTTTTGAAATTTTGGCCGATTACGGTAGGTGCGCATGACCAACGTCGTGATCATTCACTTCACCCAAACGTCGTCTACGGGTTTATCTGAGGTGCTAATCACGAATCTGGCACTTTACAACAACTTCGTGACTGCTGGCGTGCTTATAGTCATATAACCTCAGTAGGTTCCATTTTGGGACGGAGTGTTAGGGAGGGAGGGTGACTGCTTCGTTTTCGTGTCCCATTGGCACCTCCTTCGTTGTCGCTCGAAAGCCAACTTGTCCTGACATAGTTACTGGACTCTCAAGAAAATGCAGAGAAAGGGACAGCGAAGCTGGCCACATGGTCTTTCCAGCCACTCACAGACATTTTCTGCTTCTGAGAGAAACCAAATACGACTTGTCAGAAAAGTACGTGTGAAATGCATGACGTAATCCTGATGGAGTGCGCTGACACATTCGGATTAGTACGACATCTTTTTTCGAAGCGTACTAGCTCACCTCGACCTCTGGAGTCGTGAAGGTACAATAGTGCCTAACAGGAACGCGGAGCTTTGATAATACTTTGAATAATATGAATGACTATGTATGAAGAAAAGCGGAAAACTTTCCGGCCTACTCATTATTTAGATCCCCCTTGCAAATTTTCAACAGCAGCAGATAATAAAGTCTCTGAATAGAGAAACATTCAGAACAAAACTATTAAAAAGGGCAGAGCATACCGGACACAGTTGACTGGATGGACGAATTCTGTAGCCAACGTGACACCATCAAACTCGACTCTGAAATACATTTCTCATTACAACAGTCAATATTATGAAAAACAGAACTGAACTGAAAAACTGAAACTGAGTTGGAATGATCAATTAACGCTTCTAGAAGAAATCAGCCGGCCTAGCAGTCACACTGAATTAGTTTTGATCACATTCGATTTTGGTCACTTTAAGCACACCAGCAATGCTAACCATATAGACTTCCACAAGTTGTAGACTATGTGTAAAGCGGCAATAATGTCAGTTATTACTTATCCGAGTACCAGCTGGCTCGTGTACGCATCGAAACTGCACGTGCTCGTAGAAGTATCACACAACAGGGTTTCTGTGCTCTGCTTCGCGTCACCAGAGGAGAGCAGAAACAGCACATGGGTAGAAACTCCGCGGACTGGCTTTACCCGTTTTTAGATGCCTTGATGGTGCGATGAGAGTACCAACCCGCTAGATACCCTTTTCAAACCCTATCTCTTCTTGTGAAACCCACCCTCGCACGGCTGACCCAGCTGGCATTTCAGCTAGGAACGAATCAAGCCTCTTATCAACATCACCCAATTCAAATCACAACACCATCCAAACTAATGATGGTGAGACCACAAAAGGAATCGAAACTGTAGCCGACACGCCAAGCGAGGATGGTCGTCTAAGTATCAGCTAGCAACTTACCTCTTCGATCCGGCTTCGGATGCAACTTTGCGTACCTCCCCTGCACATTTTACGTTGCTTGGATAGGGCAAAATCCCGACATGACTTTTGATTGACCAACCAACACTCACTGATACTAAATCCTTACCACTCGAGTTTCCATCACAAATCGCAGTTCCACCGAAAGTCGACTCATCGTCACGCATTTCAGCCGGCTCTAACGCCATGTATGTCGAACACTCTAGCCTTCCTTAAGAAACACGCAAATTTTTATCCCTTCAGAAAGGCAAGAACAAAAACAGATACCTTGACGCTCAAATAAATTAGGAGGAATGTTCTTCCGCTTCATTATATAGTTAAGGTAGTCCATTGGGTTTTCAAACGTTAGTTCCTCAACAAGAATACATATTTAGAATTCTGTCTCTGTAGAAATAGTAAGAAAACTAGCAAGATCTCACCTTTACAGTTTCTCTAACAATTGTCCTCTTTGTATTCGGGCGCCTTCTTGGTTCGTACGGTTGCCACTTCTTTAGGCTTAAGCTGTATTCTTTCGGGTGGTTTGTCCTGAGCTCTTGTACGAATTCCTTAAGTGAGGCAGACTTGAGAATTGTGATACTCGTGATAAGTATTCCCCCACTTTTGTCTGGTACCCAATTACACCATGAAAACCCGTTTGCCTCTCTCTTATGGACCTACGCGTGGACACAAGAATAAAGTAGGATAAATAACGGCGTTAATCAATCCCTATTGCATTGCATTCTACTTCTACTGGATGTTGTGAAGGCTATTGGAATGCGTGCTTGGCCTATACAATGGTAACCAGCTGTTGGACAAGTGACGGCAATGTTGAAATGCACATTCTGTCCGCGCAGGGTTGAATGAGGCGCATCTCACGCAGATCTCTAACCTGCGTGAGATACGCTTTATCGAACCCGCGTGAAGGTTAACTCAACTATATGGCGGTAGATTATTAGCTTGACGTTTCCACCTTGTCGTCGTCTTCAGAGGCGCATTCGCTACTCGAATGCTTCGCTACTCGTTACTGAGTGACCTAGGGCGATAGCGCAATCGCTGCACACTAGTGGTGGAGCACAGCTTCTATGAAGGCGACGACATGGTCGAAACGTCAGGCCAATAATAAGGAAGATTCTACCTAAAAACCTCGTTGGCAGAAGAACACACTGAAGTATGTATTACGGAAATGCCGAGGTTTCAAGATGAGAGAACTTGGAGTTTGCCAAAGCAAATTGATTATTGAAGTGCGCAAGACACTGTTGTAGCCTGCAACGACTGTTTGACAGTGCACGAAAAAAATTGGCCGATTTTGCAAACAAATCGCGGGCATGCATACTAACCATTCATCTAGAATGCCCACCCCAACGCCCTGAGCTTGCTTGAGAGGCTAACGGCTGCCTTACGACCTCTTGGTAACAAAGACATTTTTGCAAGCCATCTCGGCAACTAGGAGGAAGAAAGGAACTTAGCACTTTATTGCTACCCTTGAAAGTTCAGTCGTGGTCAGGGATGGGCAAAAATGCTGAAAATTTTCCCAGAAAACAGAAAGTCAAGTTTGTCAACAACCAAAAAAAAACAGAAGTCAGAAAACAGAAAACTTTGAAAGCAGTACTTTAGCCTCCCTGGGTTGGCAACGCGATTCCATGCTAAACTTTGTGCTCGGAGACTTGCAAAACTGAAGTTTACTTTTCTATTCTTATTAGGTCGTAAGCAAAGTTTCCCGCCACTCACTTTGGCGTTCGGCTAAATTTTTGAAGTGTTCTGGAACCTTCTCCCAATCCGTTAGGACTATGGCAGAGAAAATCCTTCTCGACTGCAAGCAAGTTTGACTGCTTGTTTTACGAGTTCAAAACGCGAAGCAGTGCAAGAGTCGCGGTGGATAACATATGTGGAATGATGGGTCCTACCAGCCTCCCACGACACGAGAAAGTATTGTGCCAGAAGTTCAAGAACGAAGACTTCTTTGGAAGACCAACCACGGTCTGGGCCGTCACTTGCAGTGAATGAGGAGCGCCTTCTGAAGCTGCTTCAGAAGGATCCCCGGCGCCACACCTGTGAACTGGCAGAGGAACTCGAGTGCAGTCACACTACCAACACTCAACACCTGTGTGGCCTTGATATGGTGCATGAATACCGCATGAACTTAGCGGCCACCAACTACAGTTGCGTCAGGATGTGTGCATGAACTTCTTGACTTTACGTCGGGGTTTCTCTTGGCTCGAGAACCTAGCCGCTGGCGGCGAAAAGTGGGCGGTCTACGTTAACCACAGCGCCAGTGGCTTATGGTTAGTCGCGGCGAAGCAGAAATTCTCGCGCCAGAACCGGAGCTCATATATAAAGAGGGTAATGCTCAATGTCCAGTGGAATTGCAAAGGAGTCATTCACTGGGAGCTGCTCCCTGCAAACACTGCTGCCACTGGCGATGTCTATTGCAGGCGGTTATATCGCATTGAAACAGTTCTTCGTAGAAAACAAGACGAGATCCTCTTCCTTCACGACAATGCGCGTCCATACGTTGAAATGCATGTTCTGGCCTACCCACCGATTCACCGAAACTTGCTTCCACGGACTGCCATCTGTTTCTTTCGCTGTCGAACCATTTGCAGGAGAAGAAACAATTTGACGGCGGGGAGCAACTTAAAAAGTGCCTCACTGAGTTTTTTTGTCATCAAAATCCCAGGAACTCTACAGAAGCGGGATCTACAAATTACCTGACAAATGGCAATATGTTGCAGATAACAATAGTGCATATGTTCGTTTTGCGTGTATGTGGAGAAATAAATTAGAAAAAAAATTGCACAATGGCTGGATACTTTCCTTACAACCTAATATTTGAAGGGTAGACACTCGTAGTAGAATTCATTTTCGCCGTTCTTACATATCATACATACGCTTAACCAGGAATCTATATCAATGGTGGGTATGAACGCGGAAGTGGTGCTATATGGACAGAAGCGCCGAGAATGCAAGTATTCGTACCCGAGTCGTGCAAAGAACAGTTTCATTCGAGTAAAGATTGGGAGCAGTAGCCTCTCGCCATTAGTAGTTCGCTTCGTCCTCACTGCCAGAGAAAGATGGACTAGCGGGTAGTGGCGAACTCATAGGAAGGAGGCCGAGGGCTCGGATCCGCTCGCTGCGATTGCATTTTGCATACATATAAAAGCAAGGTTTACTGGATTCAATAGCAATGTCATTCGATTTGGATACAGCAATGAAATAGGTGACTGGTTGCGATCCGGAATATATATATATATATATATATATATATATATATATATATATATATATATATAGGGTGCGCCATAAATATGGTCACTTTTTCACGCGTCATTTTTTGCATTTGTTTGTGAACGTTTTTATGTTTCCATTGTTTCTTCGGATTCTACGTGTCATCTTAACCGTATATAGTGTTTTTTGCATCTCCACACTGCTTCTACCAGAAATTGTAAAGTCCTGTTGTCAAAGAGGCGCAATCTTGGATCCAAGAAGGGCAGGACTTTCTGTTCCCAACATCGCTCGTCTGCTGAAGCTGCACAAGATGACAGTTGATCGTTCCCGACCTGGCTGCCCGGTATCCGTAGCTACGAGCAGTCTTTGAAAAATCGTGAAAGAACAATTCAAGTGGAATCCAGGCCGTAGCATGAGAAAGGTGGCATCCGAGCTCAACGTATCGGCTACGACGATGAGGCAAGTTGCTAAGAATGAACTTGGACTATACCCCTACAAGTTCCTTCAACTGCACGGACAAACGCCTGCACAGGTGGAAGGAAGAAGAAAAAAACGTCCAAAACTCCTCGAGCGGCAAGACCGCTGCACGACGCTCTTCACTGATAGGAAACTTTTTTCAATTGAGCAGCCTTTTGACTGCCAAAACTCGCGGTTATTGGCTGAAAGTGGTGAGGATGCAGACACCGTTAACAGAAACTCTCATGCAGCTTCCCTGATGGTTTGGGCCGAAGTTTGCGCCACAGGACGGACACGATTGGTTTTCGTTGAAAAAGGAGCCAAGGTCAACACCAATGTCTACGTGAACGACATTGTGATGAAGGAGGTGCTTCCCTAGGCTCAAGACACTCTGGAAATACAACATGGACCTTTCAACAGAACGGCGCACCCGCTCACAAGTCCAAGAAGACTCAGGAGTGGTGCGCAAGGAATCTTCCCAACTTCATCCCTGTTTCTGAATGGCCGACAAGCTCGTAAGATTTGAGTGTTATGGATTACTGCGTTGGTTCATTCTAGAGGGTGAAGCCTGCGCTAAAAGACGCACTACGATTCGAGTATTGAAATCTTCACGGGAAAAAGCATGGAAGGAAATTCCGCAAGCAACCTTGCGTGCCGTCGTTGAGTCCTACCCTAAGCGTCTGAAGGTTGTCATTCGTGCCAAGGAAGATCATATTAGATGATATCCATTTTGCGTGTTAACTAGATTGTTAGTAAATTGTTGAGGAAGTTTCGCTATTCCCTGACAAATTCCCCGTGAGTAATTCGCTTTTTATTGAGTGACCATATTTATGGCGCACCCTATATATATATATATATATATATATATATATATATATATATATATATATATATATATATATATAATGCGTTGCTGAAAGAAGCCTGCTGAAGATTATTTGGCACTGCATGGATATTGAGGAACGTTGGGATACAAAACTATAAGCTTCTCGAATGCTAAATATGAGCTGAGTTGGAGTAGTGTCTCCCAAAAAGGAAATAGAATTAAGTAAAAACACGAATGATTGCGACCAACTGGATAGAGAGCTAGAGCTACCAACATTTGTCATCGACTTGTTTCACAACTTTTCGAGGTCTTTGGTGCTTTTAATTTTTAGCTACTCGATGATTATGACATGATTTAGTCTAATATCGCTGGCGCTTAACACAGGCTTAATCTCGAAGGCCTACACCTGAGGCGCACACTTCGGAAAGATCCGTAAAAGAGTTGGCCACTAACACTTTATCCTCTACAAAATGGGAATGAAGCAATAAAATAGAATAGCATTGCTGTTGAATCCAATAGCCCTTACTTTTATAAGCACGCAAAAAGACTCAGAACGAGCGCAGTCGCGCGCTCGGTCGGTCCTGTGCGTCCTCCACCCCACTCCGCAGGCCAACGTCCTGGACGAAGAAAACCCATAACGGCTAGAGGCTATTGCACCCAATCTTTAATCGGCCGAAACTCTCTTCTTTGCATGACGCGGGTCGAGATGTTTTTTCGTATTTGTGAGGCAGAGCCGCTTCTGACCATTCACACCGTTTCTGCCATTCACACCTACCTTTGGGATAGTCTCTCGGCAAGAGCCTTCTCTGGTTAGCATGCAACTATATAGAGAAACACTGCTTGTAAAATTCTTGCAACGCCCACCTCGTCTAAACGCTTGCATGCCTTCATTCGATTCCTGTATTCTTTACCAAACACCTCGACTCCGTTGTAGGGCGCAGTGATTTTCGCCAAACTAAAAAAAAGCCCAAAGCTAAATCACGCATTCAGCATGAACAGAGACAACGACGATACTAGCAAAGAGCCCTTCTCTACCTGAACTCCTTGGCTAGCTTGCTCGTCTTTCTGATTTGATTCTTTACCTCCCTCTGTGTCAAGCTCTCTGGATAAAACACCTCGCCTGTGAGTGGATCGATCTGAAAGAAGCAAAGCAAACATGCCATGCTGCTTGCACGCTTTGGAAAAACAACTGCTTAACATGCCTTAGAACAATTTACATTACGTTCTCAAGATATTTATTGTTCGCCAGAAGGTGAACATAAGAACACAGCGTTTGGAGCTTCACATAAAACCTTATTTCAAAGTGAGGAAAAGCAGCAAGTTTTGAGTATATTAAAAGTAATGGTCGTTCAGTCGTCCAGTACATCGCGATTCTCATTTGATTGACAGTCAAGTTCATACTTGCGTGCCGCTGCACACTAATCAACGGTAGTATAGCGTAAAGAAAAGGAAAGAAATGTGCAAATGCAATCTGTAGAAATAGAAAGAAATCTGTAGAAAACAGACGTATCCTCACTTTGCAGTTTCAAACTAAGCAGCATTTGCACAATAAATCAAAAGAAAATCGCGACGATCTGCACGAGAAAGAATCCCAGAAATATAATACAAACTTTAAACGTTGTGTTCATATTTTGGAGTGGAAGAATTATAAATTTTCTAAGAAAATAATAGTAAATTTTCCCAAGAAACATTTCATTTTAACCTTATCAGATATATAGGATATATATATATTCATATATATGTATATATATATATATACATATATATCAGGTGAGACTCGAACCCACACCACTTGGCATTCGGCACTGCGGCGAACTTATTCAGGTCCCGTCAGAATTTAGCCACCGTAAGCACACATCAATGATGCACGGAAGCGCCCGCACTTCCGGCCCAGTCAGACTAACCAATGGGGCACCTATGTTACCCTCCGAATGCAGAGTATAAAGACAGCGCCTTAAAAAATTCCACTCAAACCCTAGCCCTCTATTAGGCGAAGCTAGAACTTTGGTGTAGCTGTCTGCAGTAGCTTTTCACTATCTTTCCTAAAAAAAAACGCGCATGACGTTTTCCAGCGCTGGTGAGCTTCTCAGATATGGTACCCCTTCTCGAATGCCACCCTTGACGTTGACGGTGACATCTCTGCAGAATGGTGAGATCTTGGTGGTGAATCGCTGTAGAGCTCTCGAATAACAGATGCCAGGAAAGGGTCCCAGACCGTACGTCTCGAGAATGAACACCACTACGAGAGTCTGTACCCTTCAAAGAGGAGGGGATGAAAGCTTACCATGAAATTGCACAGTCTCATAGCGCAATAGTTTCCAAATATCGAACATGCAAAAAAGGGAATACACTGCTTCTTAGGTGCAGAATCAGGTATTCGATTCCTTGCCTCGCAGCATTTTTGCACACTCGATGTTCGGAAGGTATTGTCTCGTGCGGACGAGGTGCGTAGCGTTCGTATCGGCTCGTCGTGGGCGCCGCGGCAGCGCGCCCAGGTGCCCATGCGCGGCGGGACAACTCCCCGATGGAGACCATCGTTGGCGGCCCTACGACAGCGGCCCGACGGACGAGCGGGGCACACAGATCGACCAGATTTGCCGCGACTGCAATCCTTAACGTATTCAGAGGGTTTACAAACTCAGTGTAAAGATTCATGTTGGTGTAAAACTAGCACAGTTGTATATCAGAATTTCGAGCTCTATCTAGTGAGCTCCACCTCAAGATTGTCACTACCACGGTGCAAAATTCTTGCAATTTGAATCCAACTAAAAATTCTTCGCAAACCTATTAGGAAGCTGTGCAAGATATATTTCCGGGCTAAAATTTCATACACAATTCAACTACATCGTCGAAATACCTTCTAGAATAGGTCATTTCTTGAAAAAATTGTGTGTATTACACCGGCGGAGACATGTCTCCGAGCCAACATTCTACGATGAACTCAATTACGAAGTTTATATCCACAAGTTTTTGAATTTTCATTGTTACACAACACGATTAGCTCTCAAAATCAAAGTGGAGTGTCATTTAAACTTGATGTCCTATATAATCCCACCATATTCTATATAAAAAATATCAGAAAATGGATACTTCAGAGGTCGAGGTCATGTTTATTAATCGGTCCCTGCTTGCTGCCAGCGAGCCTTGGAGGCAGTGCCACCAAGGGCTCCAGGGGTCATTCTTATTAATAAGTTCCTGCTTACCGCATTCATTACCTTTATAAATGGACCGCATAGTGAACCAGCATCAATTCTCCATTCTACAGTCAATCATTATGAATATAAGCTTCGTAATTGAGTTCTTCGTAGAATGTTGGCTCGAAGACATGCCTCAAACCGTGTTACACCCACAATTTTATTTTTATTTTTTCAAGAAATGACCTATTCTAGAAGGTATTTCGACGGTGTGTTTGAATTTTGCGCAAAATTTTAACCTTTAAATATTGTTTTCACAGTTTCGTAGCAGGTTTCCGAAGAATTGTATTGCTTTTAAATTTGAAGAATATCACATCAAAGGTAGTGTTGATAATCTTGAGGTGGAGCTCATTAGATAGAGCTTGAAATTCTGACATACAACCGAGTTTGTTTTACAACAACATGAACCTCTACACTGGTCTTGTAAGTCCTTTGAATCCGTTAATGATGGCAATCCCAACAAATCTGGTCGACCTGTGTGCTCCGCTGGTCCGTCCGGCCGCCGTCGTGGGGCCGCCAACGATGGCCTCCGTCGTCCGCCGCTCGTGCGAAGGGTGTCACAACGCGGGCTGACGCCGCAGGTATGACCACCTAACGCGCGGTCGCGGCGCCTACGACCAGCCGATACGAACGCCCCCTCCCGTGCGAACGTGCTATTCCATATAGTAAACCACGCCTAAGGACTTTGTAAGAATGGAATATACTTTCTCCTAATTGAAGGATGAAGATTCTCGGTGTGGTATCCGTTTTAGTCGTTCACACATACGTCTGAGACCCTGAGTAGCAAGCGCTGGCTTGGGTTCGATGACCGACTGCTTGTGTATCCGCTCTCCCACCTCTTGTAATTTCTCCCTATCCTATAACGGTGTAGATGTATCTGATCGTGCTGAATCCTGAGACCATTTGTTCGCACAGCTGTCCTTCGTCTGGCATTCTGACGACCTTATCCTGGATGACTCGGATGAATAACATCCAGGTCACGTACAGCAAAGCAGATTGGGGTGGGGGTTAGAGACGGGATAGTTGCCAGTATCGTGAACTGATCCCTACAGCCGTGTGCACACTCCGCGCTAAGCTTCAGTGTGACTGCCGCAGTGTGACTTCGCCACTCCGCGCTAAGCGGAAGTGTGCACGCCGATCATACTGCGGCAGCGGATGCCGCAGTAAGGGGGCGTGCATACTTCCGCTGCCGCAGTGCTGCCGGTAGCGGCCGCAGCGGCAGTGGCAGCGAGGAATGACCCGGGCCGTATGCTATTCTCTCCCCAACCGTCCCCGGCCAGGTATAAAGCGGTCTCCGCCCACATCCCCCGTATGCACACCATTCGCCATCGATTTTTCGCGCCGGGTACCGTCCCCGAGTCGGGCGAGAATAGCATACGGCCCCTTATCTGTACAGCAAAACGATAATGCTGGAATCTGGTACAGCCCCGGCAGAGCTAGAGGTTCTTATCGTCAGTTGTTCGGATCTAATCGTGTCGGGATAAAGTGCTGCACGATTCTTCTTACGTATCGGTTTCTTCTTCTTCAGTGTTTGTCCCGCTTCATGGCGGGTCCGCTTTCCTGGTGCCATGTCGCCATGTTTCCCGATCCCGTGCTAGATCAGGGTGGATACCAGCTACTTTAAAGTCCTTGTGTAACGTATCAGCCCAGCGCTGCTTCGGACGCCCTCTAGGCCGTTTTCCAGACACTTCGAAGTTGAGGCCTATCTTACGGACGCTGTCTTCGTTTCCACGCAGAACGTGGCCGTACCATCGCAGACGTGTTTCGCGCATCTTGTCCGCTATCGGCGCGACACCGAACTTCTGCCGAATAGCTTTGTTTCGGATGCGGTCCAAACGCGTGACTCCAGCCATTCAGCGCAGCATTTTCGTTTCCATTACGCTGAGGCGACTTTCCGTTCACTTGTCGCAGGCCAGCACTCAGCACCGTACATCGCTACCGGCCGGCTGATGGTTCTATAAATCTTCAACTTTAAGCGCTCTGGCATCTTCTTGTCGCAGAGTACTTCTCACTTCAGTCAAAGTACGCCACTTGGACCGAGCTGCACTCACCCGTGAGTTCACTTCAACCATCAGATTGCCATCAGACGCTATTGTTGACCCCAGGTACTTGAAAACCGATGTACGTGCAAGCTCAGTGCTGTCAATTTTAGTGGAGCCGGACTCACTTACGTCAGTCGCTAGCTACTCGGTCTTCCTGACGTCCAGCTTGAGCCCGAACGTCTCCAAGCGGTCGCACCAAGCTTGCACCTGCCGCTCTAGTTCACCTTTATCTATGAGCATTACGTCATCAGCATATAGCAACGTCCAAGAGACGGGCTTCTGAAGATCTCGCGTGATGGCATCCATGACGACATCAAATAGAAGCAGGAAAAGTTCAGAACCCTGGTGTACCCCGACAGAGATGGGAAAGTCCGTCGAGGTTCCTGCTGCAGCTTGCACACGACTCTTTTTACAAGAGTAGCCGGACGATTTCACGGAATCGTCTATCGAGGATTCGCTCGAAGATCTTCATGCTATGCGAAAGCAATCGAATCGGACGGTAATTTGAGCGGTCTGCAGGGCTGCCCTTCTTCTTCCAAATCGGGATCGTCGTACTTTCTTGCCAACCATAAGGCACCTTCTTCTTCGCTACAATCTGGTAAAACTTGGCCAACCACTCAGCAGAGTACCAGAACTTCGACTTTCACACATCAGCTGGCAAGTCATCTGGACCAGTAGCCTGCCCGGTCTCATCTTTCTCAGAGCCGCATCGGTTTCCTCCACGGTGATCTTGTGAACGGGGCCGTGGATAGAAGCCACAGAAGGGTCGGCCGGATGAGGGAACATTTCAGTTGAAATGCCCTCGAAATAATTGCATCATCGCTTCAAGACCTGTTTGCGCCCTGTCAGAAGACGACCGTTCTCATAATTGATGTCAAAGAACTTCTCTATATCCTCGGATTGGCGATGGCGGTCTTTCGCAAGTCGGCACAATCACCGTTCATCATTGCGCGACTCGAGTTTTTCGTAGAGATCATTGTAATGGGTGGCTTATGCAACCACCACCGCCTTCTTGGCAGCTTTTTTCGCTTCGTGGCACTTTTGCCAGTTATCGGCTGTCTTATCGCCGAGAAACACATGATAAAGCGCTTTCTTCTCCCCAATCTTTTCTTTCACATCGTCCGCCCACAGCCATGCCTGCTTTTCGACCTTTCGTCCAGGCTTCGTAACGCCAAGTTTCATCGACAGTTGTGACTGTCGGCAACCGTACGCGAGAAATCACAACTGCTTCCTTCTCTCTCATTCGCCACCACTTGATTCCTGCTGCATCGCATCGCTCGACTGCTTCTGCCTCGGTGGCGCGATCTTTAAAGTGCATATCAGCGGACGATGCTGTGGGGCGAGTGTTTCATACGGCACGATCTTCGCGTCTTCTTCGGTCGCGATCTTTTACAAGGACGAAGTCTATCTGCGTCTTGGTGTTCCCACTATAGAACGAGATGAGGTTGGAGTCGCGTTTACGAAACACGGTGTTCATTATGGTGAGGTTATGCGAATCCGCATACACAAGGATCGCTCAAAATCTGCGTTACGCGATCAGTAACCAAATCCACCATGACAGCTGTACCCGTCTTACGTGCCCATTAAGATCACCAGCGACAACGAAGGTGTCTCTCGACGTTACCTCTGCTGTCTTCTCGTCAAGCAAGCTCCAAAACTCATCATTGGCTTGATCTGAACAGCCAGTCTGCGGAGCATAGGCAGAGAAGAAGTGGAAGAGTCGCTCCTTAGCGGCGACAACGATCGTCATCAGTCGATCGTTAAAGCGCTCGACACTTACAATCCAGTCACGAAAACGTTCGGAGACGATTACTCCGACACCGCTGGTGGTCCTGGGACTTCCACATAAAACGGTCTTAAAGCCTCTTCCTATGTTCCTTGACTTGCAGCAGGACAACCTCGTCTCCTGCACCGCACAGAAATCAACTCTTTTACGCTCCAGTGCTTCTACAACTCGCACGAACGGCCCGTTAACGTACCCACATTCAGCGTTGCCACGCGGGTCCTGCTTACGTTACGGGACTTTCGTACTAGCTCAGTTGCCCCCCCCCCCATGCCGTCCTCGCATCAAGGACCCTCGCATACTTTTCACACTCGCCGGGCTTTGCGAGTGCGCGTCGCCTTCCGCGGACGTCGTAGATCTCGAGAAGCTTGAATGTCATACACCATGTGATGCGAAATAGGTCTTCATAGGCCAGCCTGTCACCAGGGCCTGTCGCCTGCATTCGAATGTCCGTGTTTGGCTTAGCTCGCAGAGCGAGCAGTTTCCAGTGGCACCGCGTGGAGGAACGGACATAACAATAACAATAACATCGCCACCTTCTTACGTATCGGCTTGTCATGCCTGATCTCATAAGGAGAAGAGTGGGTATGGTCATCGATTCTGGTGACACAAGGGCAAGTGGACGTGGCTAATGGAGGGGTCGGAGTACTAAATGTTGTTGACCTTCTCGATTAAACTTCCACAGAAGTCAATGACTCCATCCAGGCCTTGAATAGCGACCACCTTCGTCAAACAGGTTAGCGATGTTAGATAATGGCAAGCGGGTCGGAAGACTAAAACAAATCAAGCGAACTAACAGCGAAGAGCTCACCTCAACATCATACTTTGCTTCGCGCTCCTCGAATCTGCTGTACTTCTCTTCCATCCCTTTAATGGTGTACATAGCTCGAAGCTGGCCCACTTTGAGCCCCTCCAGCAGTTCTGGGCTAGCTCTCCCGAAGTCACCTTTCGCCCCACGTGCCATCTATTTCGAACCTGAAGTGTAGAGGAAGAATACATTACAGCGCCTACATCGTACAGGCGATTATTAAATAGCGGGCCACTGAACCTTCCATAGGCAAGCGTGGTCCCAAAAAAGAAAAGCTTTATCGTAAGATTATGACGACTATACAGGCAGGAGCAAACTGAAGAATATTACAGTGTGGAAAAGCCCTTAGCAAGGTTAACACTCCTTAGCAGGCGAACAACCCTTTCAACCATAACGCCGTAATGTTAAAAATCGAACAGTCTAGTGCAAAGCATTCTGGTAACAACAATTAACAATGATTCTGAGAACATGGCTAATGAAAAGTTAATCGCACACATAGATATTGCAGAGTACACTACCTAGGTGCTCTGGTGACCAGATCAGATAGAAATTGACAAAAAAGAAAGCTAAATGACGAAACACCTCGAATCAATTAGTCCTAGACAGACAGCTACACTACGCTCTAGTTATCTACTGAATAGGATCATGAGGAATGGTCTCGAGGATGGTTCCTATCAGCCTGTGCTCAGAGCCGATGTCCACTGTCAGCTAAAGAACTCTTATAAAGTGAATAAATATCTAATAGTGCGTTGCTAAATGTAGATTACTCTTTAAAAGCACAAATAACCGTGGACGAGTTTTAACGCGGTGCTGCGAACGTATACTCCCGTCCAGATCATGCATTTGTCGGCCTTTCAAAAAGTAGCGTCCACCTTGATGGACTAGCCAGTACGAAGAAAGGTGCTCGAAGTTCTTTTCTACCCTGATTTTCAACCGAAAATGGTATACGCGCCATCTCGGTTGCATCTGTGTCCATGGTATGCGCCACTAGTTGGTGCATATTGAGGTTTCCTAACAAGGGAACTGTCTCAACGGTACGCCAGAACGGCACGAACGAATACTATAGGAGGAATCTCCGTCCTCCAAATGGTAACAGAACATGCATTATTTTTGCCGAATTCTGGGGCAAATGAGTAAAAGGGTATAATGGTTAAGGATCCTCAGTGACGAGCTTACCGCGGCGGCGCCAGGAACAAGTGTCGTGGCCTCGGTGGCGCAGTGGTAGAGGGGTGCGTCATGATCGTGGCGTGGAGGGTTCTGTTCCCCAGCCACGCCGTGTTTTTGCACTTTTACCATAGTATCGCATTTCCATATAGATTTCCATATCTGAACTTCTTTTTTGGAGTTTGCTGCAGCAAGATGTTTTCACTACTTATTCCTTGTCGACATTTCATGGTGCACCAGCAATGCGCCAAATATGCAAAATACGATGATGCATGAAACTTTCACGCCAATCAATGGTTCTCACTGTCAAAGTAAAAAATTTTGACGTGGGAGCAACATGAAACAGCGGGAGGAAGCTAGAAAAATGCTTCCAATGCAATTTATTAGTGTCGGGGGGGGGGGGGGGGGGGGGTGGGGGTGAGTGCCACCACAGTGTACTCACAATGTAGGAGGGGACCTCATGATCTGATGATCTGCCACTATATAATTTAGCTGCCCGCGCTGTAGATGATGAGGCGTATCTCACGCGGGTTAGAAACCTGCATAAGGATTCATAAGGATTCCTAAGGATTCGGCAAAAATAAAACATGTTCTGTTACTATTTGAAGGGCGGAGATAATTCCTATAGTATTCGTTCGAGTAGCTACATACAGCGAGTGTAAGTGCATCCTTATCTCCTTGTTTCGATTACAGATCCGCGTTTTACCTGCTTCCGAATTGGGCAAGGGTGCGAACTACAGGATGTAGGCGATTTTGTCACAGGCGCGTCACTCGAGCCACACCCTGAAGTCCCTTCCCCTGCCCAAACCTGCGCTCTCCTCCGCAGCCGCGGATTCTATGCAGCTGTGCAGTCGCCTTGTGAAAGCATCGAATTAATTTCATTTGGAACAACTGTAGTGTATGCTTCTTCTAAGCATAAATGGTCGTTTAATGTACCTCGTACGTCACATTTCGAATCTCCTACCAAGTTCTCCTTCCTCTATTCATAATTTTAATAATTTTGTGATAGCTTTAACAGGAAGCAACCAAAACCTTACACCATACTGCAATAATAAAGAGCCCATTAAATATGGTAACAACCACGAGAAAATGCCTTGAAGATTCACTTACTATGCACTCTAGCCTTAAAACTTCTATTCTAAATACATTGCATCAGACAGCTGCACAAATTAGGTTAAAAGTTTTTTTTTCACGTTCGCCACTCTTATTCCCACAACAGTGCTCCCGGTCGATAACTAGTCCGAAATCGGGAGGCGCCAATGACTCCGGGGCTCGTGTCCTTCCGAGTGCCACTACATTGCTCCAATCCGCAGCTGGGCCCTACGCCGATTGGCGATGGAGCGTGGAAAATTTCGAGCGCCCTGCTCCTTCGTCCGCCCCTCTTCCCCCCCCCCCCCCCCCCCCCACCTCCCTCCCCGACTTTCGTCACTTATTCATTATGTCCTGCCAGGTGAAGCGTTTTACTACTGTTGTTTCCACAATTCGAGTTCGTCTGTAGGGATTGAGTTAGGAAATGAAGAATCAGGCAAAAGAAGGGCTCCAGGGTGTGGTGCATCCATGCTGCTCGTGTGGAAACTGCTTTCGTCGCTCAGGGGAGTCAGCTGCTGGGTTCTACACTCTCCGAACGCAGAAGCGCATACAGCTGGAAAAATGCGCAGAAAATTCCAGAAAATTAGGTAGACGTCAAAACCCCCCAAATCTTAACCAGTCAGCTGAAATCCAAAAATGCCTCACCACAGAAAAACCCAACCCTGACTTCCATCGCATCAAGCGACGGAAGTCACTATCCACTGCGCCACGATCCGATTGCGGTGACGGCTATCGCGGAAGTACAAGCCTCAGCGCAGTGATGCGCCTCGATCGAATGTTCACATGGACCTCGACGAGATCCACGACGCAACTGCAGCAGGCGCACGCCACAGTATCCCGCAAACAGCACATCAATGCCGAGTTTCAGATTGATGCAATGTAACGTTTTTCTGTCCTCCATTGGGGTCCTGTCAAATCAGCCCCCAATCCCCCATCGGAGGAGGCTCGTGATAGACGGACATACGCCCCAGATCTTGTCACGCCATTGTGATCGATGTCGTGTACGGCGGTAAGGCCTAAGGCATCTGGCATACCTCCGAGTCGCTCCAGCGATTGTCCGAATCGCTGCGCATTGCACAGCAATTGCAATCGCTGCAGCTGTGTCGGTCCGTGGAAGGCGGGCGTGGCGGGGTGGGCGATTGGTCAGGTGAGGGATCCCGACGCGATTCCGGCTCCGCTCAAATCGCTCCTGCGACAATCGCTGGAGCGACTCGGAGGTATGCCAGATGCCTAACAAGGGAAGCCTGTGAACTTCCTCCAAAGATTCTCGACGAGACCTACATAGTCTTGTAGGGCATCGGACGAGGATCACAGACCTGTGCTTCGTTTTTACTACGGCCCACTGGGTGGTCCGAAAATGGCAAAAAAAGTGGTACCACTTCAGGGCGGACTAATAAGGCATAAGTGGCATCTGGAATGGCCCTGTCGTGCTCAGAACTTAACCTACAAAACTTTTGGAGCTGAAATTAAAGTTTGATTATAGTAACATGGGATGATGATTTACGACGTTTCCTGGACGAAGCTGCAAGGTATAATCAAGTGACTTATTCGCAATAGTAGTGGCAGCGGCTGGAGGACTCGACAAGCATTGATTTGACCCACCATCAAGACATGCTCATTGGTCTTCGGATTTCTTTGCAGACTGCTTTTTTATTCTTTTCGCAACTTTCACAATTCTACTAACTGTTACCAAGTACAGCATATTTTATGCACCTCATGATATTTATCTAGCTGTGTATTTCTTCATGAGCATTTTCTGTACACTTACCGGAGACGGATCAGGGCACTGCAGATAGGAGCACTTGTACCCACTCCCTCAACTCTGGAGATCGAAAAAAATCTTTCGTCCCAAATTCACCTGTAGGGTTATCTGGGATGCAGATTACCAATCTGACAACCATTTTCGTTAAAACGATGGATGGCAGAAGATTACAATGGGTATGTGTAAGTACCGATGTGTACGCAGAATAACTGGCACTGCTGCCTTTCACGACTGTAGAGGTCAAAGAGAGGAGGAAAGGAAAAATTTCGCCCAAACATCGCCCACGCGGGTTATTTGGGGTGCTAATCACGGATATGATGCCTGTTTTTAAAATATCGGTATATTACGGCAGGTTACGGTAGATATAGGTGACCAAAGCTGTCCACGTTAGTGGGACCGCTTCTTTCTCCAATGTGGTCAGACTGATTTTCCAACCTTTGACTTCAACCTTTGATGGAAAGTAGTGCAAGCAAAGTGATAATTTAGAAAAAGAGTGACAGATTCGTGGTCAGCGGCTTAAATAATTCCCATAGGCGGTCTGCGCAAAATCGGTAATTATGAATTGGTCGCCCTTATTCCACTACCCAATAATACGACACCCAACCGCAGCCAAAATGTACTCTTCAGTTGCAAAAATGGGAGCAGACCATGGAGCAAATCCCGTAACCTCCGGAATCGAACCCTAGACCCCCTCGTGCAAGTCCGCCTCGCATCTACTCGGCCATCCAGTCGCTACCGCCAAATGAATCACTTGAATGTACCGTTACAAATGAATCACTTGAATGTACCCTGCAGCTTCGTCCAGGAAACGTCGTAAATTATCATATTAAAAAATAAAATCAATAAAATCAATAAATTATCATTAAAAAATAGCCAGATGGTAATTAATGAAGTAGTTAGGTTTCCCTTTTTTTAATTTGGTTGAATGTTAATTTTGCTGTTGTATTTGACGGCTACCTATTTGTTCCAGGTTTTCGTTGACGTTGAAGTGCACCTTCGAGTGCATTTAAATAAATAAATAAATAAATAAATATTACTATAATCAAACTTTAATTTCAGCTCCAAAAGTTTTGTAGGTTAAGTTCTGAGCACGACAGGGCCATTCCGGATGTCAATTATGCCTTATCAACCCGCTCTGAAGCGGTACCATTTTTGCCATTTTCGGACCACCCAGTGGCCCGTAGCAAAAACGAAGCACAGCTCTGTGATCCTCGTCCGATGCCCTACAGGACTGCATAGGTCTCGTTGAGAATCTTTGGAGGAAGTTCACGGGCTTTCCTTGTAAGGCATACCACCGGTGACGAGTCGCGGCCACAGTGTTCGCGGGTAGCTACGCAGTTCGTAGCTACCCGCGCAACACTGTAGCCACGACTCGTTGCCGGTGGTATGCCATAGGCCTAGGAGCTGAATCCCCTTGTTTTCCTCTCCCTACTTCGCCACGGCGCCAGCCGTAATTCCGCCGAGCGTTATAGTAAGGTAATGGGGCCGCGGAAAACTCGTCCGCAGTTTTATGCGTTTAATGGCAAGTGTAAATTAAGTTCAAGGGCAAATTTTTACTAACCTTCTCATTCGGCTGCACTTCGTTGCTAATCCAAGCGAAGGCAATTGGTCGTCGCAGGCGGACACTGTACGAACCCGAGGTGATCTGACCAATTCGCTGGAAATTTCTACCTTAGTGCGATAAATTCGCAGACATCAGCTATCAAAAACCGATGTTAATCAATTTCCGTGGTAGTGAAGTTCTGAAGTATATATTAGGCCTAAATAATGATTTGTTGAGCCACCTTCCGCCTTCGTCAAGGCTTTCCGTTGCCAAACCGACCTTCTAATATTATACAGGCTGCACTAAACGAAAACGTTAGAAATAACAACACATCATAAGATTTAATAAGTTTGTATACAAAATGTCAACAATGATCTAGGGAACTGAACAGCATCACTTGTATTTTATATGGGCTTCTTTGCTGCGAATGCCGGGGCGAAGACTACGAGGAAAGGCATCGACGGTGCGCCGCGAGTAGTCTACGTCGATTTCGTACTATGCTCATCTGGAAGAGGTGACGGTTTCGTCAGAACGTCGGAGAGCGGTCATCTTGGTCTTGAAGTTGGCGGCGTTCCGGCGGGTACTGCGGATGCTCAACCCTGCCTCTGCAGCTTCAACCAACACTTCCACCTTCTCTCCTTAAGATCCTCTGCATAGCTTCACAAGCTCGGGGGTCAGTGGCAGTTGCCTGACGCTCGCTCTGCTCTATGCTGGCGTATTAGCCCTATGGGGTTCTGGAGACTGACGCCTCTTGGTGGTCTTCAAGCTCTCGCCTCCCTTAGCACTATCGCGGAGATGGTACACGAAGTGGTCGTATTCCTCGTCGATGTTGTCCATAACGGTATCTTTCCAAAGACCGGCAAGAAAGGTGTAAAGGTCCCAGTTGGTGGTCGTTCTTGGACTCCTCTTCTTGAACTTCGCGGCCTTCTCTCCTTGACGCAAAGAGCGGAACCTTGCGCGAAAGAGGCGGTGGTCCGATCCCGTGTAGAACTTGGGGACAACGGAAACGTCGGTCAGGCAATACTTGCGATTGAAGATGATGTGGTCGATCTCATTGTGGAACTGGCCACCGGGGGATTTCCAGGTCCATCGTAGGGAGGGAGGCTTCTGGAACTGTGAGTTTCCATGGATGGTCTTGGTCGACATGATAAACTCAGACAGCCTTTCACCTTGCTCGTTCCACTCCAAACCGTGGGTTCCGATGTGAAGTTCTTCCGGCGACTTTCGCGGTCCGATCTTGGCGTTGAAGTCGCCGACGATCACCTTGTAGAAGGTGTGATCTTTCTTATAGAACTTTTCCAGCTCCACGTAGAAGGCTTCGACCTCTTCGTCGTCGTAGTCGGATGTTGGGGCATACGCGATGAATACAGTTAAAGCTGGCACGGAGCCACATCGCTTCATTCGCAGACGTCCGATTCGGGTTGTCAGAGACTCGTACGAATCGATGTTCATGGGTAAGTGCGTGTTGACGAGGACACCAACGCCGCCTACTCCCCTGCTGTCGCATGTTTCGAGGAACAGTTCTTCTCCGGAGTCGTAGGCGGCATGTAGTAGGTGGTGTCTTCCTGTTTTCTCGTCTCGGTCAGTCCGATGACGTCGTACTTGATCTTCTTGGCTTGCATCATCAGCTCTTCGGGTCGAAGGAGGCGGTGGTCCGACCCCGTGTAGAACTTGGGGACAACGGAGACGTCGGTCAGGCAATACTTGCAGATGAAGATGATGTGATCGATCTCGTGGTCGAACTGGACCCCAAGGGATCTCCAAGTCCATCATAGGCTTCTGGAACTGTGGATTTCCATAGATAGTCTTCAGTATATGGTCGCTTTCGTTCGTGTTTCACTCCCCTATCCTCCACCCGGAGACGCCTGCAACAAGATGCCACCCCAGATCTTAAAGCAAGGGATCCCGAATGTTCTCTATCGAGGAAAATCCGTGGCGAGATCCGTGGCATCCCGTATAACAGCAATTTAGGAGAGAAAGGAGGAAAAGTCAATATTCCAAAACAAAACACTATGCTTTTTTATCAACTGTCAACAGATGCTAAATAGTAGGACATATCGATCAGTGCTAGCAAATTTCAGAAAAGCAGACTCGTAGTGGAGGCGCCTTCAATATATCTATCTTTATTATCAGCATATTAAATCGGATACATTAGAGAAAGCGTTCAGAAACAAACGGTTTCAGTCTCATTCAAATCTAAAGTCGCTGTAACAGAGTTCATAAACTGCTACGAAGATGCGTTGTTGCGCTTCAAACCCTTGTCCCAGGAGGAACTCCAATTGGCGACGCAATTTTGCGAGCGATACTGCCTACACGTTCACACTTCCGAAGCTGTTTCATTCAGCGATTCTTCCTCGACGTCCTAGCATTGGTCGGCCTATTCTTATTCTTCCATCTTGTCGGGGCGAACAATATAAAATTTCAACCACTCCTGCTATTAGAGGCCACATAGTTGTCTACCGCGCTGATAGTGCGCATGTTAGAACAGCGAGATTGCAGCTATCAAGAGCTTTGAATATTCAGTGAAAGTCGAACCTCCTCTTGACCTTCCCGGCGAACCACTTCCATTCCAAACGGAAGATTTTTCCATTCCAAAGGCACTTGTGCATTGTCGGCAGGATCGAAAGTGAGCAACGCTAGTTTGCGATCAAATGTCTGCTTGCTCAGCTCCAGAGCTGCAGATCTTCCGATGAAATCTTCCTTAGTGAAGTCAACAAGAGCTGAATTAGAAGAAATTAGAACGGCTGTACATGCTTCGCTCATACATTAGAAGCCCTTATACTTATGCTTGAATGACCCATTCGAATAGGTAATCGAATGATTTTCATTCGAATTTGAATATTCGAAAAATCGCGTTTTTCGAATGTTTTCGAATTCAAATATTCAAAAAATCCCATTTTTCGAATGTATATGAATTCGAGTATTCAGAAAAATCGCGTTTTTCCAATATATTCGAACTCAAATATTAGGGGGGGGCCAAAAGTAATGAGACAAAATGAAAAAAAATCTTTATCTCCGTATAACTCAATTACAACTCAACGATGCTGAGGAATGTATTTGCCATTAAGGGCAATGACCTTGCTGCCATCGCTCAGTCAACTTCCTGATCCCATCCTTACAGAACTGCTTGAGCCTGGTGTTGATCAACTGCTCGATATGGTTGTCAAGGACTGCTTGGGTTCTTGTGTCCCTTCCGACTAGGAAGTCCTGTAGGCTCAAGTAGTAGTGGTAGTCACATGGGGAAATGTCCAGCGAACACGGTGGCTGAGGCATGTGAACGTAGCTCAGCTGGCCAAGCTTACCCCTGGTTACTTGTTCCCGATGGGGTGCGGCGTTGTCGAAGAGGAGAACCTTCTTGAAGCGCTGCGAATGAATAAGAGCGAGTCGCCGGCCCATCTCTTCTATTTCGTTCACCATGGCCTTGGAGTTCATCGTAGTGCTCTTGGGAAACAGCCTCCGGTAAACCGATCCATGGGCGCAGACCCAAAAGCTCCAAAGATGCTTCTCGCCGTGAACATCTCGCCGAACGAAGGTCGGTAACAGGTCACCAGGCCTCACCCAGACTCGCTGCTTGGCAGGGTTAAGTTAGAAGACGTACTTCTCATCTTGCGTCAATATTGAGCCCAGGCTGCTCGGGGTTGGGAATTGGGGGAGATTTGCGCGACACAGGTCGACTCGTCAGACTGGGGTTTCGGCATGAGACAGGCTGGGGTTTTTGGCATGCTTCTGGAAAGGGCTGAAGTGGTAACTTTTCAGATGGGCTTCAGTAAGTAGCCAACAAACATACAAATACGATAAGCACGAAACCAGACTCCAGCCACGAGATATATGGACACGGCATGGGGTGTCTCATTACTTTTGGCCCCCCCTAATACTCCAAAAACATCAGTACTCGAAGCCAATCGAATATTCGAAATTTTTGCGAGAGCATAGGTATAGTAGTGATACCTCCCAAACCGGACTCAAACGGATTAGTGTCGAGAGTGAGCTCTCGGCCCCAGATCTTGTAGCCGTGCTCCAACCGCATCATATTCATTGTTGCTTGACCGAAGTTCACCACACCATAAGGTGCGCCCGCGCGAATTATCTCCTAAAACCAACCGTCCTTCGTGTTTGCAAACTTTGCTTAGGTCTGTTAATCATTACCTGATACAGCCTAGCTGAATCAGCTCTGTTATGGAAAAGTTCATAGCTGAGCTGACCAGTGGACGTGGAACTACGCGCACAGACCACAGCTACCAAACCAAGTCGCATCAAACGAGTGGAGCGCTGTGGAAAGCCTTCTTCAGACACATCGGACTTGGTAAGCTCTTGAAGAACCTGTAAGAATGTCATTTCTTTCCTTGAAAGCTTCTTGAAGTAATCTTGTTTCGGCACTTGCCTTCTAGCTACTGCATTTCATCAGATAAAAATAGAGACTTAGCCATTAACCAACTCTCACCAACTTAAAGTATCCGTAACATTAACCCGGCTGCCAGCAACATTAATATAGCAATTCTTCCCAGTGAAAAATCTTGAAAGTATACCCTGGCCTCCGCTTTTTTTTGAACACACGAAGCCAGTAGCAAACAACAAAGCGTCTATAAATACATGCACTACTTGATTGGCTACTTCTGATGGAATTGAGCCATCTCCTGCAGCATTTCAGGACGTTTACCTGACCTATAGTGTGAGCTTCAATTAGTCGAAGTTTTTTGTCGCATTACTCCTCATCCAAGAAAGAATTTTCTTGGGTGAAACAGCCTCCAAATTATTGTACGGCGTCAACGTTTCACTTCAAATGGCTCATCAATCGCTCATCCATCACTGATCGCTATTCTGGAACCGAAGCCAGGAACATGTGATAGAGGCAGATAGGCTAGATACACCAGTTACGTTGATCAACAGCAAACTTTAAAGTGATTAATGGCTGAATATTTTCACAAGAATTTGTAGGGCGCTTCTCTCAACAAGCATCTTTATTGAAAGGGAAGATTACTTCAAGTGAAAGCACTAGATTCGACTCAGAATATTAACGTCCCTTTAGGCAGTCACATTGGCGAATCCGTATAATAACAGGTACATGTGTGAAAACGGCGGAGTTCAGCGTGGTGTAGCTGCGGATGTAGTGATTTCGCAATGCAACAAATCAGTAGTCGAATGGCTTATTTGCTAACCTCAAACAGGGTAATTGAACCTGCTTACTAGCAATAAATCTGCGAAGAGAACAGAACACGACCAAGAGCGCAAAGTGAGCAAATGGCAGTGAATGGGTTAGCACGCTGGGTCTTACATAGACCTGTGTGTTATACTTCGGCGACCCTGTTGTCGCCCCTAAGAAAACATGCGCCACCAACCAAGCGAACATTGCAAGACAAGAGCGCATAGTAAGGCTGGAGGACTACATCATCATTACTAAGTCAATCCGAAGAAGTACGCTGAGTACTTCTGCTACATAAGAGTACTATTTACAAAAGTTTGCTGGCAGACCTCAATGTTGAAGGAAAAGGAAACGTAAGCAGTAGGTATCACACAAGAACTACTCACCTGTCTGCTGTTTGGTCCCACCAAAGCTAGCGAAGCCAGGTATTCCGAGACACAATTCACCTGTACGTTGAACTTCTTTTCAGCGGCAGCACGTCGAAGCCTTAAAAACACCAATAGGAAAACATCGGAAATTGGTTTTACTGGCCCATTCTTGAAGGTGGAGAAGGTACGAAATGCTTGGAACCAGCACATAAAAATGAGCCCGTTTTGTTTTAAACAGCATATTAATGTCTAGATCCGGCACTTTATGTCCACAAATGTCTTAATGCAGAGCACGTCAATCAGCGAACGCAAGGACCATCTTATACCTATGCTCATGTTCTCTTTACCCACATACTACAGTCAGGCGACAGTCTGTTGGTAAAAGAGAAGCCGGCGTGAGTACAACCGTCGTTGATCACAGCTTTCCAGCTCAGTTACAAGAAGCAGAAAGGGACAGTGTTCGCAAGAAAGCATCACGTCGTCAGCATAAAACAGCGTCCAAGAGACTGGTTTCATGTGTGCTGATGATCTCGTGAAATAGCTCTACAACAACAAAAAGGAGTGAGAGGAGTGCAGAGCGTTGGGGAAACTTGACAGATATGGGAAACTCTACCGACGTTTCCGCTGCAAGATGCACTCGTCTATTTGAGCAACAGATTACCCACTCAATAAGTTCTTCATGAACGGTGTGTTATCGTAAGGAGAACTATAACTCTACAAGGTACTTGATCAATGGGGCGTCTCCACGTCGAAAAAAGCATGTCTTCTGCTCCCCGCGGTGTATTCAGCATGTGTGCCGCGTGTATGGCAGAGATTGATCTGTATCCAGGTACGAAGATATACCCACTGTCTAAAACTAGCACCTGTTTATACTTCACAACGGGAGCAATTGGTCGGCCAAGCAGATGATACGTATCCCTTTTTGCCGAACGATCACCCAGCAAAAATCGACACGCGTGATTTGCTTCGTCAACCAATCGCTGCCGTCGCGAAGTATGAACAGGCGATGTCACCAAAGCGACGTTATTTAGTTTTCTTGCAAACGTCCAAGCGGTGCATACAACTGGCTGCAGTAAAGAAGGTGGTGAGTGAAGCCACCTGCACGCAACCAACACCTCTTATAAATGAGCGCGTTATCTACATCTCTCCTTTACTTATCAGTGTTTAGCGACAAGCATAGTCTTCTGAAAAGGTTTAATAGATATATCTCTCCCTTCAGTAATACTACGTTCATTCTCTCTTTGGAGAAACTGGACACACCAATAGATATCTCTGCTTTCCCTCTCAGGTTCTGTGAGCATGATGAAGGCCGAACGAGTATTGTCGTGGTGGAAGATCTTCAGCGGCGCGAAAAGACGGCCTTGCCGCGTCAACATTAATCCGGAGCCGATCTTTCCCAGTGGAGGAATCTAAGAATAGAACATACATGTTATCTTCAACACAAATCCTTTATTTTTTAAATTTAAAAAAATGTGAAAAAAATCTATCCCATACTTGCGTGCAGATAGCATAGTTCATCAGTGCATCTGCGTCCTCTCCTTTCACTTCAATCTTTCCTTTCCATGACATATCGATCACCCCACATTTGTTGGTCACCATTTGATATTCGCGACTCAGCGTAGAGAGCATTCCTTCCTCATCAATGTCGAAGATTTGTGGAACCTATTCAACAACGGGGTTTACAAAAGAACAGGGATAGGCTCTAGGTGAATGAAAGCGTGTAGAAAGCGGAAGCACCTCCCAACCGTTGCGAAACAAGAAGTGCCCCTTGTCTCTCTTCAGTCTGCCATACACTCCGCTGACACGATCCGTTGGTCTCCCACCGAGTCGGTTAGTATAGGACCAGTTGTAGAACATCGAATAGGTCTCGCGACTCTTCTCGACGATAAACCTGCAAAATAAGACTGCCATTGTTGCACAAATCATCTTTAGTCAGTGGTGGTTCCGAACCCCCACACAATTGGAAGGATTTGCCATTAAAGGCAGCGTAGAAGCATTTGTTTAATCCTAAACCTTTTCTCTGTTTCGTTTTCCGCCGCTTCTAGAAGCGATACCATAGTACTTCACTCTACCATTGATGCAACGAATATCCAGCACATGATAAGCTGCTCCTGATTACAATGGAACCAGACATACTTCAACAAGCACAATGGCCTCTACTTGGGTTTCGACATAAGACTTCTCGTTTCACTCTCACCTCCTTCTTCGCGTTTGTTGTCAATCATCTCTGCTCATTATAAGACTTGATGACAGCATAACAGCTTCTAGGAACTCAAGCAGCTGAAACGAAAACGCAGAAATGAAGCAGCTGTTTTGGAGTACATTCGTGGTGAGAGATAATCGCTGAGGGATTCGTACAAGCGATGCCAAAATCTGCGGTGCAATGCGACCATCATGCGATGCCAAATCGAAAATATACATGCTGGAGCCCGCGTGAGCCAAGAAACTTGCAAGCATTTCACCTCGCATGTAGTAACACAGAAGGAAATTTTAGCCTCCGCATCGTCCCCACAGTCTGCACTGAATCCACTCAGAAAGAGATCCAGCCGCAGTACCAAGAAGAAGATTCAGCTCTCTACGAGCTTCACCGAAAACACTCACCTTTAGCTCTCCAGCCCCACTGAAAAGTGAAAAAGCAATCGCAGTTTCCATGGAGCATTACTCGAATTCGCGTCGCAAAGAAACTGTGCCGTGAAGAATGCTCTTAACACTCCTTCAAAGTAAGGGATGCGCGTTGGAGTACTACTTGGCCAAGGCTTTTGATAAAACTTCATCCCTCCTACTATGCCTCAGTACCATATGGAGAAAGTTGAAACAACTAGCAATACAGAGATAGCGCACTTGTCAGAACTCACTGTCTGGTCGCCCATCTGTCGTATCTGCTCGCATCTGTGTCGAACAGTTCAAGTGGTGGTTCGCCGTCGACCATCCAATCTGCGATGTACCTAAACAGCGAGGTTAATGCAATTCTACGACATATACCATATGTGTAGGTCTCAACCACACTTCCCAGCTTCAGCAGGATCACTGCACATGCACAGATATCGCCCCTGTCCAATTCGTCAAGGAGCAAGATAAGATCCCTCGAGTTGATTTCTCTCATAGATCTCATCAGTACCCCGTAAAAAATTCCTCTGTCAAAAGTCGGCTTGCAGATGACAATTTATTTATTTATTTTTATCTATTCTACCTCCCTAGACCGTAAGCTAACAATCAATTACGCCACTGTCGAGCAGCACCACGAAGTGTATGCAAGCCTCCTTTTTCTCTGTGACAGCCTACGCGGTCGGTTCAAAAGTCGCTGCTGAGTTATGAGGGGGACGGTTAGGAGGTACACCCGCCCCTGCTGGGGTGCGTGCAGTCTTCCTCTTACCCCATTGCTCACCCACCTCCAACCCCCTAGGCTTCACCAAGAGTCTAACGGCTGCCTTACGAAACCGTTGACACGCAAAACAAAAGTTTGCGGTCCGCAGAACAGCGGCGTACCTCCTGACGCCACGCCCCCAGCAGGGGGCGAGTGTACCTCCTGTCGCGCTGCCGAGTTATGAGGAAGGTGCCTCTTTTATGTTCTTTCGGCACTGGGTTGCGCGTTAAGTATGCTGTGTTGTGCTATACTTGCTTGCAGATCTGACATCAATAGATTTGTTTTTACGTTTTGACTGATTGTGTCTTGATGTTGCGCTTATCGTTACGTATCAAATAAGTAAATAAACAAATAGATAAATCTTGTTACGTATCTGCAATCATAACTGCTTTTATGCTGCTTACTGCCCGATGTGGCATAGCCAAGAAATAATTACATGAATGAGTGCAGTTGCGCTGGATCAAGGAAACGTCAAAAGCAAAGCTGGAACGCAACACTGGAAGACTCACTTTCCAATACCTCCACCGCTGCTGACACCATCAAGAAAACCAGTCGACACCCAGTAGTTCTTGTCGAAAGGTCCTACCTTAAACAATAACCTCATGATGACCATGCCTGTCCTTGCTTTCCAACCAACCAGTGGATATCCATCGGCGGTCATGCTGAACACTGCAGCCTTTGCATCAACTTGTGCGCCCTCTACCGATGGAACGAGTTCGATAGCCCGAGCATAGGCCTCTTCCAGTCGACTGAAGTCCGGTTGCACGGCACGGGAACCTTCTGTAATCGACCAGCTTCACATAAGAGATTGTAGTTGAAAGGGAAACTCCCTAGGAAATGGCTCACCTGGAGGCACTCCCTTGCGATACCAATCTTCTCTGAACACGACTTTCTCCATTGGTTCGAAACCCCCAAATATGAACTTGTCGCCGTACTTTCTAATATAAAATGTGCTGTCGTGATCGATTATAGCAGGAGTATTTGGTGGAGTTGAACTTGGCTAAAATAAACAAGGAGACTTTCGTCAGCACATTTGAGAAAGGCAGTTTGGAGGAACGTACCGTAAGCATAGCATACTGATGCTCGGCAATCACCATCGGCAGCTCGTGGCCGGAAAGACGAGCGATGTCGTTGGCCCAAATTCCTCCGGCATTTACCAAATTCCTAGCTGTCACCGATACACCGTTTTCCAGTTCCACGTGCCAATGCCCTTTATCCTTAATAGGTCCAGTTTCAGGACTGTTAGTCATCTTTTGGGAACGGTGAATGGAGAGCGATCTCTCTGATGCCCTAGTGTAACGCAGAGCACTAATGAAAAACTATAGTTCTGGTTTTGGGAAGCTTTATCGAACAAATGAAAGAACGAATAAATTAGATTTCGATAATTTTCGAGCGAATGAACGAACGAATTTATTCGCTCAGCAACTTTTTCGAATGATCGAAAGAAAAATAAGCTACATTTTCGTTTATTCGGATATTCGAATAATCTGCTCGAATCAGGTTGTGTTCGAAGATTCGAAGTTTACTCGGTATTCGAATAAATTTTTCGAACAAAGCTGAAATATTCGATTTTCGAATAATATTTGAATATGGCTCCTTTTCGATGCCTGAATTCTAACGAATATTCGAAAATGTAGAAATATCGAATAATCGAGTATTCGAATAAATTAATAGAATAAGTATTCGAACATATTCGCTAGAGCAGAACTATATGGAATCAAACATAAATCACATTTAATGGGACAATAAAAGAACCCCAAGGGCAATTACCCTTTTCATTTAGTTTTTCGTAACAATGACGGCGAAACAAATACTTGACAATTTCTCTGGTGTTGCAGTGAGCAGCGCTTACACAATAACTCTAGCAAGCCAGGACAAAAGTGCACGCAGAAGGAACAAATCCGATTAATTCTACACTTAGCAAGACGAGAAATGTCACACGTGACCGAAACCAGCATACCCTTTTGAAAACCAGACTGAGAATTGGATATTTCCCATTCTCGATAAGTGGTAATTAGCAGTCAGATAACGCACAGAATCCATAAAGAGGAAGGAGAAAAATCGAAAGTGAAAAAAATAGCTACAAAATCATGAGAACAGGTGGCTACTGGACATAGGTATTAGGGAATAAAACACGGCTCAATGAAAGGACAGCTCCTGGGATCTTGAGCAAATGTAATAAGGATGTCGACTAATTGCTGAAGTAGCCCTCTAGTCATACCTTGTCGTAGCGAACTTGCTTGGGGGTGGAGTTGATCACCTGAGCCCCTCCAGCCTTAGCACCAGTTACCAAGGCTCGATTTAGGCCTGTTGCAGAAATCATGCCATCGTTCGTCGTGTACAGCGCTCCAAGGACCTGAACACAACGTAACATATTTGAGCACCTCTGAGAGAATACCACGACGTCAAACTGTACATACCGATTTCACATCAACAATTGGAGCGATTTCAACAACCTCCTCAGGACATAGTAGAGTAGTTTTGCAAGCATCTCCCTCCTAAACGGAAGAAAAAGATTTAGGTCCGTTAAGAATCAATGCCCACAATTCACGAACCTTATAGTAGTCCCTAGCTACATAACGCTTAAATTCTTGAAGTCGAGTAGGGTTAGTAGCGAGACGAATTGTTCCGCTTCTTTCGAAATTGAGAGCCTAAAATATGTGAACCGAAACCTCGTTAGCATTTATAATAAAAGAGGCATTGCTAACCTCGCCAGTCTCATCTTGAAGTCTGCTATATAATTCGACTGAGTATGCGAGTATCGGTTTATATCTATGAGCAGGATGACTGGCTGAAACAAGCCCTGGCGAGTGGAAAGATGTACCGGTAGGTGCCGCCACTTCTGTAATAGAACCCGTTTCGATAACTAGCAGACTACTGGCTATTTATTTCTTTATCGCATGTGGATACCCACAACGACAGAACGTTTTGCAGTCAACTGTCGAAACGATGACAAACGAGATGTACAAAACGAGAACCAACGAAAACATATGTGTGCGTGATAGAAAAATAACAACAACATCATCCTAATGAATCAAGCTTCGAAGCACCTGTGAATGAGCTTTCTATGCCGCGAAATTGAGTTTTGCAGAGTTCATTTCTCTTCGGGAACTCCGAACTAGCTCTTCGAGTAAAAAGAATGCTCGCAAACGAAACTCTGCCTTAGGAAAACGAATTTAGATCCCGCAGGCGCGCACATTTGAACATAAAGTTGTGAAAATTTTGTCATGAGCATACTTTCGAAGAGATCATCATCATGTAGTTTCTCAAGATATTATGCGAATAGGAATCGGGTGAAAAACAATACTCTCAAACCTTCGATTTTGAAGGAAAAAATGCGAAATTGCCCCAAGTCAAGGAACCGCACCCTGACCATGCGCCATTGATACGCCGTCAATCTCTCTGTTGCTTACTCCTGCATGTTTCACCAACTCTCTTACCTTCACGTAAGCTACACACAGATGGTGGCAGAGCAATTCCATAGTAAACCTTCAGACCCCTAGTTCGTTGGATTCAAGAACTTTGCAGAAATGAAGCCCTCTTTCTACTATATGTCGAATGGAGACTCACAGCGGTATTCAGTTTCGCCATTCAGACATAGGCATGTGATGGTTTCTGGTAGGAACAAAAAAATGGAGAGCGAAACACCAAGGGAGGTGCGGCTTGACAAGTAAAAGGCTGCAAGCCTTCACAGGTCAGCAAAAACTCAAGATGCAACAAACGCTTTGGAGGAATAACAACACTTACCAGCCCTTACCACAACCATCTCCAATCCCTCTGGTGTCTCTTACAAATTCGGACACACAAGATACAATATCAATACCAAAAAACCTTTTCAGTTCCTTTCTTATACTGAAGGATAAAAAATCTAAAGAACGCGGGGATAGTGGCATCTCCGATTGCTTTTCTCTAATCCTTCATTACCAACTTTAAACTGGCGCATGTGTTAGGAATCAACGACCAGAAAAGGGGTCTAATTGGGTAAACAAGAAGTGTGTCCGGTATGAGCACCACGTTAGGGCTAAACAGAAGAATCCTACATTTCTTCACTTGTGTAATAGACGCACGAGTTTCTAAAGCGCTTGATAATGAGCTCAAAATGGGATCCGCACCTTCTTTTTCGAGCAGAATTACGTCTTTAATATCTCTTTTCGTAAGATGGTAGGCCACAGAACTGCCAGCTACTCCACCGCCCATCACCAGAGCAAACACATTGTGTGTTGATTGGCTTCTGAAAAGTGTAACATGAATGAAAAATAATGAAAACTATGGCAGGGACATGGCTTTAAAATGCCCGCTAGACACCAACCTGGTAGCCACGGCCATCAATGTAGGTCTCAGCCGGCCAACCCTTGTAAGACTCATGATGGTGTGACCTAAACAGTGTAGGCACCCATGTTTTAAAGGCAGGCGGAGTGTTTTGGTACGTAGAGGAAGCACGCAGAAACAGAAGCATAGAAATATCCTTGGCAGAAGCATACACATGCTTATGCTTGATTAACACTTCGAAAGAAAAAATGGAAACAGCGACACAGCAGCCAAAGTTATGGTTCACTAATATGAGACAAAATTCACTGTTTCCTGGGAAAAGCTGGAATAGCAGAAACTTGTTCTATGTCCTGGTGGCCAAACATCCTCTACCATCGATCAGTAGGAGATGCATTGCTCATCTTTTGCGCAGCCTGTGCCACAGACACACCATCGGACGGAACATCGCGGTCAAGACCACAGACTATCTCGCACAAAACTTATACATCAAGCATTATGTGGAAAAATAATTGGAACATAGAATTTCCAATGAATATTATTTTATTTTTATTATTTAAATAAACATAATTTTATACATAGCATTGACGATCAGCCTCATGACAAGAAATTTGGAGATACTTCACAGCTCCGAATTTAATAAATGAAATAAATTCCCCTAGAGTAATCCAAATGTAAAAAAATCGAATTTTTCGAACGAAAAGTTGAAGGGAACTCTAACATTGTCTCAAAAGTGTGATATACAAAATGATTTCCTTCTTCTGCGTCTACTGAAAGAATATTCGAAATTCTTACATTCCGAAACGAACATTTAATGTCTATAATCACCTGTCTATCTCTTACTTTTCACCTGCAGAGAGTAAATTCAAGCCATTGGAGATGAGAGGCAGGAGGCGGTAAAAACAACAGAACAGTATAGTGCTAATGAGTGCAAGTCAAACCGTCAGAGGTTGGCCCATCTGTAGACAACAGAGATCCAGTACTCTGTACCTGGACTACTTGTGCACTGTAGCTCTCATGCAGGTTAACCCCGCCGCCCGCCTGGGGAGATAGTTGAGCAAATTCACCTGTACAGGGTATACGTAGGCAAATTCACACTAGGCGCCCGAACAGCTGGTATTGACGACCATAATAAAATTTTGCCAAATAGCTATCTGCATTGGGTTTAGCCTTTGAGCCCACTGTCGAATAATCTGGCTAGCAAACTTAGATACAATTCATGCGAATTAGAGTTGGTACTTTCCCAAATATCTACCCGCACTATATTTATACCTTGCTCTAGGAAGATGCTCCACAATAATTATAAACTAGAACTGAAACAAAAGTTAGCAATTTTTAAAATTTCTATTGTGCCCAAATAAAGTTACAAAGAGGCACCTAATTAGGACATTTTAGTTAGGTCCACTCATTTCAAGACCGGTATTTGCCATTGATTTTTTTCAGACATTAATAAAAATTAGATATGATTAGGAACGCTATTGTTTTTCATTAAAGATACAAAATAAAATAACAAATACACAAAAAATAATAAGATGCGCTACAAGTGACTAGTTCCCGGTGCCATTCGAAGACCTTAACAAATCAAATTTAAGCCCACACCATATTAGTGAAATTAAGGTAGCTACTCCATAGGAAACATGAGCAGATAATCTTAAATTGATACAATAAACATAAATACTAAGCTCACCGCACAGGAAAGGAATTGCAATGTTGTTCGTCATATTGTGCGCAATGGGTTTCCGAAGACGGAGGGGATGAACCGTTCTGGCGACGTTTTTTTCTAGTCTGGTGGCGAAATGCAGCGTGCTCGTGCGACAAATTTGAAACAGTTCTTCAGCTGTGGCGGAAATCCTTCAAATCCTTCCTGCTACTAACGATATTTCTCGGCACCAGTCACGTTCTTCAGAGCCTAGTGTGGCTCGTGCCATGGCTTGCACCGTGAGGCAGAAATATTCACGTTTGAGGGAGGCGACTTGGGCGGTACTGGAAAGTGAAAAATAGGGTGGAAGCGGAGTGAAGGTATGCATCCGGTCATTTTCTCCTCGTCCTCACTATGCCATACTTTCTTACTATGGTATCCCAATTCCCTACATTACCGTACTACCACACAGATCAGCTTTTCATTCATTGCTATAATTTTTCTGCACTAGTTTAAAGTTCCGACTCCACTGACACGACTTCGGTCGAAAAAATTTTTCGCTGAAACTGCGTCTACGAGGTTATTTGTGGTGCTAATTACGAAACTAACATCCGTTTTTCACGATTCGGCTGGATAATATAGATGCAGGAAGGCACAGGATTACATTCTTAAAGTTTATGCAGGTGACGGCAGGTAGAGTTTGGTATGGGTAAGTGGTCGGTTCATTGAGCGGAAGTACGGTATCAACAACCGTAGATATAGACTATTTGAGCGAGTTCCTCTGGAGGAGACAATTTCGGGGGGGGGGGGGGGGGAGGACGAAAAGCGGCAGTACTCAATTTCCTGGGATCAGGTTGCGTCATTGCATCTCTGCTAACCTCGATTTTTGGCAAAGTATTTCTTGAGGTATGCTTTCCTTGCCTTTTTATTCCTCCGCTGATACATTTCAGGTAGTTTTGGTTATTTTTAGGCGCAATATCTATCAATGAAAATTCGTTATTGTTCCGTTCTCGTTGCATCGTTCTCACCACCGCACCTCTCCCAGCTTTTCTTTCAGGGTTAGAAATACTTTCTAAAATATTGACGCTTATGAAACGGATGTCAGATTCGTGGTCAACACACCAAATAACCCCCTAGACGGAGTTTCAGCAAAAAACCGAAGTCGTGTCGGTGGAGTCGGAACTTTTAACTAGTGCCAATCTTTCATTTCCTCAGGGAAGGAAGAATCCACACAAATACGTGTAAAAGTGCGGTAGGAAAGAAAAATAAGCTGTTAACGTCCTCGAACGAGAAAACTGACAAATGAATAGAAGGGAATGGTTGCCCTGCCAGATAACACTGATCAGCGGGGGGGGGGGGGGGGTGGAGCAGGAGGAGGACGCAGCAACGCCTCCGCGTCTCAGAATACTCGGCACTGGCGTACGCCGCGTGCTGAACGGACGAGTGGATCGGGCAGAGGCAGAAACGAACGCGTGTGCGACGCGAGGACACGGCGGGGGAGCCCTCGAAGTGCAGCTGCGGCCGAAAGCGAACGCGACAGGCACACGGCCGGGCCGGCGGTGCTCAGCCGGGCTCCTCCTCGAGCGTTCCGCCGTTCCGTTCGCGCAGTACGGCGACATCAGCTGCTGCACGGGTACCCCCCCCCCCCCAGCAGAAAATCGATGCGCATCTGCTGGTGCCGATCAACAGATCAGGCAGACGGAGCACCAGAGGTCTTGTTCTACACTTAACCCTGCGGAGAGCGGAATATTCGCTCTAGAACACTCACGTTGACACAGACTCGAAATCTCCTGATGAGTGGAGGTGGGCGTGGTCGGTCGAAAAGTACTATTTGCCATGCAGCAGCTAGAACATTCGAGTGATTCATTCCCGTGGTAGCGACTTTCTCCCACCTCGTTTTCCACCCACCGATAGACAGACGCGTGCCCTTTTGTTATCCAATAATAACGAATTTATCGGAAGTTTTCTTCCCAGCTTTCCGGTGGAGAAATTGCGATGCAAATTTGAACGAAATATGACTGTTTACTATCGCTCTAAAGATAATGAATTAACGAATGCAAAGTTGTCTCGTGGACAAGACGTTCTTACTAGGGTACCATGTTTTCAAATTGTTACTGTAACAACAATCGTTAACGGACCACTACGTTTTGGGATCAGCGCTGGAACCATTCCAACTGCGCGCTAATCAGTAACGGCTTGCTCGTACTTCGAGCGACAAGAGCGACTGCAACGACGGACATGCTGTGGTGCACGTAAATAATTACGCACTCCACACTCCGCCCGCGAAGAATGTAGGGTTACAGGGCAAAGGACAATCATGACTCATGTTTTCGCCGATTCGTCGCGCCATCGGCGCTCTCCGTACTAGAGATTCTCCTCGCATAGCCCCTACGTCTCTTCTTGCCCGCGCTAGAGTGCAAACGGCGGAGCACGTCGGTGCTAGAGCATCATACTGGGACCGAGGTTGGGTGAGTCGACCAGTGCACTTCATTAGCACTCATTTCTCAAAGGAGGAGCGTCTGCTGGAGGAGTTGGCATATCAGCAACATAGACGAGCTCAGATTTCCACCTTTTCTGGCACAGGTTGGGTGGAAAATATCGCGTAGAGACAATGACATGTTAGTCAACAACAAGAATGGCCATTACGTGGGAGCGATGCCTCTTCCGTTTATTGGGCTTGGGAGGTGCTGTGTTCTGGGTTGAACACAACAGTGTTTATTGCCACATGTGGAGTTCTGCGCGACTAGAAGCTTTGCTATTTTGCGTGCTCTACGTGCATGATTAGAATTTTTCGCCGTTATTCCATGGCTTCAAGAATTCGGTGTCAGTCTTTGAGTTGAGGGTGAGGAACCGTTTTCCCTTGCGAAACGGTGAGTGATAGTGCCTCTCCCGCTTCTTGTCAAGTGAATTCCTTTTATCAGTCAAAGGAGCAAGGACCCCAACGCAACCCGCTGTGGCAGGCTATACATAAGACTAGAGAAAATGAGAGGTTCTAAAGACACTGAAGTGTGTCTCCCTAATAAACCTCCAGTACTGATCTGTCCATAAGCACTAATGCTTTGCTGGAGAGAGACGGACAATAAAGGTCTGAGGATGGACCGCTTCTACGCCCTCATTTCTTGGAATCATCATATTTATTTCCGTGGAAAGTAGCGGTTTCGGTGCGTCTCGATTCTGACTTGCAGGAAGTCCTACTCTTTTGGAACATGGCCTTCTTGAAATTCAGTCTCCATCTACAGCAAGTTTTCGCAACAATCGGCTAGCCCTGGAGACGCAGACGACGAGCGTTTTCTCTCATCCGGGCGCTGAGTCAGCTCGCTCGCTCGTAGCGCAGCAGGAGTGTCTATTTCTCTGCGCTCTCGCCATCCCGCTGCTTTGGTTGACCTTTGCCCGTAGACGAGAATGTAGTGTGAAATACGTAATTATTTACGTACACCACACTACGTCCGTCGCCTCAGTCGCTCTTGTCGCTCGAAGTATGAATAGGCCTTAAGGCCCCGATTATACAGTCCCCCTCGTTTGTAGGGACCAGAGAAAATACGCGTTATAACGGGGGTCGTGTCCTAGCCGGAGCTGACCTTTCTTACCCTCCCTTAGGCCTGAGTTAGGCCCCTGTTATACTCCCGCGGGAGCGCCGCGCGAACCCCTCTGGCTTCGCACACGGTGCGCGACGAAGTTGGACGAGTTGTCGCGGTCCGATGCTTCCGACGGCTAGAAACGCTTCCTACAGGGGCATGCGGTACGCCTTCGCCTCATTTCAACGTTTCTTGGAGATGGCATGTGAAAGTGGTTTCAATAGGACGATCAGCGACAGTTTATATCCTGGTGGATGTGGATGGTTTCTAGCGTCAGTATTTACCAACTACAACTTTTTCGGTCAATTTTTACCCGTGATTATGGTTATACTACGGAAAATAGTCACTATGATTACATGTGAACTGGTCCCGAAAAATTCTGTCATGAATAAAACATTTTACCTGAAACACGTTTCCGTCTTCAAATAGACGTAAATGCAAGTCGCCATCAGCCGTTCGCTCAAAAATGTGCTAAAAATGAGATTATAGGTCCTCGTCGAAGATAGATCACAAAATGCAAAAAACCCGTCAGCAGCGGGAACCGAACCAATGACCTCAATCCTGTGAAGCGAGCACCCTACCACTGCGCCGCCGCCGCTGCTGACGGCGCTAATAGCCGAACCGCTGATTACCGCGCAATACTGCGCCCAACGCTGATTGAGCGCGCCTAACACATGGAAGACATCGCGGCTTCCGCCGGCCATAACTCGCTTAGGAGATCCATTTAGCAAATTTGGTCTACACGTCTGTGATCAGCGTCTCGAGCTCTTTCACGTGATATAGGTCTCATCCCGAAGTTCCATGGGAAGCTGACGGCATTCCCTGGTGAGAACATTTTCGTGCTCCGCGGCTAACCATGCATCATCGAGCGTTGATCCAAAATCGCATCCGATGACCAAATGAGGCTATAGCACTAACATCTGTGACAATGGACAGAGTGTGAAAGCGTAAAACAACATTAGATTATTAATGGAGCCCTGCCCTTAGAGATACATTCTGACATATGCATAAGCATGTCAAATGTGTGTGAGGAATAAGCGAGTAGTAGGGGTAGTTAGACGTGATCAACAACACTCGAACCCCCACCCCCTGCCCTCCACTCATGTTGTTAGCCCACTACAGCGCCGTCAAGTCGCACAGCGCATCCGCTATATCCTGTTGCAGATGCTTATCAGCACTCCCCAAGATATGAGGACGGCACATGTGATCAAACAACGTTGTTGCTATCATCCCGTCCCAAGCAGAGGGCTCAGGCATAAGTCAGCACGCGCGAGGATTCTGGTCTCAAAAAACATCCTGTAACAGTACGTATCACGGATGTGCGGAATTTCCGTTTCCGTGTTCCGAATTCTGGTTTCCGTCCATTTTGGGCTCTTCCGTTCCGTTCCGTGTTCCGCCTGTTCTCGCGCCAGAAGGCGAAAACGGAAATGGGCACTGTTCCACACTAATGTTCAATAGTTTTCTATTGAACACAATCAGCGTATCAGTGAAAAAGATTTCTCCTTCATATAATTGTGAGAGTAATACTGTTTGGCAACTCTAGTATTAATATTCTTGAAATTGGTTAGATTACCAAAAAAGCACTCAAAAATGAGAACGGCTGGACGCAGGGCAAAATTAATGTGCCACAAAGGCTATGTATGCACTGTATGCTAAGAAAATGCACTCAACATTTGGAAGATCATAAAATTCTTGATCCATTAGTTACAAATAGCTTAGTAAGCATATAGAAAAAAAAAACCAAAAACATAGCATATAGTGCAGTATCATGAAGCAAAGAGTTCAGTGGAGGTTGTGGCATAGGGTTTGTGCTCCAAGATTACATCAGTGTTCCTGACCAAAGGCGCAAATTTCAATTCATCCATATAGAGTTATGCATCACATTTTTTAATGAAGCATCACAAATATCTACCATGAGCTGCTGTTTTGATTGACTAGGGTGCCTTATTGAACTGTGAAACAAATCTATTGCTTCGAGAACCATCTAGGAACTGTCCAGCTGTGTCACCTCGGGTGTAGGGTTTCTAGGCTGGCACAGATTGAAGATTCCTGTGGAAGTGTGGATGCACCACGACTAACCAACCATCCAGTTATCGTCTTAGATCCCAGAATGAATTCTGAGTACTAGTTTTGGTGATTACAATGTAACTGCTAATGTTGAATATGCAGATATCTGTGCAGTCACCACGTCATCCATGATGCCACTGGTTTCTAAAAGTGTTGAGAGGAATTTCTTTCGACTCCAGTTTTAGACTTCACCCGCGTCGGCTTTTTAATGCGGATTTGTACTTACTTTACTTTGATGCTTTGATGGTCCTTTATCGGCTGGAGGTCTTCTCAGCGGGGACCACAACTCTTCCAGACCGCTCGATCTCTGGCTGCTTGCATCCAGTGAGGCAGACTCCGCTTTCTGAAATATCTTGAGAATGAGTCTGCCCATCGCGTTGGGGTCGTCCCAGTAGTCTCTTATGGTCTCTCGGGAGCCATTCTGTGACACGGAGACTCCATCTATCGTCCTTTCGTCGAAGCAGGTGTCCGGCCCAGCGATATTTGGACTTCTTCATGTACTGCAGCGGGTCTGCTAATTGCGACTTCTCCCGTAGCTCCAAGCTTCGTAGGTCTTCTTGCCATTGCTGACGAAGGCTTGTCCTCAGAAGACATCTCTCCAGTGCACGATGCGTAGTTTGCATTGCTCTGGCGATTGTCTTGTTGTCCAGGTTTCCGTCGCGTAACACATCGCAGGCAGTACATAGACGTTGAATATCGAGGCCCTGAGGCCGGCATCCTTGACCTGATCGGTGACTTCGCGAATCGAACTGAAGGCTGCCCATGCTGCGCGTCTCCTGCGGGCGATTTCAGGAGCGAGGTCGTTATCCATGTTCAGCTCTCTTCCCAGATAGACGTAGGAGTTGATCTGTTGTAGAGCGACTCCATTTAACCTTACGAGTCCCGTGTCACACCACTGGTTGACCATAAACTGCGTTTTGGACATATTCATGTCCAATCCAATCTTCATACCTGCCACATTGAGCTCGTTCAGCATTTCCTCGACTTCTGCCGTGCTGGAAGAGATGAGAACAATATCGTCGGCGAAGCGAAGGTTGCTGATCCGTTTACCGTCGACAAGGTAGCCTTTATCGTCCCAGTTCAAGTCTTTCATGGCATCCTGGAGTGCCGCTGTGAATAGCTTGGGAGAAATCGTGTCTCTCTGCCGTACTCCTTTCCCGATAGGAATTTTAAGCTTTCGATCGAACAGCTGGATGGTAGTCGATGTGTTCGAGAAGCATCCGTCGAGAAGTCGGATGTAGGGCGATGGTATACCAGCATGCACAAGCGCGTTCAGAATGGCGTTGATTTCCATAGAATCGAACGCTTTCCGGTTATCCACGAAGACAAGGACAAGTGGGAGGTGGTATTCGCGGCTCCTCTCGATGAGCTGTGAGACAGTCTGAATATGGTCCATGCAGGAGAAATCCTTGCGAAACCCTGCTTGCTCCACTGGCTGATATTCATCCAAGCAACGCTCCATGCGGTTAAGCAGTATCTTGGTGAAGATCTTGTACACAACCGAGAGAAGACTGATGGGTCGATAGTTGTTGATATCCTCCTGCTGACCTTTTTTGAAGATTAAAACTGTTTTCGACTCCTTCCATGAGTCCGGAATCCTACCAAGTCGAAGGTAGTGGTTGAAGTGCTTGGCAAGAAGTGAGCAGAGGGCACTGCCCCCCGCACGAAGGAGATCAGCAGAAATGCCGTCCGGTCCGGGAGCAGTGCCCGGCTTCATCCTTCTGATGGCATGAGCAACTTCTGATTCCAGAATGGGAGGTACTTCCTCAGCTGGTGGCATCAAGCATTTCGGAACAGTGATGGAAGAACGGAACAGATCTGTGTAGAATTCTTGAACGATGGCCTCCATCGCTCTTCGAGACGTTTGCGTTGTTCCATCCTTATCCACAAGGGCTGACATTATTGCCTTCTGATCGCAGAGATCTCGTTTGCAGCGCTTTATGCTTGAACCTTTCCCAGCAGCTTCTAACAGCTTCAATCTTCTGTAGGCTTGAATGGACTCCTTCACTGCAGTTCGACAGGCCTTCGAGATGGTGACTTTTTCCAGATGGGAGGCATTAGGATCCAGTTTGACAGCTCTTCTTTGCTCCAAGAGCTTAATCGCATGTGCGTTGAGTCTTGAAGCAGACGGTGATGTGGCTTCGTGAGAGCTGCTAGCACATTTCAACAGTCCTTTGGAGAGAAGGTCGTAGTCTTCCGATGGATCTTCAAGAAGATTCCAATCGTACGACTTTATTGCATATTCCAACTCCTCAGACTTGAATGTGGGGATCCTCACCGGTGACGGTTTATGAGTGTCACGTTTGAACATCCTCTTTTTGAGAGTCAGCTTTGCACGGACAAGACGGTGATCCGAGCCGGTGTCAAATGAAGGCAGCACGGAGACGTCGAACAGACTCCAGCGTCTGTTTGTAAGAACATGGTCGATCTCCGAACGTGTTTCTCCATTTGGGCTTTCCCAGGTCCATCGTCGGTTTGAAGGCTTCTTAAACATAGAATTTCCATGGTAGAGACGGCACGCGGATAGGAAGTCTATCAGGCGCTCTCTGTTTTCGTTCCTTGAGGAAGTTCCATGTGGTCCTAGCCTCCATTCATTGTGATCATTCGTACCGACGATAGCGTTAAAGTCACCAACAACAACTTTGTAGTAGCTCTTCTCGTCGATGACAGTCCTTTCGAACAGCTTGTAGAATTCCTCCTTTTCTTCATCTGTGGCCGCAGATGTTGGAGCATATCCATTTATGATGGAGATCGTTCCTTGTTCTTTGGTTTCCAGACGAAGAACAGCTACTCGCGGACTGATGATCTTGTAAGAGTGGTGCACTGTCGAATTGACGAGAAATCCAACTCCGCCAATATTCTTTCTGTCCACCTTTGCTCCGATAATGAGAAGCTCGTTGTGGTCGGTCCTTCTTATGGTTTCCGTTCTGCCTTTCGTTTCCTGCATGGCGATAACGTCGTATTTGATGTTGCGGCTTCTCTAAAGCAGTGTCCGAAGATCCTTGTCGTGACTCGCGTCCGACATGTTTTCACAGGTCGCCGTCGCTGGGCCGCTCCGGTAGATCGACCTGGTCAAACCTGGTCAAACGCGTCGATCGACACGTCGCCGCCGCCGAAGCTTCTAGAAGCCGGAAGAGACGCAGAGGGTGCGTGCCTCTGTCGTCTCTGACCGGCTTGGCCGCCAGTCCTGCCACCACCGCTCCCGCTGAGCGGTGGTCGTCCCCGGTCGCTCCCGCTGAGCGACCGGGCTCCGTCGTCGCCGTCGCCCGTCGCTACTGAGGGCGAGTCCCATCCGTCGATTGGATTCCGACTCCGTCGCCGTCGAGCTACATCTTCCTGGTCGCTCTGGTCGTCAAGTGTCATCATCGTCGGTAGCCGCCAGCCGTCGTCAGTGAGTCGAGGATCCGTTGCTGTCGTCGCCGTCATCACCGTCGTCGTTCCACAGGTAACGCGGGGCCTATACCTGGCCTCGTCGGTCCTGACTTGGCGCAGGCCACAGGACCTGGGCCAGGTAAGCCCCGCGGGTCGCGGTCCTGATTCCCTCAGTAGTTTTGGGTGCAGCCTGGCCCGTAACGCGTAGTATAGGTCGTCTTCATATTTGCTAATGTTATGTCGGTCGTATCAAGTAGCCAATATAAACTCGTCATTCAAAAGGTCCAATGTCTAAATTCGTGAGGTGGTCTGCCAAGTTATCCGGGTCAAGTCAAAGGTCATATCAGCGTCGCAAATGGAGGGATCGCCGGGGGTCGGGGGACACTTCGACCAACGGGGATTCCTCCGGAGGAAGTCAACATACAAGAGACGCTATCATGTGGGAATGTAAGGTCACATTTAAAAGGGCACGCGGCAATCAAGATCCGCTAAGGGCCTATCGGGTAGGAATAACCGCGTAGCAGTGCAAGCCCACTGGTCGCGAGCCGCGGATCCAACATGCCACAGCTCGGGCCGTAGAGGGGACCTCGGCCTCCACCGATGTACGGGCGGAGGTCCCCCTGCGGCACGACATGGTGCATCGGTCCGAGGTTCAGTGTGGGGAAACTCACGCTGGGCCCTAGTGATCGGACTTTTCCGTTGGCTCGCAGGCATTCAAGCCTTGTCGCCGCGTCCGGTGTAAGGGTCGCACAAACTGGACTAGTTCAGGTGCCGCTGACGGCACATGCGTGCGCTATAACTGGGGTAATGCCCTCCTCTCCTCTAGTAGCCGTGGTTCTTACCTGTGCACCTCGAGTGGCACGAGCCAGCACAGGGACAGCCGTTATACGTCGAACCACAAGTGCTACGGTGCGCACATAGAGGGAGCAGATAGTCGGACTGACCGATTGGGAAACCCCTCTTGGACCTTGTCGCCGTCGCAAAGAAGCATGCAAACGGGACCCGGCAGGAGACCCCAGGTTCAACAGTGCGTAGCAGCTCCCCTAAGGCAGGTCTACAGGGCTACGTGCTGTCTGGCAAGTTAACCCATTGGCAGTACATACCGTTGTCGTCTTAGGTCCCGCCCGCAACTTCACTTGGTCCAAGGCCTTAGTCGTCATGCATTGCTCGTAGAGCACAGGCTGTTCAACAGTTTCGTGCCTCATTTACACACCCTGTTTCATCTAGGCCTACGCGTGTCGCAATAACACAATTCACTTGCGTACCCACATTTGTGTCACAATAGCTCTCGCGTATGGCCGTGTAGTCGCTATATTGACCATGCTTGTATGAAGGAGGCTCAGGGCCCGAGCCCTCCTTCCAGTCAGCCCACGCTTAGGTCATCTTATTTTAGATTCGGGTTTCGGCAGTACCGTCTCCTGCCAATAATCTTTTCAAAGTCAAACAACGACCATGCCTACGGTTTCGTCGTGCAAGGCTAACCTTACCAAGGCGCTCACGGCCTTGGAAGCACTCAAAGATAACATCAATCCCTCTCATCTGTCAACTGTCGATGCAAAGGACCGCAATCAATACCAGGCACTCGACGCGCGACTTAAACAGCTCCAAACCACAATTGCAGATAACAAATCAGCCCTACACAATATCGGGGATCGTCGCAATGCGTTTCTAGACTTAGTCAGGTCGTCACCCGACCAGCGTGCTGACCAGGCCGCCTACGACACACACATGCAAGAGACGCGCGTCGACGACGCGGTGGTGCAAGCAGAGTCGCTACTCATCACTCTGCAATACAGCCTCGAAGAAGTGCAGTCGCTGATGGAGGGGTGTCGCTCGTCGCAGACTCCGCCGATGACGCTGCAATCTAATACTGCCACGGAGGCATCTGAGTCGTCTGCCACCACCGCGCCGCCGACGAGTCAGCATCAGCCACCAACTGCCCCACAGTCGTCGCAGGCGCCGCAACAGTAGTACCATCCAATGCCGCTATGCCTGCAATGCCGCCATATTACTATCGTGGTCATTTCGCGCCCATTGGTAGGCAATTTATGCAGGTTTTGCACGCAGACCAGTTACCATCCGGCATTCTGCCCCGTAGGGCATGCGGTCATTCGGGATGTCCCCATAGAGCGCTGGCATAAGCGGCTGCGTCGTGCACGTCGTAACGCAGTATATATGCGTTGGGTGCTGCTCCAAGAGTCGTGGGAGAGGAATCGGTACAATACCTCCGATGAAGAATAAGGTAAGAAATATTTCTAAATATTCCTTTCTCATTTCGAACTATATTTTTCACCCGCAACAATAGTAATTTTTACTTTCACAATTTACCAAATTTTGCAAATTTTACTTTTATATTTACATTATTTTTTCGTCCTTAACATTTTTTCACTTCCACTTTTCCCAACTTCATCAGATTTTTACTATCAAACGTACATATATAATTTTCTCTTTTTTCCAATAATACGCTCAAATTTCGTAAAAGATGTTTCCCAGTCCCCAACGGAGTTTTAAGGTCGCAATCGTGCCGTTCGGTCGCCGTCGTGGCATCATGGTCGCTGTCACATCCTGTCATGGTCGCTATCACATCATCATGGTCGCTGTTGCATCCTGCCATCGTGTTATGGTCGCCATTGCCGCGGATGTCATCGTCGTCGTCGGTTTGAACATGATGGTCGCTGCCCAACATGTATACATGTACATACTTCGTCGCCATCAACCTCGTCGCCACCATCTACCTTACCCACATCGCCATAGTCATAGATCTCACCCTTAGCCTTACCCTCATTTCACTTAGTCGTCATCACTTACAATGTTTACTTGTTGTTATGTTTTTACTGTTATTGTTCTTAGGTCGCATAGACATCTTTTCCTTTGACTTTAACTCGTAGGTCGCTATCGGCCCATGCCCTCTCGTCATGCTTACCCACCCCCAGGCTGCATCTGTCGCACCCGCCGTGGCGCACGCAACGTGGCATCGCCCGCCACGCCGCCACCCTCCAACTCTGGTCGTCCTAGGCTGCGGTGCTGACATGTCTGTAAAATTTCTAGGTAAGCTTCAGGGCCGTGTCTACCTGTGGATCCTTCTTGGGCCCCCAGTGTCGTGACTCGCGTCCGACATGTTTTCACAGGTCGCCGTCGCTGGACCGCTCCGGTAGATCGACCTGGTCAAACCTGGTCAAACGCGTCGATCGACACGTCGCCGCCGCCGAAGCTTCTAGAAGCCGGAAGAGACGCAGAGGGTGCGTGCCTCTGTCGTCTCTGACCGGCTTCTAGAAGCTTCGGCGGCGGCGACGTGTCAATCGACGCGTTTGACCAGGTTTGACCAGGTCGATCGACCGGTCCGGCCCAGCGACGGCGACCTGTGAGGACTTGTCGAACGCGAGTCACGACACGTTCCGTCTTTCGTCTTCCGCTTTTTCCAGAAAAATTTCCGCACATCTCTGGTACGTATCCTCTATACCAGCTGAATTAGGCTTAAAACAAATGTGTAGAGAATGTTTTGTTGTGTTTTTTTGAACAATCTGAGTTCGTCTCCACATCTCGTTCCCGATAGGGGAAATCCCCCAATATAAAAAAAAACCGGGAGTCTTTCACTGTGCTCGACATATTGCTGACCATGAACATTCCTGGACCGCGCATGCGCGAAAAACGTTGATAAGTATCTATTTCACTGTCCCACTGGTGGTGGTCGCGACTACGAACGAGGAAATGGAAGGGTAAGTCAGTAGCTTGCTCCTCTTCATTTTCCGTGTGGGACCAGAACAGAGCCTGGGTCGCGTTATAACGGGAGTCATTTTAGACGCAGAGTTCCTCCCCAAAACCGCACTATAACGAGAGTAGCGCTGTATCCGACGCGTCTTAAACAGAGTTGGTTTGTATTGACGTAAAGGTAGGCTGGCCGGGTAAAGAGAAAATCTACATTATATCGAGAGTCGCGTCTTATCCGGAGGCGTTATAACGAGAGGCGACTGTACTTCCCACGCTGAGCGACGCGATGGCATGTATAGTGGCCAAATTGATCGATCGCGTCGCTCGGTCAATGTGTCCACGATACGTGACGTCGAGTCTCTTTCAACGCAGCACAAAGCTGCTTCTCGAAGTAAGCTAGAGAATGAGATGACGTTACTGGAGGAGAACTCGGCTAAGGAGGTCGAGCGAGGCGGATCAACCTACGGTAGTCGAACGCGTCGCTCCGCTTTCTACAGCGGTAGAAGACACCCAATGTAACGCACCCATGCATAGCCGGACCTCGTTTTACATTCCTGAGGACTGAAACCCATTTGCTATGCTCTTAAAGGTATGAATGATGCAGCAATGCAACGCAAGCTCATTTACATTACTGTAACTTTCCAGAAGTAAAACAACGCACTTGTTTTCAGTGAAAAATATGCTCAGCAGTTCAAGCAAAGGAAGAGGGGCTGTTTCACTGATTATTTTACCGTCTGCTGAGGAAACTGATGCTGCACTGTTTCAAGAACTCTCTCTGGGTAAACAGCGGAAGTAAGGGTGATTGGCCGAAGGGAATGCTTTGCAAAAACATGATCACAAGGTTCTGCATCACTTGCTGTTCCGGTACAGGTTCCTTTAGGCTCCTTGACCTGTTCGATTCTTCTTAGACACTAATTGAGCACTTTTACAGGTCAGCTGTGTAGAACCGTCCACTAGCACTTCCACTCTTAATGTTCCATCGTGTTGTTCATCCATTGTTCCAAAACCCTCGCCTCGGCCGTCATGAATCAGACAACGGAGGTAAATTCACTACGGTCCCAAGCTCGCTCGGTCCAGCTGCACCGCGTGTGTTGTGTGAATGCACACAACACACTGAATTCGATGGCGTCGTCCAAAAATCGCCCTCCAACTGCATTCCTCGATCAGGGAGAGTCCACAGCTGGGCTCGGGGAGGGACTTCAGGGTATGTGCGATCCAAGCTGCCGGTGCGGAGACTGCTTTCGTCGCTCAGGAAGAGTCCGCTGGATTCTCCTGTAGCGGCGGTGGAAGAGCCGCGATCCGCCACCGACCAATCAACGATCCTCTTCATATCTCGGTGGATATCGAAAACTGCCACGTCGACACGACGCGACGCATGCAGCTTGGCGGAGGAAGAAGAGGCGCCACCGTGGCCGCCGAGGTGCATTTCTAGGGCGGTGTCGTCAAATGCGATGTTTGTGTGCATTCACACAACACACGCGGTGCAGGTGGACCGAGCGAGTTTGGGATCTTACAGGTAAGTTCGGGGAAAGTGGCGGGTAAATGACCGTCGAGGTAAGTGGGGGTAGGATTTACCTCCGGCCGCGTTCATGAATCCGGCCCCAGAACCGCTTCATAATAAGAACTCTCCTTTCCGTAGTTCCGTAGCTCCATTATTGATTAAAGTGAAATTGGCATGACGCCAGCGCTAATCCAGAGGCGTGGTGGTCCCGTGACGATTGTTGCTACGGTAACGGTATGAAAACGTGCTACCCTAGTAAGAACGTCTTGTTGGGGGGGGGGGGGAGTAGGGAAGTGGATACACCTGATACTCTAGCAGAAATCATGTTATGAGTAAAAAACATGGAACATGAAGCACAACCATGGTTCTTTATGTCCTCTAGTCCTGATAAACGGTCGAATGAATGCCTTAAACTGCATTTCTGGTTAACGGGAATATAAAAGCGATTAATGGAGGAGAATTTAAGCCTGGAGAAAATTTAAACAACTGCGCTAGCACACATTCAACCAGCCGACGCACACTCGTCTGGAGACATGTAACATGACATGGAAAGAGGGAGAGTGCTGACGCGAAAGCATCAGTGAATCTGTTGAACAGCATTATGAAAATCCGACCCCTGACTTTGACACCGTAGCCCGGCGTTCGATTAGGGCGCGGTCGGTCTTTTAAACTCGTGCCGTAATCGTGCGGGGTGCATGATAGGACTAGCGGCGAGCGGCGTTGCCGCAGAACTCTGTGGGGGCCTTAATGGAACGAATTTCGAATACCTTGGCTTCCTTAGCCGAAGTTTCTGTACCTTGTGTTGATGGTATCAGCTGTGACGTAACACTGGGCCTTAACTTAGCATGCTTGCAAGTGCACTGGTGCGATGGATGTTTTGAAGGCTTTCAAATAGACCTCGTTCAAGCTGCTGGAGCCCCTCCATGAGTCTGTTAGATGGTAGACTTGGTAGATATCTGATGAAGACCAGGCTCAAGCGTGGGGTGCGATTTCTGCCAAAAATTTACGACCCCCCCCCCCCCCTCACCAGGAAGGTCTTGGTACGATCGCTCCCCCCCTTTCGAAAGAATCGATGGATTTTAATGTTAAGTTGCCTTTTATGTTGCAAACAGTTTTAGAAAATGTGATAGAAAGGAAAATAATTATTAATATTCAATTTATAAGGTTCTAAAGCAAATAAATCGATTAACTGAAGATTTTTTAGGTATGGCAGCGATATTGCGACACCCTGAGCACCGCATTTTCTACGAAAAGAAGACGTCAATTGAAATTGAAACTCAATAAAAAATTCAAAATTCTGAGATTCTTAAATTATTGAAATTCTGAAATTCAATAAAAATTTTAACAGTTGTTGTATTAGTTGTTGTATATAGATCTTACCAAAAGTTAACCTTCAATTTGTAGCAGGAAAAAAATCAGGTCTCTCCAAAGCAACCTTTCAACCGATCAGGTGGAGTGATTTTCCTGGAATTTTTCTTGGAATTTTTCAAAAGCAAAATGTTTCCTGAACAAGGCTACTACTGGTACTGAAACTAGAGTTTACAACAGCACAGATATTATTTAGCGCTTGTTCAAAAAATCAAGCCTTACTTATGCGGTCTTCCTTGCGATCAGGTGAGGTCATGCTCAATTTTTTTTTCAGAAATAAAGATTTTTCTACCTAAACGGAGCGATCTCTAGAGCTGAAATGTAGCTTCACAAAAGCTCAATTTTTGACTGATACATAATAAAAAATTCAGCTTATCTGGAGCTATTTTCGATGTGATCAAGAAGGATGGATCACTGGTCGATTGCTCGTCGATGTGATTGCAAGGTGCTACACATGTACTTTGTTCAACCGATCGTAGCTCGTTCAGTTTTGAGAATTATGCAAATGCGGGTGGCAATCAAAATACTATAAGAAATTCTCTTTCTTATGAGCCTAAAATCACCTTTCAAACAAAGCATCTTCATACGCGGCCGGGGGATGAGATTTTTGCTCGAAAAAAAATTGGAGTGATTTCACAAAAACGACCATAACTCGATCACCTTTGAGAGATGTGCGAATGCGGGCGGCATCCAGAAAACTAGAAGAAATGCTCTATCTTATAGATGCGAAATCGAATTTTGAAAAAATGATCTTCATGCGCGGCCAGGGGATGCAATTTTTCGTTGATTTTTGCCAAAATACTTGCCAAAAATCGCACCCCCCCCGGCCGCGCATTAAGATGCCTTTTTTAAAAAACGGTTTTGTAGTCATGGGAAAGAGAATTTCTTCTAGTTTTTTGATTGCAGCCCGCATTTGCAAATCTCTCAAAACTAAGTGAGTTGTGATCGTTTAAGTGCCGGCTACTTCGTAAGACATCTCCCTCCTGCGAGGCCGCAGATTGCGGATACCCGTACTTAAACGACCATAACTCGCTTACCTTTGAGAGCTGTGCAAATGCGGGTGGCATTTGGAAAACTAGAGAAGATGCTCTTTTTGATGATCGCAAAATCGTCTTTCAAAAAAGGGGTCTTCATGCGCGGCCAGGGGGGTGCGATTTCTCTGCGATTTTTGCCAAAAATTGCAGAGAAAACGCACCCCCCTGGCCGCGCATGAAGATCATTTTTTCAAAATTCGATTTTGCACTTGTAAGATAGAGCATTTCTTCTGGTTTTCCGAATGCCGCCCGCATTCGCACATCTCTCAAAGGTGATCGGGTAATGGTCGTTTTTGTGAAATCACTCCAATTTTTTTCGAGCAAAAATCGCATCCCCCGGCCGCGTATGAAGATGCCTTTTTTGAAAGGTGATCCTAGGCTCATAAGAAAGAGAATTTCTTATAGTATTTTGAGTGCCACCCGCATTTGCATAATTCTCAAAACTGAACGAGCTACGATCGGTTAAACGAAGTACAAGTGTAACACCTTTCAGTCAAATCTAGCGATCGACCAGAACTCCATCGTTCTTAATCACACGAAGTTCTAAGTACATGCAGGCCTTATCTATGTAAGCGGTGTTGTAGCGTAATATGTGACCATGTGTCTTTTTGCTCTTGCATCAATACTCCTCTCGTCTTCTGGCGTTTCGCAGGCTAGCGAATGCCGTCCCATCCATCATCAACGAAAATTTCGTCGCTGCGATTCTCCCCTCAACTACAAGACAGTACTTTGAACTCGCACTAATACTTATCGAATGTTTTTTACAGGTTCTAAGTACATGCTGGCCTCATCTATATAAGCACTCGTGTGGTGTGATATGTGACCATGTGTCTTTTTGCTCTTGCATCAATACTCCTCTCGTCTTCTGGCATTTCGCAGGCTAGCGAATGCCATCCCATCATCAACGAAATTTCGTCGCTGCCTTTCACCACCTCAGCTGCAACGCAGTACTTTGAACTCGCACTGAATGACGCTTGCAATAGCAAGTCGAACGTGAAGCTGAACGAATACGGTCTCCTTGTTTTGAACACGAAGTCGCGCCGGGTGAGTTTTTTTTGGAAAAAATGGAAGTACTTTCTTACTGTTTATTAGGTTGCTCCATAAGATGTCGTGATAATACTATATATATAAAAAACTGTGGGTGTGCGGGTGTGTGTGTTTCCGTCCGTCCGTCACAACTGGAGGGGGGGGGGGGGCGGTGTATTGGCGATACTAAACGATTGACAGGGATAGACAGCGTCCCGAAACTTTTGCCTTGGGGATGATCGAGGTCGATGAACACGAATCTGAAGTTCGTTTTTGAAAATTCGATGGACATCAATCGATATTGATCAAATTATCGATTTTCTTTGTATGTCGTTCAGTTTTTCTATTTCTTTCTAACTTGCCCCATCGACTTAGATAAGGTGTTCTTCCTGCGAAAACCATGACATAGACAGCAGCTGCATTTGGTGATGAGAAGTCATTAGTATTGCGAAGCCGTTAAAAAGCCGACAGTGCGGCCGAGAGGCCATTATGACGACTGGTAGCCTAATATTTTTTCTTCGCTCTTCATTTCTTAAGTCGTCTCTATAGTGCGGCATTAAGTGCTTCATTGAACAAACGACGCATGTGAGTTACTAAACCGTCCTCAACGTATTGGGCTTTTAGGTGAAGAAGCCTGATCACTTCAACACTATCACAATCGTCGACTTCGGAAATCACAAATGGCCTCGTGAAGACGGAGAACTCGCAAAATACTTTGTCATTGGAAGCTCTGCAGTAGAAACGACATCGATTGACTGGAACTTTTACAGCACCGCTGACAAGCATGCACAGTGCTCTCGTTTCGTGAACTGGCCACAATGCCTAGTTCGACTGATAGATCCACACCAAGCGAGCAAGATTGACACATTCTTCACTTCGCTGTCAACACCTCAGCGAAACACTGAAATGCCGCAGACAGTCTTCGCACTCGTGCACCTCCCTAATGCGAACGACGCCAATCTCTTCAAAACCTACTTCAGTCTCTTAAAAACTGCTGATAGAAGAAATGCCGTATACCGAAGGAATCATCTTGATGTTTCGAGTGATCAGCAAAGGTGGCTCTCTACCAGGCTGAAGCACATTGTTGCACTTTCTCCAACCAGCGATCATACCAAAATGTTGCCGATGGATCGACTCATACCGATTTTTGGATGTCCTACAACAATCGTTCTTCATCACCTTCCCCCGGACGCAATCAACGACATCATTTCTGTGTCTCTGTGTGGGTGCCTTTGGGCTCTTACCGTGAGATCTCCTGGGAGCGACAACCACTGCGAAGGGGAAAATTTCAAAAGGCTACTACCAAAAATATCACTGTATTCTCACATCTCCTCCACACCATGCATTTCAGACGAAGGAGCGCAACGACTTGATACTGATGAAGCCGAAAGTTATCCCGTCGATCGTTCTTCTTCGGAAGAACCGCCTACCTCTTCACAACAACAAAACGTGTCACAGTTTTCGGGCCATGTGGACTCCGTACTGAATTGGATGCGCATTTTCGATTCCAAAATCAATGATATATCCGAATGCGTACAAGAGATATCCTCGGGATTGAGAGAACGGAACATTCTTTACGAAGAGGGACTGGAACTCGGCACCGAAGAAAAGAAAAAAGAGTTTGGACTGCATAGAGACGACGACGAGCGCAAACTCCTGATGAAAGGCCTTTCGCAACTGGATATTGACGGTCACAAGCTAAGTTATAAGCAAAAAGGATTACTTATGAATATGGCTTGGCTCAGCTATTACAGAGATCCTTCGCGTCAAAACGCTGACTTCATTCGATGCAAACTGTGCAACAGAAATTCCTTAAGTTCCTACAACCCCGATCCAGACCATGGAGCATGCGAAGCGCTGGACGTAGAGGCTGTACGAAGAGAAAGGGACCCGGAAAAACGACACATTGGACGGATATTAACCTTCTAGGAGCAAATCAGGTTTTGTGCCTCAAGCAGTATAGAGGACAATCGTCTTCGAGAAAAGCAACAGGAATAACTCGCCTCATTGAGAGATTACTGCGTCATCAAAAAGTGTCCCCTGAACATCAACGCAATTTTGACGAATTTGTAATAGCCGTAAGAAATTTCGGCAAAAGTCTGTCACCAGAAGTAATGGCTGCCACTGTGACGTCAACGGTTACAGCTTATACGATAGCAAAAGAGGGCCTGCCGTTTGCGAAGCAATTTCCTCTAATACTCATGGCAATGAAATGTGGAGCTGTATCTGCTACTGCACACTATGAAGCAACCACAGCGCAAAGAATGGTGAAGCAATTTGCAGTACATATGAAATACGACATGCTAAACTATATCATATCCAATTATCTACCATTTTCACTGCTGGCCGATGGAACCTCGAACGACGGAGTAAAGTGGATTGTGTTCCTGCTCCGAACAGTTTCGCCAGCGAATCGCCCTATCACCTTCCACTTTTCTCTCGTTGAACTTGAAAGCGAGACTGCGGACGACATAGTGAAGGCTTTCGTTGGTGCCCTTAAAAAAATATACTTCATGGGCTGGACCTTACGGTTTGTGGACAGAGCCTTACGACTTTGCAATGAGAAAACTTGTCGCTCTATCAAGCGACGGTGCGTCAGTTATGACAGGAAGCCTCAACGGCGTCCACGCTCAACTAAAACAATTACTTTCGATTTCCGAGAACAGCCCAAGAACCGACCTGCTTTTGTCAATCTGCTCCGCCCACAAACTAAACCTTGCAGTTGCATCTCTCTCCGGCTACGGTATAAAACTGGCACAGGCCGCCATAATGGAAATGCACCATCTATTCGGCTCAAACTTAAGAACGAAAGGACGAGCATTTTACAACAAAGCTGCATACGACATGGGCTTCGACACCCTACATATGGACAAACTACATAAAGTGAGGTGGTCGGCGAGCCTTCAAAATTCACTTTTGAAAGTGCTCCGCATGTATCCTGTTTTGATAGAAGCTTTGAATAAAATGGCCGCTGACAGCAGCATGGCTCAAAACATGCGCGAGAGAGCTGAAATTGCAGAATGGGTTCTCAAAGACGGTCGCACTTTTATCATTCTCCACCACGTAAATGCTGTGCTTTCTCATCTGACTACACTGTCCAAAGCTCTGCAAAATGAAGAAAGCCTTCTTGTTGATCACCTCACTCGATGGAGGCATTTGAATTTTCTACTAGAAAACGAACAGATTAAGCAGAACGTTCACAAAAGCCTTGTCCAAGAAAGAAAATTGCTAGAACATGACCCCCGTACCGGAATCTTCCGGAATGTCGAAGAGGATCATCTCCGACGATACTGCACATATGTCACTGTCAGTACTGATGCAGAATCCGTGGCCTTCCTTTTGGCCTATAACCCAGTGAAATTCAACGACTATAAACAGAAACAGGTGGAAAAGATGAAAACTCGGACACGCGAGGCCACCGAAGGAGCAAGAAGTGTCAAACTTTTCCGAAGTTTTGATCATCGTCAACGAGGAGCTGAACCTGATCTAGATATCGACCTCGCCTATCACATGGAAGACGCACCCGATTTTGACGTCAGACAGCTTGCAAGCCTAACTCTCGGAAAACTCTACGCCAATGGAATGAAGGCTCAAACCGCAGAAGACCACATAGACGCATTCTACGATGAAGTAGAAAATGCTCTGAACGTATATATGACTCCCGGTAAGCGACAGTCTGAGCCAGCAGCAGACTTCTCGTACGCTTTGGATCGTCACATCATTTTGGACATAATTGAGTGCCAAGGTGATTTCAATCATTTCCTCACATGTATGCCAAAAGACACGAGTCCCGAAACCAGAGGATATCCTGCGTACGTCGACAAAGACAACTTCGTACACTTATCTGATCGGAAGGAGTTGATTCTTCGCTCCATCAAATCTATCGAAAAGTACTGCAATTTGCCATCAGCAGAGGAAGACTTTCTACACTTTTACGATAACGTCGCCCGCAATGTCGAGCGTTTGTCGTCATGGCCGATAGACCTTCGCGAGGATGACAACAGCTTGAGAATCTACCAAACACTTCTCAATAATGCTGAAGAGCTTGAGCTTCGGGATTCCGTCGTTGAGGTATGAACGCTTTCCAAAAAGTAAACACTTCAGTAATTATCACATTCTTAGGCTATTAAATGCTTACTCGTCATACCTGCCAGCAATGCTGATCCTGAGCGAAGTTTTTCAACAGCCAATCGCCTTAGCAGAGGAGAGAGAAGCAACATTGGCACCGAAACTTTAGACTACCTTATGACGTAAGTTTTTGTGTTCACCATACCACAGCTTTCACACTGCATACTTCCCGTTTTTAATTCGAAGTGTTTTCAGAGTAGAACGCGATGGCGGAGTGGCGTTCTATCCCCCGCCCTTTAAACAGAGGCGTGGCAAATGTCTACGTCTCCACTATCTCGTAAGGCAGCCACTAGACTCTCGAGCAATCGCAGGGGGTTGGGGTTGGGCGGGCCAGGGGGATGAGGGGATAGAACGCTCGACCCCCGAACGCGATGGCCCAAGCGTTCTAACAGTTAAGCCTATGAAATTGGCACGTCAGTGGTTACATCCTCGTCCAATTCTCGGATTACCGAAGGGAAAACCGTCAACATTCGAACGTGACAGCAGCCTAATGAAACAAATCAAAGACTCGCTCGCAAAAGGTAGGTTCTGAGAAATCTATTTTATCTATTTCCCATCTAGATGTTATTTCTTAAATGTGATTTTTGCTTTTGATAACTGACGCACACAGGTAATTCACGTGCTCTCGTCGAACTTGATGTCAAGGAATATATGATTGTCAATGGTCTAAACAACAGAGAAGATAGCGACGAAATTCGACGCTCTCGAGAAGATCTTGAAGCTTCGAAGGCATCCATCTTTTCCAGCGGAGTACTTCATGGTATTGAAGAAGATCCGACAGCGCATATATGACAACATTTACTCTGTCTGTTATTCGAAACGTCGCAAATAAATTCTTTTACTTTCCCAGTTGAAATCACTCAGTTGACCATCTCTTTTCTTCGTTCAAACGACTTCTCCTGAAAGCAAAAACTATTAAGGAAGTAAAAATATTCAAGTGATAAACGTGCACTCAAATCCAAATTAAAGCTGTAAAGCTACATCTCAGCTCTAGACATCGATTCCTTCAGGTAGAAAATACCTTATTTTTGAACAAATGAGCATGACCTCACCTTATCACAAGGAAGATTGCTTAGGAAAGACTTCATTTTTTTTTGAACAAGTACTAAATAAAAACTGTGCTATTGTTCACTCCAATTTCAGCTCCAGTGGTCGCCTTGTTCAGGAAACATTTGATTTTTGGTGAAGGATAGGAAAATCACTTCACCTGATCGGAGGAAAGGTTGTTTAGGAGAGGCCTAATGTTTTTCCTGCTACAAATTGAAGGTTAAATTTCGGTAAGATCCATATACAACAACTAATACAACAACTATTTAAATTTTTATTAAATATAGTTTTAAATCCAAATGGCGTCTTCTTTCCGTAGAAGATGCGATGCCCAGGGTGTCGCAATATCGCTGCCATGCCTAAAAATCTTCATTTAATAGATTTATTTGCTTCAAACCTTAATAATTAAATATTAATAATTAGTTTTTTAATATTTACATACTTCTGCTTACAATGCTTACGAAAGAATCATCCCTCCGAGAAATTTTTTTCTTCGGATCTATGTCGAAGTTCGACCCCCCCCCTCACCTTGAGCCAAAGTACGACCCCCTCTGCGATTCTCGCACCCCACGCTTGAGCCTGATGAAGACTGCCTCCACAGTGGAAACATCTAGAGGCCAAAATTCGAAGAGATCTCGGAAAAGCAATTGTTTCACAGCTTTGACGGTATCGTGTATCAGTATGCGGAGTGATTCGAGCATCTTAACCAGGGATAGGAACAGGTCTACCATATTTACCTTTAATCGAGATAGTCTGTGCGTGATGGTAGCTTTTGCATCAAACACCAAGTCCTTATTTTCTGTGGTTAACGCCAGAAATTGAGTCCTGGGCGTTTCAGGTATTCTGCGAGGTTCTTTCTAGGCGTTTGTGGATTTGCCAGGATCTTTTGTAACATATAGGCTCTAGGCGCAAATGGAATCGGGAGGGGGTGGGGTCACCATGTACTCAGTGGTTATCCGCCCTGGAATGAAGACATGTGTAGTTGAATTACATCAGTTCAGTCGTACATCACAAGTAGAACATCTACGCTTCCCTCTACCACCCGTTCAAAAAAGGGCGTAATAGCACCGATCTTTTTAACTTTCTGCATAGCCTTTCACCACTTACTGTATTCAATTAGTTTCCATCTTGAATGGCTTAGCACCTTGATGACCGCCCTTGTCTAACAATGATGACCGAGGTGCAAAGCCCGCTCTACAGATTATGAATTGCCTAACCTGGAAGTCAAAAATTCTCACCTTTCAATTTTCAAAGAGCTCGATGAACGTAGATGACATTTGTTGCCATGTTTTTGTTCAAAAATATGTTGGAAATGGGGATAAAGAGTCTCACTGACGATTAATCGCAAAATGCAAAAAACCAGCATAGGGGAATCGAACCCATGACGACATTCATGTGCGCGAGAACGCCATCCACTGCGCCAACCCACCACTGTCGGTTGGCAGCAAAGCGTGATGAACTTCGCGCACACGCTTTCACACGGCTTTTTTGACCACAGAAGAGAATTCCGAAAAAACTAACTATGGTTTTGGAATCCCCACGTAGGACCCTACATCCCGTATAAAATGAATCGTAAAGGCTCAATTGATTTGGAGGCTTCGCAAGTTGGTTCGCATGTTTGGGGGCTCTCCTTGTCAGTCCCTGTAGGTTTCGTAAGCGGGCAAGATTACGGGGCAGCTCGGCCCCGAGCATGCTGAGTCATTGCTGCGGGGCAGATTCCACGCGAAAGAGTGGCGGCCAGGGTCAAGCGTGGGGTTCGATTTTTGCCGAAAATCTACGACCCCCTCCCAGAGCGGATCTGGTACGATCCCCCTCCCCTTGTATAGACCACCGTTTTATTTCCTATCCGCACTCATTTATTCAATTTTTTATGCAAATTTTGTACCCTTTAATAAGTCCTTCTTTCCAGGTGCAGCATCGACTGTATCAGATTAGCTCAAGAAAGAGTGCAACCGTTTGATTCAGTAATTTGTTAGAAAAAACGCTAATAAAGATTTTGTGTATGTATTCTTCTGGTAATAATATTTTGTTTGTTTACAGTCGAAAATAAAGCACTTTTGAGAGCAGTTGTCGAATTAATCACAACGAGTTCAACTTTTCGGACTTTCCGAGCATCTCATGGACACGACACATTTTTGTACCTGAAGGAGCAACATCTGCATTCGAAATTGTACTTTATACAATGCCGAGTGTTAATTGCTAAAGCTGACCTAAGTGCTCTCTCCACAAAGTTTTTAAGACACTGTTGGAAGGACGTCTGACGGAATGGCAACCGGAGGATGGACTTGTCTCGGAACAAATTTTCTCTCTTATGCGGGAAACAGGGATGAGGGACTGAACTTATGAATGTCATCGCTAATTGCGGCGACCTATGCTGCAACGCGGCAAGTCCTCGGCTACGTCTGCCGACTCCCCGCCAGCGCGATATCCTTCACCGCAGCCGCGACGTCATCCTAGTCTATGGGGCAGACGAGAGGTTTTATTTTCCAAAAATAATTCCAAGTCCGACACATGGGTCCATGGTATTCGTTTGAAACCGTCTTTAGCGTCCTCTCTTATTTCCTTGCCAGGTATGATCAATTAGACTACCCGATCTCTTTACATATTAAAAGGTAGCCAGTGGCCTTTCTCACGAAAGAAAATCTGAGTTGGCTAAATAGCTGGGTAAAGACCACTGAGGGATCCAGGCAGAGTCCCAAGAAGTAGTAGACGCGTTCACGGCACGGGATTCCGCACGTGCGACAGTGATCAGTGGCGCCGCAGCAGGGGCTAGTTACGGCGCGGCGGTGCTTGCCGCAGTCGCGATGGCCATTCGTAAGTTCGATCCGCTCCCCAGGAAACAGCATCAGGAAGTGAAGTTGTAATCTATAAAATTTTAAGCCACAGTTTGACACACGGGAATAAAACCTGTTTTTCTGGTACAATCTTTTGTATAAACAGACGCTCCGATTTGTATCGGTTGCCGAAAAAATTCGACACCGTTAACCACATGGAAGCCGCTATTTTTACAAACTGCTTTTTAAAGCGTATAACCCACACTTCTTATAGTTTTGAAAGCTCTGTGAATTTTTTCAGACATTTCGCACAAACTACGAAATGTGGTAGGTTACGTGGAGCCATTGCGTCCTCCGATGTCACTGATCGCCACTGAAGGATGGACTTCTCGCGGCAAAAAATTTCTACCCTCTGGAGGAAGAGCATCAGAGAGTGAAAACTGTGCCATCTTAGAGTTCAAGATGTGATCAAAAAGTAAGCTTCTTCGCAGCGATCTCCGATATGATCAGGGAGGATCGACTAGCAAATTCTCATGTTTCATGAAAAATAAATTTTTTACCTGAAGCAGACCACGCACACAGTTGAAATCTTGCCACAAAAATTTTCAAGACTTGTTCAATGCACATTGTAAAAATCATGGTTTTCTGAAACAAATAGATTGGATCGACCACTGGTCGATATGGTACCGACGTCATAGGAGCAACGAAAATGACACAAAAACAAAAATCACAAAATTGACTATAACTCGGTAAGTTTTTCAGAATTTGAAAAAGCCAATGGCTTTTTAGAAACTGGAAGAAAGGAACTTTCATACAGTATAAACATCGGTTTTCAAAACTAGGTCTTCATACGGGGCGGAGGCCTTCGATTCTTGTGCGAAAAAAATTGAAGTGATTTTGTATAAATAAGTATATTTCGGTAAGTTTTTTTTGAAATTTAGAAAAGCCAATTGTTTTTTGAAAACTAGAGAAAGAGCGCTTTCGAACCATATAGGAATTAGTTTTCAACAGGGAGGTCTTCATAGGGGGCGGTGGGGGTCTGATTTCTGGTCCATTGTTGCAGAAATAGTGCCAAAAATCAAACCCCCCACGCCGTAAGAAGACCTCTTTTGTGAAAAATGGTTTCTATATGATTAAAAAGCATTTTTTTAATTTTTCAAAAGGCTATTGGGATTTTTGAGTTTCTAAAAATGAACCGAGTTATGACCAATTTTGGGAAGTCGTGACCAGAGGGTTGGTCGGCCCTCTACCGGAGTCATTGGAGTGATTTCACAAAAAAAAATGTGCATAACTCGGTTCATTTTTCGAGTTTCAAAAAAAACCAAGAGCTTCTCGGAAACTAGAGAAAGAGCGCTTTCGAACTACGCAGGAAGTAGTTTTCAACAGGGAGGTATTCATAGGGGGCGGTAGAGGTTGGTTTCTGTCTGGTCCATTGTTGCAGAAATACGTGCCAAAAATCGACTCCCCCCCGGCCCGTACCCCCTTTTTTGAAAGCTGGTTTCTATATGTTTAGAAAGCATATTTTCTATATTTTTCAAAAAGTAGTTGGGATTTTCGAATTTCTAAAAATGAACCGAGTCATGACCAATTTTGTGAGGAACTGCTTGTAGACTCTGCACCGTCGACATTGGATTGATTTCATAAAAACGATCATAAATCGATTCGTTTTTCGAAATTCAAACAAACCGAATAGCTTTTTGAAACATAGAGGAAATCCGCTAACTTACCATATATAATTCGTTTTTCAAAAAAGAGTTCTTCTAAAAGGATTTTTGGCAAAAATCGACCAGAAGTCGAACCCCACCCGCCCCCTATGAAGACCTCCTTTTTAAAAACTAATTCCTACATGGTTAAGAAGCGCTCTTTTTCTAGTTTTCAAAAAGCCATTGGCTTTTCTAAATTTCAAAAAACTTACCGAAATATACTTATTTATACAAAATCACTTCAATTTTTTTCGCACAAGAATCGAAGGCCTCCGCCCCGTATGAAGACCTAGTTTTGAAAACCGATTTTTATACTATATGAAAGCTCCTTTCTTCCAGTTTCTAAAAAGCCATTGGTTTTTTTAAATTTTGAAAAACTTACCGAGTTATAGTCATTTTTGTGATTTTTGTTTTTGTGTCATTTTCGTTGCTCCTATGACGTCGGTACCATATCGACCAGTGGTCGTTCCAATCTATTTGTTTCAGAAAACCATGATTTTTTTTGTGCATTGAACAAGACTTAGAAATTTTGTGGCAAGATTTGAACTGAGTCCATGATCTGCTTCAGGTAAAAAATTATTTTTCACGAAACATGAGAATTTGCAAATCGATCCTCCCTGATCATATCGGAGATCGCTGCGAAGAAGCTTAGTTTTTGATTGTATATTAAAAACATCTTGAAATCTATGATAGCACAGTTTTCACTCTCTGATGCTCTTCCTCCAGAAGGTAGAAATTATTTTGCTGCGAGAAGTCCATCGTTCAGTGGCGATCTGAGATATCGGAGAACGCAATGGCTCCACGTAACCTACCGTATTTCGGAGTTTGTGCGACATCTCTGAAAAATTCACAGAGCTTTTAAAACAATAAGAAGCGTAGGTTCTATGCTTTAAAAAGCAGCTTGTAAAAATAGCGGCTTCCATGTGGTTAACGGTGTCAAATTCTTCGGCAAATGGTACAAATCGGAGCGTCTGTTCACATAGAGTATCGTTTCAGAAAAACAGGTTTTTTACCGTGTGTCATACTGTAGCTCGAAATTTTATAGATTACAACTTCACTTTGTGATGCTGTTTCCTTCAGAGGAGAGAAAATTCGTTCCGTGACAAGTTCATCCTCCAGTTGCCATTCCGTCATCGCTTCGAAGAGCGCTTCCAAAAATCTTGTAGGGAAAACACTTAGGTTTCCTTAGTAATTGACACTTCAAATTTTATAGACTGCAATTTAGGACGTAGATGTCGTTCGTTCAGGCAGAAAACTGTCGTGTCCATGACTTACTAAAAAAAATCTGAAAAAATGGAAACCTCTCATTGACTCCAAATCTGATGGCAGAAAATCTTTGAAAAAAAAACTTATTAAGAATTAAAAACATCGCCTAAAAACCCGAAAAATAAGAGAGAATCCTCTACAAAACCGGCAGAGTACGACCCCCCCCCCTCCAGACGAGGCCACAGTACGATCCCCCTTCGATTCCCGAACCTCAAGCTTGATCCTGGTGCCGGCGCTTACGCCGACCCTACATCTCTAGCCGCACGTGCAATTCATGCGGTTGCTTTCCCACGATGGAGAGACTTCACAGGAGATCCAAAAGAAAGAAAATGTGGCAGGATTTGGAAGTACCATTGTTGCGAAATGGCGTCGTTTGAGGTTCGAGTGATGTTTGCTCCCTCTCAACAAAGTGGTAGAGATATAGCGATATATATCCTACCTCGAGATCGTCAGCTGTGCTATGAGTGGGCGTATAGGAAGATACTCTCAGACGGAGAGGCTAGCACCTTTGTGTGCTGTAGATGCCGATCACTTAAGGATCGAGAGCGCGAGATGTACAATCAGGCTCTGCCTTCCTGCAAAGTCAGATGTGGACACTTCATAACGGGTCCTTCGTTACTCGATCAGCAATATGAATATCCGAGGGACTTATGTACCATTTGTCACCCTCCGGTTCAACCCCTGTTCTGTTCGTCCACCGCAGCAGAGACAGTTTATTAGGTAGCCGGGAATACAGCAGAGACGATGGCGATCCGGCGGATAGGAGAAGAAGAAAGTAGATGAATCCGGACCCGGGTATTTATACTCCCTTTCGCCTACCGATCAATAGCGTAAATTCAAACGTAATTCAAATGAACACGTGGGAAGTAACTGCGCAGCAACCTATAGTGTGCGCAGCGGGCTACTCCCGTACATCTCCCCCTCCTGGAAGAGACGTCCTCCTCGACTGAATATAGGTTGCGAGATAGTGCTGATAACTACGTTTGCTACGTGTCAACAATTTAAGAAGAAAAGAGGGGTACAACTTCACATCATAGCAAAAAAGGAGAAAATTTCGAAAGTACTACAAAATTGCGATACAACAACAAACATAAAAAATACAACATACAAATAGCCTGGAATAACATCAAGGAGACCTGTTTAGGAGATATGGCATATAGCAATCAAGAAAATCAGCATGGGTGGGACGCATTAATACGGGTAACGGCCCCTGAAGAGAGAGCTGGTGGTACCCGCCCACCATCCTCTGCATCCTCTGCGACTGCTCGATCGTCGTCCTTATTCGAACATAGCGTTAGCGTGTGCCGCGTAGAATCTTCCTCGATTGTCGCTGAAGTCGTGTAGAACGCGGCGTTTGTCCTTGTAAGCGGCTTTCCGCGGCACGGGTTCGCTCAGCACTTCGTACAGCCGTCCTCGAACATGTGGCGCAGGGTAGTCCTGGAGTGCCTTAAAATACGCCTTTGTTGACTGTGCCGTGTACACCGACACCTCTGATGGCGATTGCTCTCGCCAAGGCAAGCAAATGGCTCCTGTAGAGAACAGGGACACGACGTTTCCTCTCACGGCCGTGGCAGCGCTTCTGATGACCTCGAGCATGTCTCTCCTATTTCTTTCCCAAGCCTGTTCACCTTTCGGGCTGCTGACGCTGACCAACAGGAGTCTTCTTCCACATCTTGTCACTTTTGTCATCGTCATAGCCAACGCTTGCCATTCCGTAGCACCACATGGCTTCTCGCTCGTGGGGGTCACGAAGAAGGCACACGCCGACGTCCTTATGATCTCGCACCGTTGCCGCTGCGTTCCTCAAGTCCCTGTATGCGGATATCGGCAGGTTGTCCTCGGCTCGCAGCACTCTGGCATATCGTCGAAAGCCATTTGGGACCATGATCTGCTTCTTAGGTCCTTCGACGCTGATTTCCTACCAGGAATGCGTCATCGCGTATCTGATCCCTGTGTTCTTCAGGTCATTGAGCTGCGCGAGTTCCATGTCTACTGCATCCTTCGCGATGATGGCGATGTTGCTTCCATCGTGTCGTAGGAGCGTCTTCAGAAGGTGTTCACAGTGACGCTTGAAGAAAGTTGAGCTTAGGGTGATGCTGCGAGTTTTCTTTTTCTCGAGGCGCGAACATATACACCCTATCTCCAACCTTGTCTACATCCATCTTGTTCCTTTTATCATATCGTTCATACGAGCCCGATACGCCTTATTTAGTCTCTTCGTACACTCATTTATGTGCTGGATTCCCGCTAATAGCTCGATTTGTTGTCGTCAAAGTCGACACGACTCCATGACAAAGCTTCACTGGGGATCCCATTAGAAGGAAGTGTGGGATCGAATTCGTGCAACACATAGAATGTGCTGTCACCTAGCGCTTCGTGTGGCGTAGAATTGCATGCAAATACTACCATTGGGAGTAGGATATCCCACTGAGCTGGAATAAATAGTCGTCCTCTTAATATAATAGTCCTCTTTTTTAGCATTCGACAGATAGTTTCTATTGCTCGCTCTGAAATTCCGTTTTCACGAGGATTGTATCCCTTAGTGAAACACTGTTTTATTCCTGACAGCTCTCAAATTTCCGATAGGATGTTATTGACGAACTCTGGCCCTTGATTGGAGCTCAGACACTTTGGCCAGCGAAATCTGTCGCGTATCCATCTTTCAAATAGGGTTGTGGCTATGGTTTTGGCCGTTTTATCTAGGATGGGGTACGCTCCCACAAATTTCGAGAAATGGTCGACAACTACTAGGTCATATCGATTTCCACGTTCAGGTAGTCCCAGCTCGACTACGTCCATGCCTACCAACTCGAATGGTTGGCTAGTTGTGATCGGCTTTAAAGGCGGAATGTTCTTCTCGTGCGCTCTGGCCACAAAACATTCTTGGCAGGCCTGTCCTGCGCCCACTTCTAGGAACAACTGGTAGCGCACCTTGGTTGGTAGTTATTTTCAACACACCGTTGTTTATAAGAAAATTATCTGTATTATGCTTCTTGGAACAGTGTGGAAGAACCACCTCGCGGTCATTTTCTGCGTTCTCAAGAACCTCGATTAGCTTGTTATAAACTGGATCTTCTTCTAACTCTGACAACCATCCCACTCTCTCGGAATCTACATTGGCCACTACAACTTCATTTTCAGGGCACACTGCGGTTTCGCTTTCCACACAAGTTCTCCTCTGAAAGACAATCTGCGACAGCATTTGCCTTGCCGGACATTTCTAAGTCATACTCTTGAATCTCCAGCGCCCAGCGTAAAACTCTTCCTGACACCTTCTATGATCTCTTTTTACAATTGTTCTTGTGCCGTAGATAAGGAAATGAAGTTCTGTTAAGGCATAAAGGAACGCTGACGCTTCTAGGTCCGTGACATGATAATTCTTTTCAGCCTTAGGCCCCGGTTATACTTCCATCGCCGGGCGACGCGATTCCGACGGCGCGATGCTTCCAATCGCGTCACGCTGTTTCACACGGCGACGGGCACTCCGAACAGACGGCGACAATCCGCGATTACGCACCATTGCGTACTTGCACATACGCAACTATGCACACATTTCCGTGTCCACGTCTGTTTACTCACTACTTTTAGCCAGTATAAGGAAAACATGGACAAGAATCTTCTTGAGTTCTGCCGCAAGTCCACCTCATACCAGACAACTGCAATGGACGAATGGAAATACCATAAAACGTACCTGTGCAATAAACACGAGAAAACGACACAAATAGAAGAGATACTCACTTTGTGGGCGAAATCCGCATCGCCTCCATCGAATCCGGACGGGCGGAGACTGATATCGAACGTATGAGGTCAAACACATCATAAAAACAAAATAGGTAATGTACGCAACAAACAGACAAACACACAAAAGAAATAGCTAGGAATAAACACGAGAAAACGACACAAATAGAAGAGAGACTCACCTTGTGGGCGAAATCCGCCTCGCCCCATCGAATCCGGGCGGGCGGCGACCTGAAATCGAACGAATAAGGTCAAACACATCACAAAGCAAAGTACAACACGTTAGCAACGATACAAAAAACACGCAAACCAATGAGGTGATCTGTTCGCCACTATGGCTTGTACTGCCCAGCTGTTTCAACGGACTGCGCCTCTATTCTCTTCGCCCCTAATTTCCCTTCCCCTTATTCCCTTCCGACCATTATCTGCTATTCCCTACCATTTTCCTCCCCAATCAACTATTTCGCCAAAATTCACTGCTGCTATTCTGCTTATTTTTTCTTGCTGCAGGTTATGTACAGGTACGTTTTATGGTATTTCCATTCGTCGATTGCAGTAGTCTGGTATGAGGTGGACTTGAGGCAGAACTCATGAAGATTCTCGCCCATTTCTTCCTTCTACTGGCTCATATTGCAGACTGTTTACTGTTTGCTGACTAACGATGTGTGGTTTCGACATTTGAAGATGACATCTGGGAGTCATGGGTTGGAAGACGGTGAAATCTCGGAGTCGTGAGTTGAGGATGGTGAAAACCCATAACTCCTGACTGGGAGGAGTCAGGAGTCATGGGTTGAGGCGGAGAGTCGTTGGATACACCGCCCTCAGAAAGGGGCGGAGCGAGGGGCGCGCCGAGGACAAGATGTACGGGTCCCTGCCATACCATGGAGGCATCGCATTTCTAATCACTGCCCTTGGTCCTGTAGCTCTATCCTGAACTGATTTCGTTCTTGAGACAGAAGTCAGAATCTTGTTCACCATATTTGGAGGAAAAGAGTTTTCAGCTGCAGCGCCAAGGCTTTCTTCAGGTCCCGACACATTGCTCAGTACTAAGGCGTCGTCCGCGTTTTCCGACAAGTACAGCAACATCTCAGCGAGATATGTCATGACAACTACTCGACATCCTCTAGAAAGTTCTTCAGTACAAGAGGAATTGTCTGATCCTTGGAAAAAGAGGGTGGTGAGCCGGTTTTGCGCACAATTATAAGCCTTCAATGTAAAACTCCTGACCGGAATCACCCATAGTCTCTAGTTGAAAATTGAAAGAATCTAGAGAGAAGAGCGACGTTCTTCTTCCCTCAACTGCCTCCATAACCGAGCCGAGCGGAAAATAACTTCAGAGTTCCCCGAGCGCTTCCCAATAGTCTCCTACCAGCTGTTAGGCTTTTGGACAGCTTCACGCCAATTAACAACGGCTTCGCGCGCAGCAAACTTGTCCAAATAGGGCGGCGCGGGCAGGGCGGGAAGTGGGAGGCGGGCAGCACGGTGTACCGAACGAGTGCCCCCCATGGGTTGAGGGGCTATCTCATTTCACTCATGCAGAGTCTGTGGCACGACGTACCTTCCAGACACTGGTCCACTCTTCAATAAGCTCATGGAGCTGTCGAATACTTTGGTGTTATTCCTTCCTCGGAACTTTACATGTCACATCCTTTTTTACAATACATATGCAAGACCTCCTATGCTTCTTTGCTAATATTCCTAGGTTCCCTGTTTCTTTGTTTTTTATTCTTTCTGATCGGGCATGTTTTCTTGCTTGGATATACCCCACATTCTTGTGTCGTTTCGGGTCGGCAGCATCCAGTTTCCAAACCATGGATCGAGATGAGCCTCGTAATGTGTGTGCTTTTTGTACGCAGCCAAGTTTAGATGGCGCTTCGACTTACTCGTTATAGCTTTACCAGTACCAGCAAGGAGCAGTCTGATGTTGTTCTAGAGGATTCGGAGGTGTGACATGGCACCAGCCTTGATTACTGTCGTTTAGGTTCTAGACTGTCTTTCGGTAATCCACTCTATGCTTCAGAAGGCGGTGTCGCAGCCAAGACCCGGAAACGTGTGCACAGTTGCGTGTGTGCAAGTTACGCAATGGTGCGTAATCGCGAATCGCGTTGCCGGCTGTTCGGAGTGCTCATCGCCGTGTGAAACAGCGCGACGCGATTAGCCGCATCGCGCCGTTCGAATCGCGTCGCCCGGCGATGGAAGTACCTTCGCCTGATGCTTCTGTGTAGATTATGAACGGTCTAGAACCTTCTAGTGCAGCTCGAATATCTGGCTGCGCCAACACTGGAGCCTCCATGACTACCTGTTTTGGTTTGTCAGCCCTTTATCTTCGGCAACCGTCTACTTCCACTCGATCTTCGGACTAGTCAAGTTATATAACGGCTTCGCCATTTTAGAAAAGCCCAGTATAAATTTGCGGTAGTACGACGCCAATCCCAAAAAGGCTCTCAACTCCGCTAGGTTCTTTGGCAAGGGATAGTGGCGGATCTTCTCTATTTTGCCTGGGTTCGTACTCACTCCGTTTTCATCAATTGTTTTCATCAAAAAGTTCACTTTTCGTCGGAAGAAGTGACATTTTTGCGGTTTAAACTTGAGGTTGGCCTGACGAAAAGCTTCGAACACCAATTTGAGCACTTCCTTATGCCTTTCTACTGTTTCTGTCGCCACGAGGAGGTCATCGATATAGACGAAGACTTCAGTATCTTTTACTCCTAGATCTCCCAGAACCATATCCATTAGACGTTGAGACCTCGCTGGACTGGTACAGAGGCCAAACGGAAGGACCTCGAACTGAAAAAGACCCTCGCTTGTTGTGAACGCACTCTTTTGTTTTGCGGAATCTGACAAGCGAATTTGCCAATAACCAGAGGCCAGGTTGAGCGTCGAGAAAACTTCCTTTTCTTGCAAGCTCTTTATCACGGAATCTATTGCCGGTAATGGGTAAGAATCTTGCTTAGTAACCTTACTCAGTGCTTTGTAGTCTATGCGTAAACGTAGAGAACCGTATTTATTTCTTGCAAGTACGACTGGAGAAGCCCAGTCAGATGAACTCTTCGTGATTGTTCCTCGTTCAAACAGCCCTTGTATTATACTTCTGAACTCTTTGGGCACCCACTGGCACTGGGCGTGTTTTCAGCTTGATAGGAGGACTGTTCCCAGTGTCTATGTCGTGCTTGATGAGATCAGTTTGAGTGAGCTCTGAATCTCGTACAGCAAATACATCCTCATAGTTTGAAACTACTTCTTCGAGGGCTATCATGATATCGGTGTTACTTTTCAAAGTGTCTAACAACTCCGTCACCCTATTTTGGTCGCCGATCTTTTCCCGCGTACCACTTTCTAGCATATCTGTTCCGGTCTCCCAAATCTGCATAGGCATCCACTCTTCATTCGACCAACTACCAATAAGTCACCTCTTCGGGCTTTGGCTTCGTCAGAGCGGTTTAATACGCTTACTGTTGCCGTGCCATTGTCCTTCACTGTGCAGATTCCAGAAGCTAGTCTCCTGGCTTCTCTGAGATGAACACTTCAACAGTGTTCGAAGAATGTGGTGTTCGAAAAATGGCTTTCTTTCATTACAGCTTCGGACTCTGGCTGATTAATGTTGCCTTCGGAGACCAATTGAATGTGGAACTGCTCTAACGCGTTTGTTCCAAGTACAACGACTTCGTCCATACCTTTACCGATATAGAAAGACACTGGTATCGTCTCCTTGTTCAGCGCTACGTACATCCGTACTGCACCTAGGAAGTTGGAGGCTGCTGGAGGCTGCTCCCGACGCATTTCGCACAACAGCATTGGTCATAGGAATTGTTTCCACGTATTCATCTAGGTCGACTCCTTGCTGTCGGACCTTGTGGAACAGCGTTATTGGAACGACCGAAGCCTCTGAACCTGTGTCACTTCCCTGTTCATCATTGTTATAGTGCTTCCGAACGCGGTCCGAAGAATCCTCCCGTGCATTTCAGACGACCGTCGTTTGCTAAGGTACATACGAGTGCATGGACCCATGCAGAGAATGCTCCACCCTGCCTGCGGTCCTGTCTGACGTCGTTGCTTAACGGACGTGGCATAAGATTTCCTGCGCTCTCTTGTTTGGGTTGGCTTCGACATTCTCTAGCAAAATCTCCTTTATTGCCACATTTATAACACTCAGCCTTGCTTCTTTCGCCGGCTGTTCGCAACACCGGAGTTTGCGATTGCGGTTTTGCTGCATCTCGTCTTGTCCAGAGATGACTCCTGCTCCCTTCTTGAGGGCGAGACCTGTGGTCGCTTCGATTCTCGAAACGAACCGCTTTATTCTCCATTCAATGTCCGCCTGTAGTGCCTTGATGCGCTCTCCTTTGAGTCCTTTATTGTGCAGCCGCTCGGTTGCGTTCCAGCCTTAAGGCCGCTCATTTCACGTTATTATATGCCTCCTCATTTCTACTGGTCTCAATTGCCTCTGATAACTAATAACTGCCGTGCCAATGAGCCAGCTGTGTGAAAAGGATTTCGGCCTTCTGTAGGGATACAACCTCCAATGGGACACCTGGGTATGCCTTACTGGGGAGCTTCTCTAGAACAGCACAGAAATCTTGGACAGATTGATCGGGTTTCATCGTCAGGCTTTGCAATTGCACCATAGCCTTAACCCGTGCTGCGCTTCCATCTTCTTTCATCATTCCTTCAAAAGCGCCTTCCTTTACATCTCAAAAGTAACCAGGGCGTGCTAACGTAGACAGCTCTCAAAATGTTGTATCAAGCTTCTGTCGTTCCACTGTGGTTTACGGTAGTGAATGTTAAATTAGTTTACCTCTTAAAGCTCTGGTTTTCACCACCTGAGAGAGATGCTGGCCGACAGAGTTGCTGTTCGCATGTACTCAACTAATGCACTCTCACTCGCACTCACTTTCTCACTTGATCTTTCACAGCGGCTGTAGCCCATGTGCGCACCTCTGTCCGCAAAATGCGTGGTCGGCTCCTTCTCGACCATTCTCTTGGCGTAGGCCAGCAGTACGTGCGCCTTCCATTCGTCGAGTCGCTCGAGTGTGTTGATGGCACCTGAAGGTAAGCATTCTGCGACATTCAGGCTGCGACGCAATCAGCCTTTGCCTTCCTGCAAAGTCAGAAGTGGACACTTCATAAGTGGATCCTGGAAATCTGCGAGCCAGAAGCGCCCTCGTTCTATTATGCGCCGTAGAGTGATCGAGAGGTGCAACTAGTTGAGGGCGCAACCTTATTCGGGGACACCTACCAGTGTCATCCAATGCTTAGTAGTTGACGTGCACAGCCACGCTTCGGTAAGGTGACACATGAGGACAAAGTATTGTTTAGGAAACGATATTTATGGTTTCAGGCAATACATTCACAGCCTCAGAACGGATGGCAATGGTGGATCAGCTAACTGTTCCTCTCGGAATGGGCAGGATAACCTGCGTAGGGTTCTTCAGAGGAGTATGACGAGGGACGGTGACAAGTGGAGCCCGTTCCTGAGAACCTAGTGTGTTCGCAAAGTGATAGCAGTGGTGAATATCTCGATTTGGAATGAGCTTAAGTATTCTTTGCGCTGCCGTTGTTACGGTGACGAAGAGGACTTTATACTCCATAACAGCAACGAAGTTGTCCTCATCAGAAGTCGTACACTGTGGCTGGAAGTTTTTAGGAGACTTACACTTAAAAACACTTTGGTCTGTTCGCTTGATATTTTTATATACGGCAGTGGTATTTAATCCTCAGTGAACTGTCTTTAGTGCGACGGTAGGTTCAAGCAACTTCCCAGTGAGGTCCGTGATGGTCGGTCCGCTCAGCTGTACACTATTATAGAAGAGTTCGCCCACTTCCCCTACTATTTGCCTTTCTGCTCGATAATGGGGAGAAAACATACAGCAATATGTTAGCAGGTGCACTTTAGTTATAAAACTGCTGACATGCATATTCCAATGTTTACGGTAGTTCCTAGGCAAAATCGCTCCACTTGGTGGCACAACGGCCATTGCTGATCTTCAGTGTAACTTTTTAAAGGAAACGTAGCTATTACTGCGGCTTAATCCGAGAAGAGCATCAACTTCTTTGGGAGGGTTTCTCATAGCAGAAGTGTTTAGTATTAACGTTTCCTTTCAAATGTACCATCTAGGTGCTTGTTTCTCTACTTGCAGTGTATATCAACCGCACTGAAGAAGCGAGCGATTGGCGTACTCTTCAGACTGCTGTAAGTGCTTCCGCTACTCGAGTAGCAATACTAGAGATACCTGAACCACTTGTCCCACCGACAGTGCCCGTCTTTACCCCAAAAGATGATCTTTTGCTGCGCCAGTTTATGCGCTACTGGCATGACACGTGGAGTGCTGGTGGTCATTTCGTATGCGACCATTCTAATAACTTCGGAACACGGACAACGAAATTTGTTGAAGGGTTTCACAGCAAACCTCGAAGGGCGCGTTCTAGTTGCACCCCACTATGGCAACTCTCTTATAGTTTTGGTATCATAGTTAACTATGGCCAAGTCGTAGATCCCGCCAATAGCAAATGGAAAAATGACGACGACATACATATATCCGAAGTCGCGAAGGCATGGGCGCTTCAGACAGTTCCTCCAAGCGGCTGGTCGTTCACCTACTACAAGAGAGTGTAAGGATCATCTTGGTATCTTGGCCAGCAACCTTGCCCCATAGTTACCTCTCAATATGTAGCTTAGTTGCTCTTGTATTCCGATATGAACTTGCCCATAAGTGTAATATCATGTTTGTTTTTATTTGTGTGTTGATATTTGTACCTCAAACGCTTTGTTAAAAAGTATTCTAAATATGTATGCGTCTCAAATAGACTTCTACATAGGCTGCAGAAGCTGAGTGATCGTTGTGGATAGGATCAGTGTATTTTCTCAGTGATATCGCAAACAATGGTGTGATCGGTGTGGAGGTATATCACACTATGATGAGACGCCGGACGTGCAAGTCACTCAAGAAAGGCATCTGGCACACCACTCCGAGTCACTCCAGCGGTTGTCGCGGGAGCGATTTAATCTGGGTGAGAGCGACTTGAGCTGGGTGAAAATCGCGCTGGGATCCCTCACCTGGCCGCCGACCGCGCCACGCACGCCTTCCGTGGACCGACACAGCTGCAGCGACTGCAATTGCTGTGCAATGCGCATCGATTCGGACGATTGCTAGAGCGACTCGGATGTATATCAGATGCCAAAGAGCATGTTCTCACGGTTGTCGGATCTGCACGCGAAATAACGGATACGCAGTGAGAGGTGGCAGACGCTTGCGCTCACCGTAATATTATGCTAGCTATACTATGAGGCATTCAAAACTTTACACCAAACTGCATTACTATCAAGCACAATAAATACGGAGCCAGCCACGGAAAAATACCTGAAATTTCACCTGCCATACACTCCAGTCCTGAAGTTTCAATTCTAAATGCATTTTATAAGGCAGCTGCTAAAATGAGGTTGAAACCCCCAATAGTTCTTTATGAGGACTAGGTAATCGGATTGGCAACGCCAGCCTCTTCAGAAATTGGCGTGACTCAATGAGAATCGGCTGCTCTAATCAAAGTATTAAATCGCGTGCTCCGATCTTTAGGAAAGCTCCCGAAGATTGCCGTGCTACGTCTACTATGGCCGCGGTTGGTGACTGCTTGATAGAGACACATTCTTCACTCGAAAGACAGTTTTTCTTTCTTTGATATGTTGCTCTCCGTCAGAAGCTAATAAGTCCTTTGTTATGGTGTCGCGACCGCGAATCTGCTAAAATTCAGCCTATCATGCAAACCTTATGACCGTGATTGTACTCAGCGTGACATCCCTATATCATTAAACGTGCCTCTGACCTAGCAAAACAGAATGTATTCATCCAGTCGTGTCAGCACTCAGAGTATTTCGCATGACTACAGGAGTCATGGTCAATATCAAGACCTCATTCGCATTTAGCATCATTTAGAGTCAACTTGACAGTGCGCACTACTTCTATCCTAACCTGAGGCTAGTGATATGCTGCGATCCCTCTCAAGATGCTCCAGCCAATACTTTCGATCTGATGTTATTTTGCTGCTTGACGATCAATCGTTGCCCCCGCATCTAGGCTGTCAAGCTAGTCGAGGAAGCTTCCACACTCAGTGCTACGTCGTAATAATGAGTTGCTTGACGAGATACCCTTGTTGAGAGCCGAAAACGCTGAGCTCAAAAAGCGTCGAACTTCTGATAGGATTGCCTGAAGTGTGGCTGATTCTTCTTCCGCTCCTGTATGTGACGACTTCCGTGCAATTTGCAATACACTAGATTTTCTAGGCGTGCAGTGTTACACTGTTACATTGTTTTCATTGATCATATGAGACCAAGCAATAGGTCACACCCATGAATTGTCAAAATTAGCTTGCCTCGCTCGTTTTATGTCCATCAACTGCTGCGTCGCACGCATCGCATAAGGCGCCTTTTATGCTCTCTGTGCCGTGCGGCGCGGCGTGATGGCTGACGTAGCTATCCATTTTTCGCGCTGCAAGGCGGCAGCACGCAGGTCGACGTTCTAAGCTTGTCTCGTGAACCACAACGCACGTTGAGCAACGTTTTAAGCATAGCATCCCATCGCTTTCTTATCCCTGCGCTTCGAAACACCACAACTGACGGACTTTCAGCTTACCGTATTCGGCGAGTATCCCCACTTCAGGGAAGGGCGAGGCGCGGCGCGATCAGCTGCGGCAGACTCGGTGTGGAGTGGGAGATTTCGTACGGGGATGAATCATTTTGCTATGCCCTATTTGTTTTGGCTCCCCAACCAACAGAACAAAAAGGGTGTAGCAAGATGATGGCACTATTGGACTTTCAAAACCCCGAAGATCGACGAGAGGTTCGCCCAGGGATGGGTTATTTAGGGTGATGATCACGAATCTGACATCTGTTTTTGAAATTTCGACTGATTATGGTAGGTTACGGTAGGTCTGGAGGACTAAGGCTGTCAAGGTCATAATCACCGATTTCGCCCAAACTTCGCCTTGGCGGGGGGATTATTTTTGGTGCTGATCACGAATCTCACATCCATTTTTCATATTACGCTGGAGTTTGGCTAAATGGGCTAGCATGACTTTAGCCAGCCGTACCTACCGGAAGTGCTTCTCCAATGACTCATGGGCCGTCTCCTTCGCCACCCTTGGCGAACGGCCGTAGCGAGCAGAAGCTCGTAGCCGCGCGTCACTGACGCTCCAGCTTCTGAAGTCCTCCACACACTTTCGCGGCGGGCGTCGGGCGGCAGACCGCGAAAACGATGAGTCACACCGCATGCCGATGAGTCGCTCTAGACCCCGCCGCGGAAGGCTAGAGGTCAGATAGTCTCTGCCGGCGCCGAATCGGCGCAAAATCATCGGCGGCGGCAATAATGGTGTGAATCATTATTGCCGCCGCCGCTCCGACGGCGAGCTCTGCGTCCTTGCCCTGTGGTTAAGGATAGGGCCATGCGTGCTGTTCGAGAGCAAGCGAATTGGACGGTTGCTGGAGCAGTCTGTAAGACTGCTCTTCTTTTTCCAAATCGGAATCGTCGTGTTTTGGCGCCAACTCTCAGTCATCTTCTTCTCCGCTACAGCCTGATTAAAGAATTTCGTCAACCACTCAGCAGCGTACCAAAACTTCGACTTTCACAGCTCTGCTGCCGTCCAGTTCGGGTCCAGTTGCTTTGCCTGGTCTCATCTTCTTCAAAGCCGCTTCAGTCTCCTCCATGGTGATCTTCTACACGGGGCGTGGCTTGGAGCCGTTGAAGGGATGACTGGATGAGGAAGTTCTATTGCAGAGATCTTCTCAAAGTAATCGTACCATCGCCTCAATGCCTTCTTGCGGTCCGTAAGAAGATGGCCGTTCTCATCATTGATGCCGAAAAACTTCTAAATATCCTAGGTCCGCCGACGGCGACTCTTTGCAAGTCGGCACAAATACCTTTCACCATCGCGTGATCAAGCTTCTCGTTGACATCTCCATAATGAGTGGCTTTTGCAACAGCCACGGCCTTCTCTGCAGCTTTCTTCGCTTCCTAACTTCTGCCAATTATTGGCTGTCTTTTCGTCGAGAGACACGTGATAGAGTGTCTTCTCTCGAACTTTGGCTTTCACGTCATCTGTCCGCAGCCATGCAGGTTTGTCGACCTTGCGTCGTCCAGGCTTTGTATTGCCGACTTCCGACTGTGCAGCTTGACGTATCCGTCGGTGGCCTTCCCCAAGTTTCATCCACAGTTGTGACTGTCGGTAAACGTACACGAGAAATTAAAGCTGCTTCCTTCTCTCTCATTTGCCACCACTTGATTCTTGGTGCACCGCATCGCTCAACCTGCTTCAGCCTAGGAGAGGCGATCTTCAAAGTGCAGATCAGCGGTCTTTACTATGGGACGACCGTCTCATACAGCACGACCTTCGCGTCTGTGAAAAGTCTTCGGTTATTGACAATCTTACCCCATATCGGGGTATCTTTGACAAGCACAAAGTTTGTCTGAGTTCTGGTATTACCACTACAGAACTAAATGAGGTGGTAGTCACATTTACGAAACACCGTGTTCATTATGGTTATGCGACTCCGCATACTCAAGGATACGCTCACCATCTGCGCTACGCAATCCGTAACCGAATCCAACATGACAGCTGTACCCATCTTTCCCAGCGCCTACGTGCTCATTAAAGTCACCAGCGACAATGATGGCGTCTCTCGACGTTACTTCTGCTGTCTTCCCATCAAGCAGGCTTCAAAACTCTTCCTTGGCTTGATCGGAGCACACGCAGAAAAGTGATAGAGTCTCTCCCGACAACGGTTCATCAATCGACTGTCAAAGCGCAGCGCTGGTCGCTTAAAATCGTGTCACGAAATCGTTTGCAGACGAATATTCCGACACCACTGGTGATCCTGGGATTTCCACATAGAACAGCCTTGAAGCCATGTCCTATGTCCCTTGACTTGCGGCAGGACAACCTTGTCTCCTCAGACACTGAACCAGCATTTGTGCAACAAGAATAATTACCTGTGGTCCGACAACGTACGCGGTGACGCATAGCGCAGCAGCTGATCCGAATGCAGCTAGTGATATTTTCCAATGCCTTTTGATTGCGTGTATTACATCAATAAGGTCAAGTAGGTCAGTCGGTGAATGAGTTAAGAGATACCTCCTGCTATGGGAGTGGAAAACGCCATCACTGTCGAAATGCAGCAGGTAGGCCAGGATGCCTTGAAATTGCATACTGATGAAGCGGCTGTTGCATTGTGCACGGCACCTCTGATGGACAATTGCTTTTTTTGGAAGTTTTTTCTTCATCAAAGTGTGTCCTCGTTTCCTTCATCTTCTAACGGCGCTAAGTACCTGTGAGGGGCAGCCCGTTTTGTATTCACTGATAATGCACCATTTTCAGAAGGAAAGTGGACGCAAAGCGACTTGGTAAGAGGGAGGTGGGTGGGTGACGTTAACTGGAAAAGCAAGTATTTTCTCTTCATCCTTGTTTGGTAGGTTTTCTTTGTTCTTTCTTTAGAAGAGGCCACGACAGTGAGGATGAATATGACAAAATCGATCCATGTGGCCTACTTCAAAATCACCGAGCGCAGACGCAGCCACAGACGACAGCTCACTCTGGTCTTGACTCGCATGAGCAAGACCCAGAACACATGTTACTCTCGCCGTCATTGAAGATCAAGTACCCGCAAATCAAAGTACCGCATTTTTATGGAGAAGACGACTCGTGGGATGAATCCTGGATGCGTGTTCCCTCATAGTCGATCAAAATGCGCAACTAGGAGAATTGGAGAAAATTCTCTACCTTAAGGACGTCATACGAAGAAAGGCACAAAACGCCATCAGAAGCATACCAATGAAGGCTTCCAATTATAGTCTGATTGTGGATCTACTACACAAAAAATGGAAACAAAGGAAATAACAGGACACAGATCGTACAGCGCCTATGGCGCTAACAGCTGCCAACACAGGGGGCAAAAGATGTGCCGAAACCCTCGAAAGGTCAATGGTCTTGTCTTCCAAATGGTCGCCACAGGATACGACGTAAGGAGAAGACACGAACCATTATGAATAGACATTATTCTTGCAAAATTTCCTTATGAAAGTATTAAGAACTGTATGAAAAGGGAAACAGAAGGCTCGCAGACAGTAGGCATACTGCTGGACGACAAATAAACAACACCGAGCCCTCACGACGCCTGACACCATCTGTGGCGGAACAATGCCTGTTTTGCCGCAGATCCAACCATTAAGCTAAGGAGTGCCGTATAGTTCGGACTGCAATCGATCGCAGAAACGCACTGAGGGGTCAGCCAGTGTGTTGGAGATGCTACGCACTGGACCACAGAAGCCGTGACTGCGCCTTCGAATGTTGCCCAAAATGCAAAGGAGATCACGATGTCATACTATGTATAAAAGAGGACGTCCGACAGCTTCAGAAAGGTGGTAATTTACCAGGAAATAGTCAACGTTTCTCTGCCAGCCAGAATACAAACACTAGGCCAACTGAAGTTAATTCCTCTCGTAGTCAATCCAGCTGTAACGAGGTGAATAAAAGCCAGCAATCTGCCCTACAGGAACATAAAGGATATATGGCAGCAAGTTTCTAAAATACAGCTCACGAAAAGATCACTGAGGAAGAATATGTTCTCATGACTGCCAAGGCACAAATAAGAAAAAATCACACCAACACGTTTGAATAAAAATGTGGTGGTTCTCCTAGACTTGGGTGCACAGTGCAACCTAATTGAAGCCAACCTCGCGAGCACACTGGGACTTCAATTACGTGAAACATATCATTGCACAATGCGTGGTATTTGAGGAAGCAGTGAGACTTATTTGACTCAACGGACATCTGCCGTTTTCAGGACGCGTTCGCGTTTGTTCACTCCCTTTACCATCAAAACAGTGCTCACAAATGCTTTTCTCCAGCAGCCATGTTGACAAGTTTATTCGCTGTCGGACCTTCACAGCGAGCGGCGGCGCCCATGCACCTCTTTGCGGCCAGCTACCATCCTGTCCAGCGTCTTCTGTTGCGGTGGAATTCAAGGACTACTCACATCCCTTGTGGCTGGGGACACTGCTATACGTTCGAAGCCACCAGCACAGGTCTATTACTTCGATTGTGTTATCTGTACTGCTGTTCTCCGGTCAACGCGGCCATAAGTTGGTCGGCATAAGTTGTCGGAGCAGTAGCATTTCTGTTTTCCTCACGGTCACCGTTTACTTGTTTCCACCTACACGGGCGGTGTGATCATTACTGATATGGGTACTCTCCGGCCCGATCCTTTTAATCAGAGGACCAAACGCGCCAGGCCAAAATCAGAGCCGTCTTCGAATCAATCAACTCAATCGATCGACAATCACTAGCTGGCCAGCGCCATCGATAGTCTGCGGAAGGACAACACTACTCCTGCCTACTTGAAGACCATTCTCGAGCATCTCGTCCTGAAGTTTCGGGAGCTGCTTGCTTTGAAGACAGCCAACGACGAGCTTATCTCTGAAAACTCTCGTTTAAAAAATAAGGTGTCTTCGTTTAAGAGCAAACTTTCAAGTTCCAACGATAAGTCTGTTGTCACCAACAATGATGCTCGCATTCCTCATAACTGCTCCTTCGAAGAACATGAAGCACTCAGGTCCGTTGTAGTGACTGGGGTTCTCGTGATCCGAACCCTGTGGCCCGCGTCCCCTATTATCTAGATTGTGTTAAGAATCTGCTCCAATATTTAAACGTTGATTGTATGCCAATAACAATCTATACGCTAAGCCGGCCAATGAATGATAGGAATCACCTAATTAAAGTTGTATTGCCGTTATGTTTTTTTTTCAGACCCTCGTGCTTCGTAATGCTTCCAAGCCACCATTTTACTCTGTTAAGAGAATCTGGATTCGACCTTTTCTTACCAAAGAGCAAAGGCAACAATTAGTTGTGGGTCGTAACAAGTCTCGAGTATTGTGCAGAGGAGCCCAGTTGATGCCATTGCTATGTCTACGTCTCCCAATGCTCGTTCATTCACTTCTGCACCTACTCATCAAGTGTTCTGCTAGAGTCACAGTCCTTCTCAAGTAATTTGCCTGTTACCGTTCTTACGGGAAACGTGTAGGACATCCGCAGATAAGCTCCTGTTTTCCCTCTACATCTTGTACCGTAAGCAACATTCGATCTATCTTTAAGAAACGGAATGAGTTGTTTGATATCTTTTTAAACCAAAACACTGACATAGTGGCTCTTTCTGAAACATGGCTTAACTCTGGAACTAACCTGTGTACACTTTCTCGTGACTTAAATGCTCACTTCGAGGTTCTCCGATGTGATCGCCTGCGCAGGCAAGGTGGTGGGGTGGCCTTACTGATAAGGAGGTTGTACTCTCCCCTTCTTCTTTGCAAAGGGTCCGTTCCTCTTGCTTCAATGTTTTACAAGTTACTGAATTCAAGGATGCGTGAAAGGAGCAGTATTGGAACGCTAATTTCCCGTGATGGTACGGTTGTCAGAGCTGATAAGGAAAAGGCAGAACTTTTTGCCGACACCTTTGAAGGTTCGATCACTGATCGTTCTTTTCTTGGGTCCCCGCATCACTTTGCTATTACTCCTTGTTTCCCTCTGATGAAAGATTCTGTCTGGTTCCACAAAGATGAAATCCTTGAAATTATATTAAAACGGTCTCGTTCCTACTCGAACACACCGAATGATATTCCACTGTTCTTTATTAGAAGCGTTGCTCATATCATTTCTGGTTCACTTGAACACCTTTTCAACTCGATTTTCATGAGGGCTGAGATACCTGGTAGGTTGAGACACTCTTTTGTTACACCAGTTCCTAAAAAGCCTACTCTTACATGCCTTCGAATTTTAGGCCGGTCAGTAATATTGAAGAAGCGTATTGTTGCACATTTGGAACATAACAGAATCATATCCTCGATGCAACATGGGTATCAAAAGCAGAAGTCGCTGCTGAAGAACCTAAATAATTGGACCTCTGCTTTGGGTCAAGGGAAACATGTTGATGTCATTTACTTAGATTTCTCTAAGGCTTTTGATAGGGTACCGCACTCCTTGCTGATTGAAAAACTTGTTATGGTTGGGCTCCACTCTCAAATTGTCGCTTGGGTTTCTGCTTTATTGAATGATCGTACGTTCTCAGGACGAGTAGATAAGTCATACTCTAACCTTAGAGCTGCCTATAGTGGTGTTCCGCAAGGTGGGGTTTTATCCCCTATCTTGTTTAACATGTACACTCACGAGCTGGCCCAGTTATTAAGCGTCAACGGAATGGAGTTTAGTGCGTTTGCAGACGATATCAAAGTCTACTGCACCATTGACTCAGCGAATGATTCCGCAGCATTGCAAAACTCAATTGATGCCTTACAGTCGTAGTCACTTGAATGGCAGCAGCCTCTCTCCAAGGAGAAAACGAAGGTTTTTCGCCTAGGGGGTGGGAATCCTAATCGCTCCTATAGTATTGCTGGATCTCCAATTGATAGCATTGATGAAATCACTGACTTAGGTTTCGTGATTTCCAAGAGTCTCAGCTTTGGCAAACACTGTGAGGTGATTGCAAAGAACGGAATGGCACTGGTTTCTAAACTGTTCAGGGCACACGTAACCCTAAGGTTTTGCTCTGGGCTTATAAGGCATATGTCAGGGCAGTATTGGAATACGGCACTCAAGTGTGCTCTCCTTTTAAACGGAAAAGCATTGACCTAGTAGAAAAGGTACGGAACAGTTTCACTAGGATGTTGATGATTAGAATGCTTGACTTTATTTACGACCAGATTCCTTCTGCTGAAAGGAATCAGAATCACGGTCTTCACAAGCTGTCTTCTAGAATAAAGGCTAATGACTTGCTACTATTTCACAAAATTTATTTGGTAAGTGGTGCATCAAGCCGGCGGAGTTCCTTCAGGTTAGGGCCACTTCACTCACCAGGCGCGGGCCTATCAAGCTCCAGATTAAGACGAATAAGCTCAACTGTAGGCGGTACTTTTTCGTCAACAGAACAATCGACTCATTTGAGACCCTGCTCAAAAGGGGCCAGGATGGGTTGCGCTACACTACCTTCAAAAAACTGGTCTATAAGGAGCGGGGGGAGACCGGTTTTCACACCGGAGAGGTCTCCGCCCGCTGAGTCCCCGCCTCCGCCCTCTTTTGCCCCGCCCATTTGGACCAGTTGACGGCGCACACTGCCTGTATTAATTAGACGTCGCAAAGTGGAACATTTCCCTTCTCCCTGCAACTAATGCTGCCGCAAGACCAACGAGCTCTGCAGCTGCTACTACGACTACTATCCTGCTATTATATTACCTCGACTACTAATGCAACGCCATTGTGAGCGTATGAAAAACGGTAAGTTAAAAAACGCTTTTTAAAAGTAACATATCCTGGTTGTGAAGGCTTTCATAATCGAGGGACAGGTGTTTTCCTGGTGTTTTCTTGACATCCCGCGGAATCCAGTCGGTAACGGCTCTCGTGCAGCGGGTGTCTGCGAAACGCATTACGTGGCCGGCCTCCTAATTTTCGACAACTTGGCCCACGCGACAGCGTCTCTGATCTTCGAACGTCGGCGAAGCTCGGAACTCCGGAGGCCTTCTCTCACTTGCGTGAGTCGTGTCACTCCGAGCATCGTCCTCTCGATTCCACGCTGCGCGACGCTGATCGCGTGTTCATCCTGCTTTCGTGTAGCTCAGGTCTCTGAGGCGTATGATAGGGCAGGAAGAACAGTGGAGTCGAATAGGTGAGCACGGAGTCGGACGTTCTTCGTCTTCTTCGCGACTTCTTCGACGCTCTTGAAAGCTCCTCAAGCCTAAGCCGCTCGTTTCCTCCTGCTCAGCTCTGGCGCTAGGTCGTTGGCCATGTTGACTTCGCGACCCAGATACACGTAGCTGGAACATTCGGAGATGTTCGTTCCGTTGAGCGAGAATGGGGCATCAGAAACTTGTCCGTTCCTCATGAACATCGTCTTCGTAAGATTCAGCTGCAGTCCAACGTTCCCACATACACGATCGAAGTCGGCCAGCATTCGCTCCGCCTGGCTGATGCTCGGTGTTATGAGCACGATGTCGTCAGCGAAGCGAAGATGGTGCAGTTGCCGGCCGTCGATCTTCACTCCCATGTCTTCCCATTCTAGTTCGCGCATGACGTCTTCGAGGATGGCGCTGAAGAGCTTCGGGGATATGGTATACCCTGCCGAACCCCTCTCTTTACGTCGATGACGACGTCGTTGTAGAACGGAGAGATCTTGGTCGTGAATCCACTGTACAGCTCTCGAAGGACTCTGATATACTGAGTAGGAACACCCTGAGTGAGCAGGGCGTCGATGACCGCTTCAGTTTCGACGGAGGACGTTGGACGATATTGAGAGAAAATACCGGTCCCTTTACATTTGCTCTTCAGGAGTCGGTTAAGGTATCGCTTATGTCCCTGTCTCAGTGTCGTGGGGGTGGGTCTTGTTCGGAAAACTCTCAGTCGAAGCAAACTAAAAGTGGAGTCGCAGGAAACCGACCAAATAGTCCTCCAGAACACTGCGTCAGAACAAAAGACTGATGGAGGGCTCGTTTGCTCTTCAGTAGTCGGTTAAGGTATCGCTTAAGTTTCCGTCTCGGTGTCGTGAGGGTGGGTCTTGTTCGGAAAACTCTCAGTCGAAGCAAACTAAAAATCGAGTCGCAGGAAACCGACCAAATGGTCCACCAGAACACTGCGTCAGACCAAAGGACTGATGGAGGGTTCATTTACTCTTCAGGAGTCGGTTAAGGTATCGCTTATGTTCCTGTCTCGGTGTCGTGGGGGTGGGTCTTGTTCGGGAAACTGCGAAAAAGAATTGCGTACGAATCTGTCTGTTAAGGTAACATATCAGGGATTTTAATACTGTAAGGAAATGCATACCAACTGATACAGGACCAGTAATCATGTTTTTGCAAAACATTTCTTTCATATAATGACGATGATAATTCACTGTTTGCATAGCGAGAAGCCCTCAAAACAGAGCAGGAACTGCAGTCATAGATCTAAGAACACAGGAAACGTCTTCCGTACTTTAGGAATGTGATGCCATATATAACTGTACATGTGTATTAAAGGCTTCATTGTTGCGTTGCTGTCCGACGTGATCGTGCAATCGACTTCCAAGATCGATGAGCTACATAACACATAGATCGCAGAAGAGGATGAAAACACTGCTTCGGCATAGAATTATCCCGTAGATCGCTGCATCTGTTCATATCGTTTCATCTATATGCGTTGAGAATTCGTATTCGTCCCAGCGGTGAAGGGTTCCTACGATCTTCTTAAGGTAATATACCGTCAAAAACATCACAGGGAGTCGTGGTGACACAATGTGACTCGCTGGTCGGTATTCTGCGACTCGACTGTTAGATTGCTTCAACAGGAGATTTCCGAACAACGGCCCCCATGGACCAGGATAGGACCTGTGAGGAAGGAACACTAACATGGAACAAAGAACAGTGTTAAGTGTAAGGATGAGGGCATCCTGTCTTCTACAATCAGGATGCCCTCATCCTTGCTGAAGTAACTGTTGCTGTGCCCGAAGCACCTGTGGTATGGAGTAGTAATGCCCTCCATAACGTGAGAGGAACTAACGAAGCGTACGGAGGGCATTATCGAAACTGAGAAAAGTGACTAAAAGTGACTAAACAGCCAACGGTAGCGATGAGTTGTTCGCTAAAAGTCAGTGCTACAGGCGTTTCCTACAGTGCTAACAGCTTTTTAAAACCTGAAAAGGAGGTCTGAAAGCGTGCGCGCAACTATCATCGATCCCTACGACACCCCCACGATGGGTTTGCTGTAAGCATTGATGGTCTAAAATTGACTCCTGTGAGCATGAGAAAGCGTAATGACAACAAACTAAATGTGCGCGAGTTTCGGCAGCACACGGACTCAAACCTAAAACCCCTCCGGTGTGCTGCTGTGGGGCGTCCTTCCTATCAACTGGCGCCGCCGAGGCACACATCGTGAGGCGTCGTAGGGATCGATGATAGTTGCGCGCACGCTTTCAGACCTCCTTTTCAGATCTTCAAAAAAAGCGCTCAGCAAAAACTAACTGTGGTTCTGGACTCCGCTCATAGCGGACATACTGTCAAAATAGCATCGCAAAAGCTCGCCTTGAGTTGGGAACCCTTTATTGGTGGGTTAAGTCGATTTTCATAGAACTTCTGTGCTGGTAATTGTTCTAAATCCGTAAACCATAGAGACGGAACAACATGAGATATAGCAATCTACAGGATAGACTTGCATCGAAGCAGTGTTTTCAACCTCTTCAGACATCCCTGTTCCAGCTCATTGACCACAGAGAGCGAGTGCTAGTAACATTAACCTCGAACAACAGCTGTCCTTGAGCACTAAAGCTGAGAAGATGTTCAGGCAATAAATTCACATATGCAGTTACATCTGGTATCACAATCATGAAGAATAAAACGCACTTGTTATGTTCCTAAAACTATGACTGCAGCAACACAACGGAAGCTGACGTAAACTATGGCAATTTGGTACTAAGCGGACTTGTGCCCGCTGCATACCGGCAAGGTATCTTAGAACGGGTAAGTTAGATCAGCCAGACCCCGGAGTTTCTCCCTTGACTAGAACACAAAAACCGTGTTTATGTGAGTGTTCCACGACCATGTGCAATCTCGAAGCGGGCACTAACTGAAGGGTGGAGATGCTTTCTAATTAACCTTGCCTTCCCATCCATACATATGCTTCAAACCCTTCCCTTGTTGGTTCCACTGTTACAGCGAAAGTGCTCAAATTAGCGCAGGAACAGTTTCCATGGTAGTAGGCTAAATAACCGTTGAAACTTTCCTCGTCAAGTTTATTAATTATTATTATTATTATTAATTAGGCCAACACACAAAGGAGGTCGACAAACAAAACATGTAACAAACACTATGATTGGCTATGCACCAAATAATGAAAGCAAATGAAGGCGTACGTTACATTAGAAGCAAGTCTTCTGTTAACTGAGAAAGGCCCATGATTTAATTTAATTCTTCATCAACGTTTAGCTACCGAGTTCGTAGAAACCATGTAAGGTTTTGAGAAGATATGCTATCTTTTATCCTCATTTATAGGCTAATACAATTGACTGTGTGTGAACGTACTATTGGAGGGCAAATAAGCGTTATATATTAAAAGCCAAACAGCATAGAATGAAGCGGTTTTGCATAACCAGCCAAGTTATAGCATGGTTTGAAAGAAATTTGTTAATTCGCACCACTTTCGAGCAACATTCTCGGCAGGTCACACCTAAGCGAAGGATAAAGCCTTTCGAACTTAGGCGAGGCAGTGCTTCTTTCAGTGACAGCCTTCGTTGCTTCTATAACTTCAGACTGGTTGACAATAAAACCGCTACGATTGGTACGGAGATAAAAGTTTTCGGAGTATGCTAGTGTCTTGTCTTCTTGCCATCCAGCCTACATTCAGCACATAGTAAATTGCATGATACTACTGAAAAAAAGATGATTTCAAGCATAAGAAAAGAGAGATGCGAAATAACTGGGTTCAGTCATATGTGCTCTAAATAATAAATGCAATCCCGTGGCTTAACTCAGACTAAGCAGAGTCTTGAAACAAGTTCGAAAAATAAACACAAATGCGGAAAATAAACACAGTCCGCCCTGCAAAGTCACTGTATAGACTAGTCGAAGGCTAAACATCCAACATGGCACTATATCATGATCTAGGCGGTTCACTTAGCGAGCCCAACAGAAGGATCGGTGGAAGGGAAGAAGAGGAAGAAATACAAGTCCGGATCGCATGTGGCGTAGTTGAGAATGGTTATAGGAGCCTTCTCTGGAAGTAATCGATTATGTGCTCCTGAAATGAACATGATCGCTTCCACCTGAAGAGATTAGCATAGAATTTATTCCATTCATCAACAGTCCTGACAAGGAACGAATCTGAACTTGCTCAATGTTATCTATCAGGGTTTTCTTATGTGGAGAGTGCCAAAATGAAAAATGTATCAATTTTAGTAACAAGAGAGCAAAACGACAAAGCTAACAAGAACTCGAGTAAGAACATCCGAGAAGCAGAACCTGAAATAACTTAAAACCAGCCCTGACTTATCATCTTATTCTTGACCTTCTCACGAAAAGAGGAAACAGAACCTGAATTAACCACGGACAGTGGTAAGCCATTCCATAGCGAAATTACCCTCTGTGTGAATGAATTGCGAAACTCCTCCGTCCTTGTTTTTTCCCTCAAAATTCTATAATCATGCCCACGCGTGCGCCCAATAGTAGCCGATCTGGTAAACAGCAAGTCAAAATCTAAGTCAACCAGTCCACACGACATTTTGTAAACAAATTCATAGTCCGACAACTTTCTTCTCATTTCTAACGTGTTTTCGCCCAAATACGACAGCCTATCCTTGTACGACATGAAAAAGACCCCTTCCCGAGCAAAAATTTTTTCCGTGAATTTAGCTTGAACCTTTTCAATACTCTCAACCATAGCACGGGAGGAAGGACTCCATACCATAGGACAGTATTCCAATATTGGGCGAACATAAGTTGCGAACAACTGAAAGAGAACTTTGACTTTTCTTGTCGAAAACGCTCGTAAAATGAAGTTTGACCTAGAGTTAGCCAAATGCACTATCCTATTTTTGTAATTGTCAAAAGATAGGGAATGTGAGTACGTTACTCCAAGATCGCAAACAAGCTCTGCCTCTTTAATCTCCTTACCATTAATTGAAAACTGAAAATATGTAGGAACTGTCCAACTTATACGCATAACCTTGGTTTTTTCCAAAGCAATGTCCAGCTCGTTCTCGTTACCCCATGACGAGATGGCATCAAAGGCGCTCTGAAGTGCGTCAGGATGATCACTGCAAAAAAGCTTCACATCATCAGCATACATAGAGCAGTGTACTTCAGTAGGCAGAATGTAAGGCAAGTCATTAATGTACAAAACGAACAGTAGAGGACCAAGACATGTGCCTTGTGGCACCCCACTCTCCGTCCTGTACATGCGCGACTTGCTGCCATTTATGAGCACTATCTGCTGCCTGCCTGTAAGAAAAGACATAATAAATTTATATTCAAAATAAGTATTGAGCATTAAAAGAATTCGGATTCATCCCATCAGTGAGGTCTCCTTACGATCTACTATGAGGTTTCCTTACGATCCACTAAACATTACATGCCGCCAAACACATCACAGTTTCCGATGATACAACGCTAATACTTTTACAGGACAGTACTATAGAAACAACCATGAAACATAACATACCATCATTATCACTTCCTGCCTATGCAAATGTTCCATCCAAAACAGAATGAAGGTTCTCCATCCCGCATGATACCAGCACTGATTCGGAGATGTAGAGGTCCCGCAACGATTGTTATTACAATAACGGTTTAAAAATGTGGTACACTAGTGTTTTCTTCGGTGCCCTTCCTTCAAGTCATTCGACTTGGTCGACCGGAAAGCATAACAAGCCTGAAGAAAATCAACGAAGAGCACAGAACATCGAGGAAATTCGAAAGCGGGCAGAAGGGATGAAGGGGAAGATGTGTATCTATTCCAATGCGTGGATTACAGTCGAGTTACACATGCGAAATACGTCTAGTAAGCACAGGAGATGAGATTGATAAGCCCAGCATGATGTGAGCAAGCCCCTAGATAGCATCGACGGCCAATCGTTGCGAGACCAATTCAGGGCTACCCTTTCCTGTCATAAGCTTCAATCGCTGGAACAGTGGATTGATGCGCTTCATTTATTCAATAATTTTATCAAGAAGGCCAATGCTCCTTCAAATTCGAAATATATAGGTTGATCGATCAGTTTTACAACGAAGGAGGTCAAAAAAGGGTTAGCAGCATGGAAGTCGGAAAGATGTAACCACAACGTCGGATTAACTAAACCGCAAAGGGTAGCTACGAATAGTCCGTCAAAAACGAACGAATTTTCTTACAGTACTAGGGCGATCGTTTCGGGACCGTCCGAGTTCTTCCACTCTGTCACACATAGCCCGGCCGAAGGACATTTCTGTTTCTGTGTTATTTCTGTGCTCTCCTCCGCGGAGGAGGACACAGAAATAACAACACTGCGTCCAACCAAAGGACTGGGAGAGGGGTGGTTTACTCTTCGAAGTGTCGGTTAAGGTATCGTTTAACTTCATCACAGCTCCTGTGTCGGTATTGCGGGGGTGGGCGTTGTTCGGAAAACTCCCTGTTGAAACAAACTAAAAGCCGAGTCGTAGTGCACCTACCAACGAGTCCGCCACAACACTGCGTCCAACCAAAGGACGGGAGAGGGGTGGTTTACTCTTCGAAGTGTCGGTTAAGGTATCGCTTAACTTCATCACATCTCCTGGGTCGGTATTGCGGGGGTGGGCGTTGTTCGGAAAACTCCCTGTTGAAACAAACTAAAAGCCGACTCGTAGTGCACCGACCAAGGAGTCCGTCACAACACTGCGTCCAACAAAAGGTATGGGAGAGGGTAGTTTACTTTTCGAAGTGTCGGTTAACAGAAACGCAAAAACGTGATCACATTGTTCTTGACCAGTTGCTGCTGCCGTAACCGTCCTCATGGACATGAACTTTAAAAAAACCAGAAATGTCGCAGGTGTCGTTCTACCTGCATCCGGACTCAGAAGACGTGTCACAGGTGTCAAGCCACCTGCATCGAGATTCAGAAGACGTGCCAGACGTCGCGCTACATGTGTCGAGATCCAGAAAACATGTCGCAAGCTTCGTGACACCACTTAATGATTTGTTGTGTTTATCTCCATCTTCCCTTGTTTAGTTCTGGTTTATACAGGTACATCATACAGGGCGTTCCAAAACAGAGGTGAGTACTGCTTAACAACTTTGCGGCCAGTAAAGATAGTGAAGAAGTTAAGGGCTCATATGAAAGCGCAAAAAAGTGGAAATTTTCTGGCCAATGAGCGGTAGGGAAAAGTATAAATTTTCTGGCGTATGAGCGGAGGGATTGCGCCACGTACTATTATGAATTATTGCGTTTTACACTCGATTGACTGTGTTTGTCCTGAATACTTGTCACAATTTCTCCATAAAGATGCTGTAGCGTTTGACTTGCGCTTCTTTTGATGTTCAACACTTAGAAACACACTACAGCTTGCAGCAAAATGCAGGTGCTGTATGAAAGTTTCTAGCATTGCTGCTAGTGAATAACGCAAATAGGGAAACGAAGATTCTTTGACGTGCAAATGGTCGAAATTGCGCCATGCACCCGTCTGAGACCTTATATTTCAGGTCCCATTGGATATACATGAGTTGAATGCTTGTCGCAGTCTTGCTATTAATTGACCACGTTATCCTATGCTGTGCCTCTTTTAACGTTTAATACTCGACAGTGCACTACAACTTGTGGCAAAATTTAAGGTATCCTAGAAAGATAAGCGCCATATGGACTGCCATACCATTGCTGCTTGTACAGGTATTGAAGGAGTATTTATTGATGAGGTGCACTTTTGGTGTGAAAGACGCTATTTTATTCCTTTTTGTATTAAGTTTAAGAGCGAACCAACGGCTTTACCAGTTTGCCGCAAAATTAAACTATGCATGCGGCTTCTTAGCATCAATCGAGTCTGAGATGTAAGGTTTCAGACGGAAGCATGGCTAAATCTTAACTTATTGCACGTCTCAAAATCTTCGTTATCCTTTACTTACGTATAAGTCTCAAGCATCTTCAAGACCTTCATTAGCAGCAATGTTCCTTTCAAGGAGAATACGTATTTTCTAGTTACCTTGAATTTGGCTGCAAGCTGTAGCGCGTTTTTAACTTTCGAGTTTTAAAAGGAGTACAAATCAGTCGATGAGGTCACTTTATTGAGAAATTGTGACAAGCGTTCAAGCGAAACACAATCAATCGAGTGTAAAATGCAGGAATTCAGAAGAGTGCGTGGCGCTGTCTACCACTCATTCGTCGTGAAATTCTTATTCTCTTTTGCTTTCATACGAGCTCTTGACTTCTTCAGTACCTTTACTGGCAGCAAAGTTATCACCTTTCAAACATTGTTTAAATTTTTGGGTACGCCCTGTATAAAGAGCAACGTTATGAGGATCTGGTTTGATCATTTCCAGACAGTCTGCGGCATTAGGGTTTTAGGGAATTTTATTTGGTATTAAAATTCTTAGTCAATCCTTTACCATCTAGCCTAGTACTAAGCGACCCTCAACGAAGGCACTGCCTACGGTGCTCCTTGAGGGGCTATACGGCCAAGTGCGATGTAGGTGCGATGTGTCTAAATAGGTTAGCTGACTGATTGAGGACGAAGATTTATTGGGGATCTTCTATACCAGTGATGGAAAACTCCAACGAGGAAATTAAGTACGCCTTAGTTTTCTTCGATGACTGATATTCTAAAGAAATGGCAAGGTAGAAACGTTGGAAACGAGTTTCTGAAACTATTAATTCTTCCATCTTTTAGTGTCGAAGCTAATTTTCTAGTTTTCTTTCCTTACTTTTGCTACTATAGGAATATCCTAGTGTGTGGGGATCCAAGGAAGCAGTGTTAACACTTCCGAAACTCAACGCTCCTAAAAGGTTCTTTTAGTCCAGACGAAATTAATAGTATTCACTAATCAGTCAACTGTAAAGAACTGTTGGCGGCCTGAATATAATGTAGGCAGAAGCTAGTACCAAACTCCCACATATTAGGATCCTACCGTTGTCTCTAATATGTCGTATTCATAGTTTCCCACTCAACCACCATGTTCAATGGCAAAACAGATGAGCCGACTTTGACCCTTGTTCTTGCGCACTCGGAGAACTGGTCCTCGATGGGTTGTCGGCGCGCCCCTTGCTCCGCCTCTTCGCATGGGCGGTGTGAAGAACACCGTTCCGCCATAAGGAGCTTACTCCGTAGGTCGTACATCTTTCCTACTCTCCTTCAGTTTTAGCTTATCTCTGGTTTTCTTTTTGTTACTCTACCTTACGGTGTTGTGAGATGCGTTGTATTGTTGACTCTACTTTGTGTTGCTTTTGTGCATAAGTGCCACTTATGTAATAAACATACATACATAGTAAAAAAAAGTTCAGACGTGCAGTTTCTGAGAGACAAGTAGATTTTCTTGTCGAATACCATTACGAACGGAGAACTCGCAAAGCCGCAAATTCTGATCGAGTTGAATCATACGACCAAATCATGATGTTGAACCACACGCCCGTAAGACTACCGTCGAGCCTACTTGCACAAAACACCGTTTTCGGACCAGCACTGTTCGGCTCTTCGTATACAACACATCAAAAAGCTCGGCATTTCCACTTCTCTGTGGTAGCGTCCCCACGGATTGTTGATGTAAGGAAGGAAACTCATGATAAAACGCTCGAAGATAAACGGAAACACGCGTCACGTTTTCACTAGAGATGAACGACATTGAACACAGACAATGAACCGCCTGTTGCATGCAGCAGCCCGCCTTTAGAACATGCTCCAGATCTGGTAAAAGATGCCGTACTGAAGCAGATTCCGCACGAGATTCGAAGGATGAATGGCCTTCCAGAAATTAAGAAGGCGCCTGACTTAGATAACATGCTACAACCTCCTCAGCGGAACTTGCTTTCAAGGAAAGTGAAGCAAAAAGCCAAGTGCTGTAACATTGAAGGACGGGAGCTCTGTGAAGAACTAACGACGGCTAGCAACCCCAGCATATTCTCGAGAATATTTTTTGCTGCTCTTAACTATGCTGAGCATCGTGGCACGCGCTGCTCCAGTAAGGTGTCAGTGCACGTGTCCAGCAAATCCAATTTCAAAATCATATGTGCTTTGCTCAAAAACCCTTGTCAGAGCATGACGGGCAACGGGACGAAGGACGACACCGTTCATACATCCTCAATCTGCTCATGATGACAACATCAAAGATCTTCAAGCCAAGCTAGTATCACTGGAGAGCAAACTGAACACTGTACTCACTCATACCAACGCCCATATTCTGCAACGGGCTTACAGTGCATCGACGCAGTTGTTCCACACAGTGTTCCTTTTCATTCCTCTCAGTTTTCTTTTTTCCCAAATAGTTCCTAAATTGGTAGTCAGCTGGATGTGATATTTCGCTCAATATCTCATTGTAATACGCCATTCACCTTGTATTTTATAGAAAATACATAAGATGGCAAAAATTGTCCCTCTAAATATTCGCGTTGTATGCTTCTTCACTTATTACATTGTAAACGCGGAATTATCATTCAGACCTCACGCACACGCCTCCGTCACGAGTCAGCCACATCTACTAGGTAGCCCCCAAACAGTGAGGATCACCCCATCACTTAGTTCTGTCTTTGTCAGTATCTTGAGCCTCGCACAGGCGCTCCTAATTACGCAGCAAGCACGTCTCTCACCAACAAAATTGGTGGTGGAGCCGGTCGTGGCAACCCTGATCTTTCTAGGTACTTCGGCCACTGAGAGCAACAAAAATAAACAAAAACGAGTGAGAAGTGCTCCGCGTAACTACTAGTCCTATAATGCCATACTCATTTAATCACTCATCATTGTCATGTTACTGTTACTGTTACTTGTTATCATTGTTTGTTACTCGCATGTATACTTATCACTATACTCATTATTCTTTATTAAAGGATACCTTCAAAAGTTTTGCGCCTAGGAGTGTCGCGGCAAGCACAGCTGCCGCTACTTTTTCATGAGTCTCACCCGCGAGACCTCAGACGGGCAAAAAATGTGCATTCACAGTTCACTTACAGTGCCTTTCTCGTCGAAAACAGAAAGTGCATGCCTTCTCCTATGTAGAAGGGCTGCCCTCGCGGTTTCAGTCTTGTTGTGTTCCTCTGCTCTGGTAGCCCGCTTTGATTGTAGCATTACGAATAAATACGTTATTAAATAATTGCGTGTAAGAAGCAACGGAAGCCCACACAGACTCGGCTGTGATCGATTGGCCAGGTGCCAAGAAGTCACACCAGCCGCCGACCACCACGCAGTGAGCACTACCTTTTTTGGTGTAGGTTCGTCTTTGGAAAATGCCTAGGGGGTTCGTCGACGTCCAACCACTGTCCGGAACGTTTCCTTTTATCACACAGAATCCGCTATTCATCGCAAGCGATCCGATCCAAAAACGGACAAGTTTTCTTGCGTAAAATTAGAGAAGAACAAATCTCGAAACGTTACAATTTTTCCCGCTCACTCAACTCGTTGCGCGCCCACTTTTCGAACATTTTCACCTTTCCAATGCGTTTTAAAGCGTCCGCAACAGCAGTTTCACTGATGTCCGTGATCATGCGAACTGTTTGAAATGGTTCAGCTTCCAACAATTCGTTCAACTCGTCGTCTAGATCAACCGCTACGTAGATCATCTTCGACGTGAAATCTCCGGTCCGAAATTTACTGAACCACTGACGCACAGTGTTTTCTCTAACACTATCGAGCCCCCACACTTCATCGATTTGTCTACCTGTCTCGGCCGCGGATTGTTCCAATTTGAAGTTGAAATGAAATATCGTTCGGACTTGCATCTTCGACATACTTCAATAAGCCCTTCACGAACAGAAATATAAAACTTTGTTGAAACATAAATTATTTATTCAGATAGGGTGAAAATTCTGTATAGAAAGTAACACTAATGCGCAATGCAAGTTGCAGTTTTGCTTAATAATAGACGAATGAAAAATAGTAACACAAAACGTTGTTTTGTGTATGTATGTGTGTATGTGTGTGGCGATACTCAACGATTGATGGCGATCAACAGCGACCCGAAACTTCAGCCGCCGGGGTCCGCTGTCTTTGACAGTGTAGCGGTTGGGACGCCCGGTGTTATTACTCGCTAAAGCATTTTACTGTGTGTGATAACTTTACGCGCAGTCCTCGCATTAGTTTATTCTACGTGCAGACATGAATATTATATACGACATCCAAGAGGAAGAAGAAAGGTGTCAGCAGACTGCCGAGCACGACGGAGCCCGCACACCACTGTAAAATCCAAAAGGGCGTTTTTCTGTCTTCTCTGGGTTGCGGGGCCTCTAAGTGGTGGCCTCATGGGGTCCCCATAGCTAATGGGCAAACTCGTCGAGTAAGACAAGGCGACGCGTTATTGGTTGGCCCAATCAATCCCCCGCGCGTTAATTATCATTCTCTTCTGCCGTAGTCTTATGTCCCGCTCTCCCTACAATACTCCCTCTCCTTACAATCTCGTTACGAGATCCAGAATTCTATTCTCATTAAGAATCTTTCCTGTCCTGTTTCACGTCTACTCGTTCTCTGCTCATCTGCCTTCTTTAGGCCTATTTTCAGCTGTTCTTGTGTTTTACAACAGATTGACAACCGGTTTCACCTTAATTTTGGTCCCTAGGTTTCCATCACTAGTTTAGATTCATTGTACCAAAAATATTTCTAAGTCCGAAACACTGGTGCCTGGTACCCGTTCGATCCCGCCTTCAGCGTCCTGTCCTTGTTTCTCACGAGCTATGATTAATTAACCTAGCCCTTCTCCTTACGACTCAGAAGGTACCCAGTGGCTTTTCCTGACGCAAGGAAACCGGTTAAGTAGCTGGGGGGAAAACCCAGTGGTCAGTGGCGACGCAGCAGCGGCTAATTACATTGCGACGATGACCATTCGTAAGTTCGATCCGCTCCCCGAGCAGGAGTACCCTATGCCCCATCCCCGCCGCTGGCAGCCGCTTTTACGGAGCCTCCATCACTCACCGCTCTCGCGTCAGCTTTTCGCACGGCTAGCCTGCAGTCCGGCCCACCCCACTTCGACAGATCACGACTCGCTCAGCAGTTTTATTTCACATCTTTCACATCCTTATTAGTAATCAGCATTCCGAGCTCTTTACAATGACCCTGGTCTCCACCTGGGGTGCACGTTTAACGGTTAACGATTTAACGAATTAACCACATTTTTCGTTAGAATCCGGCTTAACGACTTACGGAACTTTTCAGGAATTTAACGAAGTCTCAATAAGTTGATCGTTTTTCTTCTTAGTCTTCAACAATATTGCATGCCCTATCCTCCCGACTAGGTATGCCAATGAAAAGCTAGTGAAATCAGGAAAAGTAAACAAAAACAATTCGTTCTAGCACAACAGTAACAGCCTGCTCATATTTCGCAACAGGAGCGATTGGTCGACCAGGCAAATCACACGTATCGATTCTTGCTGGGCAATCGCTATGCAAAAATCGATACGTATGATTAGCCTGGTCGACTCTCTAGCTCCATCGCTCCTGTCGCGAAGTATGAAGACGCACTGGCGAGAAGATAATGGGCTAAAATGTCAACATTTTTAGGTTTGACGTATGGGCTTGCCCCTGTAATGTCAGTCACAGCCGCTGATCCTTTCTATTTGCATTTCCATGCTAGTTTTCATTCCTTCTATGGCGCATTTGAATTTCTAGAAGCAATGCGTTTAGGAGCTAGAAAAGTTCCTCGCCGAACCTCCGAGCACGCCAAGGAATCCACCAAACATAAAATGCTGGTCTGGCCCCTTCGTAAGATCTGCCTATCCCTCCTTGGAACTGCTTATTCTGAAATACATCTGTTTGTCATTTGGAACAATCGAGACATGTTTCGGTCGCTGGACGTATTTTAAATAATTGGCGAAAAACAACGCTATCATGAAACAATTCTGAAAAACTCTTTCCTGAACGTTTACAATCCACTGGTAGAATTTTAATAGCATTTTTAGTTCCTTCGGAGAGAATAGGTCGTAGGTAGTACCCTTGTAGGGCAGCCCTGTACAACTTCTTGTCTACACGGAGATAGAAGTGTTATACACCACCGATATGCGTTCTACGCCAATAATGAGCTGATCTAGGCCATTTCTGATGTCACTGGCAATACATGTGCTTTCTCCGCACGGCGATTATCCACCAAGTACAAGATGAACCCCTCCCCTAGCCTATTCGCGCAGTTTCTTCGGTTCTTAACGGGCTGCTGCCCGCATCGAGATTGTACGTGCTCGTTGAACAGTTACACAAAACGGTTTCGCAGAGAGCTAGGAAAGGGAGGGGACTACGGGCTCCGCCTGATTTCATTTTAGCCCTAATTCGCTGCTGAGGCTGGTTTATTTTGCTGCTCACTCTTTGATGTTAGTGAGTTATTTATGTTGTACATAGGGTTACACTGTGGTATGTAACATTGCGTTCGTTGAACTTTAGTTGTTCACCTTTTGAAGTGGGAAGATAAAACATTTTTTCTGATTTTTTTTCAATTCAAATAATAGCTCACAGCTAATAGCTAATTTTAAGCTTTAACGAAATTTAACGGTTTACGGAATTTTAACGAAAAATTTCCGTTAAAAAATTTAACGCCCAGAACTTTGTGTGCACTCCTGCTCTCCACTTGAAATTCCATGGGAGCTCGAAACCACTCCCTAATCAGAGTTCCGCTCTTTGTGGGCTAAAAGGATGTAGTAGAATCGTAGGGCTAGATAAGAGGAAAGAGAAACAACTGCACCGAAACGATGTGACGGATTCAACTAATCAAGCGGGCACACATATTACTCGTCCTCTTCCCTCTAGACGCGGCTGCATTTGCCCTGACATATCAGAGCGCTTTTCCCAATCGAGGATATGCCATCCTTTTAATGCGAAATCGAGCAACCAGTACTACAGCTCGTTAGCAAAACTCGGGAACTCATTCAGTGACTTCATTTCACGTCATTCCTCACAAACAATAGACGAGATTTCATGATGATCGGCAAATGAGAGTGATATCAACATATCTGCTTAACAAAGACCATCGCCTGTTACTACGCGAGATATTCAGCAGCAAAGTATCCCTTACCAACAGCAGCTTGCTGTAGACTGAGGAAAACTGAGGAGCACTCGTCGGGTATCACAAGTCGAGAGAACCTTGTACCAAACGGTTCGACAAAATCAACAACAGAATCACAGTCATACAGCGATCGAAGCCTGTAGTTGCAACAGTTTGGACGTGATATGTTGCGGGAACTTGTAGCTCACTGTGGCAGCGTAGATCACAATTGCCTTCACCTAGAAAAAGCATTGCATATGGCTCAGCGGTTTATCGCTTTTCATCAAAACACTACGACCATAGAAATCGTTGTCGCGCAGCAATGTTAACGTAAGAAGGGACTGGTAAACTGTTAAGGCAAGAGTGGACGAAAGCCATTTCAACGCACCTGTCTAGTGTATTTCGGACTCGCACTTGCCGACATAGCTGCATCCACCATGCAGCGCATAAGCTGCAGGCAAAGATCGGGTATCACGTCGCGCACCTGCAGAAGAAGTGATTTAGTGGAGGAATTCGCGGAAGCGCTACACTACGTCAAGAACTACGCAACACTACAGCTGTACTCGAGACCGTTGCGCTAGACGGGTTCGAACCAATGTTTAGGGTTTCGGGTGTAGACTATATGGGGTGCCTGTAGTATAGTCGAAGGAGACGTCAGATTCAGCATGCACCCAAACCGATTCACGGTTCGGATCCTTCACACGCCTAGCAAGCCTTTCATCGGTTAGAGGTCGAGTATCGGGAATCGAGAGAATAAATGTGAGTGGAAAGCGTCAGAGGCTGTTCCGTCCTTCGAGTAGATGCCGCAATCCATTGCGCAAGCCGAATTCGCATTCAAACTGCCTCTATGGCAGGAAAGGAAACTGAGCGGAACTTGAGTGAAACTGTTCCTACAGACGATACGTTTTCGACGACAGCACTACTAAGTTCTATGATCAGAGCGAGTTTCTAAACTCTATCGCAACTTTATTCCGCAGTTCTGGAGCGTGCAAGACTGGATCCAGTGTTGACATAAAGGATTGACCAAACATGTCAATTCACCTTCTATGGCAATGTGTACCATCTCCTCGTCAAACTTGACACCTTTGAAATCAAACTGAACGCCTCTTAAGTCAGAACGAGTGTGCTCCAAACTAAACTAGAATCCTTCTAGGGAGGTCAAAAAATCAATGTAAACATTTCTGACATTGTTTGAGAACGTATAATCTACCTACTCTAAAAAAGTGACTAGAGAGTTTGAAACTTCTTTTGAAATTTTTATATTCCCAGAGTGCAAGGATGGCTTCTGGCTTACCCCTTTAAAGAACGGAAAAGCAGCGATTTTTAGATGTATTACAGAAAGACTGCCCAGTGCACTCGCCTAACATGCCGCGATTTTTTTCATTTTTGATAAAAAATAGCGTTTGTGCGGAGTTAGCCCTAGTTTACACTTGCGCCGCTACGCGGCGCGGCACCACGGTTGCCATAGCCCTAGTTTATACTTGCGCCGCCACGCGGCGCGGCACCACGACCGCCATAGATATCGATTTTTCGCGCCGCCCGGCCGATATCTATTTCGACCAGCGTGCCGCGCCGCGCAGCGGCGCAAGTATAAACAAGGGCATAGATATCGATTTTTCGCACCGTCCGATCGATATCTATCCCGACCATCGTGCCGCGCCGCGCAGCGGCGCAAGTGTAAACTAGGGCTTACGCATAGATCAACGCTAAAACGAAACCAACTGAGAAAACGCCTCTCTCATCTGTGAAGTTTAAAGCAAGCAGTACTTACACTACCGATAACATAAATGTGACGTAGTGGAAAAAAATCCTTCTCTATTTCTTGTAAAGCACAGAAATGCTGCTTTATTGCACATTAAAATAAGCTTAGGACATTTTTAGCAAGAAGAAAAACTCATGAAGATTTGAACGCTTGACTCACATTTGGAGCGCAGGTGAAATACAAATTTTCGAAGAATGACGTAGTAAAGTTTGAAAAAAATGAGAAAATTTATCATTACTTTCTTAGTAGAGAGCAACTGGCTTGGAAGGCATACACATTGGACCTAAACGATGTACAGTTTGATTTGCAAAGTAGCCAGTTTTTTTCGAAAAGTTTCCCGTTTGACGTAAAAAAAACTGTTGTGAAGTAGGTGACAAGCCAGGCTGAACATTGCAGTCACGGTCGTCAATCTTTCACCTTGACGTCTAATGTGATGAATAGTATTTTCACCCAAGAGCGAAAGCCACAACAACAAGCTACTGTAATAGCCGATAGAGGAAGCAACAAAGTTAACCATTTGATTGAATAAATGGGAAGACACGATACCTTCTGCGGTATGAGGTGGAATTCCCCCACAATCACGGGCACCTGTTCCGTTTCCACAGGTATCAGCCGAAGCTTTTGTGAGACTCTAAAATCGAAAGAAGTATCAGCAAAATTCACAAGCAGAGGAAAAGCACCTTACGCAATAGCTTTGTCCGCCTGTCCAGATTCACAAAGCTCAACAAGTAGGCACACATCCAGTAGAATGAACAATGTTGAAAGTACACTCGCTCGAAGATCACCTTGGGCTAAAGATTTTGCTTTACGAACGTGCCACACGCGAGATATTGAAATGGCAAGAGAACCTGTAACGAACTCTTCCGCCAGTTGTCGTAATTCGTTCATCTTTGGCCGATTTGCCCTAAACATTGATAGTTCACCGTATGAAAATGGTCAATTGAATCCAAAGTGCATCGCTGAGGATTGCCTCCGACTGACCAGATAGTCCTCGTCCCTTTCCAACAGCCGTTTGAAACATAAGACTTTCTTTAGTGGAACAACTGTCAAAAGCCAAACCTGATCGCATCGCTCAGCTCCGTACACAAGAGCTCCACTGCCTTAACAGGAGCATTCGCCAGCATGTACAGCTTCACTGCTTGAGTTGTGTCGCCTCCCAACTCAGTATCGTGGGCAACTCGGCTAATAATGCCGGTACAATCTTCCAGATACCTGCAAGTCTTCTCCTCTAGACGACAGAGACTTCCATACCTTCGAACTCACTCATCTACTAGCGCTGGAGTTCTTTTTCCATCTGGACCAAGAGTTCCTATTATTGCGTCGGCTTGACCTGTGAGGTACACCGCTCTGCTGACCGCCATTTCAAAAACGTCACTTCCAGAAGGCGTTCGAAGACCCTTCAAGAATAGGAGCTGTAGAACACTAAAGGCGAAGATAATCTCAACCGCGCTCCAAGATGTCTACGACGCCACTTATGGCTTCTTCTACATAGATCCTAATTTGCAACGTGTTAGGAGACAACTATTCGCGAAAAAGGCCGATGTCTGCTTGATGGACTTCAGCTGGTGACACAGTCGTTTAGTAGGCTAACGTTTTGGCGCTTTCGGATTTTTCTGAACCTGGAAAAGTCATAAAAATATTTGAGAAACTTCCCCAAAACCCGCGTTGCACTGCAATAGAGAATTTCTGAAGGCAACAGATTGGATACGTCGCTAGAAGTCAGACGTCTAGCTTTTAAGGTGAGTCTTGAGAAAAGGTGGTCCGTAGAGCGCCAAACGGCTGACCGATATTTACTTCAAACTAAGAGTCAGCAGTAGACCACCTTGACACCCACCCACGTTCTGATCGCCTTACGGCATACCCCTTTTTCGTTTTTTCTCCGATAGCTCCTTGAATTTTTTAGCAAAATGAAATAACTTTTGGAGAGCAGTTCACATATCATAGAATGTCATTTAGTTCTTTCCAGGATGAAAAGGAATGGAAAACGCCGAAACTACAGGCCAATAAACAACGGTTTCAGCCTCGGCGACAAGCTCGAGCGATAATGAAACATGCTAAGGAGGATTTCCTGAGGTTCGCTAAGACCTCATCGTGGGCTGTACATCTCAACTCAGGACTCTGATAGTCAGAAGTTCCTTAAGCTGTTTAAAGACGATGCCTCACACGACGACAACCAACAAGCCCACGTTCCATGGGAAATAACGTTATTTCGAAAACGAGGGATCTTTCACATTGAGGAAGTCGAGGAGTTTTTTGCCCTTTTCAAACCCATTGTTCTTTGCAGTCTCAGTGAGGGTATGACAACGAAAGAATCCATAACTGTGAAGTCCTTCTCTGACTTGTTCTGAACGCTGCGCTGTGAGCTGTGTAAGTGGGAAGCAATTTTGCACAGGTTAACACTGATATGAGACACTTAGATGTAGTGAACCTTAAAATAACAGAAACCCTTGCTCCCAATTGATGATAGTGCAGAGGAATAGGAAGAAGCAAAGCCCAATCGATGTCTCCATAGTCTGGCTTGAAATTTGAGGTAACAAAAAGTGCTCCTTGCACAGGAAAAGAAAGAAATTCACTTAGTTTGAACCTGGATCACACATAATCGTAAGGCAACAGTGCTGCTCAAGAAGGAAAGCAATGAAAATATGGAATACAGGCACTGTTAAAGCAACTAAGACATTAAAATACAAGGTCCTCGAATGTGCAAAGTACCCAGTGCAATTCCTGAAATCAGAGCAAAAGTGCGCTTCCACACGGGAGCCCCAAAGTCTATGCTCTTGCACCTAGAACGCAACACTGTGAAAGGCTGACCTTCAGCAAGCACCAATAATCAAGTGCCCTTCCGACATCATCTAGTTCGAATTCCTTTGTGTAGGATACCAACAGCCGAGCTATATTAAACGAGCACTTCGTGAGGTGAGATGGATCAGGAACCACTGAAATGCGAACAAACATTACGGCAAGAATACATTAGCACACTGTTGCAAAACGCCCGCTAGAAATCTGACTAACACATCTCCGCCGCAGCATCTGAAGTATTCCGTAGGTAGCCCATTTCGTTCGCTAGAATGGCAACATGCACAGCATCAGAAACATGGCCACAGTCGAACAACAGCTGAAACAAATAAACAAACAACAACTGAGTCTAACAATGGAGGTCAATGAGCGTCCCGTGGCAATTTTGAAAGTGACCTATTGAGGGTTGTAGGGGACTGTAAGAGAAGCACTGTAGTGGCTTTCAAATTTCCTGCGGACATCTGGGTAGGTCAAAAATTGCAAAAAAACGTTTCACTTCAGTGCGGGCCGATAAAGCAATACTGCCATTTCGTGGTTAGAATCTAACCTTCAAAAGGTTTCGGGCTGGAAAAAAATTGCAGCGATTTCACAACTTGCTTAATAGTATGATAGTATGATGAGGGTGGCGATGTCCGTTCCTCCACGTGGTGCCACTGGAAACTGCTCGCTCTGCGAGCTAAGCTAATCACGGACATTCGATTGCAGGCGACAGGCCCTTGTGACAGGCCGGCCTACGAAGACCCATGTCACATCACATGGTGTATGATAAGTCAAGTTTCTCGAGATAGTGGTACAGTGTCCGCGGGAGCCGACGCGCACTCGCAGAGCCCGGCGAGTGTGAGAAGTATGCGAGGGTCCCTGATGCGAGGACGGCATCGGGGGCAACTGAGCTAGTCCGAAAGTCCCGTAACGTAAGCAGGACCCGCGTGGCTACGCTGAATGTGGGTACGTTGACGGGCCCCCGTGCGAGTTGGTTGAAGCACTGGAGCGAAGAAGAGTTGATTTCTGTGCGGTGCAGGAGACGAGGTGGTCCTGCCGCAAGTCAAGGGACATAGGACGTGGTTTCAAGGCCCTTCTATGTCGAAGTCCCAGGACCACCAGCGGTGTCGGAATAATCGTCTCCGAACGATTTCGTGACTCGATTGTAAGCGTCGAGCGCTTTGACGATCGATTGATGAAGATCGTTGTCGCCGCTAAGGAGCGACTCTATCACTTCTTCTCTGCGTATGCTCCGCAGACTGGCTGCTCCGATCAAGCCAAGGATGAGTTTTGGAACCTGCTTGATGAGAAGACAGCAGAGGTACCGTCGAAAGATGTCATCATAGTCGCTGGTGACCTTAATGGGCACGTAGGTGCTGCGAAGGACGGGTACAGCTGTCATGGTGGTTTCGGATACGGGTCTCGTAACCCCCGATGGTGAGCGTATTCTTAAGTATGCGGAATCGCATAGCCTCACCATTGTGAACACCGTTTTCCGAAAACGCGACTCCCACCTCATCTCACATTATAGTGGGAGCTTCAAGTCTCAGATAGACTTTGTGCTTGTGAAGGATCGTGACCGAAATCTCGTCACAGACGCGAAGATCGTGCCGTATGAAACGGTCGCCCCACAGCATCGTCCGCTGATCTGTACTTTGAAGATCGCCTCTCCGAGGCTGAAGCAGGTCGAGCGATGCGGTGCTGCAAGAATCAAGTGGTGGCGAATGAAAGAGAAGGAAGCAGCTGTGATTTCTCGCGTGCGGTTACCGACAGTTACGACTGTCGATGAAACTTGGAAGAAAGCAACCGACGCGATACGCCAAGCTGCAAGGTTGGAACTCGGCACTACGAAGCCTGGACGACGCAAAGTCGACAAGCAGGCATGGCTGTGGACAGACGATGTGAAAGCGAAGGTTCGAGAGAAGAAGTCGCTGTATCATGTGTTTCTCGGCGACAGAACAGCCGAAAACTGGCAGGAGTATCAGAGGGCGAAGAAGGCTGCAAAGAAAGCCGTGGCTGTTGCGAAAGCCACTCATTGTAGTGATGCCAACGCAAAGCTCGCGTCGCGCGATGGTGAGCGGTATTTGTATCGACTTGCTAAGACCCGCCATCGCCAAACCGAGGACATTGAAAAGTTTGTTGGCATCAATGATGAGAGCGGCCATCTTCTGACAGACCGCAAAGAGGCGCTGAAGCGATGGCGTGATTACTTTGAGGAAACTTCCACTATGGAATTTCCTCATCCGGCCATCCCTTCTGTGGCTTCTGTTCACGGTCCCGTTCGCAAGATCACCGTGGAGGAAACAGAAGCGGCTCTAAAGAAGATGAAGCCCGGTAAGGCGACAGGGCCGGATGATCTAGCAGCCGATGTTTGGAAGTCGAAGCTCTGGTATCCTGCTGAGTGGTTGGCTGAGTTCTTCAACCAGGTAGTAAAGGAGAAGAAAGTACCGGAGTGTTGGCACAACAGTACGACGATTCCGATTTGGAAGAAGGGCAGTCCTGCGGACTGCTTCAATTACCGTCCGATTCGCTTGCTTTCGCACAGCATGAAGATCTTCGAGCGAATCCTCGATAGACGAATCCGTGAAATCGTCAAGCTCTCCGACAACCAGTGCGGCTTTGTGTCTGGTTGTGGGACCATTGATGCTATACACGCCGCCCGCCTCCTGGTGGAGAAGCATCGCGAGAGACAGAAGCCGGTGCATATCGCCTTTCTCGACTTGGAGAAGGCCTTCGACCGCGTACCGCGTGAGCTTATATGGTACGCCTTGCGACGACACAACGTACCTGAGGAACTTATAGAGTGGGTGCGGATGCTCTACTCGTGCCCAAAGAGTAGAGTGCAAGCTGCAGCTGGAACCTCAATGGAGTTTCCCATCTCTGTCGGAGTGCACCAGGGTAGTGAACTTTTCCCGCTCCTCCTTGTTGTCGTCATGGATGCCATTACGCGAGATCTTCAGCAGCCTGTTCCATGGACGCTGCTTTATGCTGATGACGTGATGCTCGCTTGCGAAGAGAAAGACGATCTCGAGCGGCAGGTGCAAGCTTGGTGCGACCGCCTGGCGAGGTTCGGACTCAAATTGAACGTCAAGAAGACCGAGTACCTAACGACTGACGTGAACGAGTCAGGCTCCATTAAGATTAACGGTACTGAACTTGCACGCACTTCGGTCTTTAAATACCTGGGATCAGCAATAGCGTCTGACGGCGGTCTGATTGTTGAAGTAAACTCACGCGTGAGTGCAGCTTGGTCCAAGTGGCGTTCGCTGACTGGCGTGCTCTGCGATAGGAGGGTACCAGAGCACCTGAAGTCGAAGATTTACAGAGCCGTCGTGCGCCCGGTAGCGATGTACGGCGCTGAGTGTTGGCCTGCGACTAAGGAAGTTGAAACACGCCTCAGCGTCATGGAGACGAAGATGCTGCGCTGGACGGCTGGAGTCACGCGCATGGATCGTATCAGAAATGATGCTATTCGGCAGAAGTTCGGTGTCGCGCCGATAGCGGACAAGATGCGCGAAGCTCGCTTGCGATGGTACGGCCACGTTCTGCGTGGGAAAGAAGACAGCGTCCGCAAGATTGGCCTTGAGTTGGAAGTGTCTGGAAAGCGGCCTAGAGGACGCCCGAAGCAGCGTTGGTCCGATACGTTACACACGGACATGAAAGTAGCTGGTGTCCACCCTGATCAAGCGCAGGGTCGGGAAAGGTGGCGTCGTAACACCAGAAGAGCGGACCCCGCGACGATGCGGGACAAACGCTGAAGAATAAGAAGAAGAAGAAGATGATGATAGTATGATGAGGCAAAATAACGCAAATGCGCCACACAGCAGAGCTGGGAAGGAACAATGAGGTATGACCCACAGACGCGTCTTGCGAAACCTCGTCATATGGTGTTCCTTGGTCTTGGCATATAGCCAAAAACAATAGAGACGTCTTTCGAGACCTCGTCATATGGGTGCCACCACCCGTCTGGCAGTGAGACGTCGATGGTAAACAACAGTATTGAACAATTGCCAAATATCCCTCAAACTTACAAAAAGAAGTACACAAGGTCCAATGGGCTAACTTCGGACCAAAAACCTTCCTCTTTTATACATAGAGCGATTTCGTGGTCACTCATTACTCCCCCTCAGTAGAACTCGTCCCCATTACTACTGGTCCCCCTCAATGATCTTCCTTAGCGGACGACATGTTCGGTACGTCTTCTGAACCCCAAGGGACGTCGGACAAAGTCTTCGGCACGCCTTCTGAATCCCCAGGCACGTGAGCGACATGTTCGGCACGTCTTCTGTAATTTGTTCAATATCGGTTGATGGCAATCGACACTTCAAAACCGAACTTCATAATCGTGTTCAGCGACCTCGATTACCCCTAGGGCTGAAGTTTCGAACCGCTCGGACGACATCCATAAAAAATCGATACTTTGATCGATATCGATTGATGGTGATCTATCCTTCAAAAACGAACTTCATAATCATGTTCAGCGACCTCGATTACCCCCAGGGTTGAAGTTTCGGACCGCTTGGACGACATCCGTAAATAATCGATACTTTGTTCAATATCGGTTAATGGCAATCGACACTTCAAAACCGAACTTCATAATCGTGTTCAGCGACCTCGATTACCCCCAGGGCTGAAGTTTCGGACCGCTTGGACGACATCCATAAAAGATCGATAATTTGATCGATATCGATCGATGGTGATCTACACTTCAAAAACGAACTTCATAATCATGTTCAGCGACCTCGATTACCCCCAGGGCTGAAGTTGGCGACGTGTTCGGCACGTCTACGGCTCGCCATGCACGGTCGCCGAGGTGTTCGGCGCGCCTACCGAGTCGCCAGGCACGTTTGGCGACGTGTTCAGCTCGTCTACTGAGTCGCCAGGCACGTAGAAGGCGTCCTGGTATTTTCCGTCCCCGTAACTTCCCCTATTTTATGACTCATCGCGTCGATCGGATAGTGTGACTCATCGCTTAGCGGATTATTATAGAGTATGATAGTTCGATTAGCCATTGAGGAGGAGCAGGCAACTTTTCTTGCCTACAAAATAGATAACTCCAGAATTCCATAGATAGAGGAAAACATTATTATTTTATTTTTATTGATTATCTTTTGTTATTTATTTGTCATTCATATTTGTGATTTAATTAATTTTTTAATTAATATTTTTTGATTTTTTTCTAACCCTCTTCGACCTATGTGGAGAAAGTATAACAGTGCCAATGTCTTTTTCATCCTCAACCAACCATATTGCAAGTGATCTCACGGCGGTCACATATAGCAATCTCCTCACTGTTACAAGAGACGTAATACTACGCACATCATCGTCATCGTCCGACAACTAGTCTACATCCTGCGCTTCGTTTATGTCAAGCTAACATCCAGAACGAGAGAACAGACGACTTTTCTTCGCAGTTCCTCGGTAACATTGAAGGGCCTGTCCCAACTACAAAATAGATAATATTCTTTATCTTGACCTCTTCGATAGGCATTGACGATAGTTACGTGAGAACAGCACTGCCGAAGTACGTATACGAGGCAATCAGGAATAGGGTGGTAGAAGCCAGATTGCCACAGATGGTGAATGAGAGGCCGACATCGAGGACAATGTCTTCCCGACGGGAGGGCATGTTAGGGCCAAGATGGGCACCTAAGCGTCGCGCCTACTAAGCGACGAGTTAGATCAGTAGTGGTCGATCGGGCGCGCAAGTGATCTCAGGTCCGCATAAAAGGGGACGTCATCACGCTGGACGCAGAGTCTCTTCAATTCCGCAGCCCTCCCAAGGGGATTCGTCCTCGTCGTCGTCAAGCCACCATTCCTTAGTCTCACTTGATCTTATTCTTTCCTGTGTTTGTTAATAAATATTTCTATTCTCTTGTGTTTGTACGTCAGAGTCGTGAATTCGACAGCATACTGGATCGACTCCCATACATGCCAACTTCCCTACAAGTTTGCAATAGGGGTCGGTTGTTAACAAGAACGGTGACGAAGCCTAGCCAGTCGTTAGATTAAACACTTGGGAGTGGGAATCGCACGATGCGACGGAGGCTGCATAAGACGCTTCAATTTCAGGAGTTGAGCGCGTATGTCCCAACAACATTTCGACCCAAGGATCCCTAAATCGTCAATGAGGCGCAGTTCCTTTCCTAGAAACAAGGTTGTTTTCGCCGGGTTCATAGCAGGAAATACGTCTACAGCAGGAAAATGACAGGGTAAATAGATATAGCTTAGTTGTGGCAGTTAAGGCCTACCTTGATAGCTCTCTCAAATTGACCAGACAGCCACAAAGCTGTGAAGTAATAATGGAATTCCGATGTGCCCCCAGACATGAAGTACGACTCTCCTAGAAAGTTGTACTTTGCTTTCTATATAGATCACCGCATTAAAGAGAAAGAAGCTAACCGTAGTCTACAGAGACGTTCTTCTGTATCTCGGCATAGAGAACTGGCGTCAAGAGTGGATCAATTCTGAGAGCAAACAGCTTGAACCACAACCAATTTTCGAGAGAATCGGCCAGATTCGAATCTGAAACAGTACACATTCTTATAAGCTGCATAGGAGTAAACTTATATAACGAACCCATTCCTAACAAGGCAGCGTAGAGCGCTCGCTTATATTTATCCTTTGCTGAGTTCAGGTTGTGCCTCCATTCCACCTTCAGCTTCTTCTTCAACTCCTGATCCAGTCTTGAATGATGGCCAGCATCAGAACGACTCGTCAATTTTAAACTAGCCGCCTTACTTGGCTTCCCTGCTTAGGTGATTCAAACTAGCTACTAGAACGGCAGCTTGTGGAAAATTTCCCAGAAGTTGAAGAGCGTCTTTGGCTGCGGAGAGATCACCAGCTCTAAGGCAATGGTACGTAACCTGCAAGGCAATTTACTTTAGGGGTAATGATGACGAAGTCAACAACAGGGAAGTCCATTCACCTCCCAAACAGGTAGGCCATCAACAGTCCCATCCTCAGCGAGTGGATCATCGGCACCGATCTGAAGGGAGTACACAGAAGACTGACAGTTTCCTCTCATATTAATTTCATTACAATTTCATTACATTTTAAATCCACCCCTTTGAGCAAAAAAGGACAAGGATGTGAGTAAGTGTTGGTTTTAATAGATTTTCACATCTTCGCCTGAGCGCGGCGCGATTGCCGCGCAGCTCTCCGAAAGCCGCTCAGTCGCTTATCGCTGCGAAGCATGGCCATTCATTCCGCGGGGCCATTCAAGCCTAAGGGCCTGATCATAGTTGGCGACCCGTCGCCCGTGCAAGACATGCAAATCGATTAAAACCGAACGATCGCCGCCGGAGTATGTTCATACTCGAGATCGCAGTCGCACCTGTCGCCGCTGTCGCCTGTTCATACTTCGCGCCTACGACGGAAGCGACAGGAGAATGCGGCAACGGTAGGAGTGTGGAGGTCGTAATTAATTACGTACTCCACACTGGTGGGCACTACTCGATATCACCGGCTGTCGCGTTGTCAGATGCCTACTGCCGCGCGACGTCGTCGCGCCTTTGGGCGCCTTTTATACTCGCGCAGCGGCGCGGTGCATCAGTTCGGGGAGTGGTGCGCTCCGAATTTGAGGTGCCGCGACTGCAGTTAAGGCCAAAACAGCATTCGTCCTGCTGATCAGCGGAATACATCTTGCTAATGTTATTGATGGGTTCCTGTAGGGAGCGACGAATCCTCTCTTAAGGCTGGGGTCAACAAGGGAAGGGTCTGAAGCGTATGTCTGAACGGGGAGCGAGTCATATAGAGAGAATCCCACCCTTCAGTTAGTATAAAAATTGCTTATTTTTTGCCAAGTCGTTAAACCCAAGGAGTAAGGGGACCTTGAAGTTGCAATGGAATACGGCGCATCACGAGTTTGGGGGCCTTGTACGCCCGCGACGCCTCTACCAACAAGCGGATCGGAGCGTAGTGAACATGCTCTAGTATTCAACATGATGATGTCTAAACGTTCAACACTAGTGATACACAGGTACAAAGTGCACGAAGCAGCGCTGGGCACAATACCGGCAGCGTATAAAGGCTACAGGCTCTTAAAAGTCTGTTTCCATACAGGGACCAATGACCTCGGGAAAAACCACCCTGCTCGGATTTTCAAAAGAGACCAGGATGTGACGTCGGAGGTGGTTAAAATGACAAACGAGGACTGTGGATCCCGCAAATTAACCTAAACTGCATCGATACACTCTTTTCCTCATCTTGGGCTGTCACCTGGAAACCAAAGGTCTGCTGAAGGTTTTCTAAAAGCTAACTCCAACAACGTCGCTCGACTGGTGATCCACCTGCTCGCGCAGAACTGTGGCCCACCTTTAGACAAAGAACCTTGGAAGGAAAGAAAGAGGAAAGAAATCAAGCTGGCCGAACGGATGGTTAGCATACTCAAGGACTTCGAAGCACTGACGAAGATGTTGTAGTTAAAAAACCGGTCAGTAATAAACAAGTCGCAAGAAAGGAAGTCTCCACAGCGCACAGCTGGAAAAATGCGCAGAAAATGTCTGAAAATGGCATAGACGTCAGAATCCCCCATATCTCAACCAGTTAGTTGAAATGCAAAAATGTAGTAGCGCAGAAGAACCGACCCCCCCCCCCCACCTTCCTCGCATGAAGCAACACACTATCCACTAGACTTGAGCTCGATTCATCGTGCCGAATAATTGTTCGTGCGATTTCGAACAACTAATCGCTGGATTACTCGAAAATCATAAATCGCTATTGTTCGAACATTGTTCGAAATCGAGTTTCGCGAAAAACCATTACTCGATCATTGTTCGAAATCGAGTTTCGCGACGAAGCATTGTTCGAATATTATTCGAAATCGAATTTCGTGAAAAACCATTGTTCGAGCATTGTTCGAAACCGAAGATAGGATGACGTTGTTCGAACATTGTCCGAAATCGAAGATGACGAAAAGGCACTGTTCGAATATTGTTCGAAATCGAATATTTCGAAAAAGGATTGTTCGGATATTGTTTCAAGTTGAACAATGTTCGAACAATATCATGAGTCGGCCACCTTAGTATGGATCGTCTCCGTTCCCCGAAGAACCCACGTTCGAACTCGCTCCACTTCTGCACATACGGTAATTGGCGGGAACGATTTGTGATTTCCCTTTAAAGGACTCCCCGGCCGACTCTTAATATTGTTCAACATCGTTCGATTTCGAACAATATTCGAACAACGCTTTTTCGCGATCATCGATTTCGAACAAATAATCTGCGATTTCATTTGGAGAGTTCAAATTCGAAAATCGCGAGGTTTTGTTCGAACGTAATTACAAATCGAGCGATGTTCGAGCAATGCTTGAGAGTAAGGGATTCGTCAGAGTGGCTTAGAGAGGGAGCTCAAATAGAAGTGGAAGTTAATTAGAGGTAATGCGATACTTTCTTCGTTGGTGTTGAACATCCCTAGGATGTAAGAGTCTGGTTTTTCTAGGCTATTGGAATCCCTAGTGATTCTCAAAAATCTCATCAACATTAAGCAGCATCACGAAAATCACTGCTGTCTAGTCGACTCTGGTAGCGATATTATTGTTTGGGTACTATCTTATCTTCCTGCCTAGTGTTGTTTACAGGTTTGTTCGTATGACTTATTCGAATACGTATTCGAATGATTTTCATGCGAATTTGAATACTGAATTCGAATATCTAAAAAACCGCCCTTTGCGAATGTATTCGAATTCGAATATTCAGAAAACCGCGTTTTTTCGAATTTGCTGGAATTCGAATGTTCGACATTTGTGAGCAGAAAAAATTTCGAGCACAATTATACGCTCGGGAAGTATGAGTACTGCTTTTGAGCTAGGCGGAAGGGTGCTAGTTGTGGTTAGGCTTAGATATGCATCACACACTCCTTGTTGAACATCCTTCAGAACACTGGCGGATACAAGAATGTGGCTATTTGGTGAATCTTTGCTAGAGAAGACGGCAAGACAAATCTCTAATTGGTTTTCCAATGAAACGATAGGAATCGCTACACTCCTCGACCCGGGCCTCGCCTTCGTATGTCGTAAGATTGTGGACAAAAACATGGGTTTGGGGTTTTGCACTTCTTTGTTACACAACCCCTTTAACTGTCTTTTTAACCACTGTTCAAAACGTTTCACCTATGAGGGCTCCGTGGACACTACAACAGAAAACCCTCTTTTTGGCCACCACTGTTCACCAGCGAAGAGCCGGAAGAGAACAACGAGTCACCAGGCGAAGACGAGATTATGTAGGCGTAGCAAATTACGCCTAGCGGTGAGGAATGTCCATTACTTGCGAAAGAAGTGAGCAAGTATCTTGTTACTCCGGCCTTGTAATCGGATTGTAAACGCTTATTCAGTTGTCTTCCTAAATTCAATTTCTTTCCATCCACAATTTTGGTTCTGTTCTGTCTTCTTTCGGTTCCCTCGCTAGAGAACGTGCCTTCGAAATCGAATTACTTCATTGCTCGGTTTTCGAAAACCGCGAAAAATCGAGTTATTCGATTGTTCGGTTATCGAAAACCGCAAAAACCGAGTTATTCGATTATCGAAAACCGCAAAAATCGAGTTATTCGATTGTTCGGTTTTCGAAAAAATATTAAAAAGCTCAACTCCAGTGCACTCTGAGCCGGTTGCTAGTAGAGCCATCGCGGGCGTACAAGATCCCCAATTTCGTGATGCGCCGTATTCCATTATGACTTCAAGGACCCACTACTCCTTAGGTTTAACGACTTGGCAAAAAATAAACACAAAATAAACATTTTTATACTAATTGAGGGTTAGGGATTCTCTCTATATGACTCACTCCCCCGTTCAGACATACGCTTCAGACCCTTCCCTTGTAAGTCGTGTGCACCCCCTAGGCGAAGTTTGGGCGAAATCGGTGATTATACCCTTGACAGCCTTAGCCACCCGAACCTATCGTAACGTAACCTATTATGAAATCGGTCGAAATTTCAAAAAACGTATGCCAGATTCGTGATCAGCACCCTAAATAACTCCATCTGGGCAAAGTTGGGACGAAAAAATTTATCTCGACCTCTGTAGTCCTGAATGGCAACAGTACCATTACTTTGTTACACCCTTTTTGTTCTGTTAGTTGGGGAACCAAAACAAAAACGATACAGCAAAATGACTCATCCCGGTGTGAAATCTTCCACTCCACGCTGAGTTTGCCGCAGCTGATCGCGCTGCGCCGCGCCCTTCCCTCCAGCGGTCCAACTGATTCGCACTTACAAGGGAGGTCAATGAACGTGCCGTGGCAATTTTCAAAGTGACCTATTGAAGGTTGTAGGGGATTGTCTGAGAAGCACCGTGGTGATTTTCAATTTCCTGCGGACATCTGGGTAAGTCAAGAAGTGCAGAAAACTGTATCCCTTCAGAGCGTGTAGATCAAGCAAAACAGACGTCTGGAACTGCCATGTCGTGAATAGAGTCTAACCTGCAAAAGGTTTGGGGTTGCAACAGTAGCGGAATTACAGCGAACTCACAATTTGCTTGTTAGCGAGACAGTGACCAAAGCGGAACATTGAGGTGCGCCGCTAACGATCTAGGCTCCAACGACTGGGTGGCAGAGTGGGTGTGGGGCGAATTTGCAGGGAGAGGGTCGGTTCGGAACCCGGGGTTAAGCTTTTGCATTGCTGGGCTTGCTCACTGCTCTTTTGCCGATGTAAAGTGTATCTTGAACACCATAGTGCACCATACTGACGTTATAGCCTTAATTTAACCCGTATGATACGGTTTAACAACGATGCTGCCTATTTTCCCCCACTAGCTGCTAATCGAAGGTGTAGAGACTCTGGAGATCGAAAGCAATTTTCGCCCATACTTCGTCTTGTAGGCTGATTGAGGCGCTGATCATAAATCTGGTAAGCGTTCTCACGTGATAGCGTGATCACGCATTTTCATGAGTGATCAGGGTTATCAATGTCAGTACATAGAATCTCTTTCTTCACCTATGTGCCCAGGCTTGTTTTCCAATCTTCTACCTTGAGATGGAAAGTAGTACACGAAAAATAGAGAATTTAGAAAAAGGAATGGCAGATTCGTGATCAGCAGCTTAAATAGTTTCCATAGGCGAGGAAAGGGCGAAGTCAGTGATAATGACCTCGCCTTCATTACTCACGCCACCACAGTAACCTACTCTCGTCGGCCGAGCTTTCAGAAATGGATACCATATTCATGCCCACCATCCAAAATAACAGCACTGGGCGATGTTTGGGCGAAAAAAGTTTTCGACCTCTCCTCGTCTTTTGGATTCGCGATAGTACAACACTGCCAGTTATTCTGTATCCTTCCCTTGCACATACGCGTTTGCCAGATTCGTGAACACTACCCCAATTAACCATCGAGACAAAGTTTTACGGAATTTTATTATCTATCTTCGAAGTCATGAAACTGTCTACATACAAGTACCTACATTTGCAATGTCCCCAGCCCCTTCCCCCGACTATCTATATGGAATATAGAGTGGCCGAGAAATAGACTGCAATAAGACCAATCTAGATCAAAAGTTGAAACATTTTGAAGAAATGGTAGAATTAGTAGAACCTAGAAGGAAAGCGTTCTCTATAGAAACCCGAAGACGGATCAGCACATCCAGGAGATGGAATGAAGCCTCGATCATGTTCGTAAATGAGGTCAAAATGAGAAATGTTTCCAAAATAAGCAGAGAACATTACAAAAAATCATAAGTTGTAGCAACTAACATGAGCTTAACCAGCGAGACATTTGATTTTTTAGGAACACCACGTAGCTCTATGCAACGAAAACCTGACATTTTCATATCCGACTAAGGTAAAAAAAGAGTTAGAAAATGAAAACGTTGTCTGGCCGAGGTTAAAACACATTCTACATTTACAAAAACAGAAGGCAATCCGCAAACCCCTGTCCCAGATTCGAACCCTATGCCCTTCTCCTGCAAGACTGCATCGCTACCCACACGCCCTCCCAGTCCCTGCTAAGCCTGCAATGAATGATTCGCTTGAATGCACCCTCCAGCCTCCTTGAGGAAACCTAACCAATTGATAGGTTTCTAACATATAACTATAACTAATGGTTCATAGATTTTGCAGGTTAACTTCTGAGCATTACAAGGCCATTCAAGATTGTACATACTATCGAGACTCCAAGAGTCGAGAAGAGGTCGAAAATTTTTCCGTTCAAACGTCGCCCAGTACAGCTAGTTTGGGTGCTGAGCACGGATATGGTATCCATTTTTGAAAATTCGGCCCACGAGGGTAGGTTACAGTGGGTCATGAGTAAGGATTGCAGAATCACTGACTCCGCCCTTTCCTCGCCTATGGAAACTATTTAAGCTGCTGACCACGAATCTGCCATTCCTTTTTCTAAATTTTCTATTTTTCGCGCACTATTTCCATCTCGAAGTAGAAGACTGGATAGCAAGCCTGATCACATAGCTGAAGAAGCTATTCTACGTACTGACATTGATAATCTTGATCAATCATGAAAATGCGGGATCACGCGATCACGTGAAAACGTTTATCAGATTTGTGATCAGTGCCTCAGTTAGCCTACCAGACGGAGTATGGGCGAAAATTGCTTTCGATCTCTTGATTCGTGAGAGTACAAGTCTATACACCTTCGATTAGCAGAGTGGGGGAGAAAATAGGCAGCATCGTTGTTAAATCGTATCATAGGGTTAAAATAAGACTATAACGTCAGTGTGGTACGCTACGGTGTTCAAGATACACTTTACATCGGCAAAAGAGCAGTGTGCAAGCCCAGCAATGCAGAATCCCGACCCCCGGATCCAAACCCACCACCCTCTTCCCGCAAGTCCGCCCCTCACCCACTCGGCCGTCCATTTGCTGCACCCTGGCAGCGCACCTCAATGTTCCGCTTTGGCTACTGTATCGCTAATAAGCAAATTGTGAGTTCGCTGTAATTCCGCTACTGTTGCAGTCCTAAACCTTTTACAGGTTAGATTCTAATCACGACATGGCAGTTCCAGACGTCTGTTTTGCTTTATCGACCCGCTCTGAAGAGATACAATTCTTTGCACTTTTTGAACTACCCAGATGTTCGCAGAAAATTTGAAGCCCACTCTTGTGCTTCTCAGACAATCCCCTACAACCCTCAATAGGTCACTTTGAAAATTGCCACGGGACGTTCATTGACCTCCCTTGTTAGGCGGACGCTCTGAGTCATCGCCCCCGACCAGTGGCGGGTGGGTGCACGCCAGCTGGATGAGTCATATGTCCACATCCACACCAAAGATATGTAAGACTCCAGCGGGCTACACAGCCAGCGAACGCGGGCCAGCCGTCTTGAAGAGAACCGCACGAAGAACATAAATGTTGCTACTATTTGCCGATGACGGTGACAAAAAGTGCGCGAAAACGTGATTATAAACGAATTGCTTCGATTTTTAACACCGTTCTTAATGAAGACCTCCTAGAATGTTTAGTTTTAACGTGCAAATTGGATACGTAGTAGACCTGCTTATTTTCGTCTCCAATGTCAACCTGCTCCTCACCTCAGTGTTCGGCACGAAGCTGGGTGAGAGTGAAAGCACTCCTGACGTTAGTTCCCTCTAGGACCCCCTGTGTGGCTTTCAGCACTGCCTAACTACTGCATGTGTTCAAATAAGGGAGCTGCTCGTTCTTCATTATACTGAGCGTTTTCTGCTTCCTAAATCGTGGCAGAGGGATCATGATTGTATTCTAGTCTTATTAAATCTTGGCAACTATAGCGTAGAGTCGAGGACAGGATAAACACGGGTGATGGGCCTTGCAGGACTGTTTACAAGGGCTTAGAGGCCATATATACTCCTCTTTGAAATGAAACAGCTGGAAGAACGCTTTCTCACCATGAATTTTGGGAAATCGTGCATGTATTTCGATGGGAGAGACGGCGGACACTTTGAGTGATCGCCACGCACTATTCTCGCGGTGGGTCTCGCCCGCGGCTCCTGGCATTGCGGGTGAGGATCGCTGTGAACTACAGCAGCCCTCGCGGACCAGCGGCTCCGCGACAACTCGCCCGCGCCGCGGATCCACCACAGTGGCAGCGTGGGTCCCACTGCGGCGGAAGCGATATGGACGAGTTCCCCTGGTGCTGCCGCGAGGCTCGGTAGAGGCCCTAAAAGGCGCCTTAGCGAATTAGCCACTGGGGCCGTATGCCCCGTTGAGGGGAAATCCAGTCTATACCAACATATCTTATCACGCCCCAATCCCCCATCGGGGAGACTCGGGGTAGACGAGCATACAGCCCCTGCTTTAGAGACCAGATAATTATAAACGGCGGATATCAGGACCGGCTCACTGTAACCGCAGTGCGGGTCGTGCCGAGACTTTTGCTGTCTCCGCCCTCCTAGATTAGAGATCGCTTCGGCGTCCACGCTGACATTCGATCGACCTCTTGTAAGCCCGCGATGGCCTTCTCGCCAAGCGGGTCGTGGTGCAGTGGGTAGTGGGGTTGCTTCATGCGAGGGATGTCGGGGGTTCGATACTCCCGCGTCAGTTGACTACCTGAGATCTGAAAGGTTTCGACGTCTACACAACTTGAGCGTTTTTGCGCGTTGTTTCAGCCGTATGCGCTTCGCCGCTCGAAGAGCGCAGAAGCCAGCCGCGGGTGAAAGCAGTTTCCATACGAGCAGCTTCTATGACACGCGAGATAAGGCAAGAGTCAGAGACGCAGGCTTCACGTGGGTATCTCTACCCCTTATACCCGCGGGTTAGTCGTTGAAGAATCCGGCCCCAGGAGCCGTATGCTCGTCTACCCCGAGTCTTCCCCAATGGGGCTTGGGGCATGATATGATATGTTGATATTGATTGATTTTCCCCCAACCGGGGAACACGAACATACGGTCCCTCGAGTCCCTTCCCTAGCTTAGTTCTGCGATTGCACAAAGGACGTCTCAGCCGACGTCTAAGATTACAGTGAGCCGGTCCTGATATCCACCGTTTATAATCTTGTTTAGAGAGCGCAATTCTTACCGAGAAAGGCTGCGTCTTTTTCCGTGTATCCGTAGAAATTGCATTGAGAAAGTTTACGAACGCCAGGAATGGAAACATTCAGGAAATGGCGGGGACCAAAATACCAACATGAGGCCCGAAATAAAGAAAAAACCGCTATTTCCCTAAAAGCACTATCAAGGTGGTTGCAAGACCGACTCCTTAAATCTTACGCCGTTGGAATGTTCATCAGCTTTTTTCGTCGGTAGACTAGATAAGTGTCCATGACTCATCCGATATGTTATACAGTCCCCTCTCGTTATAACACGTTTCGAAGGACTGCAGAAAATCTGCGTTGTAGCGGAGCCGCATCCTAACCGGAGCTGATTTTCTCCACCATTTTACGCACAAATTTATCTAAAATGGGACGCGTTGACTAAGTGACATAGTGATGGAAAAAATTGATGAAATATTTGACCAAGAAGAGTATGCACAAGAATGACATATGTGTAGGGAATAACGAGTACCAGAGATAAGTTAGACGTAATGTAATCAAACAACAAATCTGTGTAATTTGATGATACATGGTCTTTAGTTGCCATCAAAACTCTTGCACCAGCCAGGACCTAGACCTGCACATTCTTCGTTCCGGACAGGATGCTACTCCATTACGTTATTTGTACTACTAAATCACACGCCGCATCCGCCATATCGTCGTTTGCTGTCAGCACCCTCCCACAATATCGGCATCATGCGTGTGATTAAGCAGCGCTGTTGCTGTAAGGCCTTTGTCATACCATCGCTCACCCCGAGCGACGCCTAATGATATGCTCCCATATCGATCGGGCGGAGCTATGGAATCGATATGGGTGCATATCAGGGATGAGCGGATTAACCGTTATCCGTTATCCGGTTTCCGGGGGGTTTTGGCCAATCCGTTTTGTTGTTCGTTATCCGGCGATTTTGGGCCGGATAACGAACAACAAATTACATGACTCCTAGGTTTGAACGTGGTGATGGGTGGACTATGTAAAGGATCCTTCACGATCGTGAGAGTGGTTGTCAAAAACAGCGGAAGTCGTTCAAATCCAGAAAGGTTAGTTGAGGTATTTCCTCACTTGGGAACTGGTTACATAACTTTAAAGATACCTCAATTCTATCCTTTCAGAGTCGCTAAGCATCTGTCATACAATCATGAGGCCTACTAAGCATAGCATTGCTCATTCATCTCAAGTCATGCATACCAAGAAGGCATACAAACTGCTATTAGCGACCGTTAACAGTGCAGGGCCTTTCTCAACCTACCAGGCTGTCCAATAATTCCTGTCCGAAAATTTTCAAAATTCTATAATTTTCCTTAGAAGTGTTATAATATCAGGCAAGTGTAAAAACCTTCTAGAAGGTTCTCCAGAGCTCCACGCTAGGGGTATATAAGGCGCAGTCGCCGCGTCTAGCTACCAGTACAAGCTAAAATGGACCAAGGTCGAATTCGTACGTTCGTGTGCTTCGAGTGGCTGCTGGGCAACAACACGGACACCGCGGTCGCCAACATCTGCAGAGCGTGCAAGGAGGATGCAGTGTCCCAACGCGCAGTCAGGCGCTGGTTCAATCGTTTCGAGAGCGGCGACACGAGCCTCGAGAACAGGGAACACCCGCTGAAGATCATGCTCTGCTGCTGATGGGACGCCAAGAGCATGCTGTACTTCGAGCTGCTCCCGCAAGGCAGGATGGTCACCGCCTCCATCTACACCGATCAGCTCGAGAAACTAGCCGTCGCCATCCGAGAAAAAGGCCCCGACGGGCCTCGGTCCACCTGCTGCACGATAACGAGCGCCCCCACATGGCGAAGGAGACCCAGCAGAAGTTGGCGACGCTCGGCTGCGAGACGGTTGCCCATCCGCCGTATTCCCCGGACCTCGCCCCCTCCAACTACCACTTGTTCCGCCCGCTGAAGCACCATTTGGCCGGAAGAAAATTCACCAACTACGACAACCTCAAATCCGACATCGCGGACTTCTTCGAGTCGCAGCCCCCGGAGTTCTGGGCGACCTTCCCAATCGATGGGCCACTGTTGTGGATAACTGTGGTGATTATATTTTGATTAGACTTGTTTTTCAATAAAGTTGAAAAAATTAAGAATGGTGAAATTTTCGGAGAAGAATTATTGGACAGCCTGGTAGAATGAATTTTTACCGTCGATCTTTGTGCCGTGTCACATGTGGCTCCACTATTGCAGTGTGTTCGTTTTGCTTGCATGCGGTAGAGGTGTGCTTTTAGTCATATGGTGTTGTGAACTACCAAACAAATACCGCAATACAGCAGTGAATACGAGCGAAAGGGAAATAGGTTCAATTCGGATACATTGAGGGAGCGACTTCCCCACTAAACATTTCAGCGGTGCAACAAACTGTATTAAATAAACTTAGAATCGCGGGTGCTGCAACACATGCAGATTCGTTATATTTGTAAGTTTTCCAGTGAAACTTCTCTATTACACAAGGAACCAGCCCCTTTTCGGAGTGCGTCGCATAATCCTGCCCTTCTGGATGTCATGAGTCCTTAAATTTGCGATTGGCCTACTCAATTGCTTGCTGTTACTGAAAGATAGAACGTTAGTATTGTATCTGTCCCAGATAATTCCATGTTTAAGTACCATAGATCTTGGGGTGCTATAGGGCAGCAACAACAATAACGGTTCTTATATTGGTGCAGAATCAAGATTGTTGTGGACTTTATTCGACTAGACGTCTCCGCCTTCTCCATAGCATGGAAAAGTCAAGAGACATCGGAAGAATTGTTCTTCCAAGGATCATTCTATTTTTTAGCAGATTCAATTGAAAAAAAAAACTAAATGGCTGATAAATGTAGGGTGTCGTTAATCCTGCGACTGCACTACGCTTAAAAACGCTATTAAAATATCTAGGAATGGCTTATAAATTAACAGTGCTTCAACTCCTAATCTGCCGTTGAAATTAGAGCAATTTGAAACGAGTTTTAATTTTTGTTGTTTGTTCGTTATCCGTTATCCGGCCATTTTCGAGCAAAATTATCCGTTATCCGTTATCCGGGTTTCAAAATTTCATTATCCGCTCATCCCTGGTGCATATCATTAGGCGTCGCTCGGGGTGAGCGATGGTATGACAAAGGCCTAACCCTGTCCAGAAAGCAAAGGGTGCAGCTACAAGTCGCACATGGCGCGAGACCGGTTTCCTTCCTGGCGGCCGTTTTCGTTGCGATTTCACATAGAGACCTTTGGTTGATCGTGGCAGATCTTTTTTAGGAAGTACAAAGATGGTGTATCACTCGTGAGTCCAAACCACAAACTACCCTGTATAACCACGCCGCTTCTCCAATCCCCGCGCCACCACTGCTCGGACCCCAAGGCTGTTTCCAGCCCTCTTCATCTCGCCCTCTTGTGCTCGGAAGGACCACGCGCAAACAGGTTGCTCAGAAAGCAAACTAAAAATGGTCCATAAATCAATTCACAGGTGAGTTTGGTAGAAATGAAACACATTTAGAATCAGCGTAAAAAGTCGCATCGAGACATATACATCTCATCCATCTCATCTCAGTGTGATGGTCACCAGGTATCCTTCCTTTGTCACCGCAGTTGCTTGGACTTCGGCTTGCGCCAAGAAATACTTGCTGAGCAGATCAAGGATGTAAGGTTGGTTTATTGAGGGGAGAGTTAATTAGATCTTTCAACATAAGTCTGCCTCTAGCTTTGCGACCTAGCATCAGGACGTACCTTAAGAAAGGCGTCGACTAGTCCCCTAGTGCCAGGCACTCCTCCACGCTGGGCACGTTCTAGATTCCTTTCCACCTGCGTGCTCATATGCTCAACAAACCTGTAAAACTGCCGACAAGGTTTATGCGTGCGAGAACAGGCTAATCGAAGAAAACTCAGCCTACAGTTTCTGCAGGTAAAGGCAAGCCTTCTCTATTAGGAAACTGATAGTGGTTGGATCGCCATAACCTCCAGGAATCTGAAACACAGTGGCACGACAAACGTATGAATTCACAAGCTCCAAGTCTGTCGCAATGGTCTTCATTTACTTTTCGATCTACTAGAGCCGACACCTCCGCCCAAACCCCAGCCAACGCTCCATCTGTTCCACTCTCATTAGCTGCCTCAGAAAACAGCTGACACAGATCTTTCTGAAAAAGGTTGTGCTTTGAAGCGACAGAGGAAACTTTGTGAATGGTGGACAGCCACATACAATACTTGCATCTTGCTCACCTTTTTTCTACTAAGCAGAAATTTCCTTAGTTTTTCAGCGAAGATAAGTTCTCTTCTGCTCGAAGTCCCAAGATGAACGGCTGGCTGTCGAGCTGATGGTATGGACTGGAAGAGAAGAAAAATATAAGGTGGTGCCCAAAAATAAAGTTTCTCGAATAGCTTGCTGCTCAACCATGAAAACCTCTACAAGTCTGGATAATTTTGATCCAAAAACCATCGCAGAGAACAAATCCTAAGGACCGAGTTCAAGAAAGAACTTGCTTTCTCTTATTTAGCATTCTGCCCCACTCAGTCGGGCGCGGTAGCGGCCGCATTTTCAATCCCTGGCATCGTCTATACACTACTGCTACGTGGTCATATCTCTCCTCGTTGTCTCCAGTGGCAAGGAGACGAAACATACCCAAAGCGAATTTGCCGCAATCAAAAGTATATTCTTTTCCATTGGTTCGTGATTCGTGAGGCAAATCGATAATGGTCTCCCCTGTTTGCGCTCTCCGAACTGCAGCCCCGACACAACGGCTTCCAAAAGTCGAGGAGAGGTCGAAAAAAATTTCGCCCAAACATCGCCCAGTACAGTTATTTTGGGTGCTGAGCACGAATACGGTATTCATTTTTGAAAATTCGGCCAACCAGGGTAAGTAACTGTGGGTGTCGTAAGGATAGTTCGGTCATGATCACTGATTTCGCCCTTTCCTCGCCTATGGAAACTATTTAAGGTGCTTACAACGAATCTGCCATTATTTTTTCTAAATTATCTATTTTTCGTGCACTACTTTCCATCTCAAAGTAGAAGAATGGAAAGCAAGTTTGATCACATAGCTGAAGAAAGGGATTCTATGTACTGACATCGCGATCACGTGAAAACGTTAATGAGATTTGTGACCAGCGCCTCAATTAGCCTACAAGACGAAGTATGGGCGAAAATTGCCTTCGATCTTCTGATTCGTGAGAGTACAAGTCTGTACACCTTCGATTAGCAGAGTGGGGAGAAAATGTGCAGCATCGTTGTTAAATCGTATCATAGGGTTAAAATAAGGTTACAATGTCAGTATGGTACAATACTGTGGTCAAACTACACTTTACATCGGCAAAAGAGCAGTGAGCAAGCCCAGCAATGCAGAATCCAGACCCCCGTATCCAAACCCAACACCCTCTTCCTGCAAGTCCGCCCCCTCAGCCACTCGGCCGTCCATTCGCTGCACCCTGGCTCGTGAGCGGCGCACCTCAATGTTCCGCTTTGGCTACTTCTCGCTAACAAGCAAATTGTGAGTTCGCTGTAATTCCGCTACTGTTGCAGTCCCAAACCTTTTGCAGGTTAGATTCTAATCACGACATGGCAGTTCCAGACATCTGTTTTGCTTTATCGACCCGCTCTGAAGAAATACAATTTTTTGCACTTTTCGACCCACCCAGATGTCCGCAGAAAATTTGAAAACCACTACGGTGCTTCTCTTACAGTTCCCTACAACCCTCAATAGGTCACTTTGAAAATTGCCAAGGGACGTTCATTGACCTCCCTTGTCAGTGTGGTATTTAAAGAATCAGTAAGAGATTGCTATGAGATTTTGGTATGTGATGTCACACCGTTGGATGACTGTCTGCGCTTCAATCTTGTCTATAGAACACCATGCTGTACTTCAAGTGGATCACTAGAATTAGCTAGCGCTATAAGCGACTTCTCCATTACTGATATGGAGCATAACGCACAGTTCTGGCAACGTCGTATATAGGGAAAATTTTGACCTTTTCAAAGCTTTGCGAAAATTTACCCTCTATATTGAACAGAAAGTTATATGCTCAAAACATATAGCTGCATTGTCTAGATACATAAACTCGAAATGCGACAATAATAGAGAAATTCCAAATCTTGTTAGGGAGGACGGAGAAGTAACATCCCCTGGTCTTGAGAAAGCTGATTTGCTAGGGAAAGTACTACCGCCTGCATATAGCAAGTCGAGTAACTGGGGGACTGTTCCACTAGTGAATGGCGTAAACCACTCAAGTTTATTCCCGCCTAAGCGGCCATGTTTAAGTTCTCATTGACATCTCCTGACTTCACACTTTTGTTTTCCTTTAACACATAAGTGGATGCATGGTGTCGCCACTGGAACATGTTTTCAATGAAGCTTTATGAATGCCAAAGTACCTGCTCGCTGGAAGCATGCACTTACAACTCCTGTTCTGAAGAAATCCCCGGGTTATGACCCCAAAAACTATAGTCCCATCAGCATTACACGGTTTTAGCTAGTTTTCGAAAAAATAGTCAAAAAGAATATCATGAAACACCTTAAAGAGCAACGTATTATATCTGAGAATCAGTTCGGCATTTTAGAAGGTAGGTTTATTGAAGCTCGATGCTTACCAGGGTGCGCACAAAATTCTGGGCGCTAAATTTTTTAACGAAAAATTTTCGGTAAATCGTTAAATTTCGTTAAAAATATAATTAGCTGCGAACCGTTATTTCAAATGAAAAAAATCAAGGAAAACGTACGATTCAACTTTAAAAGGTCAACAGCTAAAGTTCAAGGGATGGAGTGCAATGTAAAATAAAAAATTCATCATCAACAACCACAGAAAAATAAACAAGCCTTCAGCAACAAATTATCTACAGGGTGTGAAATAAGAACAGGTATGGAACTATCATTCAAGATGAGCACCGACAAGACATCTTAAAATATGCGATTAAGCAGGTAGCTGGGGTTCCCCTTTCCTAGTTCTTTTGTCTGACTGTTCTACGAGCATATGCAATCTCGATGCGGTCACCAACCCATTAATTACAGAAAGAATCAATAAAAATACAATTAAAAGCCCATCAGAGGAATGTTAACAACTTGTCGAACGCACGATTTTCGATTGCCTGGTGCGCAAGACCAATCTATTTCTAGTGTCAGGCAGTCTCACACGGCCGAAAAGGTGTGACACGCCGTCCACGTGTTAACGTCCAGGAAAAGTCGCATTTCTTGTTATCAGCATTTTTCTAAAATCGTCTAAAATACTTCCAGCAGCTGAAAATATTCCTTCCGTCTCGACTGTGCCAGATGGCGAGCAAAAGTATTCTGGGATAAGCAGCGCCTGATGAGGTTAGGAATATCTTACGAGGAGGTTACACCTCCTCGTAAATGCATTATTTCTTTGTGGTTGACGTGCTTGGGGCTCGGCGAAGAAATTTTTAGCTCCAAAATGCATTAAAGGATTAGGATGAAGGACGATGTTACTCCTTCCATTCTGGGATGCGCCACACATTCTCTTTCTATGGGATATCGTGGAGGCGATTAGGCCATACAATGACTTGCGGTGGCCAGGTGATGAAGAGGTCAGCGCCCTATGGTTCCCAGACAAGTCTGGTCCCAATTCTACGAACCCCGAGGGTCGAAGGCTTGGTTGGCCAAGGCAGAAAATTCCGAGAAAGGGACCAGAAACCTGGTATAAGGTGCACGCGATAGCCGACACCTCCTCCGACTGTGCTACACTCGCCCTCAGAATGCATTATTTCCAAAAATTGAAAACAAATTCATGAAGACATTAAAATATTCCTGCCTATTTCAATAGCTTTTTTCCGGAGCAGTACTAATCGGGGGGGGGGGGGGGGGGGGGGAGATGAGACTTGCAATATTAGAGAATACAAAGGGTAAATGTGATGAACTCACTGAGAAAAAAGTCCATTAAAAATTCCGTTAAGTTTCTAAAAAATTCCTTTAAGTTGTTAAGCCAGATTTTAACGGAAAATGCCGTTAATTCGTTAAAATCGTTAAATCGTTAACCGTTAATTGTGCACCCCTGATGCTTACAGCATATGATTGGACCAGTGCCTTTGAAGGTAAGGCATGAACTGATGTAGTTTATTTTGACTTTACGAAAGCATTCGATAAATTTCCTATACTTAAACTACTTTTAAAGATGAATATGATAGGAATACATCCAATGACTGTCAGATGGGTGAAAGAATTTCTCTCGGGCAGGACGTTCCAAGTCAGGGTAAAAGACGAATTCTCGTCAATCTTTCTAAAATACAGTGGCGTGCCACAAGATGGAGTTCTGTTTCCATTGCTGTTTGTTGTTTACACCTATGAACCCCCTTTTGAAAGTTCGCGATTCGGTCTCTTGCAAGGTTTATGCTGACGATATAAAAATTTATAAGGCTAGTAAGAGGAAGTAAGATTCAGACTCCCTACAGGCAGCAACTCTACATGGATCAATGATCCAAGGACTGTAAACTACCACTCTCTGCGGGAAAGACCAAATACCTTATACCTGCACCGCGAGGCAAAGATCACACGATATTATACAACTTACACGGATCTATTCTACAGCCTGCCAAGGACGTTCGCGACCTAGGCTTTTTGATAGCGTACAACATCAATTTCAAGAACCACTACAGCGCTCTCGTGAAGAAAGCAAATTATAAGACCTTCTATATTTTTAGATTCTGCGTGCGGATGACCCCAAATTATTTCTACAAGCCTACAAATCCTACGTTCGCCGATAGTGGAGTTCGGAATAACGGTATGTAATCCATTTAAAAAGAGACAGAGCTGCTAGAAAGTGTCCAAAATAATTTTACTCGCAAGGTATATATGAGATGTTTTGAGAGAGATTACAACGCCGTTCCCAATGGAATTAGGGGGGAGAAGATCTTGGCCTTCAAACCCTTCGGAACCGGCGTAAGAAAGCAGATCTGATAACGATTTTCAAGATCCTGACAAAAAAAGTTTCAATTGATCCAGTAACTTTTTTTGGTGCACCACTGACGACGTCAAGAAGCGGAAGTCAGACTTCGTATTCCTGTGGTAAAATCCCAGTTTAGGTCAATTTCTTTACGTAAAGAAACCTACAGGAGTTCAACAAATTACTTTGTGAAGAGGAAGATATCCTAGTAATGCTTTTTCTCGCTTTTCAAAACCGTATTATTCGCAAAATGTTTGGTTAGATTTGATGGATGCTACTCTGTTTAGATTTGTTTGTCAATAAGTTGCAGCTGCTTACTTTATTCCAAAAAGGCTAACTAAAATTTATTTTCTTCTCTCCATCTCCTCTTACTGTTCCTTCTAAGCGCTACTGTTTGTCTGATGTTCATCTCTGACATATCCCTTTTGTTGTTTTTCACGTGTGTTTATGTTACACGTCAATAAATAATAAAATAATAATCATAAATAGAATCAATCTTTGCTCACTCCCAGCAGTCTCTGATGAACATTCGCCTCGGCGCTCAGCTATTTAACTATATTGTAGTTCTTGCACTGGTGTAGGCTGTAGAAATCAGAGATCAACCTATGTAGGGTGACCATGCAATAAGTGTCGCAGAACGTATCTAGAGAACGCTTCTCGGAGCAGCACAGTTCATCGAGGTTCAAGGATCAGAAATCTCGTCGGTTAGGGAAATCGAATATTACGTGGTAGCTCATGCAATGTGTTCCGCGGACATCGCGCTTGAAGAGGGTGACAGCTGGCTGGATTCTGCGACGTGTCAGGAGAACACCAGAATGTCCACCAACGGTTTTGTTAGACTTCAGGAAAACACCGGACAAGGAATATAATATTCCTTGTTCCCTCAGGTGAGGAAAGGATAATACATTATCCAGTGGGATATTTTTGTACGGTACGGGAGTGCATAGTTCCCGCGCGCGCTTGAGCACTAGCGGAGCTGAATCTCTGTTGGAACAAGTTCAATGTGGTCACATTTGTCTATACAACGGGCTATTCAGAAGAGAAACGCACGAAAGTGAACTCGAAGCTGGGTCAATATTAAAAAATTACGAAGGGAAAAACGAGGTCAATGGTGTGGTGACTTTTCAAAAATTTCCACGCACCTCCAGAAACCCTCCAGATCGACATGTTTGTTAAAAAACGTGAAACAATACAAGACCACGAAATATCCTTTAACAGCTCACACACTACACTCTGCACCATCAAAGCCCACCAATATTCCGATTTTTTCACCAAGCCGAGATGGCTTATTTGAATAGGAGAGGCATCCATGGGATATGGCAATGCAGAGTCGACAAAATAGGGTCCTTTTCTGCGTTCTGGAAGTCTCCGCACCCACCTTAGATGAGAGTTTTGTCGCAGCGGCAATAGTTGGTTGCGGACGAGAAAGTAGTACATGGTTGAAGAAGCACCTATCAGTCTCCAGCCGTACACGTTCTAAGTCAACGTCGATCTAAAACAGAAGCAAAGTTAAGGCGATGAGCCTACAAAAGCAGATCAGGCCGAAATACCTCCAAATCGTCACTTGGCCTTGGAGGATGTTGCTTCTCCTTCAGCACAGGAACCGCCTGGCCGAAGACCACCCCCTTCTCACCAAACAGAAAGCTCTTCTGAAAAAAAAACAAAGATATGTGCAAATGAGCACTGTACTGGAAGTCACCCTTTAAACAGGTTGGATAAGGATCGCTTCTAACAATGGAAGAGTCTAAAACGTAAATCTAAAGGAGAGTGCAAGTCACACAGCATATAGCAGTCATATAGCATATAGTCATACATCAACAATCTCCACCCTTGAATTAGTGAAAAGTTAGGTAAAGGTGTGTTTTATTCCGTCAAGTCGTTTAACCAAACGAGTATGGGCTCCTTAAAGTTTACTATGGAATTGCGCGGGCTGCGCGTTGCCCTCGCAAGCGCTGGCGGGTGTTGTTCCTACGCCCGGGATGACCGGTGTGAGAACCGGTTCGAGGAGCAGTGGGTAATGGCGTTCCTTCATGAGAGAAAGTTCGCGGCTTTGGTTGTCTTGCATTGCGGAATTTTGCGTTTCACTGGTCAGTTGAGATTTGAAGGGTCCTGATGACATCACAACTTTCGGACGTTTTCTGCACACTTTCACAGCTGTATGCTGTGGAAAGTAAGCTTGTTGCGACTTGTTCGTTTCTGACTGGCTTTCAACCACGAGGCAATAGGAGAGATATTCAAGAAACCGGCTTTTCAACGCAAGAATGACACAGGACACGGACACCAGCGACATGACCTTTAATATAACATTATGTCAGATCTGATCCCCTTCGACTCCGACACCTACCTTCAGGATATTGTTCCCCTTGGCAGATCAAAAGAAAGGTCGTGCACGGTAGCGTGGAAAACTTCATAACCGAGTTCGTGCAACTGAAGAAGCCCACGTTGACAGGCTGAATCTGGCTGGAAACAACCGAAGCTTTAGCCCGAATACGCAAGCTCTTCCCGGGGGCATAGCAACCAGAACCACACATCAATTCAATTCAATTCAACTTATTACGACCATAAAAGACAGTCGTGAGAAATCCAACATAGCATCAAACAAACTTAAACATCATTGTGAAACATAACGAGAAAGGATAAAACGTGTCACTGTAACTCAGTAATTTGAAACGGCAATCTCGCTAATACTGTAGGAGAGCATGTTTTGCTACTCGTTTGAAAGATCCAAAAGACTCAGGAGTAGGGCTGATGTTGCTCTTCAGTGCGAGATACGTTGATCCGGCCCTTACCGTGAATGAATGCTTCCTGGTCTCAAGCCTTGGTTTTGGATACCATATCTTATAGGGTGTTCCTCTATAAGATACAATAGGCTGAATATCTTATCTTTCATATTCACATTATTCACATTTTGTTGTACTTAAAAATCAGTAATAAACAAACCTTTCTCTCTTTAGTTTTTTCAGCATATAGTGGAAAATGTGCAGAAATTGCCTGAAGATGACGTAGAGATCAGCACCCCTCAAATCTCAGCCGATCAGTTGAAAGCAAAAACCTGCAGCCCACTAGAAACCAAAACCCGAGCTCCTTCTCATGAAGCAACACCACTACCCACCGCGCTCCGAGTCGTTCGTTGGACCTACCATCACGACCATACAAGTAACCCCGGCACTAGTGTACTTAGTGTAGCGCAGTAAATCTTGTTCAAAGTAGGTCTACTAGGGGTAATCTGCAATGGGAAGAACGAACATCATAGTCGTTTTTGCGGAAATGCCTTATAAGCGCGTTATACTAAGTTCGGATCGCCAAAGGCCTTGCGAAATAGCGCGCGCTGGTAAGACAGAGGGACTCCGCCCCTACCCAGCACGTATTCGCGGCCGTCTTTGAGGATGGGAGGGGGCATGCCGTGGCGCACATGCATGGCGACTAGCTCAATACAGCGAATGTAAATACAGTTTTGTCTCCTAGTTTCGATTACAGATCCGACTCTTATTTGCTTCCTTATTTGGCAAGGGAGGGAACTCCAGGATGAAGGCAGTTTTAACACGGGTGCGGTAGTGGGCCCACAACCCGGAGTCCCTTCCCCTGCCCAATTCTGTGCTCTCCTAGCAGAGAACAGAGCTTTCAAGGCTTTTCGAGATTTTAAGGCCCATGCTCCGGCTAACCTCTGCTGCAGGCTAGAGACGGTGAAATAGTGCACATCGGTAGGAGACGCACTCTGCGTCTCTTGCCAGCGCGCGCTATTTCGCAAGGTCTTGGGCGATTCGAACTTAATATAACTCGCTTATAAGGCATTTCCGCAAAAAACGACTATGATATTCGTTCTTCCCATGACAGATTAACTTAGTAGACCTATCTGAACAAGATATGGTGCGGTACACTAAGTACACTAGTACCGTAACCCCAGACTCCGCTCGTGTTGACTGCCCCCGCGATTCCATAGTAAGCTTTGGGATCCCTACTTTTTGGTTTAATGACTTGGCAAAAAGAAAATACACTTTTGTACTTGAATCAAAAGATGTTTCAGCGTGACCAAGACTGGAACAGAACTTTGTTACCGCTTGCACTTCGACGTCGTCGCCTCCTTCGGAAGCCTTAGAATGACCTAGTGGCTCCTGACCCACCACGGCCAACGTATGGCGCCACTTTTACACTTTAGTCGAGAGGGCCTGTTCATACTTCGCGACAAGAGCAACAAAAGCGACTGGGACGAGGACATACTGTGGTGTACGTAAATATTAGGTTGTAACGAAATAAATGGCACTGAACCACTGTAAATTTAAACAGTTAATATCTCGGCTTGTAGGCAAGTTTATTAATCGAAATGAAAACCTTCTGATTCTACACATCTTTGCCAACGTGACACAAGCTTTTTTATCCCAGGAGCATAAAAATCAGAAGTTCTGGAATTGGCGAAATCTTCGAAGGCACTTTCGGCATCCTGTTGGTATTTGAATATTTTCCCTACCAAGAAGTCGCCAAGATGCTTGAAGAAATGGTAGTCTGTTGGCGAGAGGTCGGGAGAAAACGGAGGATGTGGTAGAGTTTCAATGCTCAGCTCATTCAATTTCTGCAACGTCATTCGTGCTACATGCGGGCGAGCACTGTCGCGCAGAAGGAGAAGTCGCCTTCGGTTTACCAAGGACGGCCGGATATCCTTCAACTTTTTCATCATTTCGGCACTAGTTAAAAGTTCCGACTCCACCGACAAGACTTCGGTCGAAAAATTTTTTTTCGCTGAAACTTCGTCTAGGGGGGTTATTTGGGGTGCTGATCACGAATCTGACATACGTTTTCAAAATTACGCCCGATTACGGTAGGTTACGGTAGGTACGGCTGACTAAGGCTGCCAAGGTCATGATCGCCGATTTCGCCCAAACTTCGGCTATGGGGGTTATTTGAGGTGCTGATCACGAATATGACATCCGTTTTTCGTTTTACGCTGGAGTTTGGGCGCAATCGGTGACCAATACCTTACTCACCGGTACCCACCGTAATCTACCGTACTCCAGCTTAAAACGAAAAACGGATGTCAGATTCGTGATCAGCACCTCAAATAACCCCCCTAGCCGAAGTTTGGGCGAAATCGGCGATCATGACCTTGGCAGCCTTAGTCACCCGTACCTACCGTAATCGGCCGTAATTTTGAAAACGGATGGGGTGGTCTCCGGCCGAATCGTGAAAAACGGTTGTCAGATTCGTGATCAGCACCCCAAATAACCCCCCTAGACGAAGTTTCAGCGGAAAAAATTTTTTCGACCGAAGTCTTGTCGGTGGAGTCGGAACTTTTAACTAGTGCCCATCATTTCTTCAATTTCAATGCAGTACTTCTCTGCCGTGATGGATTCACCGGGAGGGAGGAAGCTGTGGTGAATAATTCCCAAAGAACACCACCATACTGTCACCATTACTTTCTTTTGGTGCAATTCCCGCTTCGCAAAAACCTTGGGGCTCTCATCGCTCTCCATGCCGATCGTCGCCTGTTGTCGTACATTATCCATTTCACGTCACAGGTTACGATGCGATCAAGGAATGCGTCCGTTTCGTTCCGTAGAAGCAGTGCGGACGAGATCTCATATCGTCGGTTTCTTTGCTCCTCAGACAGCTCGTGAGGCACCCATCTTTCCAGCTTTTTGGTCTTTCCAATTTCCTTCGGAGCCGGGCAGCTGCATTGTGACTGACACCAAGAACCTTCGCTATCTCCCTGGCACCTTTGTGTGGATCCTCCTCTACCACATCTCTCAACTTGTCCTCATCAACATCACTATGCCTCCCACGACCTTCACGTTCTTCCAAGCTCTCATCTCCATTCCGGAACTTCTGATACCAACGAAACGCCGTCCGAATTGTGGAAAATCCTTGACAGAATGCGGCGTTGATCTTCTCGTCCGCCTCCTTAGCTGTAGTGCCCAGCTTGAATTCATACAAGTAAATGCCTCGGATTACCCTTTTGTCCATCTGCAAAAAAGTCAATAAAACTCTAAAGTTTTCCCCCTTTTACATAGAAAATTTGGTACTCACCGGTAGAGCAAAGTTTGCGCTTCTAAATGATATGCCACATGTTACGGTTTGTTCTTGAGCAAACGCGTAAAGACGCGCCAAAAAATGGCGCGAGCCAGTGCCATTTAATTCGTTACAAGCTAATAATTGCGTACTCCACACTTCGTCCGCGACGAATGTACTGTGAAATGCGCAATTATTTACGTACACCACACTACATCCGTCGCTCTTGTCGCTCTGGTTGCCTTGAAGCTTTAACAGGCCCTAATTGAAAGGTGCAGATTCCTCCTACACACTCGCGTTCCCGTCCAGATATACGCTCCAGACCCTAACGATAAGACGCGGTAGCGTTGCGAATAAGACAGACAAAACCTGGATAGGAGTAGAAGCAGCGTCAGTCTTCCACAAATTCTCACTCGCCCGGAATATGCTATTGAGATCTCTGTCGAAGGTAGCACCACTATAGGGATTCTCCTGAAATAAGGGCAGGTTGTGTCAAAAAGGGGTGGAAAATTGTATCATAGCAGTATTATGGCGCTCTACACACGGCGCACCTGTTGCGAGCCATTCTCAGGGGTACTGTTACCAGCTCGTTTATTCATGGGAAGGCCATTCAGTTTGGCACGGTAATTCGATGACGATAGGCTCTCTGCCCTGCTGAGGATATCATCGAACATCGGCATAGTTCGCCCAGTATCTGTAATGTACGACTGAGTGCTCAATGCGCAAGCAACCACCTTCTGAGTTTTCAGACGAAGATACGGCCAGATGAGGTAGCAGTTTCTTCTTCTGACGAAGGTGAACATGTTCTACCACTGAGCTCTCCATGTGTTCCACATCAACGCAGCGATCGAGTGGCTCGAGCATTCAGCCGTCATAATAGATTCTTGAATTTTTGGATCGACCCACTATTGACCCGGTTCGTGAACGAAACGCAGAGGATAACACGACCGAAAACCATGCTTCGAGGAGATGCTACTGTTACCGGCCCGCCCGAGTGGTGTTGCCCACATCCCAACACCACTCTCATACTGATACTGTATGTGAAACGACTATTAGTGTTATAAAGGGTAAAGGATGAAGTACAAGGGACAAAACACGGCGCTAATAAATCCCTTTTGGGATGCGGCAAGCATTCTACTTCTACGGGATGTCGCGGAGGTCATTTGAATGCGTATTTGGCCTATACTATGACCTTCAGTGGCCAGCCCAAGAACAAGTGTTAGTGTTTTACCATTCCCAGACAAGTTTGTTACCGATTCATCGACCCCGGAGAGATGGAAGACTTGATCGGCCCGCGCGGGAAATCCTAACCAGAAACCTGGAATCCTAGTGCACGCGGAAGCCGGCACCTCCGACCATAACTGGTTGAGAAAGCACCTTTTCACTCAGCTAAGTGGAATTTATACGTGCCGCTTCCACGACGATGTGAAAAAATATCGAGTGACAGCATTTTTTAAAAGTCTGATGAACTATCACGTCTGACTTCGTGATGTTTCACAAGAATAATTTCCCTAATGAAGGCAAGTTGATGTTTGAGAAAGAGAACTCTGTTCGGCCCCGGTTAGGGGAATATATGGCATGACGTCTATCTTTAATCTAGGGTCCGTCCAACTTTCACATGACGATCCTCGAAGGGTCCAGACGGGTAGTCATAGAAGAAATGCTGAATCACTGCCGTTCATAGGCTTAATAGCTCTAGTTCAGCATACGCTCATCTACAAGTCCTAGAAGATCCACTGATGGTAGTTTGGGAACCGAAACAAGTCAAGCCAGCTGTGCAGCTCCAGACTGCTTTGGTGATTTCTAGCTGTGTAAAACAAGCTTCAAAAAGATCCCTAGAGATTCACAAAGTGGCAGAAACTGATCAGAACGGTCATACCTACCTCCATGTTGTCCTTTCTCTACATACACTGCTAGTTGAGGAAAGAGTACTTCCTCCCGTTTCGTTCCGCGAGATGGATACCCACAGTTCTCGCGCTTCGATTGCAATGCATGGATGAGACAAGGTGGCACCCAACTGATGAGGATTTGTGTTCTGTTTGAGGTTTCGTGAAGTGGTTAGCAATACCGGCACTATAAAAGGCTACGCCTCCAACTGAACAACTGCTGTTCGTCGTTCGCGTCTGTTTTCTTTCTATAGTTAGGCTCAACTAATATTGGTCTGTCAGCGCCACATTTGTTTTCTAATCCTCCTCTGATCTAGGCATCTATCAACAAGGCGCTCCTTTTTCAACAACCCTTCGTTATTCAGCTGCTACGCCTGCATGTGCCTCCTTTGAATTTTGACTATGATATAACTCATAAATTTAGATGTACGAAAACCGTGGTTCTAAAAATGTCGTGTATTAATTCAAGGATGTTAGGGATTTTTCGCAAATACATAGTAGGGAAGGACAGGTCTTCGCTTCCAATTTCTATAACGTACAAAACAATGAGTGGGTGAATAGGGATTAGAATTCACGAGTGCACCGTACTTGACATAGATGAGCAGTCTTTGATATTTATTGCATGTTTCAATCAATCCATGTTTCAATCATGTGCGACTACATAAGAGAAAGAAGTGTAACACAGAACCATGAAAGAGAACTAAACAGTAACAGCATTCACTATAACATTGGAACTAAAATAAAACATTGGTAGAATGAGACTAAGAGATATGCGGAGCTCATGGATAGGCTAAATACGAGGGGGAACCCCGCCTGCACTGCTTTTATTATTCAGCTCCCGCCCTGTGATTGAAGAAAGCCGTTCTCACAATAGTCTTGGCCAGCGGTAGAAAGATCTTTTGGGTGCCGCCTCTGGTAGAGGATTTACGCACTATGAAGAAGGAACCACTGAGACGAACTCTACCACCCACAATTCCTCGTACCATTGCTACATCAATGACTTTTCTTCTACATTCCAGAGTTGGTAGCCCTAAGACCGCCCCTCGTTGGGTGCCACTGGGTATGCTTTCGAACAGCTCAAACTACTTGGAAAGAGAGAGTTACGTAGCAGAAGGAACCAAGAGGATTCAGTAATTCAGCGGAAACATGCAATTGCAATCGATCCGGAAAGCACCATGGGAACCATTCGAAAAATTGACTCGCGGCTGCCACAAGTGCGGCGGCCGCGGAGCGGAGCGGTGATCTGCATTGGGGCGAATTTTTCGGCAAAAATCGAAAGTCGGGCGCGTTGGCCACATCGTAACTGATCTGGCATAAGTAGGCTCAGGGGGGGGGGTCAGAATATGGTCCCAGGTGTTTGGCACCGGCGGGTGTCGCGACGCACCTGCATCGCGCTATGACTCCCCAGGGAACTATCTGAAGTGTAGGCTTGAACCAGCGATGCGATGGGATGGCCAGATGCGCCTCCCACTCAGAAATAACAACAAGCAAGTATCTCGACCCGAATACAACTTTGAGCAGATTACGACCCGTGAACGCTGCACCATTGGAGCGGAGTGGTGAAGCAAGCAAGAAGGCTGGTGTCTTATCACTCTTGAGTTCATTGTTCTCTCGAACACGTGTGTCGGCCGGTCGGCCGAGTGGATAGGGTAGCAGGCCCACGAGCGGAAGGTCAGGCGGTTGGGTCCTGTGCGGCGCATGTTTCTTGCATGTCTGCAAACTTCGTGTCCGTGCGAGGGTATATGCGGTGACAGTAGAACAAACAACAAGTTTGGATGTTGTTAACCCTTAAGGCCCCCACAGAGTTTTGCGGCAACGCCGCTCGCCGCTATGGTTAAGGATAGGGCAGGGACGCCGCCGGCGGAGAGCTCTGCGTCTCTGCCCTATGATTAAACATAGGGCCGCGGCGCTGCCGCAGAACTCTGTGGGGGCCTTTAGGCCCCGTTTATACTTCGTCGCGGCGCGACGCGATGGCCACGCAATGAGGCCAAATTGATCGATCGCGTCGCGCCGCGACGAAGTATAAACGGGGCCTTATGAAGTATAAAGGTTGGCAATACTATGCCCTAGTTTGAGATGCGCCGGGTGCAATCCTAGTTGGTGGTGACCGCTCTTAAACGATTTCCCGACATAACGAAATACAATGAATGAGCTACAGTATGTGGAAATAGTAAACTACGCCAACCTGTGGCCAGATTCATCAGCAACTTACAGCAATCTAAAAAATACTGTCGAAATCCTTGATAGCGCGGCTTATCAGTGAAACATTTCAACATATCGTTTGCTGATAAGCCGCGCTATTAGGGATTTCGGCAGTATTTTCTCCGTAAACTTGCCGTAAGTCGTTGATGAATCTCGCCCCAGATAGACTCAGTTCGAAGTATTAATCGAGGGAGGGGAACCTAAGAAGGACCATTCTCGGTACAAATGTAGCAAGGGCAGGATTTCCTTATTAGATCTGCACTGAGAATTGGTAATCCTCAAGTACTAAAACGGATAACATCAGTAAAATGAAACAACTAAAGGCCAAGACAACATCTATCAATCGTTTTGGACACAAGCAAGGTAAGGTACTTTACCTCTTAGCCATCTGCAAACGTTCCAACCTAGCTCGCGAATGTTATATATTTTCATGTTTTCTGTGCTATTTTAATTCCATTAGTACAATTGTTTTCTAAGGAATGAGTAAGTTTAATATATTTCAGTACTGAGCACATTCGAATCTTCTGAAATGGTTTGAGAGTGGCCATCGTCAATAGAATTAGGTGAAAATTTATACGTAAAAGTATTTAGATAATTATTGTATTATCATTTATTAAAATTAAAATTATTTTCATAGCTCTTCAATATCATAACGAAGGTCAACAACATCATCTAGAACAACAACAGCTAACAATAACTTAAACATACTTTGTTTCGCCTCTATCTTCATACAAAACGAATTAATTTAGTTGCTAGTACTGTATTAAGCGAAATATTTTTTAAAAAAATGTGTTTTAACTTGTACTAGCAACCAAATTTTACAATTGAAAAATACAGGTAACACTTATGTTTAAATACAATTGTATTACTTTATAAAACTGTTACTGTTAGTAACTATAAACTTAATGTTATTTATATATGTACACACATTTCAACATACATATACACATATATATACACATTTAAAAAATTATTTATTATTGTTTATTTTTTATAGTTTTATTTTTTATCTTTAATTTATAATAAATTTTGATTTTTGATGCATAACTTCTCATTGACTTTAATTTATTAAATTAAATGTTTTTTAGGTGCAATCCTAGTTGGTGGTGGCCACTCGTAAACGATTTCATAAGATTTGAATGTGCTCAGAATTGAAATATATCGAACTTACTCATTCCTTAGAAAACAACTGCGCTAGCAAAAGCAAAACAAATAACACAGAAAAATGAGAATATGCAACACTTTTGAGCTAGGTCTTCGACGTTTGCAGAAGATTGGTCGTGATGTACGATGTTTTGCCTGTCTCCAAAACATTGATTGATGGTGTCTTGGCCTATTCTATTTTACTGATATTATCTGTTTTAGCTGCTTGAAGATTATCCGTTCTTGGTGCAAATCTAGCAAGGGCTCCACCCTTACTATTATATTATAGATTTGCACCAAGAATATTCTTTTTAGGTACCTCTCTACCGACCAGGAACTAAGAAAATGAGTTCCTGGGCAACCATGTTGGCGTAGTTAACTTGTTTCTACATGTTATTGCCTATTTATTGTGTTTCTTTATGTCGAGAAATCGTTTAAGAGCGGCCACCACCAACTAGGATTGCACCGTTTTTTATTAAATTTTTATGTTTTTTTATTAAATTAGTTTTAAATATTTTAATGTAATCTTTATGTACCCGTTCGACTCTGTGGAAATCAACGCCGTTTTGAACGCACTTGTGCACGCTGGTATACCATCGCCCTATATCCGACTTCTCGACGAATGCTTCTCGAACACATCGACTACCATCCAGCTGTTCGATCGAAAGCTTAAAATTCCTATCGGGAAAGGAGTACGGCAGAGAGACACGATTTCTCCCAAGCTATTCACAGCAGCACTCCAGGATGCCATGAAAGACTCGAACTGGAAAGGCTACCTTGTCGACGCTAAACGGATCAGCAACCTTCGCTTTGTGGCAGGTATGAAGATTGGATTGGACATGAATATGTCCAAAACACAATTTATGGTCAACCAGTGGTGTGACACGGAACTCGTAAGGTTAAATGGAGTCGCTCTACAACGGGTCGACTCCTACGTCTATCTGGGAAGAGAGCTGAACATGGATAACGACCTCGCTCCTGAAATCGCCCGCAGGAGACGCGCAGCATGGGCAGCCTTCAGTTCGATTTGCGAAGTCACCGATCAGGTCAAGGATCCCGGCCTCAGGGCCTCGATATTCAACACCTCTGTACTGCCTGCGATGTGTTACGCGACGGAAACCTGGCCCGACAACAAGACAATCGCCAGAGCGATGCAAACTGCGCATCGTGCACTGGAGAGATGTCTTCTAAGGACAAGCCTTCGTCAGCAATGGCAAGAAGGCCTAAGGAGCTCGGAGCTACGGGAGAAGTTGCAATTAGCAGACCCGCTGCAGTACATGAAGAAGTCCAAATATCGCTGGGCCGGACACCTGCTTCGACGAAAGGACGATAGATGGAGTCTCCGTGTCACAGAATGGCTCCCAAGAGACCATAAGAGACCACTGTGACGACCGGCAACGCGATGGGCAGACTCATTCTCAAGATCTTTCAGAAAGCGGAGTCTGCCTCACTGGATGCAAGCAGCCAGAGATCGAGCGGTCTGGAAGAGTTGTGGTCCCCGCTGAGAAGACCTCCAGCCGATAAAGGACCATCAAAGCATCAAAGTAAATAAGTAAGTAGTATCATGTACCCCCAATTTTTAAATTACTTTATCTACTTATTTATTTATTTTTAGTGTATGAAAAATTATTATGCAATGCATGTATTTCAAATTAGAAACTTACCGGTCTCAAGAGGTAATAACAAAATGAAACCGACTATGTTTACGCAAAAGTGTATCAAACATATCACTATCCGTCAAAATACTTCTTGCTTCCAATCTAATGTTATGTATAATAATAAAAACCTTATTACCTTTCTGAGAAGTGTTATTATTTCGGAATTTAATATTTTTGTATTATAATTAAGTAAATTGGGTATAAGATGTAATATATTATGTTGATTATATTTAAACAAGTGGTCCGACACGCCTATCGGCGTGTCTCGCACTTGCGCGCTTCGCGCGACCTTAGAGAGTCACTAAGCCAAGATCACTCACTTCAAGCAGCTGCTCTGCTTGTGCAGCCTTCTAGGCATCTTAGCAGTAAAAAGAGGTATTTGAAAAACTTAATAATTTCGAACCCTGGTCTACCTTCTTTAAGATCACGTGAGTAGTTCTTCGATATGAAGCCATCCAGCTCTCCCTCCCTCCGTCCTCAAAATCTCTTCAACGCCGGCACTATCTTCAGACAGTTCAGAAACGTAATTTATTTGCGTTAATCAGTGCTTTCGTCCTCAGACTGCTGTGGAGCACTCCTTCGGCCATAATACCCGCGTGCCTCCCACCCCCTCCCCACCCCGAACGGTTAAATCTGGAAGAAAACCACTGTGTCCCACCCCCTACCCCCCATCTCCACCCCGATCGGTTAAATCTGGGAGAAAACCACCGGCGTGTCTCCCACCCCCTCCCCACCCCGATTAGTTCAAACTGGGATAAAACCACCGGCGTGTCTCCCAACCCCCCTCTCCACCCTGATCGGTTAAATCTGGGGGAAAACCACCGGTCAGGACCTCGATTAGCCCTAGGGCTGAAATTTCGTGCCGCTTGAACGGCACCCACAGAGAACCGATAATATTGATCGATATCGATCGGTCGACTTCCGATTCGTGTTCAACGACCTCGATTAGCCCCAGCGCTGACGTTTCGTGACGCTTGAACGACATCCGCAAAAAATCGATAATATCGATCGATATCGATTGTCTCCCCTGCTGTGAAGGCCTTCCGTCGATGATCACCTAAATGCCCAGGCGCGGTTGCCGACGTCTTCGGCACGTCTACGGCTTGCCATGCACGGTCGCCAGCATGTTCTGCTCGTCTACTGAGTCGCCAGGCACGTAGAAGCCTGTCTGGGTATTTTCCGCTAATTTCTTGCCCTAATTTGTGCCCCGTACTTTCCCCTATTTTATGACTCATCGCCGATCGATAGGGTGACTCATCGCTTAGCGGATTATTATATAGTATGATAGTATGATGAGGCAAAATAACGCAAATGCGCCACACAGCAGAGCTGGGAAGGAACAATGAGGTATGACCCACAGACGCGTCTTGCGAAACCTTGTTTAGTGTGCTCGCGACGCGCGACGCGATGCATGCTTAGTGGCCAAATTGATTGAGCGACGCGATTGATCGATTCGGCCAGTACACATGGCATCGCGTCGGGCGCCGCGCGCACACTAAACGACCCCATATGGGTGTTCCTTGGTCTTGGCATATAGCCAAAAACAATAGAGACGTCTTTCGAGACCTCGTCATATGGGTGCCACCACCCGTCTGGCAGTGAGACGTCGATGGTAAACAACAGTATCGAACAATTGCCAAATATCCTTCAAACTTACAAAAAGAAGTACACAAAGTCCAAGTAACTTCGGACCAAAAACCCTTCCTCTTTTATACATAGGGCGATTTGGTGGTCACTCATTAGTCCCCCTTAGTAGAACTCGTCCTCCATTACTACTGGTCCCCCTCAATGATCTCCCTTAGCGGACGACATTTTCGGCACGTCTTCTGAACCCCCAGGGACGTCGGACAACGTCTTCGGCACGCCTTCTGAATCCCCAGGCACGTGGGCGACGTGTTCGGCACGTCTTCTGTAATTTGTTCAATATCGATTGATGGTGATCTACACTTCAAAAACGAACTTCATAATCATGTTCAGCGACCTCGAATACCCCCAGGGCTGAAGTTTCGGACCGCTTGGACGACATCCATAAAAATCGATAATTTGATCGATATCGATCGATGGTATCTAAACTTCAAAAGCGAACTTCATAATCATGTTCAGCGGCCTCGATAACCACCAGGGCTGAAGTTTCGGACCGCTTGGACGACATCCATAAAAAATCGATAATTTGATCGATATCGACTGATGGTGATCTACACTTCAAAAACGAACTTCATAATCATGTTCAGCGACCTCGATTACCCCCTCGGGCTGAAGTTGGCGACATGTTCGGCACGTCTACTGCATCGCCTGGCACGGTTGCCGACGTGTTCAGCTCGTCTACTGAGCTGCCAGGCACGTAGAAGGCGTCTTGCTATTTTCCGCTATTTTCTTGCCTTAATTTGTGTCTTCCCCGTACTTTCCCCTATTTTTCCCCGTACTTTCCCCTATTTTATGACTCATCGCGTCGATCGATAGTGTGGCTCATCGCTTAGCGGATTATTATATAGTGTGATAATAAATGCTTGTTTCTATTTAAACATTTTAATATATCTTATATCTATTGGATAGTTATTTTTAATAAGCCTAATTATCAGTTTGGCAATGTTTTCAACTAACTAGGGAGGTCAATGAACATCGCGTGGTAATTTTAAAAGTGACCTATGGAGGGTTGTAGGGGATTGTATGAGAAGCACCGCAGTGGTTTTCAAATTTCCTGCGGACATTCGTGTAGGTCAAAAATTGAAAAAAACCATTTTACTTCAGTGCGGGCCGATAAAGTAATACTGACTCCTAGAAGTGTCATGTCGTGGTTAGAATGTAACCAGCAAAAGGTTTGTGGCTGGAACAATAGCCTAATTACAGCGATTTCACCATTTTGCTTGTTAGCGGTACAGTGACCGAAGTGGAACGTTGAGGTGCTTCGCTTACCACCAACGGCGCAGGAACCGGATGGCCGAGTAGATATGGGGGCGGGCTTGCGGGAAAAGTGTCGGAGTCGAGGGAAAAATTGTTATTTTATTTTTATTATTTATTATTTATATTTTTATTTTTATCAATTAATTGACTATATTTATGTTTGATTTTTTTCGATCCCTCTTCTACCTCTGGAGAGAAAGTATAACAGTACCAATCTGTCTTCCTCATCCTCAACCAACCATATTGCAAGTGGTCTCACGGCCGTCACATACAGCATCCTCCTCACTGTTACAAGGTGTCGCGAACCCGCGATCGCTCCTCGGTCCGTGGCCGGCCCGGGCGCGCTGTTCCCACGGTAGCTTGCCGATGAGGCGCCTTCGATCGGCCTGGGAGCATGGGAAAATCGATGACGTAACACCATCGATCGGCGCGCGCCGCCTCCTCTCGACGGGCGCGCGGCCGCATTCGACGTCCCGTGCTCCCGCGACGAGGTCTGCCGACCTCTCGCTCTGCTCCCTGTTCCGGATGGCTACCGCGGGACCTCGTCCCTGCACTATTCGCTGCTGACACTACGGACGGGAGCGCCAGGAGAGGACCGCGGGGTCTAGTGAGCATCATGCTCACCGCCGCGGCCTCAGGACATCTCACTACGACGGCCACGGAGGACGCCTAGCTATTCCTTGCTCTCACCGCTGGATTGTTGGATGGTCGCTGGTCGCGAAGTGCCAATAAATCTCATGGCTCATACAGTGTGCGCATGGAGGAACCGGGTAAGTCCCTTCTTATCGAGGGCAAGGGCCGTGTGCCTATCTGTATTGTGTGTTTGTCATTTGCTGCCTTGGGTTCCCCTGGGATCGGGTCGTCCCCCTGGAGCGGAGAGGGAGCCGAGGAGCCGGGTGGCTCGAGACCAAGGGAAGAGGCCAGTCCGGACTGCTGGAGGTCCATCAATACGTTTAGGCAATAAGTGCGATTGTGGCAATACGTGGGGAGTCCCGTGGGGTTAGGTAAGATCTGGGAACCCTCCGGTGCCCGTGGAGCGACACGGAGCCGCAAAGGCAACGAAGAACACCTCAGCCTGCGAGGCCACCGATCGCAACATGGTGCATCCGGCCGTTGGTAAGCGATCCCGTTGGTCAGTGGTGGTTACCCTGACCGTAAAAACTGCGCTACCACGCCCATGTGCGAGGTGTTCCTCCCCCGCACTCCCCTGGGAATTAGGTAACGTGATGGTTGGGGCTTTTGTGCGGGTTGGGGCCAAAGCGCGCTAGGTTTGCGCGCTCCCACTGGCCCCGGTGCAGAGGTCCGGCTGGACTGTGGCAACCAGCCATCTGAAGCGCCGGGGGTTTCTTTGGGTAGCGTGGCGCCTAGGAAACCAGCGATGGGGAACATTCGGATGGCAGACGGGGCTAGAGCAGCCCCGAGAGGGGCAAAAGGACAGTGAGGTCTGGACCGCTAAATTCTGTAAGTGCCGGAACGGTTTTTCTCCGGCCGCACCTAGGGGGAGCTCCCACATCCTATACCATGCGGACTGATCACCCGCTGAGGTAGTGTGGATCGGTGTTATGGTTGGTTCTGTCCTTGCTTGGGCCCCGCTGTCACTCTGGTGGTACTCATTCTGCGCGGTACGCGTACAGTCCCTCTACTTGTGCACAGTGCTCGCACTTCCCTTTCTGTTCAATACGTTACTCAACAGCCCTTTCGCACTGGTAACATCTCAATACGCTTACTCGTATTTCCCAGCATAGGCCTCTCCCAGCCTCAGTTGGTCACTCCGCGGCAATCTTCTGCCCAGGCCTTGGGTTTTCAGTTTTCGGGTTTCTGTAATTGTCCCTCACCCCATTTTTTCTTTATCCCCCCTCTCCTTTCTTGGGTTCAAGTTCGCGTCCCCCCTCCCTTTGTAACTATAGGCGTCTTTCACGGTTTCTCATCCGCACACGCCATTTACGTTCTCGTGGGGCTTATTCACTACGCTCACCAGGCATCCACTTACCCCTGTTTCGTCACTACCTCCTCTTCTGGTAATCACCCCTCCTCCTTTCGTAGCTTCCTAGTTCCTCTCATCTTAGGCTTCTCTGTCTTCCCCTACATAGTCATCTTAGTAGTCCACTGTCTTTCCTCTTAGTTGTAGTTTCCCCTATGTCCCTTTCCACTCTTCCTCCGTGGCCTAGAGTGAATCCATTACGTTCCATCTTCACCTCTCCGTTGGTGCCAGTCTTTCGGTCGCTCGTCGGCGTATTGTGTATGATTGCCGGCGTGAAGGATCAATACGTTCGGTAGAGTCCGACGACTACTCCCGTGTCAACATCGAGTCGGCGCGAAAATCGAAGTCCATCTGAGGAGCCTTCACAAACCACCAAACCATCACCGAATCGTGGAGCGGGAACGGCTCGGAAAGGGCAGCAAAGGGACGCGGGACTGTTCCGTGCCAGGCACGACCCAATCAATACGGGCTGACGTGTCCAAGCCCGTCGAGAAACGATCCAACCTTATGAGGAAGGAACCGACTCGAGGGACTTGCACAGGCCAGCCACAGGCTGCCGGGGCACCCCCCCCCCCAAGCGGAGAAGGTCCCACTCGAAGTTTCCTGCTTCGTCCGGCTAGCGGAGTCAGTAGCGGCGTGGCTGCTGCTGACCTGTGCCCCGGACCGCTTGGCAAGGTACGGCAGTCCATACATTTCCGAACACACGGCGAAACCCCCCTTCACGGAATCCTGGAGCAGTCAAGTTAGCAGCGAGGGTCTACACCGGCGTGCTACGACAAAATGCTCCGACATCCCAACATCCACCTACCGTGAAGAGTTCAACTAGATCGTCTTAAAGTTCGGAAATCACTATGTACCTCACCCAATACGTATTCACTACGATAACGAGACGCAACACCCCACTAGCTCGTGCGACGATACGTGCAATCGAAAACAAGGTTTTCGTCTTCATGCGCACAAAGAGCCGTCGAATCAACGAGCTGATTCCAATCAATACGATGCGTCCCCCGACATCATTACGGAAGCCGGAGAGCACTCAAACCACCTGCAGTGGAGCCACACAACGACGGAGTCACGGACCACGGCAAGACAGCCCCAGGCGAAGACACCCATGGACAAGACTAGGGCGACGACGCGCACATGGACGACAGTGGTATCGTAGGCTGTACTTTTAAGTTTTCCACATTAGTTCGTCTCTTCATCAACCTATTAGTACGTTAGCAAAATTATAGTAGTCGTAAATACATCATTTTAGCCCATAGTTTAATTAGTTTCACGTATCAGCTTTAGTTTTCCCTCGTGGTCGTAGTAATACACCTTGTAGAACTATATATTCGGCGTTTCGCCCCCGTACTGTCGTTCCAGCGCGTCACATCAGCATGTCGGCAAGATGAGAGATCTAGATTTACGAGATCAGTGAATCCTAGCCGACAGCGCCCTCGACGGACTCTAACGGACTCGATCAACGATACTACCAATCAGGTTGAGGATAGTAAGGTCTAACCACCAGGCCAACGGTGAGTCCTTAAATTTACATTCTTCGGGTGATTGTTACGACATTCCGCAGTCAACACCGTCCGTAAAAGGACCACCGCGGAAGAGCCTGGACCCTTTTGGTAGCTGTGAGCTACCCAGTTGCTGTCGATATCCAATACGGCCGAAATGGCACAGTTCATTTTGCAGTCGTGTCAAACCGACTTGCCGTCAATACGATTCGCGTGAGATACTCCGTCCAATACGTTATGCATTCACCATCCTTGCTCCGCAGGCTCTACAAGCGCCACTAGAAACATCATAGAGGTTGAGCCGCGAGCCAAACAACGAGCAGTGACATGCAGTGCCTCTTTGCACAGAAGTTCGTCCCCTTGGCACTATCTTTCAGGTCAGTACGCGGGCCGTGAGTAGGTCGGAACTGGTTCCTAGATAGCACCGGTGGCATAGTTCCACCGGTGGCATAGTTCCTAGATAGCCTCACGAGTAGGCTCTCTAAGAAGAAGCCGAAGCCCATGTCGTCGACCGGAATAGTAACATCGCACCAGGGACAACGAGAACGTCCTTTAAGGGACGAAGTGGGACGAGTCGTTTAAGTTTTTCTTTACCTGTCGATCTTCTCGGTTCATTTCTCCCTTTCGTTCACTCTTTTTGCCGTAATTTCCACCCTACTTGTTTCATCCCCCCTGTTTGTACTCTTAATAGTTTCCTTCAGCCTTTTCTAGCTCGCACACCCTTTTCTCATCATAACTCTTATTAAAGTCCTTTCTCCTCTATCCTCCTTTCCCTCCGGTTAGTCTCAATAGCCTTCTTTCCTCTTCTCCTTATCTAGTTCGTAGTTGTAGTTGCTCCTATTTCACCCCTTGTAGTTTTTCACAGCCGGGTAGCCTTCAATAGTTTTCTCCTCTCTCTTTCATTCATTCCGTAGTAGTAGCCTCTCCTATTCACCCCCCCCCCCCCTTATTCTTCACAGTCTTGTAAATCGTAGTTCCTCTTATGTCGTCTTAGCCAATACAGTCCTCTGTCATTCAGTTCGTAGTCGTAGGTTCTCTTAATTTCTTTATAGTCTCGTAGTCTAATAGTTTCCTTCTTATCTCCTTAACCCCTACAGTCTCCTATATCGTAGTGTCCCTCTCACTACCTTTCGCTCTCTAGGATAGTCTCCAACAGTCTCCTCTCCTATCCACATGTATCTATCAGATCGACTCTCCCCACTTCGGCCTGCCATAAAGGATTCAAAGGCGTCACTGAGTGACCGTGCCAACCGATACAACACCTCCGGTCACAAGGACTCGCGCGCGGGCAGTCGCGTCCATTCAGCGACACATGCTCACACCTCCACCTTCATTGGCGCTCCGCCACCTCTCCAATTCATACGCCTCCCACTCAGCACCATTAAGGTGCGTCATTCAATACGTATTCATCTTCAGACTTCAATACGTTCCACGTAGCTAAATCTACGTTCACGTGCGCTTCATGCGTGAAGCATCTCCCTTCTTTAACTTCCTCTTGATCAATACGTAGTCCCGCTGCAGGCAAAGCCATCAGTAAAGGCTCTTGTCACGCCGAGCACGAGGGGTCCTGCAACGAAACACCCTAGCAAGTGCACCCCGGCAGGCGTATCACGACATAGTGGCGTTTCACAATTCAATTCTTGCTCTCTCTTCTCCCTCCTTTCGTCATTCTCACTCTCCTCACCCCTTTGTCCATATACCTCTGATCTTACCATTCCTCTTTCCCTTTGTCGTCCTGTCTCCCTTCCCTCAATCTTGTTTTTCTCGCCTTTCCCTTCCTTCCACCCTTCTTTCCTCCTCTTTCGCCTTATCCATGTCTCTCACCTTAGTTACACCACTCCATCCGCTTCTTTGTCATTATCTCTCACACTCCACTTTTCGTAATGTCTCCTTACTGCTCTCCCTTCTACATGGATCCTTTTCTAGTTTCTCTCTCTTCTTTCATGCTACACCTTCTCGCTTTGCTCACTTCTTCGCTAGTCTCATCCTTCACCTTCATTTTCCCTGGTTAGCTCACTCATACTATTTCTTTCTTCCGTTTCTTCCATACACATCAGTCTCTCTCCTTGCCATCCTCTCATTGCTCTCTTATTTGCATAGCCTTTGCGACTCACTCGCATAGATACTCTTATCTCAGTTTCTCCTTCATGGTCTCTTTCTTTCTAATTCATCCCCTCCAAGCATTGCCGCTCCCAAACACCATCGCCTGCTATGCTCACTTCGCTGCCACGCAGCCAACACGGTTCATAAAGTCTTGCTTACGTCACGGCGTCAGGTCCTGCCACGAAGTGTTCTCCTCGACACCCATAGCGCGCGTAGCGCCAAATAGTAACCTCCCATTCCTTCGCCCCTTTTCCGTTGTTCTTTCTCCCGTCTTCATCTTTCGCACTCTAACAATCCTATCTCTATTCCATTCCCAGCTCCCATTCCTTTCGTTCCTTCCTATTCCTCTTAGTCATCTTCATAGCATTCCAACCACACTTCACTCCATTCTACTTCCTCCTCTCCTTCTAGTTCTTAGATCAACGCCTTCGTATTGTACTATCTTAGTTTCTATCAGTTAACCCGTTTCTTCCAGAAATTATTTCACAGCGCGTTCACTCTAATATGGCAGAACGTTCAAACGGAGGATCTTTTCGTGGCCAGGAGTTCCATAGAAGCAGCCGACGCGGACGAAGCGACAACCGACCTAGCCACAGTAGCCGCAGCGGACGAGGACGAGGATCCACAGGTAGGTTTGATCCTACGGTTGATGGCGGACTTTCCGCACGATTACCCTCGGTTGACATGTCTGATGTACCTGTCACTACGGTCAGTACGACGACGACGCAAAGCGTCGCCGTAATCTGTTCATTCATTACGACTTCCTCGATTCCGATCACAGCTCCTACAGCCCAGTTGAGCGCTTCCGTTTTCATACCACCGCAGATTCAAGGCTCCTGGGCAGAGCATATGCAGTCCGAGGCTGCAACCAATGCGTCGGTCAATATGCAGTTAGCGGACACGGGAACGATCGAGGAGCTTACGGCTTCGCAGTTCCGTGTAGTGTTCGACTACATAGGGTCTAATAATGTTTTGCGCGACCTCGTCGAGAGCCTGCAAGTCCCCCCTAGGGAACCGAACCAAGTGAGGATGAAGGATCACGAGGCGGCCACGCAAATCACTCACACATTACGAATCATGCTCAATGCTCCCACGGAGACCGCACATCATCAGCAGGCGCCAGCCAACTCTAGTAGGAACGTTTCCTTCCCTTAGTCAATACGGTCCTTTTATTTATTTGCAGAATCTCGTCATTACGGCATGCGGTAAAATTCGCATAGGAGACCGGCGCATGGCATAAAGCCACACGACGCCGTAACGATTTATTCAGTCTTAGCTCTTCTCCTTTATTTCTCTTTCCTATCTAGTACATCTTCAGTAGTCCTCTTCCTTAGTTATCGCATGCGTAGTTGTAGTAGCTCTCCTTTCTATCTAGTTGCATGCAATAGCTTGTCCTCTATTAAGTCGGTAGATTCTTCCAACCTTTCCCTCCGTGAGCGCATGTGATGTGCTGATTCTAGCCAGTGGCGATAGCAACGCGAGGGATCGGTCTGGTTGGGCTGCGCTTCGATGGGCGAGATGGCATGATGGTTATGGTCGAGGATGATGGCCGCTCGTCGGGGCGCGATTGAGCAAGCACGTCCTTGTGACGGAACGCTCCCGCAGCAGCCCTGACTCCCCTCGTCGCCCCCTGAATCGCGCATCAGCGTTGTTGCTCCCTTTAGTCATTACGTAGTCTTCTGTGTAGCAGCTTTTTGTAGTAGTGTTGTAGTAGATTTTATTGATGCTTCTTCGTTCTTTATTGATGCGGGTCGGCTCGACTGAGAGCCCCGGCGACTTGTGCCGATATGTAGTTTATAGTAGTACTTTTATTCATTTGTTATCCCTTTGCATTGCGTTCCTCAATTCGTAATCGTTTATCATATGTAGACTCATGCATTTCTTGTTAGCTTCTTCCTATCGTAGCTTGGTGGCTCGATCGTTTTACCGTAGTACTTTAGTAGTTCTACACGTCCATTTAGCGTAGCTTAGTCAATCTTCGCCGGCCAGTAGGTAACCGTTCATCCTCCAGCCAGTCTGTCCTTCGTGGCTCTCCTCCTTTATCTTCTCAATACGGTCCGGCGTAGTCCACATTCTGTAAATAGGTAAGCGGCCTCGTTCCTGGGCTTGACTGCCAGAGGTTTTCCAGGTAGAGGTAGGAATGTGTGACTCGCCCCTTCCCTTGTGTCAATACGTGTGAAGGCGTCCTCCCGTCAGCCACTCCCTGTTTTTGCATCTGGGGTTGTGGCGTTGGGCAGTGATCGCCTCACTACCCTTGTGTGTACCTCTCAGAACGCTCCCGCCTCCTCATCTAAAAGGGCAATAGGCCCAGCAGTAGGAGGCAGCCGACAGCGCTACTCCCCCATGGGGGTGAAGTCCAGCCGGTCACTCTTCGTGGGCCGGGAGTGTCGCGAACCCGCGATCGCTCCTCGGTCCGTGGCCGGCCCGTACGCGCTGTTCCCACGGTAGCTTGCCGATGAGGCGCCTTCGATCGGCCTGGGAGCATGGGAAAATCGATGACGTAACACCATCGATCGGCGCGCGCCGCCTCCTCTCGACGGGCGCGCGGCCGCATTCGACGTCCCGTGCTCCCGCGACGAGGTCTGCCGACCTCTCGCTCTGCTCCCTGTTCCGGATGGCTACCGCGGGACCTCGTCCCTGCACTATTCGCTGCTGACACTACGGACGGGAGCGCCAGGAGAGGACCGCGGGGTCTAGTGAGCATCATGCTCACCCCCGCGGCCTCAGGACATCTCACTACGACGGCCACGGAGGACGCCTAGCTATTCCTTGCTCTCACCGCTGGATTGTTGGATGGTCGCTGGTCGCGAAGTGCCAATAAATCTCATGGCTCATACAGTGTGCGCATGGAGGAACCGGGTAAGTCTCTTCCTATCGAGGGCAGGGGCCGTGTGCCTATCTGTATTTTGTGTTTGTCATTTGCCGCCTTGGGTTCCCCTGGGATCGGGTCGTCCCCCTGGAGCGGAGAGGGAGCCGGGTGGCTCGAGACCAAGGGAAGAGGCCAGTCCGGACTGCTGGAGGTCCATCAATACGTTTAGGCAATACGTGCGATTGTGGCAATACGTGGGGAGTCCCGTGGGGTTAGGTAAGATCTGGGAACCCTCCGGTGCCCGTGGAGCGACACGGAGCCGCAAAGGCAACGAGGAACACCTCAGCCTGCGGGGCCACCGATCGCAACACAAGGAGACGTAATACCACCCACATCATTGTCGGCTAACAGGCTACAGCCTGCGCTTCGCTCAAGTCAAGCTAATATCATGAACAAGAGAACAGGCGACTTTTCTTCGCAGTTCCTCGGTAGCATTCAATGGTCTATCCCAACTACAAAATAGCTAATATTCTTTATCTTGACTGCCTTGTTAGGCATTGACAGTGGGCCTGTTAGCACTACTTCATGACTCCAAAAGTCGAAGAGAGATTGAAAAAATGGATAAAAAATACTCATCTTTATTTTTCACTTTTTTATTTAGCTATTATTTCATTTAGTATGTATTAATTACGTATCATTGATTTTTGATTTTATTTTTGTTTTCAATTAATTAATTGTTGTATATATTTATATTTGATCGATTGTTGTGATCGTCCTTCGATAGACTATACCACACTCCCCTCCCTACCTGACTTGATATCAATTGTATAATACAATGTGTTCTCCGTGCCGAGTTATTGGTTGTCTCGCTAACTGCCTTCCTCCCGACTATACTGACCCTATTCGTAGGGAGACCGCCATAGCAGATGCGTTTCGGGGCATACTTCAACATGCTATGTATGGGGTGATTTTGATTGTGCTGATGAGGATGAAACACTCAAGGTAGTTCTTTTGCTTGTCGTTTATTCCATTGACGTTCTCTCATTCGTGATGTTAGCTTGACTTGAACGAAGCGCAGGATGTAGACTGGTAGCCGGACGATGACAATGATGTGGGTGCTATTACGTCTCCTTGTAACAGTGAGGAGGATGCTGTATGAGACGGCCGTGAGACCACTAGCAATGTGGTTGGTTGAGGATGAAGAAGACAGATTGGTACTGTTATACTTTCTTTCCAGAGGTCGAAGAGGGGTCGAAAAAAATCAAACATAAATATAGTTAATTATTTAATTAAAATAAAAATATAAATAATAAAAAATATAAATAAAAAATATAAATAAAACAATAATTTTTTCCTCGATCTTTGGAGTTTTGAAGTTATCTATTTTGTAGGAAAAGAAAAGTCGCCTGCTCCTCCTCAATGGCCAATCGAATTATGTACTATGAACGCTGTTGCTTTGGGTGTTTATTTTTGTCCAGGTTAAAATAAAGTTATAATGTTAGTATGGTACACTTCCGTGGTCAAGATACAGTTTATATCGACAAAAATAGATGGAGCAAGACCATCAATGCAGGAGCACCACCTCCGGGTCCGAACCCCCGTCACTTTTCCCGCAAGCCCGCCCCCATAGCCACGCGGCCATCCAGTCGCTGCACCGCTGGTGGTGAGCGACGCACCACAACGTTCCACTTCGGTCACTGTACCGCTAACAAGCAAAATGGTGAAATCGCTGTAATTACGCTATTGTTCCAGCCCCAAACCTTTTGCAGGTTACATTCTAACCACGACATAGCAGTTCCGGGCGTCAGTATTACTTTATCGGCCCGCACTGAAGTGAAACGGTTTTTTGCAATTTTTAACCTACCCAGATGTCTGCAGAAAATTTGAAAACCACTGCGGTGCTTCTCTTGCAGTCCCCTACAACCCTCAATAGGTCACTTTTGAAATTGCCACGGGACGTTCATTGACCTCCCTTGTAAGTCGTTCAAAGCTGTACAGCATCTAATAATTCTTAATGTTTCTGTGATTATTATAGATCTTTTAATCTTGATAGATATATTTGAGCTGAAATGTGGGAATCTAATAATGTAAAATTTAAACTGTCCGTTTTATTATATAGTTTTGTTATTAATTTATTCTCGACAATTCTGATATTAAGATCGAGATAATCGCAATCGTAATCTGACTGATGCGTTGTTTCAAATTGAAGAGGATTTTCGTATGTTTCGTAAAGTAATTCTTGTATGTATTCATCGTTTTTATTATGAATTATAAGAATATCATCCATGTATCTAAATGGATGTATGTTTATAAAACGACTTTGTGTTACTAGCTTTTTGCAAAATTTATATTCAAATATTGATAACGTAAGATCAGCAAGTAGTGGACTGCAATTACTTCCTTGCGGTACTCCTTCAATCTGTTTATAGATTATTGCTGCAAAAATTGTAAAACTATTTTTAAGTAAATATTCAGTGAAAAACATTAAATCTTCCGCTGTATAATATCTGCAATTATTTAGGTTATTATTATTTGTATAATAAATATTATTATGTCTATTGTATGCAATATATTTTTCCCAGCATTACTGAAACATATTCTGATTAATTCCTTTACATTTTTCAAAATAATATTATGAGGAAGACTAGTAAACATATTGGTAAAATCTGCTGAAAACAGTTTACAATTTTCGATATTAATTTTACTAATTTTTTCAGAAATATCTATGTTATTAATAGACCAATAACCAATGAGATTTCTATTTCTCAATGTTATTACATCAATATATTTAATGAAATGTTTTTGAGAAAGTAAAAACTTTAGTTATTTCTTTTGAAAGAGGTTTTATGGAGCTATTATATGCTCCAGTGATAAATCTAAATTTAACTGGCTTTTTGTGTACCTTTGGTAAACAATATATCAATGGAACTCTTTGTTGTTCAATTTCAAATTTGTTATTTAAACATAGTATTTTGTGTCGGTTAATAATTTCCGGTTCGGTCTCGTTATTATATACTTCACATGTTTGATTAGAGTAACAAATTTTTAATTTACTGTTTTCTAAAATAATTCCCATTTCTTTAGCTAAAGTTATTAAACAGAATTTTTTACAAATGAAACCATAATTGTTATTTGCTTTAACAAGAGGGCATACAACAAAATTCTTTTTAGAAAAAAAATTCAAGTATTCTATATTATGTGTATTAAATTTGCTAACGGATTTATAGTTTTCTATAATAATATGATGTAGTAAAGATTTCCAGATTTTTTCTTTAAGATATTGAGTTTTTCTTTAATCAAATTAAGGTGAAAATCTTCTAACTTATATTTATTCTTAACCTTGTCTAGAAATAAGGAAAAAACTTCTTCGAACCAGAGTTGAATATCTTCTTTCGAAACATTAAGTTTTGAAACAAACTTTGCGCCTTTCATAATTATATTTCTAATAAATTTATCTGAAATTATTTGTAGATTACCAGTGATAATATGCTCATGTGTTTTGTCAACAAATTTTTTATATTTTTCTTCTTTATATAAGCATTTGCTATTGAAGATTGAATTTAAATCTGACAAGGTTGTATTTCTAATTAATGCATTATAGTTGAACATTTTTTTGGAGAAAGAAGGTTGTGATTTAAATACACATCTAAAAGGTAAATTTTTTTAAAATTAGAATTATTTTCTATAATTTCACGTATTATTTTATTATTATTAAGTAATTTATTCAAGGTAGCTATATCTAGAACATTACTTATATATGTGACTCCTATGTTAATATAGATATTATTCTTTTGTTCTGATTGTAAATATAAACGGGGGGGGGGTTCGATTTTTGGCACGTACTTTTGCAACAATGGACCAGAAATCGAAACCCCCCCCCCGCCTTCTGTGAAGACCTCCCTGTTGACTAATTTCTACACGGTTCGAAAGCGCTTTTTGTTTCGTTTTCAAAAAGCAATTGTGATTTTTGAATTTCAAAAAATGTACCGAGTTATGATCAAATTTGTGAAATCACCCCAATGACTCCGGTGATGGGCCGACCAACTCCTCTTGTCACGGTTTTACAAAAAAAATGTCCATAACTCGGTTCATTTTTTGAAATTCAAAAATCCCAATTACTTTTCGAAAACTAGAGGAAATGCGCTTTCGAACCATGTAGAAATTAGTTTTCAACAGAGAGGTCTTCATAGGAGGCGGGGGGGTTCGATTTCTGGTCGATTTTTGCCAAAAATCGGCCAGAAATCGAAACCCCCGCCCCTATGAAAACCTCCTTATTGAAAAACGATTTATGCATGATCAGTTAACATAATTGGTGGGGGGGGGCGTAAATTTTCGGCAAAAATCGAACCCCACGCTTGACCCTAATTCTAACGTCTATACCAGACGTTTAAGACGTTTTTTGCGCATTTTTCCAGCGGTACGTTGTGGTATTCAACATGGTGATGTATAAATGTTCAACACCAGTGGTACACAGGTTCAAAGTGCATGAAGCAGCACTGGGCACAATACGAGCAGCGTATAAAGGCTACAGACTCCTCATAGTCTGTTTCCATACATGGACCAAAGGCCTCGGGAAAAACCATCCTGCTCGGATTTTCAAAGCAGACCACGTTGTGACGTCGGAGGTGGTCCAAATGAGAAATGAGGTGTGCGGATCCCGCAAATTAAACTAAACGGCATCGATACACTCTTTCCCTCATGTCTGCCTGTCACCTGGGAATCCGAGGTCTGATGAAGGTTTTCTAGAACCTAACATCAACAATGTCCGCCGACCGTCGAGTGATCCACCTGCTCACGCTGAAGTGTGGCCCACCTTTAGACAAGGAATTTGAAGGAAGAAATCAAGCTGGACGAACGGATGACCAGCATACTCAAGGACTTCGAAGCACGTGAACTTGAAGTTGACGAAGACGAACAACTGGAAGTGGTGTAAGAAGAAGAGGAAGATTGGGATGCGCAAGATGAACTGATGGACGTGGAGAGGCAAGCAAGCATTGGGCATATGATAACGTTTTCGTTTTCTTGTCTCGCCTCTCGGCCGCACCGTCGGCTTCTTGACGGCTTTGCCGTGGTAATAACTTCGCATCATCAATTGTAGCTGCCACCTATGTCATGGTTTCCTCAGGAAGAACACCTTAACTACGTCGATTGAGGCAAGTTTGAAAAAAATCGAAAAAATGTACGAGATCCACAAAAATGATTATTTGATCAATATCGATTGATGATTATCGATACCTCAAAAACAAACTTCAGAATCGTGTTCAGCGACCTCGATTACCCCCAGGGCTGAACTTTCCTGCCGCTTAAATGACATCCACAGAAAATCGATAATATCGATCGATACTGATTTGTCGACTTCAGATTCGTGTTCAACGACCTTGATTACTCCCAGGGTTGAATTTTCGTGCCGCTTGAACAACATCTACAGAATATCGATCGATATTGATTGCCTCCCCTGCTGTGAACGCCCCCACCCCTCGATGATCATCTAAATGCCCAGGCACGGTTGCCGACGTGTTCGGCACGTTTACAGCTCTCCATGCACGGCTGCCGACGTGTTCGGCACGTCTACGGCTCGACAGGTACGATGTCGATGTTCAGCAATCGTTTCCAATGCTCAGTGCCCCCACTTCAGTTGTGACGGACGGACAGACGGACACACACACATGCCTGCTCTTTTATATTTAGTAGGATATTCATTTTACTATTGCAGTTGTCTTCAGTTCTGTATTCTGACTATTCCCATGTAGTTCATGCCTAGCTTGGCCCGTCATTAGTGACGTATTAAATAAATAAATAAATATTAGTGTCGGTGAGGTGAGTGCCACCACAGTGTACTCACAGCATAGGAGCGGACCTCATGACCTCCAACATGACCTATCACCTCGATCAACATTGTCATCTCTGCTATGCTTGCGAAGTCGCCCGGTCATAATAAGCTCCTGCTAACGCTACCTTTACAATATCTGCTGACCCTCGAGTGGTTATTCACCTACTGACATTGATGCGTGGATCTCCACTGGATGCCTTCTTTCGAGAGACGAAGCTGGCGGAAAGGATAGCAATTGTCCTACAGGATTTCGAACTGCGACAGCTGCAAATCGATGAAGTGGGGAATTTGGAGGCAGTCGAAGAGTTTCAACCAAAAGAGGATTGTGCCGAAGTCACGACGCTACTAACCAGTGGAGGCGCAGTCACGTTTTCGGGAGTACAAACAGTTTTGGAGGAAAGGCTTGGATATGCAAGAACTGTTATCCTACACAAGCTTGACAACCTGGGAAAATGGGACTGTATCGCGATTCCCGGCTTGGGCTGCAGCGAAGTACACTGGGCAGGAACTGTGAAATAATCTCGCAGCAGGGAAAGTGCTAGCCACTGGTTTAGATTGAAACGTCATCATCACACATCCTGGGGTCGGATTCATCAACGACTTACATAACAGAGAATTCACAGCGGAAAACTCAGATAACGTGGCTTATCGCTCATCATGTCACTTGGTAAGCCGTGCTGTCAGCGATTTCGGCTGTAAGTTTCTCTGTTAAATTGCTGTAAGTCGTTAATGAATCCCGTCTCTGGTTGCTTCGAAAACCCGAGTGGAATGGCATTCCGAGGAGACCTAGGCCCTTGTGATGAGTCAGGATGTGAAGAAATTGTACCCTCATGCGTTTACCACACTGGGATCAGTCCTACTGTTTTTTGGCCTGTGTATAATTAGTGTTGAAGGTTTTCCATAAATATTTCATACAGCATCGTATTTTGCATAATTGGAACATTGCTGGTGCATCACGAGATGTCGACAAGGATTAAGAACTGTGAAAACATCAGCAAACTCCAAAAAATGTTCAGGTAAGGAAATCTTTATGGAAATGAGACACTGTAGTAAAACTGCGTAACATAGCTGAGGAACCGAACCTCAGACGTCACGATATGAAGCAGCAGCTCTACCACTGCGCCACCCAGGCCACGACACGACTTCCTTGCGTCGCCATGGTAAGCTCGACGCTTCTGACCCCTAACTATCATTTGCCTCAAGGATTCGGCAAAAACAAAATATGTTGTGTTACTATTTGGAGGACGGAGATTCTCCCTGTAGTACTCATTCTTGGCATTCCGGCGTACCGTTCATACAATTCCCTTGTTAGTTGCCTTTTTATACTCCCGCCGAGGGGCAGCGCCTCAATTCGGAGCGCTGGGCGGTTGCAGTTAGAAAAGGGAGCATCAGTGACGCGCGCCCGACGCGATTAGTCTGGCTGATCAGCGGAATGCATCTTGCCGACGTTAGGCCTTTGTCATACCATCGCTCACCCCTTCGTCATCCTTATACATACATACATACATACATACATACATAGTATAGATTAGGAGCGACGCCTAATGATATGCACCCATATCTATTCCACCGCGCCACCCGATCGATATGGGAGCATATCACTAGGCGTCGCTCGGGGTGAGCGATGGTATGACAAAGGCCTTAGGGGTGGGATTACTGTGGGGATTACGAATCCTCTCTCAAAATTGGTGTCGAAGTCATCCGCTCAACCTACGGTTGGAACTAGTGGAATTGTGTCGAATCCCCTGCAATGCAAATGGCATATACGACCCTTTATTTTGCATCATGTGCGGGTCCAAAAATAAAACTGCTGGAAGGTACTCATCGTCGAGAATCAGTCAGAATTCTCTCTTATGTGGCCATTTCGGTGTGGTGTCATTGTGCACTAAACATATCTTTAGCAAAGTAGGTGAAACTTTGGGAATGTCTGCAGATGTTTCCATTTCCTTCCTAGGTCACAGCAGATACGGGTGGCTAAGGTCATGGTCACATATTTTGTCCAAACTTCAGCGTGATGCGAAAAAGTGGATGTTAGATTTGTGATCAGCACCCCTTATAACCCACCTAGGCGAGGTTTGGGTGAGATCGGTGGTTATGACCTCAACAGCGACAGAGCTCGACAGTCATCCGAACCTACCGTAATCGGGCGTAATTTTAAAAACGTATGTCAAATTCGTGATCAGCACCCTAAATAACCCCCACCCTAGGCGAATTTTGGTCGAAAAATTTTTTCGATCTCTGGAGTCCTTATAGTAGGGCCACCATTTTGCTACACCCTTTTTGGTCTGTTAGTTGGAGGACCAAAACGAAAAGGATACAGCAAAATGATTCATCCCGCTGATGGAACCTCCCACTTCACACCGAGTCTGCCGCAGCTGATCGCGCCCCGCCGCGCCCTTCCCTCCAGCGGCCTTTGCCGGAGAACTGGTCTGCTTGGCATGGTGCCGAGTATAGTTGTGCTTGAACGAATATATTCGAATAATTTATTCGAATAATCATTCGAATTATTCGATCATTCGATATTTCTTGATTTTCGAATATTCGTTCGAATTCGATTATCGATGATCTTCGAAAGTCGAATATTCGTTCGAATTCGATTATCGATGTTTTTCAAATGTCGAATATTCATTCGAATTCGAACGTCGAAGTGAGCCATATTCGAATATTATTCGAAAATCGAAGATTTAAACTGTGTTCGATCGAATAATTGTGATCCAATCTATACTATATATATATGTATATATATATATATATAAGAGTAAGCGGTTGTGTCTTTCCGTCCGTCTGTCTATCTGGCCTTTCGTAGACGTCGTGTCGCGAGCGTCAGAAGACGTGTTGTCGATGTCGCTGAAAGGACGTTCGGTTAAGAATACGTGTCACCGACGTCTTTCAGCAGGCGCCCGGGTTCAGGAGATGTGCCACCGATATCGCGCAATGGGTGTGTGGGTTCAGAAGAGGCTTCACTCATGTCAAGCAGGGGCTGTAGCAATTCAGAAGACATGTCACCGATGATAGTGTCTGGGGAGGAACCTGTAAAGGTGGGATAATTGAAGAGGGGGGGGGGAGAGGGCAGTGAAGGGGGAACAGTAAGGTGGGAGGGGAGACAAGTAAGGAGGGACCACCAAATGGGGACCAGTAATGGGGACCGGTGAAAGGGGAGCACACCAGAATGATGGGGGAGGGAAACCAGTGAATGGAGACCAGTGGAGAGGAGACCTCTAAAGGTGGGAGCAATAATGGGGCTAGCGAAGAGGGGGGGGGGCACTTGCAAAAGCAGACCAGTGAGGGGGAAGTATGAACCGGTAGCGGGCATGAAAAGGGAGACCACTAAATGTGGGACCACCGAAGGGGACCAGTAAGGGCGAGCCAGTATTTTTCTCAGTATCGTACAACATGTATCGGAGTTATTCAGAACATGTCACCCCGACATCATACAACGTGCGTATCAGAATTGTACAACGTGCCTGTCAGATCGGACTTTGCACAGCATCCGTGAGATTTTCCGAATTTTTGAAAACTTAATGCAACGAGTGTGCCCGTACTCGATTCTCACCACGTTTCTCTGCCGGCACATGGATAATGGAATAATGACAGGTGGGGATAGGGCGAATGGCCAAGGGAATAATAAGAATATTCTTGTCATCAAACCTACGTGAGATACGTTTTATCATCTACAGCGCTAGCAAAATTTGCAATTCAACCTGGGATATGCTGCTGCAAGGGAGGCGCGCCTTGCACTGCTTAACACAACAGCACCTGAGCGAGTTTCTGAGCGTCCAGATTCAGAAGCCGTGCCGCTTACTTCATGCCATGGGCATGAGAGGACCACCAAATAGGTAAGTATAGTAGGGGTCTTCGCGGTTCAAGAACCGACAGCGACAAGGAAGGAGCAACCTGGGGCCGGATTTATCAACGACTTACAGTAATTCAACGGAAAAATACAGCAGAAGTCTCTGATAGCGGGGCATATGGTGGAGCATTTCACCGCGCTATCAGGGATTTCAGCTGTATTTTCTTTGTTAAGTTGCTGTAAGTCGTTGATGAATCCAGCCCCTGGAGGAGGAATTGGGATGAGGGTTAATAGGAGGAATAATGAAGCAGGTCAGGAGGTGGCACCAACAAAAGTGGAAGCAATAAGGGGGAATAAGGGGGAGTAAGGAGGACCAACGAGGGGATCCATTATGAGGGGACCAGTGAGGGAGACCGGATTTAGAGGATGTGACACCGATGTCGCGCAATGGGCGTTCGCTCGCTGTGAGCGAACGCCAAGGAATCTGCCATCTGCGCAGCCTCTCGACACAGCAGCAACTGCGCGTCTTTCGGAGCTTCTGGATTCGGAACACGGGTCTTCTGAGCTTCTAGATCCATAATTCGGACCCCAGCGTCCCGCAACAAGGGCTTGGTGTGAGAAGAGGTGTCCCCGACGTTCTGCGACGAGCGGCCGCTCTCAGAATCCAGTATTATCCTATGTTGAACGGAAAATTTCACCCACGCTAGATAATGCTGCAGCAGCAGAGGAAGCTCCTCCTGCTTGACACAGCAACATCTGAGCGCGTTTCTGCACTTCTGGATTCAGAATACGGGTCCCCTACGTTAAGCAATAGGCGTTCTGATACGTGTCACCGACGTCTGTCGTGGGCATGGGAAGACCGCTAGCAAGGGAAGGGTCTGAATAGCGTATGTCTGAACGGAAGGAGCGAGTTATGTAGGGAGAATCCTTACCCCTCAATTAGTATGAAAATCTGTTTATTTTTTGCCAAGTCGTTAAACCCAAGGAGTAGAGGGTCACAATGGAATACTGCGCATCACGAGTTTTGGGGTCTTGTACGCCCGCGATGCCTCTACAGGCAGTGGCTCGGAGCGCAGGTGGGCAGAGGGTTGACTCAGGCGAGGGAGGTCAGGGGTTTGGTTCTTGTGCGTTGCTGCATTTTTGCCTTTCAAATGATTGGTTGAGATTTGGGGGATTCTGACGTCCATACCATTTTCAGACGTTTTCTGCGCATTCTTCCAGCTGTACGCTGTGGTATTCAATGTGGTGATGTATAATTGTTCAGCACCAGTGATACACAGTTACAGCATGAAGCTGCACTGGGCACAATACGGGCACCGTACAAAGGCTACAGGCTCCTCATAGTCTGTTTCCATACATGGACCAAAGGCCTCGGGAAAAACCATCCTGCTCGGACTTTCAAAAGAGACCAGGATGTGACGTCGGAGGTAGTTAAAATGAGAAACCAGGTGTGCGGATCCAGCAAATTGAGCTACATCGATACACTCCTTCCCTCATCTCTGCCGGTCACCTGGAAATAAGAGGTCTGGTGAAGGTTTTCTAAAACCTAACACCAACAATGTCCGGCGATGCTCGAGTGATGACCCACCTGCTCACGCTGAAGTGTGGCCCACCTTTAGACAAGGAATCTTCGAGTGAAGAAATCAAGCTGGTCGAACGGATGGCTAGCATACTCAAGGACTTCGAAGCACGTCAACTTGAAGTTAACGAAGACGAACGACTGGAAGTGGTGGAAGAAGACAAAGAGGATTGGGATCCGCAAGATGAACTGACGGACGTGAAGAGGCAAGCAAGCAGTGGGCATATGATAACGTTTTCGGGTGGAACTCTTGTTTCAGAGGAAAGGGCACGTCTTCAATTGCATTTCGGTTTCGTGCTCATAACCATGGAGGAAGACACCGCGATTCACAACACAGGCACTTTGTAACTGTGTATCACTGGTGCTGAACAATTATACATCACCACATTGAATACCACAGCGTACAGCTGGAAAAATGCGCAGAAAACGTCTGAAAATGGTATAAACGTCAGAATCCCCCAAATCTCAACCAATCAGTTGAAATGCAAAAATGCAGCAGCGCAGAAGAACCAAACGCCTGACTCCCCTCGCATGAGTCAACCCCCTATCCACCTGCGCTCCGAGCCACTGGCTGCGAAGGCATCGCGGGCGTACAAGACAGGGATGAGCGGATTAACCGTTATCCGTTATCCGGTTTCCGGCGGGTTTTGGCCTATCCGTTTTGTTGTTCGTTATCCGGTGGTTTTTGGCCGGATAACGAACAACAAAATCTGGCACCCTTACGATTACTTAGTTGAATATAAGGTCAATTTTTAAAAATCGTTTTGTGTTTTTTCCACTGACAGTCGAGATACGTTTGCAATGCTAGTTCGGTGCCTTCTCTTAGTTCTCAATGGCATAATTAGGCCAAACTATCAACCTGCTCATAGCGCGTTCTGAAATGAAGAGCACTGCCTTACTCATTTCTATTTGTGGGGTTTTCACCAAAATTCTTTCTAGCAAAAAATTCCTTCTAGCTTTCCTCCTTTCTAATGTACTGTCTGGAAAAACCTGTCGGTTAGAGGAGAAAGGAATAAACCTTCATACGAATCACTTTGTTTTAAGGATGTGCCCGATATTCATCCTCTATGTACACGATCTTTTAGCTCATTGAAACTATGTTTGGCATGTGCATAAATTCCGAGTGGTGGGTGGAAAGTCAGTACTTTAATATCTTATCCTCTCCTACTATATATAAAAGCGTTAGTCCGTCTGTCCGTGTGTGTGTGTGTGTATGTGAGTCACAAACCTGTGTGAACAAGTAAAACATGTCAAACGTGTAAAGGTGACCCATACGTGCATGTAAAACCTGTCAAGGCTATACTCATGTGCAATGGATGGAAATGAACCAAAATTAGCGGGAAATGATTAGGTTGGACAAATGAGTGGAAGTATTCGAACGAACAACCACTATTGGTAGATAGCATCGATTTTCGATCGGAGTTGTCGTTCAACTCCCTGATTTGACCAATCGGAATGCGATTATGATTATGCTGGATGAGGATACCAATATTAGTCGATGGTACCGATTTTTCGACCGCAGTTATCGGTTTTCGCCCATAATTGACCAATTGGTGTGGGAGTCACACGACAGTTTCTTCGAGAGAATTACTCCCGCCTGCAGGAAATACTCCAATATAGAGAGACTTAGACAGTTTCTAGAACAAGATAACAGTATCGATTGACCGAATAACCGATCGACTATAAATTTTTCTGCGTATTAGATCCTTCGGAGTGGGAATAGCACTAATGCGATGGGCAGCAGACAAGGCTTACGTCAATCGTTTTGAGGATCTTCCCTTACTCTATTCTGTGTAAAAAGCAAGATTAGTTTTTCTTCTCTAATGGGGCCGAAGGGTCAATAAACCGTCATGTCCAAGGCGTTTTGTTTTCGGAGTTTGGGCCGAAGTCCCAACCAGACGTTTTGCTGTTGACAGGTTTACGGGTAGTTGCTGAGCAGTAGAAGCAGCTGTTGACGAGCTGCAGGTTCAATACTTGGCCAATGACTTGCGGTGACCAGCCGGTGGACAAGCCAGTGCATTAACATTCTCGTGCAATCCTGATACCTAGACTGGAAATCCGAGTCAAGAACATTGAGTCGGAGTGCATGCGAAAGTCGACGCCCTCTCAGAGTGCGCTACTTCGCACCTCGAAGAAAAACACCGATAAGAAGGTTAAACGTGGCTCATTTGACATGTGACGAGGACAATATTATAAATCCCGACCTACTATTAGAGAAAGAATGGTTTCAAATTAGTTTTAATTTTTGTTGTTTGTTCGTTATCCGTTTTTCCGTTATCTGGCCATTTTTGGAAAAAAATTATCGGTTATCCGTTATCCGGGTTTCAAAATTTTATTATCCGCTCATCCCTGGTACAAGACCCTTTAACACGTGCTGCGCCGTATTCCATTGTGACCCCTACTCCTTGGGTTTAACGACTTGGCAAAAAATAAACACATTTTCGTACTAATTCAGGGGTTAGGATTCTCCCTATATGACTCTCTCCCCCCGTTCAGATGTACGCTTCAGACCCTGTCCTTGTAAGGGGGTGGTGAAGGAGGGCAGCAATGGGAACCTCAGTAGACCGAAGAGCGACCAGGTAGGAAAGGAACAACCTGGAGGAGGGACCAAAAACGGGGATACCAGCTAGAAGAGACCAGTAAGGGGTCAATAATGGAAGACGTGTCAACGATATCTGAAAACGCAAGCTGGTGGGCATGAGAACGGTTGCCGAGGAGCCACCTGAGGGAAGTACTGCGCAGCACAAGGCAACGACGTTACTAGACGGTCCGGAGTGAATGTCTATAAGGAAGGCAAGGAAAACGGTTAACGGCTTGATGCCAATAAAGTACGCAGCAGGCCCTAGATGTCAGCGAATTTTAAGTTTTACAAAAACTGCTTTCCGTAAGTCAGTGATGCCTCAAAGTCGCACGAACCCCGCAAGGGCGAGACAAGCCGTTAGGCGTTTCGGAGCACTTGTAAAACATATTTGAAGAAATGTGTGCTCCGTGGAAAGGAATTTCTTCGCATCGATATCTATTTCTTCGTTGTATGAACGAACTAATCGTAAGGTTTGAAAGGAAAGGCAAAAAAGGGAAGGCCGTTGTGGATATGGTTTCGAAAAGACCAACTTCAATTTTTCGACGATATCATGCAGAACTAGATTGCGTGGCGCATTACATAAAAGGTATAGCAATAGTGCCTTAACAGTTTGCAGAATTAGAATGTTTGTGGTCTGTCTACTATAGGTGCGTTTTAATGCACAGCGAAATACGGTTATACGTTACTCGTTAATTCGAACAAGTTATTCGACTATTCGATCATTCGAAAATTTTCGACATGGGATACATTCGATCGTTCATTCGTTCGAAAATTTTCGACATCGGATAAATTCGATCGTTCATTCGTTCGAAAATTTTCGACATCGTATAAATTCGATCGTTCATTCGTTCGGAATCGAATAAACTCGATGTTTCATTCGTTCGGAAATTTCCGAAATCGAATAAATTCGCCCGATCATTCGATCGGAAATTTTTGACGTCGAATTTTTTCGTTCATTCATTCGTCCGATAAAATTTCGAAAAAGCACAACTATAGTGCCGAGGCGGCGTGCGGTTTTTCGTCGTGTCGTCTCGCGCATTCCACACCTTGCTCGCCACACCCCGGAGTCCCTTCCCTTGCCCCGCGAATCTGCGCTCTCCTCCGCTGTCGCGGAGTAGAGCACAGAAAAGGCCGAACTCCGTTCCGCGCTTACTCTGCTCATCTGACTCTCGCCGCTCGCGAGTGGTGGAATTTTTTGGGAACCAGTTCTCACGTAATCTCCAGCGGCGCCATTCACCGAATACCGTAACCCGAAATTGCGTTCAAATGTGGTGTTTTGAGGCGGCAGAGTGGTACTACTGTACCTATGGTACCCACTTAATCGTGTTCAAAATAGGTCGATTAGGGGTAATCTGCCATGGGAAGAACGAATATCATAGTCGTTTTTTGCGGAAATGCCCTACAAGCCCGCTATATTAAGCTGGAATTGCCTAGGGCCTTGTGAAATAGCACGCGCTGGTGAGAGACGCTGAGACTCCGCCTCCTATCGATGCGCACTATTTCGCCGCCTCTAGCCTGCAGCAGAGGTTAGCCAGGGCATAAGCCTTGAAATCTCGAAAAGCCTTGAAAGCTCTGTTCTGTGGGAGGAGAGCACAGAATTGGGCAGGGGAAGGGACTCCGGGATGCACCACTACCGCACCCGTGTTAATAGTATAAAGGATAAAAGACGGTGTTACTCAATCCCTTCTGGGATGCGCCATGCCGATCAGCGGCGCCCGTGGCCGCCGTTGGCGGGATGACTCATCGTTTTCGCCGTCCGCCGCTCGACGCGAAAGTGTGCGGAGGCCTCTATGGCATCTGTTATACTCCCGCGGGAGCATCCGCGGAACGTCCGCAGACCAATGGTGCACGGCGGAGGCGGGCGTGGCGAGGCGCGGCGATTGGCCAGGTCGCCCTTCCGCGGATGCTCCTGTGGGAGTATAACAGGGGCCTATGAGAGCAATGCCGCATCGTACTCATACTCCGTCACCCCAAAACACCACATTTCACGGAATTTTGGGTTACGGTATTCGGCGGATCGCGCCGCGGGAAGGAAGGGCGCAGCGCGATCAGCCGCGGCGGACTCGGTGTGGAGATTTCGCACCGGGATGAACAATTTTGCTATGTCCTTTGTGTTTAGGTTCCCACGTCGACAGAACAAAAAGGAGTTCTACAGGGTGTTGGTCACCAATCTGACATCCGTTTATGAAAGTGATTACGGTAGGTTCGGGTGGCCAAGGCTGTCAAGGTCGTAATCATCGATTTCGCCCAAACTTCGCCTAGATGGGCTATTTGGGGTGCAGATCACGAATCTGACATCCACTTTTTCGTATCACGCTGAAGTTTGGACAAAATATGTGACCATGACCTTAGCCACCCGTACCCGCTGTGACCTAGGAAGGAAATGGAAACATCTGCAGACATTCCCAAAGTTTCACCTACTTTGCTAAACATATGTTTAGTGCACAATGACACCACACCGAAATGGCCACATAAGAGAGAATTCTGACTGATTCTCGACGATGAGTACCTTCCAGCAGTTTTATTTTTGGACCCGCACATGCTGTAAAATAAAGGGTCGTTTAGTGCCACATGCATTACAGGGGATTCGACTCAATACCACACTCACCAGTTTCAACCGTAGGTTGAGCGGACGGCTTCGACCCCAGCCTTAAGAGAGGACTCGTCGCTCCTCACAGAAAACCTACCGCATTAGCAAGATGCATTTCGCTGATTAGCCGGACGAACCCTTTCTGATTTGGTTCTTCAATGACTCATGGACAGTCTCCTTCGTCATCATTGGCTCACAAACCGTAGTAAGCAAAATTTCGTGGCCACGCGTCGCTGACGCCTCCCTTTCTAACTGCAATCGCGCAGCGGCGCGTCAAATTCGCCACCAACGCCGCCAGCCGCGCCGCGCACGGAATTGACGCGCCGCTCCGCGGCGGGAGTATAAAAGGCGCCTTACTGCTCCCGTTTTCACTGGTCCTCTTTTACCGGTATTCCTCCCCCCCCCCCCCCCACCCCACCGTCAGTGCGGTAGACAGCCCGCTCTGACGGCTGGTCACTCAATAGTAGAGCTATGGAACAACGGAAAATGGAAGCTCCATACTGTCTGAGGCGGTTTTCGATGGAGCTTTTTGGGAAGAAATGCAATTTGACGTTGCAATAGATGACTGGTTGCTTCAGCGTAGCCAAGATTGGAACATGTCTTTTGTCCATATCCTAAGGTTAACCTTGGTTTTCGACTTCGTACGGCGTCGTGCCTCCTTGCCTTCCTGCAGAATGATATGACAACGGGTAGTGTAGTTTCTCAAATGACTTCGACTTTCCCTGGCTTTGAAGAAGGCGATAACGCTGAAACGTAAGCCGCAATAAGATTCGTACCAGTCTTGGCTACACAAGCAACTACTCATCTATTACAGCGTCAAATTGCCTTTCTTATGGAAATACTCCAGTGAAAATAGTCTCAAACAGTATGAAGCGCTTTTCTCCCATAGCTCCACTACCAATTAACCGTGGAGTTGGCGTGGTCCCAGCACTGATCCGAAATCATGGTGGTCCTGCAACGACTGTTCTTACGGTAACGGGTTGAAAATGGTGTACCCTAGTAAGGACGTCTCGTGCAGGAATCTGTGGAGTTTTTTTTCGAACCCCGATTTTTGACTGGTGCAGGAGCCTTAATCATAATTACAAGTCCTTACGGCTTAGAGTTTCATCATTGTTTGATCCACACTGTGTTATTTCTTGAGACGCACTCCTCAGGTGGTTGGATAGTTGGGAAACTGCACAATATCTGTCCAAAAACGTGATCCATGTGGGTAAATGCGGGTTCCAAAATCACTAACTGCGGCCTCCGACAGAACCGAATTGTTGAAAGGACGCATGACGCAAATGGCACGACGGGAATGAATCGGCCCAAGGAAAAGCAATGGATCCGTTCGTAGGGGAGCGGTCCTAAATGTTGTTCTGTACGTTTTTTGCTACGTTTTTATTCACGACTTCAGCGTGAGCTTCTTTTTCTTGGAATTCAGAGCTTTGAGTTTGAAAACGACCTTCCGTTCAAGTGAAGTTTTGTTGTAACGATTTCTACTTCCTTAAGTTATTATGCTGAAGGAAGACGCTATAGCATTCTTTGCTCCAGAAAGTTTGAAGTTGTTCGCAGAGGCCAGCCGATGAGGTATTCGAAGGTGTAAAGCGCTCAGCCAGTGCACCACTTCGTCGCCGGAGCGGAGCCGGGAGAGCGGCCGCTCGTCACCTCGCACCTCCTCGCTCTCTCGTTGTCGATCTCTTGCCCGGCTGGGGCCGGCGTTCTACGGTGTGGTGGGGCTTCGATCGATTGCCTGCTTAGCAATGGGCAGATGTTCCGTCTCCAATTTTTGGCTTCGCCTCAGCCCACCCAAGACTGTCGCTGAACGCGTGTTCTTCCGGATGTTGTGCTTTGAACGTCGCTTTCTTTCGATTGTCTTGGCAGAAATCTTAGGCCTCAATTTCAGCCACTAACGTCGTTCCTCCAGTTTCTACTCGTTTTCTTGCGCGGATTTTGACTCTGGTGGGATAGGTTTGCTGGGATCCGAAACGAACGATTGATTCGAAGTTAAGTGCCTAATGACAGGGGAAAATGGGAAACATGGCGAAAATCTTAACTTAGCTGAACTGAGCTGTTAACCCTTGCACGACATTGTCCGACGGTGTCGTCGGACACTTTTTTTTGCCGCGTGAGGCCTTCATGGAAAATTATCACACATTTGATAGCACAATATTAATCAGTGAGTCCACTAATATCTACGGTCAAGATGGCCCACAGAAAACTTCATTTGTTACTGTTTTCATATCTAACAAATAATATAAATAAAATACTCTATAGTTGTTCTGATTGTGTTCAATTCTATGTTGTTCTTTGTTTTGCTCCGTGTTCTCCTCCGCTGACGCGGAGGAGAACACGGTGCCCGACATACGCCTGGGAGTGCCTGGAGCAGTAGCCCCGCAGCGCCGGCGGCGCTCTGCTGCTATTGGTTGAGGGGCGTGGCCGCCGGACCGCCCCGCCGCGATGCGGCGGATGGCGCGACAAGTCGGGCACACGCGGGGAAATGCGCGCTGTCCCACGCAGCAGTCACCTGAAAATCGTGCGTGTCGTGAAAGGGTTAATGTAGCGTCAAAAAGCCGAGAGGCTTGAAAATAACAGCGTGTATAAGGCCTATGTTATACTTCGGTGAAGCTATTGTCGGTGACGTCGACGACAGTGTTGCGTAGGCTGCTACGCACTGCGTAGGCTGCTACGCACTGCGTAGCACCCGCTCAACACTGCCGCCGACGTCGCCGACAACAGCGTCGCCGAAGTATAAGAGAGACTTAAGGCGAATATTGGCAGCGACTGTGCGCACCAATATTTAACGTTATAGCAGTTAAACTTACGCTTACACCTGCTCCGCACGTACAAGACATGCGGAACGATCAAAGCCTAGCCATCGTCACGAAAACTGTTCACACTCCAGCGCCGTCGCTGTCGCTTCCGTGCCTGTCCATAGTTCTAGCTGCCGACTCGAGCGACAACGGCGACAGCGCGCCTTCCAAGTACTCAGACACTCGTTGCGTCCGAGCCGCGTCCCATAACAGCTGTTCCGTCCCAGCCGCGTACCTATTAGGACCGTTGCGTCCCATCCGCGTACCTATTAGCGGCGTTGCGTACCAGCTCCGTCCCACAAAGGTAGTTTTCGTGGTGAGACCTTCTCTTGCGTCCCATCCTCGTCCCACAAGAGAAGTTTCCAGAAGTTGCCGTCTCATCCGCGTCCCGTCTGCGCGTCCGGTCTGGCTTCTTGTGAACTGAACTCACCTCTAGCGGTTTCGGGTGTCCGACTGATGAGCGGCTCGGAAGGCGGGGGGGGGGGTCACCTTGTATGGCAGGCCTATACGTTCTGTTTTGCACGAAATTAACGATTCTACACAGAACTGCTATGTTCTACCCTAGGGATGAACTGACGAGAGGTTGACCATTTCCAATGTAGTTTGGCAATCATGTGTCTTCCTACCAAGACGGATAACCACTCAGTACCTCGAATATCAGCCGGTAACCTCAGATGTCCTCGGTGTAATACACGTGACTTTTCAGGATATCTACCACTATATAATTGAGTTAGCCTTCGATGACGTTTGAGTGGTCAAACCTGCGTGAGATATGCCTCCGCGCGGACAAAATGTGCCTTTCAACATGGGATACTGCCCTAGCAGAGGAAGCGCGGCCTTTCTCACACAGCGGCCTTTGCGCGTTTCTGGGCGTCCTGATTCCGAATAAATGTCATCGACGACTGCCGTAAGCATGGGAGGACCACTAATCGTAAAGAGTGGTGGAGAAGGGAAGTAAGGGGAACCCCTAGCGTGGACCAGGAGAGCTACTAGGAAGGAAAGGAACAACCTGGAGGAGGGGCCAGGACGGGGAATCCATCAAGAAGAGACCAGTAGGGGGTCAATAGTGGAAACAAGGAAGTGGGCCAGGAGTTGGGACCAGGAAGGTGGGGCAGGGAAGGGGAAAGACCAGTAAGGGCGGACCAACAATTAGACCCAGTAAAAAGAAACGAGTGAGGGGTAACCTGACATCCGGATTCGGAAGGCGTTTCAATGATATCCGGCAACACAAACCGTTGGACATGCGGAGGAGCAACCTGAGGGCAGGAGTACTGCACAGCACAAGCCGATGGCGTTACTGGACAATCCAGAGAGTGTTTAAGACTAACGTACGGAAAACAGCTTTATGCCATTAAAGTACGCAGCAGAACCTAGATGTTAGCGAATTTTAAGTTGTACAAAAACTACGCAATTGCGAGCATTTGTTATTACTAAGGCAAGGGATCCATCTAGCCGGGAGTTAGTTTTCATGTCGAAGTGATAGCGATATTTCAGATAGATTTTGATCTGAACAGCGTGCATACTTTATGCACGAGGAAACCTCGATCGACGAGGTTCGCACGTGGGTCAACAACTGCCGGCTTGGCGCGTGCTTTGACGTTTTCGTCGCCTCGGTGGCTCAGGAATTCACCGTTAGAGCGACATGACGTCGGTACCAGCTCCATTGAGTATTATTGTGCGACAACAGTTTAGTAGCAATTTCTTATGTTGTTCTCTAGTGCTATATCATCAATACTGTTAATACTATTAAACACTCCAGTAAGTTCATTGTTTTCCAGTGTCTAGTATACGTATATTTTCACTTCATAGTGGACATTTTTCGCTTTAAACCGGACATTTTTCATGTTAAACTAGACACTCACTTAATTTAAATTTGGACAAGTGTAGAATTAATTTGGATATTTTGCTAATGAGTTGAGATGTCCATTATTTAACCTCAAAAAATTGTCTTTGATTGCTTCTAACGTGCTGGAAAACAATAACTTTGCTGGAGTGTTTCATAGTATTAACAGTATTGATGGTATAGCACTAGAGAACAACATAAGAAATTGCTACTAAACTGTTGTCGCACAATAATACTCAATGGAGCTGGTACCGACGTCATGTCGCTCTAACGGTGAATTCCTGAGCCACCGAGGCGACAAAAACGTCGAAGCACGAGTCAAGCCGGCAGTTGTTGGCCCACATGCGAACCTCGCCCGATACAAGAGCACATGGCGCAGTGACGTGATTGGGAGCAACGAATCCGCGCGAGCTCATCCGCATTTTGCGTCTCAGCCGCGTCCGACTAGCGTCCCGCCCGCTTTCCACTAACGTCCCGTCCGCGTCCGACTAGCGTCCCGTCCGCGATGTAGGAAATTCACGAGACGGTAATGGGACGCGGCTCGGACGCAACAAGTGTCTGAGTACAGCCCTCTCCGTTCAAAACGGTTCCCTATAAAGCGCGGCTCTCGATATACGTAGATTTTCTTTTATTGAACCGGCCGTCTATCTTGCTACTCAATACAAACCAACTCAGCTTTAGACGCGTCGAATATAAAGCTACTCCCGTTAAAGCGCGTTTCTGAGAGGAGCTCTGCGTTCCAAGCGTTCCCGTTATAAGGCGACTAGTGCTCAATCCCGGTCCCACACAGAAATTTAAGACGAGTAAGGTTCCGACTGCGTTTGTTGTCAGACCTGCCCTTCTATTGCCTCGTTCATAGTGGGGAAAAGCACCGTGCGACAATATATTAGATGCATATCGTTTATCGCGCATGCACGGCCTACAAAAGTGTTTATAGCCAACAATAATAGAGCACAGCGGAAGACTCCCGGAAGTTGCTGTACGTTGGGAGATTTCCTGTAACCATAAAATGTGGGATGACGCTCGGATTATTCGAAATAATGCCCTATGCATTTTTTGTCTTAGAGCAGCTGGTATACGTAGATGTTATGTATTGTTCCAAGAAGTTCTATTGCGATTGGAACTCTCGCGCTTGCGAGGCTTGTGCCTGCACCCTCTGCACTTCGGACAGGATTACAGTAACAGTGCTGTCGCACCCAACATTACCAAATCATGAGAGAGTGCTGATAAGCCATTTGCGGCGAGGATCTCGCGGATGTCGCATGCGGTCTACCATCACTGATAGTACAGTGGACTACCATCCTGCCCGGAAGGCAGAGGGTGCGGGTTCGAGACTTGGCGCGAGAGTTTTGATCGCAATAAAATATCTTGCAACACCAGGTTAAACATTTTTGTTGTTGACCACGTCTAACCCACGTCTGGTACTCGTTATTCCTCACACCTTTGTCACACTTATGCATAAACAGAGGGTATCTGCGGTTTTAGATAAATCTTGCGCGTAAAATGGTGGAAAATGTCAGCTCCGGTTAAAACGCGACTCCTGTCATAACGCGGATTTTCTTCGGTTCCTTCAAGCGCATTATTACGAGAGGGCACCGGCGATTGCCGCGAAGCAAACGCGCCGCGCTGTGACTCTGTTTCGTGCGCCGCTTCACCAGCCCGCGGATACTCTGACCAGTGCGTTGAACATTGGGATATTCTACATTGGTGGAAGTCACAATGCATGGGTTGCACTAAAATATTATGCTTCTCCACCAAAGGTTGTCAGAGTCGTGGTTTCCGCCGTGTCAATCTTCCAGAACTCAAACTATGATAGGAGGTGTATGGTATTGAGAAAATGGTTGTAGTCGAGAGTTCAGATAATGATGTCGTTTCCATGACCAAGTGATCACCTTTTCAAAGGGTTTGGTCGTAATTATTAAGCATGAACAACCGTCGAACACTCGCAAAATCGTCAGCGAGTACTACAGGGATCAGAGTACAAAACTCGCGTCTAAATTGCCACAGGTAGCGACGAGTTTTCCGGGGCGGAGTTGGACGAGTTTTCGCACCGTATGCAGGGGATCGTCGCGGAACCGGCTGCCGGCTGTGACGCGGTCGCAGTTCACCACGTCGGCCTCATCTGTTCCGTGAGTCGATCAAGGGTGGGCATGTGAGTAGTAAGCGTTCCTTTCAGCTAGTAACAGTAGGATGTGGATAAGTAGAGTTTTTAGTAGAAACAGCCGCAGAATACTAGAAAATGACTTCTAGACGTTGAAAACCAAGGAAGTGCAGATCTCCACCGTTGACTTCCACTGTGCCTGCATCTTATTATGGCTATTTAGAAATATTTGCTGGGAGTGATGTGCACGTGGTGAAGTGTTCAGCGGAGGTAAATATAATACAATGCTTATATACATTTAAGACCTATCTGGCGATGTCCAATTGGACCTATGATTCTTAGGTTCCATCAAGGAAAAAATAGAGGGTTTCAGTACAAATTAAACGCTTCGCGACATTTCTGCTGAAACCGGTTTCCGACGTTTTTAATTAGATCCATATTTTATGTTCTTTTTTACCTGCAGGTGAGAACGGAATAGAGCCTTCTTCATCACTAAACGGGATTAGTTTTTTATCCGAATTCGATAAAGAGTCTGTTGCTGTGCTCTCTGCAGTTACAACGTTGTGGGTGATGCCAGCACAGATGGGAAGCTTTAGCTACAAATGATTTCAAACGTTACTTCAGAGCGCAAAAGACGAACTCCACTGTTATTTGGAGAAGTAGGCTAACCTTTCGGTTGTCTTGGAGCCGGTTCTCCGTGTGGGAGCCATTGGCTCTTGCGAGTGTGGTTAACATAAAGAACCCAGCTTCCATCATCAATAACAATGTCCTTCATGAAGTCCTTTCTGTGCGGGCGAAGAAGCAGGAACTCAGTAACACTGATTCGGCATGCCTTGTCAGAGTCCCACACCTCATGTGGTACCCAAGACGATAAAACTTTGCGGAACTCAAAGATCTCCAGCTGCCTCCCGACGGTGCTTTGAGTACATCCAAGTGTAGCCTACAAGCGCTGATACCAACGGGCCACTGTGGAATGGTGAATGACTTCCTCCTTGAATGCAACGCAGATGTTGGAGGCTGTAGTCGTTCCGGAATGGCCTTGCAAAAATTCGCAGTAGACGGTATGTCTAGGATGCTGCTTATCGTTGACATTGTTGCTGTATTCGTACTCCACGAGGCTCTATACAGTATGCTTGAGGAATCTTCGAGAATTTACTGTGACGTCACCACACAAGATCAATACTATAAGAGCTTTAACAAATTTAACAGGCAGTAGCGTAAAGTGTTACAAGACTTTTCGATCAACCCAATATGTATAGTTTTATCGATCACATTCAAAGGTTCAGAAGAGGATTGGGACCCTTCCTTGGTCAATTTTGAGAGCAGAACGAGGTAATTTCCACTTCGTAGAGCATCCTTAGAAACTAGTGATGCGCAATGTTGTTCTCGGTTTTATTTGTTTGAGATGCACCGCTCATCCGCCTTTACGGAATCTGTTGGATCCACTCTAGGGCCAGGTCCATCAACGACTTACAGCAATTTAACGGAGAAAATGCAGTCGAAATCACTGATAGCGCGGCTTATCGACACGAAACATTTCACCATATCGCTTGTTGATAAGCCATGCTATCAGGAATTTCGGCTGTAAATTCCGCTAAATTGCTGTAGGTCGTTGATGAATCCGCCCCTGATCTCGTATTGGTCAGTATTATAACACGTGGTGAGCTGCAGATTGACAAGTAATTGTTTATTTCGCCTAGACGAGCAGACCAAATGCGCATTAAAGGTAGTAGTGATTTGATTGAACACAGTTCACTCCACAGGATTGATGTGGACATTTACTGCGTTTTTCAACAATAATTGTGTGCTAAATTTGAGAAACTTCCATCTATTTGTGTTTTGTTTCATGGGGATATTAGTCCTACTTAGACCTAACCGGCGGCTGCCGTAGATGAGCACGGCAGACACTGTCGATGCATCGTGGATCGCGTTGCTATGTTTTGTATGCCGGCAATGGCAGTCGTACATAATTGGCTGGCGTTTTCCGGGACTTCTCCTGGGGGACGAAAGCATTTTCCACACGAGCAGCTTAGATGGCGCCCACCCTGGATTCCCTTCCCTACCCTGCGGACCCCTGGACGACGAAAAAGAGCTCCAATGACAACGGCTTGGGATACTGTAGCAGGCGCTGGAATATTGCCACAGCATTCGGTTAGGTCTAATGGCTATCGGGAGATTACTGAAGCACAACTCCATTCATTGATTGTGTTTAGCGGAAGTGGTTAAGTCCTCTTTCTCACGTACGAATCTATGATACTTTAGTTGCGATGTCTATTCGTAGGATCTTCAGTGCCTGTTCCAGCGTTGGTTATTGATTTTTAAATTAGTTTAGATGTTCGGACGGCAAGCTATTCGTAGTTTCCGGGCGCGGGATTCTATTTCAATCACCCAATTTCGCGTTTGCTCCGCGCATGAATGCTAGAACAGACGGCAGCAGCAGGCAGCAAAGAGCGTGAACGCGCTTTGGACGCTATCTCCTCCATATGTTGTTTGAATTGCTCATTCTTCTGCATTTCTGCTACCGTAGTCCCGCTCTCCATTTCGAAAAATCACACGACGTTTTTTTTTTGGGAGGATATTCATTTCCGAGGGCTTGACTTTCGACCCACGTCTTCGGAGGCCTGAACGTGGTGCGTAGGTTGTAAGTTGCGCTCTTCTCCATCAAACGCCTCATCTACCCTACCATTTCGAACTTACATCTAGGAACACAACGGGAAGTGAAGAAACGAACTCACCAACCGATCCACCGCGAGTAATGATATTCACCCGCGTGAGTCGACCAGGGGCCGGATTCATCAATGTTACTGCAGTAACTGTGATGAATCCGTCCTCAGTAGGGGCGAATGGACCACATTGCATCAATGTCGCCGACCGCTTCTTCTACAGCTCACAAATGGCAGAAAGTCATTCGTTACAGAAAGGCAACTACTTCGATTGTTCATCACTGGATTTCTTATGGAAATCCAGAATGCCTTTAACGCCTCCCTTGCCGGAATATCTCTTACAATGGCCAAAATGGTACATTTCACCTCAAAGTCGTATGAGCATCAGTCCTGTGCTTTCCAAATGGGCTGGTCAGCAATTCACGTCGTTTTCTCGACAGTTTTTCCCATAGGCGTGTCGCGAGACCCTTCCTGTTTCTCTGACGCATTTAGCCCCACATGCTATGCACTCTATCTTGTAGTTTGCTGTAATCTTGCAGCATTCTTCTATCCTGCTACTGTAGCAAATAACGCTGTTTTCCGAAGGGCACTGCTTATCATAGACTACATTTCTTACCAACTACCTCTTGATGTTAGGATTGTTCATGGAGACAGTATTGTTCCATGGTTGCGATTTACAATACTTCTCTGAAGATCGGGAGTTACTTTTCGGAGATGATTGTGAGATGAAAGGATATCTTGTTTACTCGCTTGCACTTTCTGAACTAATCTTGTACCGACTGTATTCCGCCGATGTTGAAGTGAAACCAACACATAATTGTCGAGTTATCCGAACTTCCCGTGAAAGCACTGAGCAGAGGAGATGACGTTTTCCGCGTTCTTCGAACAGAGAATTGTCCACCGAACCGTTCTAGCACGCGACAGGAACGAATGAGGATTTCATTCTGAAGACGTTCAGGTTATGTTCCGGTTGTCTGGCGTTAATTAGCCTTATGAGTGTCCTAATGAGTTTCCTCCTCATTGACTCGTCTCATTTGATGCCAAAAATACGCTCTACGTTGTTATATGTTATTCCATTACTTGTAAGCATCTTTCAAGTGGGACATTGCTTCAAAGCTGCGCTGTAGAGGTGCGATTCTTTGCCGCTCAGTTATGCCATCTTTCCACGGCGATGGAATCTCAAACTCGCCAGGGCAGAGTTGTCCTTTTCCACGGTGTAATCTGACACGCGTCGGATGTTTCGGCAATATTTCGGCGGGAAATCGTTAGAAGGCCGCAAAAGAGACGGATCGAGCGCCCTCGAAATGTTCAGCCGCCTGCCAGTTCCCAAGAATCGAAACATCTGCACAAAGTTCCAAGTTTTCGCACAGCTCACATTCATTACACATGTAGAACTTCTGGTTGACTTCTGAAACACGAGAAATAGTTGTTTTAACATCCGTGCATAGTTCTCTGTCGCTAAGGCTCACTCATTTTACTGTCGGCGTTCTTCACCCCTCTGCTGTAAAGCCGGAAATTTCTATTATGAAGGTGTTTACAGCTGCTTTGCCAGGCGAAGAGCTGTATTAGGCAGACAATTATAAACGGCGGATATCAGGACCGGCTCACCGTAACCGCAGTGCGGGTCGCGCCGAGACTTTCCTGTCTGCGCCCTCCTAGCTCAGAGATCGCGCGTCCGCGTCCACGCTGCGACGTCCGATCGATGTCTTGTGTGCCCGCGATGGCACCATGTGCAAGTGGGTCGTGGTGCAGTAGGTAGTGGGTTTACTTCATGTGAGGGATGTCGAGGGTTGGGTTCCCAGGCGCCGCGGCGTTTTTGCACTTCAGCTGAGTATCTGAGATCTGGGAGGTATCGACGTCTACACGACGTTGCGCATTTTTTGCGCATTGTTTCAGCCGTATGCGCTTCGCCGCTAAAAGAGCGCAGAATCCAGATGCGGACTCCCCCTGAGCAACGAAAGCAGTTTCCATACGAGCAGTATTATGGGACACACCCTGGAGTCCCTTCCCTAGCTTGGCTCTGCGCTCGAAGAGCGCAGAAACCAGCCGCGAACTCCCCCTGAGCGAAGATAGCAGTCTCCGTACGAGCAGCTTGTATGGCACACACCCTAGAGTCCCTTCCCTAGCTTGGCTGTGCGCTCGAAGAGCGCAGAACCCAGCCGCGAACTCCCCCTGAGCGAAGATAGCAGTATCCATACGAGCAGCTTGTATGGCACACACCCTGGAGTCCCTTCCCTAGCTTGGCTCTGCGCTCGAAGAGCGCAGAATCCAGATGCGGACTCCCCCTGAGCAACGAAAGCAGTTTCCATACGAGCAGTATTATGGGACACACCCTGGAGTCCCTTCCCTAGCCTGGCTCTGCGCTCGAAGAGCGCAGAAACCAGCCGCGAACTCCCCCTGAGCGAAGATAGCAGTCTCCATACGAGCAGCTTGTATGGCACACACCCTGGAGTCCCTTCCCTAGCCTGGCTCTGCGCTCGAAGAGCGCAGAACCCAGCCGCGAACTCCCCCTGAGCGAAGAAAGCAGTCTCCATACGAGCAGTATTATGGGACACACCCTGGAGTCCCTTCCCTAGCCTGGCTCTGCGCTCGAAGAGCGCAGAATCCAGATGCGGACTCCCCCTGAGCAACGAAAGCAGTTTCCATACGAGCAGTATTATGGGACACACCCTGGAGTCCCTTCCCTAGCCTGGCTCTGCGCTCGAAGAGCGCAGAAACCAGCCGCGAACTCCCCCTGAGCGAAGATAGCAGTCTCCGTACGAGCAGCTTGTATGGCACACACCCTAGAGTCCCTTCCCTAGCTTGGCTGTGCGCTCGAAGAGCGCAGAACCCAGCCGCGAACTCCCCCTGAGCGAAGATAGCAGTATCCATACGAGCAGCTTGTATGGCACACACCCTGGAGTCCCTTCCCTAGCTTGGCTGTGCGCTCGAAGAGCGCAGAACCCAGCCGCGAACTCCCCCTGAGCGAAGATAGCAGTATCCATACGAGCAGCTTGTATGGCACACACCCTGGAGTCCCTTCCCTAGCCTGGCTCTGCGCTCGAAGAGCGCAGAACCCAGCCGCGAACTCCCCCTGAGCGAAGAAAGCAGTCTCCATACGAGCAGTATTATGGGACACACCCTGGAGTCCCTTCCCTAGCCTGGCTCTGCGCTCGAAGAGCGCAGAACCCAGCCGCGAACTTCCCCTGAGCGAAGATAGCAGTATCCATACGAGCAGCTTGTATGGCACACACCCTGGAGTCCCTTCCCTAGCCTGGCTCTGCGCTCGAAGAGCGCAGAACCCAGCCGCGAACTCCCCCTGAGCGAAGAAAGCAGTCTCCATACGAGCAGTATTATGGGACACACCCTGGAGTCCCTTCCCTAGCCTGGCTCTGCGCTCGAAGAGCGCAGAACCCAGCCGCGAACTTCCCCTGAGCGAAGATAGCAGTATCCATACGAGCAGTATTATGGGACACACCCTGGAGTCCCTTCCCTAGCCTGGCTCTGCGCTCGAAGAGCGCAGAACCCAGCCGCGAACTTCCCCTGAGCGAAGATAGCAGTATCCATACGAGCAGTATTATGGGACACACCCTGGAGTCCCTTCCCTAGCCTGGCTCTGCGCTCGAAGAGCGCAGAACCCAGCCGCGAACTCCCCCTGAGCGAAGAAAGCAGTCTCCATACGAGCAGCTTGTATGGCACACACCCTGGAGTCCCTTCCCTAGCCTGGCTCTGCGCTCGAAGAGCGCAGAACCCAGCCGCGAACTTCCCCTGAGCGAAGATAGCAGTATCCATACGAGCAGCTTGTATGGCACACACCCTGGAGTCCCTTCCCTAGCCTGGCTCTGCGCTCGAAGAGCGCAGAACCCAGCCGCGAACTCCCCCTGAGCGAAGAAAGCAGTCTCCATACGAGCAGTATTATGGGACACACCCTGGAGTCCCTTCCCTAGCCTGGCTCTGCGCTCGAAGAGCGCAGAACCCAGCCGCGAACTTCCCCTGAGCGAAGATAGCAGTATCCATACGAGCAGTATTATGGGACACACCCTGGAGTCCCTTCCCTAGCCTGGCTCTGCGCTCGAAGAGCGCAGAACCCAGCCGCGAACTTCCCCTGAGCGAAGATAGCAGTATCCATACGAGCAGTATTATGGGACACACCCTGGAGTCCCTTCCCTAGCCTGGCTCTGCGCTCGAAGAGCGCAGAACCCAGCCGCGAACTCCCCCTGAGCGAAGAAAGCAGTCTCCATACGAGCAGCTTGTATGGCACACACCCTGGAGTCCCTTCCCTAGCCTGGCTCTGCGCTCGAAGAGCGCAGAACCCAGCCGCGAACTTCCCCTGAGCGAAGATAGCAGTATCCATACGAGCAGCTTGTATGGCACACACCCTGGAGTCCCTTCCCTAGCCTGGCTCTGCTCTCGAAGAGCGCAGAACCCAGCCGCGAACTCCCCCTGAGCGAAGAAAGCAGTCTCCATACGAGCAGCTTGTATGGCACACACCCTGGAATCCCTTCCTTAGCCTGGCACTGCGCTCGAAGAGCGCAGAACCCAGCCGCGAACTCTCCCTGAGCGAAGAAAGCAGTCTCCATAGGAGCAGCTTGTATGGCACACACCCTGGAGTCCCTTCCCTAGCCTTGTTCTGCGATTGCACAATGGACGTCTCACCCGACGCCTAATGTTACGGTGAGCCGCTCCTGATATCCGCCGTTTATAATCCTGTGTATTAGGCCTATGTTATACTTCGGCGACGCTGTGTTGTAGGGGTTGCTAGGCAGTGCGTAGCAGCCGGCACAACATAGCGTCGCCGGCGGGTCGTTGAGAGCTCCGCAGGGGGTGTTTAACACGCTGGCGCTTAAGGCCCCCCAGACTTCTGCGGCATTGCCGCTGCCCTATCCTTAACCACAGCGACGAGCGGCGTTGCCGCAGAAGTCTGTAGAGGCCTTTAGGAGAACACGGTGCCCGACATACACCTGGGAGCGCCTGAAGTAGGGCTGCGGGACATTATGTACGAATGGCCGTCGCGGACGCGGCGAACAGCGCGGCAGAAGACGTCGCAATTGGGTTCAGCGGCCTATATAACTAGGCCTGCATCAAAACTTGCACATCAATTGTTAGAAAGTCAGCTTCACTGCGACAGCGTGTCATATTTTCAGCTTTTCCTGAAGAAGCATCATACAAAATGAGCATTAGAACGTTACTTAGTTTTACAACTCGAACTCAATTTCTGAACCAGAGCATCTTTTCCCGCAGCTCCTGCAACAGCAGAAAGGGATATCAACAACTCAAACCTAGCGTCTGCAGCAGGTCATGAGGCACAGCTCACACGACCGCAGCCGAGCACATAGCGCACGCGGCAATCGCCATCGCGGGCGCGGTGACCAATCGTACATAGAGACCGCCCCTCCTGGAGTAGTGGTCCCGGGTTGCGGGGCTACTCGCCCCCGCGACCGCGGTTGCGAGCGCGGCAGGAGAGATTCCAGACGAAAGAGTGCACGCGGGCGCGAATGTCTCCATACTTGGTCCACGTGTGAATCATGAGCTCACGGCCGCGATGAGGGAGTCTCCAAGCACGATGACGGCTTACGAAATCTACAGGGACTAGTACAGACCACATCACGCAAAGGCCGGTTGCATTGACACGCTTAAGGCCCCACAGACTTCTGCGGCGCCGCCGAGCGGCGCCGCTGCCCTATGCTTAACCATAGGGCAGAGACGCAGAGCTCGCCTCCAGCGGCGCCGCTGGCCGGTCGGCGGCACCAGCGGCGTCGCTGGCGGAAATGACTTGAATCATTCCACCCGGCGGCGCCGCTCCAGCGTCTGTCTGTCTGCGCTCTGCGCTCTGCCCTTTCGCGGCGGGATCCAGAGCGGAGACGGTCGATGCGGGCGCGCGATCGTCATCGGGGCGCGTTATTGTTAAGCACCACTCGGTCCCCACTAGAAACAGTACAGTACCTCGCCGTCACCGCTCCCACTGATGATGAGTCAAGCCGCTGAGCGGCGCCGCAGAAGTCTGTGGCGGCCTTTAGGAGGTCACATTGAAATATTTGCGAGCAACCATAGGAGGGGAAGATTTTTAAGGAGGAGTGAAGGTGCACGACTCAAATGCTTCAAGCAGATAACTTCTCGAACTACACTCCAAAGCTGTCTAAGGATGGACGAAAGCTCTTTCTCCACCTCTCTGGGACCTTCGAGGTCTAACCAGACACCTGAATGTCCTCATAATATTCTTAATAGAGGTCTGCCAACGCTCCTAGGATTTTTCCTACCGTCTTTACGACAGTGGAGTGGCATGAGTCGAAGAGTCGACACATACACACTCAGTGTAGATAATCTAGGACAACTGGCCGAAAAGCTAAAGTGCTTAAATGGAGTGAAGAATATTGGTCATATGTGCCTCTTTCCTCTCAATGAGCTCATGAACATCTCATCCCCAACACTAAGGTCTTCCGTATAATGAAGGAGTGAGGCTCACCCTGTAGGACAGCACTATGCAGCGCTTGGGGCAAGTCGGAATAGCCATTGAGTACATGTTGACCCCCCTCTGGTCAATTTGCATCTATAGCATGTGCCATATGTTTCCCATGATCCAGGCATATCCATAAACGCATCGAGAGAACCCGCTGGATATCTGAAAACGCCCAGGACTCAATTTCTGGCGTCAGGCACAGAAAATAAGGGCCTGATGTCTGATACAAAAGCTACCATCACGTACAGGCCTTCTCTATTAAAGGCAAATATGATAGACTAGCCCCTATCCCTGGTTAAGATGCTCGTAGCAGTGTCCGTATGGTAATACGGGATACTGTCGAAGCAGAATGCCTGGCGCATCGTTGGGATCATCACCGTAGTTCAAGTGCATATTTTGCAAATCCAAGGGCTCATGGATTTCTGTTAAAAGGCTAGTCAGTGTTTCACCATTCCTGGGCACGTCTGGCACCAATTAACTCACTCCGGAGATGGTTTACTGCCACTAAGTGAAGCTGATTCTCATGAACCCACGTGCAAAAGTGCACGGAGAGGTGGAGGCTCCGGCTGCGAGTGAGAGATTCGGTTGGCAGCGAGAGACGCCAGACGTCGTGCGAAACTCCGTTCGCGCGCCGACTGTGACGTCACGGGGGCGAGTAGCCCGGAGACCAGTGGCCCCGCAGCGCCGGCGGCGCTCTGCTGCTATTGGTTGAGGGGCGTGGCCGCCGGACCGCCCCGCCGCGATGCGGCGGATGGCGCGACAGGTCGGGCACCAGCCTGCTTAGTACCGAACGGCATTATATCTGAGGGGCGGTCTTTACTCAGACATTCGCGCACCACTAAAGCATAACCAATAGCACCACTAACGGCCCGAAGGAGGCCTTGCTGCACAATAGCACCACGTGCTGCATCGTGCAGCAGTGACGCTATTGTGCAGCAAAGCGCCAAGCAGTGGTGGGATAGTGATGCACTCTGTAGCACCACTGCTGCGGAGCGTGCAGCAGTGATGCTATTGTACATATATGTACGAATGGTCGCCGCGCCCGCGACGACACTGTCGCGTGCGCGATGAGCTCCGCTGCGGTCGTGGGAGCTGTGCCTCATGACTTGCTGCAGACGCTAGGTTTGAGTTGTTGATATCCCTTTCTGCTGTTGCAGGAGCTGGGGGAAAACATGCTCTGGTTCAGAAATTGAGTTCGAGTTATAAAACTAAGCAACGTTCTAATGCTCAATTTTATATGCTGCTTCTTCAGGAAAAACTGAAAATATAACACACTGTTGCAGTGAAACTGAGAACATTTTCTAACACTTAATGTACAAGTTTTGATGCAGGTCTAGATACCACTGGCCGCTGAAGTCACCCAATTGCGACGTTTTCTGCCGCGCTCGTCGCGCGAGTCGCCGCATCGGCGGCGATCATTCGTACATAATGTCCCACAACCATTATATCTCGGCGCCCGGCTGGCGCGGCTGTTTCGCGCGGTCGCTGCCCGTCTGCGCACTGGCCGCAATGGAGCAGAGTAGCCGACGTTCCTCCGTCTGCTAACGAGGGGCGGTCTTTATGTACGAATGGTCACCGCGCCCGCGGCGACGACTGCCGCGTGCGCGATGAGCTCCGCTGCGGTTGTGTGAGCTGTGCCCCATGACCTGCCGCAGGCGCTAGGTTTGAGTTGTTGATATCCCTTTCTGCTGTTGCAGGAGCTGCGGGAAAACATGGTCTGGCTCAGAAATTGAGCTCGAGTTATACTACTAAACAACGTTCTAATGCTCATTTTGTATGATGCTTCTTCAGGAAAAGCTGAAAATATGACACGCTGTCGCAGTGAAACTGACTTTGTATACACTTCCTAACACTTGATGTGCACGTTTTGATGCAGGTCTAGATATCACTGGCCGCTGAAGTGGAATTCAGCTACATTGCACCACCGCATAACACGGCCTGTCATAAATTTGGGTGTGTGGTGCACCACACACCACACACCGTCGTCTCATTTTCCTTCACGCCTCATCACTCATTTGTTCTCAGACACTCGCAGCGGTGACGATTGCGCGACGGCTCGGTCACCCTCGGAACAAATCAGTGGTGACTCGGCCTTGCCGCAGTCGTCACCGCGCCGTCCTCCGATGGTGACCGGACGCTCCCCCGTTGGCGACCGGAGTTGCCATTCCTTCGCTCATGTAGCGTTTGTCCATTACATTTAGGCCTCCTTATTGTGGTTTGTACACATGTAGGCCATTTAATTTTATTACATATCTTACATAATATTTATTAGTAGTGAACGTATACAGTATTCGACTCCACAATGAACAAGAAGCAACCGGAGAAATCACCGACACAAAAAATCTTGCAGGTAAGACTACATGAGGAAGCAACAGAATCGCTAATACAAAATAACGATACAACAGGAACAGAGTTACAACTTTTGTATACTGCAGATTATTTAAGAAGCGACCGGAATATGAAAGTTTGTGGTCACTACTCTTAATTCACGCGAACAAATCCTGTTCACACAGCAGTAAGGCATCATAGGCGGTTTGACTGGAAACTTCATTGGTCGTAGACGTAGCCATCCAGCTGAATGACACTTCTAAAAGACCAAAAATCCTACTAAGCTAGTTTCTCTCGAACTTGCTCTAACTTAAAGCACGTACTCACCACTTACAACGGTGCATAGAATAGAAAGAATGGGATTGTCGTTATCTAGATGACATTTGCAGCCATTTTCAGGAGGGAGTGGTAGTTCTTGATTGGTGTCGCAGATGCAGTTCTGTAATAGTCCGACATAAGTTCAAACTTGGATTATACTCAAATTGAGACATAACTCGAGGCAGGGTATAAACTTATCTTGAAGGAGACCGCAGCGCTGCTTCCTCGAACCAAGCTGTGTACCTGAGCGCGTGGTGGTTGATCATCGTGACTCCTTCTGTTAATGGAAATAAGCAGAATAGCTAACTCACAGCTTCACCGAGCTCACGTAAACTCTGAAACAAAATCCCACAGTGAAGGTTTAGCTACAAGCTCGCTGTATTGTTGGGAAGCGTCGTTATGAGTGTCCTCACCTGAACACTGCGAGCGGCTTAGAAGGCATCCGTAATCGCGTGAACATACCAGGCAACTGCAAGACAATGACGTAAATTATACAAGCTAAATAGTCGGAGCCCCAAGCAGAGAAAAGGTGGATTGTATACCTTTTTATGGGCGCACAGCTCTCCCATCAGATTGTTTTCTAGAGCAGCAGCGGCTTCAACGCGAGAAGACTTCGACATTATTGCTGAGCGAAGTAGTACTGTAGAGATCAACAATGAACAACATGCGTATCTGAAAAAAATCACTTCTAAAGTGGTGCTCACAAAAAGAAACCATTTTAAGAGCAATGCAATATTAATGAGAAGGGGTAGAACACTAATGTTACAACGTTAAAGGAAAAAATTGAGCACAAGATATGAGGGATGACAACCGTGAGAAAAGGAGGGATTATAACGTGTTCCAACGAGAATGGGGAGGATGTGTTTTGCTTTACCTGATATCCTCCCCCATGTTTACCTTCAAGCTGATGGCGGATTTCTAAAGGAATAGAGAATGGACACATAAATAGAATAGTAAAGCTTCGCTCAAGCGGCGGAAAAAGAAACAAAAAGCAATTCGACTTACTTGTGACGAATTGGTGAGGGTCCGTGAGAATCAAAATGTTCGTTCCATCGCAAAACTCGACCAAGTCAGGGACGGCTAACCTGAAGACACATTTCTCTGTAGAACGCCGAGGAACTAGATAAGGTAGTGATTGATATCAAGGAACATGAAGGAAGAAAGAGAAACCTATACGAAATTAGGTACCACCAGATCAGCAGCAAGTCTAGAACGGAGAGACGGACCTCTTCCCTCTTCATAGCCTTAGAGCTATTTGTCTGAAAGCTACTGACAGCTACTGACTGAGAACGTATTGCCCAACTACATACACCTTGCAACTTTGCAACTGTAGGAAGTCACCCAGGACACCCACAGGTAGGACAAAGCTGCCAGTTCGGAGATGCAGGGTTGACCCCCTAGTTTTGTACCCTAGACGACGCGGATTAACGCGCCCTAATCCAACACTTCCGCTCGCGCAGCGTGTCGCGAAGTGCGGCTGAGTGACGTCATGCAGCCGCTGTATTGCCGCTCGCGAAGCTCCGCCCTGAAACGCCACCCAGTCGTCACCCGCAACGTCATAATTCGTCATCGTCCCCCAGTCGTCACCGCTGCGAGTGTCTGAGTTAATTTGGTTACGAAATGAGCTTAAATGAATGGAAACGGCGCTACACACATTACTTATGTTAGGAATTCGACTTCCTAAGAGGGTGCTAGTGTCGAATTGAACCTAGGGGAATGAGATGAAGCCACACAAACATTACTTGTGTTAGGAATTCGACTTCCTAAGAGGGTGCTAGTGTCGAATTGAACCTAGGGGAATGAGATGAAGCCAAGAAACATTACTTGTGTTAGGAATTCGACTTCCTAAGAGGGTGTTAGTGTCGAATTGAACCTAGGGGAATGAGATGAAGCCACACAAACATTGCCACAGCCACACAGATAAACAACAAGCAAGCAATTCGCGGTGAAATTCTGCTTTCTGGCCTAGCTGTGAAGAAGAGGCCTATCCAGCCTCCATTCAAAAAGGTAATCCTTACAGTTCACGACACCATACCCATTTGCTAACTGTTTATGAACAGAGACCTACGCTACAATATGAGAAGAGGTCGAAAAGGAGATATGTGGATGACGACGAAGTTTTGGAGCAAGCCGAGAGAATTCTTTCGACTGACCACAACCTTCTGCAAACCTGTTTCATTTGTGGCATGCGCGTACCTAATGACGGGGGTGTAACTGACGAAATTGAATGGGTGAGCTGTTCCAACCGCACGTTGTGCAATGCTTGGGCCCATCTAGCCTGCGCTTTCGATGTAGGTGGCGAATGCTCCGTTTTGTAAGAAAGGTTACTGGCAATGGGAGTCGGCTTCTGATATATGAATAACCTTCCGTACCTTCTATCTGGTTCTTCTCGCTCTAATTCGTCTTTCCTCTTAAATCTACCGCCATAATACCATCCATTTCTTGGTATCATTCTGTGCTCAACCACTGCACATATTTTGCAGGCAACGTATTCAGAAAGCTAACACATGACGTCATCAATAAACCTGCATGTCCAAAATCTGTGCTGCACAATACAGCTGGATTCAACCTTCTGCTAAAGAAAGATGCATTCGTATAATGTGTGTTAGAGGTTGAACTACCACGTCACCACCACGTGTATGTAGAGAACACTTCGAGTCATTTCCGAATCAAACTCCAGCCGAACAAGTGATGGTGTAGCGGTGCACAAGGATGAGGACAAGGCCGAGTTATTAGCTGAGTCATTTCAGGCTGCGTTTTCGCACGATTATCATCAAAATTCCAACTTCTCTGATCCCTATGTTTCTTTGTTTCCGTGTATGGAAGATGGAGTCTGGTTTCACAAGGACGAAATAGTTGAAACTCTGTCCAGGGAAGGGTCTCACAGTATGACCTCTGACGGTATTCCTTTGGTCTTTATCAAGAGAATTCTGGCATATATTGCTTACCCCCTCGAATATTTATTTAACCTTTCCTACATGGAGGGACATGTTCCTAGGCGTTGGAAGCATTCGTTCATAACTTGTATTCCCAAAAAGCCTCCCTACAGCTCCCCCCAAAATTATCGACCGGTTAGTATCACGTCTATTTTCTGTAGGGTCTTCGAGAAAATTCTTAAGAAGCGCCTTCTGCAGCACCTAGACAAACATAGAATAATTTCTGACTGTCAACACGATTTCTCCAGAGGCAAGTCCACTGAAACGGCACTGCTTTCTGCGCTTAATGATTGGACCAAAGCTGTCGATGCTAAGGCGCAAGTTCATGCTGTATATTTTGATTTTGCTAAAGCCTTCGATAAAGTTCCTCACGCCGGTCTTATAGGCAAGCTGAAACAAATTGGTATTCATCATAGGATAATCTTATGGATTCAAGATTTTTTGTGTAATCGCACGCACCAAGTGCGGTTGGGGCAGATTCTGTCTAAGGTATACCCTGCTCCCAGTGTTGTCCCCCAAGGAGGGGTGCTATCCCCTCTACTGTTTCTCATCTATACACAGGATCTCCCTTTCGAGCTTTTGTCCAATGGAGTCTCTGTTCAAATGTATGCTGATGATTTAAAGATTTATAGAGTTATTGAGAAGCAGGAGGATCGCGAGGTACTGCAAGCAGCTATTGATCTCGTTAACAACTGGTCGATTGTGCATGGTCTCCCTCTAGCCCCTAATAAGTCCAACGTTTTAAGCATAGGTAACTCCCGTTTTAGTCCTAATTATAAAATTGGGAAGCGTTCAAAATAACTTTACAAGACAGTTGGCAATCCGTTGCCTCAATATGGACTATAGATCTATGCCTGGAGGGGCAGAACGTTGCAAGTTGTTTAATCTTATTAGCCTTGAGAGTAGGAGAGGCATTCACGACGTCGTAATGGCATATAAGATCATGAGCGGTTTAGTGCAGTTGAATCCCAATGACTTTTTTGTTGTAACTAGTTCCTCGGTCACTCGTGGTGGCTCTACTAAACTTAGACGTTCATTTGCTAGGACATGTACCAGGTCTCGGTTCTTCACCAACAGAGTCCTACCCACCTTCAATCGGTTGGTGGCCAAGGGTCTTCTTAGCATGAAACCAGCTACGGCAAAGAGATATTCCAGCGCTGTCCTGGCTAGTTCTACTTCGGATCTGGGAAGGAAGTGACAGTTTCTTTTGTGTTTGGTTCTTTCTATCGTTCTACTTCATGTCTAGTTCTCTCTTCTCCTTTTTTTCGGTTCCTGTTTGACTCGTTTTAGAATTTTACATTTTAGCATTTTATAACCTTTGAATGGTTTTTTGCACTGGTGCATTTTGTGTTGCAATGGTCCTGCATTGTGTTAACACACGGTGGCAACACTGTGTTGAAATAAAGTAAAGTAAAAGTTCTATTGTTCCACACTAGCACCCTCTTAGGAAGTCGAATTCCTAACACAAGTAATGTTTCTTTGGCTTCATCTCATTCCCCTAGGTTCAATTCGGCACTAGCACCCTCTTAGGAAGTCGAATTCCTAACATAAGTAATGTGTGCAGCGCCGTTTCCATTCATTTAAGCTCATTTCGTAACCAAATTAACAAATGAGTGATGAGGGGTGAGGGAAAATGAGACGACGGTGTGTGGTGTGTGGTGCACCACACACCCAAATTTACGACAGGCCGTGTTATGCGGTGGTGCAATGTAGCCGAATTCGCTGAAGGAATTGACCCAATTGCGACGTCTTCTGCCACGCTCGCCGCGCTATTCGTCGCGTCCGCGGCGACCATTCGTACAGAATGTCCCGCAGCCGTCTACTAGCCCACCGTACTTCACTGCCTTCAGTTCCTATCACTATATTCTCTACTGTGATGATCCCTCTACCCTTCTTCTTCACAGGTGAGTTCATCGAAGCACCCGTTATTAGTTATCGATAACCGTGCGTTACTATCTCAAGTCTTTCTTTCGGAATCGCTTGCGATAGTGTAGAGCGATTCGAGTAGAAATGTCATTGAGATGGATCGCTCCCTTGCCCATTCTTCTATCAGGGACTGCAATTACTTTTGACTGCCTAAGTTTTAATCTTAATCTCGTCACAATTTTGATTTCTACTGCGCGTTTTAATATGAGGAGCGATCATTGCCATCGCAGTACTTTGTTCAACAACCAATAAAGACTCACAGTAATTTTATCTTTACGCGTAACAAGAATATTTTGCTATTTTGTTATCGCCAAACAAAATGGCCTAATATATAGGTACAAGGTAGTGATAAGAAGCAGTGTATATGTGCGTCAAGCAATCATTGATCGCTGGATCCGCTGTCGTGTCGAGTTCCTTCTAGCATTGCTTGGAGTTCACGGTGAAGGTCTTCAGTTTCAGCTAGATTCTTTTGTTTCTTTTGTTTGCGGCGCTGAATAGTTTGATTTGATGATAAGTAATGTTGATCTGCATCACTTGTTGTACAAAATACTACTTGATAGAGTGGGATTTTTGACAACTGAGGTTTGCCGCCTGCTTCTGCCATCTCAGGACGCGGTGCTAGCCCATGTCCTGTTGAAGGTTGGACAACTCCTGCCGCCAGCTCGAGGTAGGCTAGCACTTCCTCTAGTCTCCGCATGGCCTCTTCCGTGTCCACTTTTGCCAATGCAGTTGTCCAGCTGTTGTGAAATGGTAGCCACTAGTTGAAATGTATCGCGAAATAGTATCGTTGCATGCTCCTTTAGCACTTGTCGTGATAGGTTTCTCCATTTTGAAAGCTTCTCAAAGGGTTTGCGATGTGATATATACTCGCAAAACCGATGAGCACCCACAAGAAAGAGTTTACAACATTTATCAGGAAGCATTTGGAGCTTGTTCACACGCTTAATAGAGTTGTGGAGGTTTGTTTCGAACAGTTTCGTCGTTAGAGAAACGCCTGAGTAATTGCAGGCATTGTCATCGACCTGGACTCTAAGTATAGCCGCTTTCAGGAAAAGCTTCAGATTCCGAAAGGAACGCACGAAAGAAAAGCTATGATAAAATCCACCTGGTACTGAAGATGTAGATTTGGTCGTCAAATAAGGTTGAAGACTAAGATAGGTAGAGCTGGATAGGTACAGGATATGTATATAGAAGAATGGGCAAGGGAGCGATCCATCTCAAAGACATTTCTATTCGAATCGCTCTACACTGTCGCGATTCCGAAAGAAAGACTTGAGATAGTAACGCACGGTTGTTAATAACTAATAACGGGTGCTTCGATGAACTCACCTGTGAAGAAGAAAGGGTAGAGGGACCATCACAGTAGAGAATACAGTGATAGGAACTGAAGGCAGTGAAGTACGGTGGGCTAGCAGACGGAGGAACCTCGGCTACTCTGCTCCATTGCGGCCAGTGCGCAGCCGCGCCGCGACCGCGCGAAAAAGCCGCGCCAGCCGGGCGCCGAGATATAATGCCGTTCCTTAGTACCAGTATAAATAATCAGCACGCGGGGAAATGAGCGTTGTTCCACGCAGCAGTCACTTGAAAATCGTGCGTGTCGTGAAAGGATTAATGTAGCATCAAACAGCCGACAGGCTAGAAAATAACGGTGTGTATAAGGCGAATGTTGGCGTAGACTGTGCGCACCAATATTTTACGTTATAGCAGTTAAACTTACGCTTACACCTGCTCCGCCCGTACAAGACATGCAGAACAATCAAAGCCTAGCCATCGTCACGAAAACTGTTCACACTCCAGCGCGTCGCTGTCGCTTCCGTGCCTGTCCATAGTTCTAGCTGCCGACTCGAGCGACAACGGCGACAGCGCGCCTTCCAAGTACAGCCCTCTCCGTTCAAAACGGTTCCCTATAAAGCGCGGCTCTCGATATACGTAGATTTTCTTTTCTTGAACCGGCCGTCTATCTTGCTACTCAATACAAACCAACTCAGCTTTAGACGCGTCGAATATAAAGCTACTCCCGTTAAAGCGCGTTTCTGAGAGGAGCTCTGCGTTCCAAGCGTTCCCGTTATAAGGCGACTAGTGCTCAATCCCGGTCCCACACAGAAATTTAAGACGAGTAAGGTTCCGACTGCGTTTGTTGTCAGACCTGCCCTTCTATTGCCTCGTTCATAGTGGGAAAAGCTAGTTCATAGTGCGACAATATATTAGATGCATATCGTTTATCGCGCATGCACGGCCTACAAAAGTGTTTATAGCCAACAATGAGTAGAGCACAGTGCAAGACTCCCGGTAGTCGTTAGAAGTTGCCGTACGTTGGGAGATTTCCTGTAACCATAAAATGTGGGATGACACTCGGGTTTTCAAAATAAAACCCTCTGCATTTCTTGTCTCCGTTCCTATCGCACCTTATGCCTACGTATTAGTTGCTGGCTACACCTAGGAGAGGATTTAGGTCATTGCTGGAACCGAGCCAAGTTTTAGTTAGGACAACGGTATCAAAGTTCGATGTAATTGGCACAATTGAGACTCCAGAATTCTTTATCAGCGAGCTTTCGCTGCTTAACAGCTTCCTCAGGCCTTTAATAACATTACACATAGTGATACCATCATCAAACTATACAATAATAATAATGGTAAAATTAACCATGCAGGCCTCGCTAACAGAGCCTCACCACAGCGATGCTCCTTACAAATAAAGTTACTGCAAACAACGTTCCCACTGATCTTCTTAATCACTACATGATAAGCCTCAGCGCCTCGGTCTGCTCATCCCTATTGTTGATTTCGGTGTTTAGCCTCTTTATTGCAAGGGCTTCGAGCAGCTTCCTTTCTAGCGGGGTTACCAGTGAGCTGTGTAATACGTTAACTTTGATTGCAGGAGGGGCTTCATGAGTGTGGTGTCGCGAAAAGCTGTTCGTAGGATAAGAAGCGTGGTTTCACAACGCTCGCACATGCTCGTCCAGGCGTCTGTAAAGCGGCCGCATCGTTTCTCCTATATAGTTCTGACCACAGCCTTCGCATGTGACCTGATACACAGTGCCACGTAGTTGACAGATTTTATTGGTCGTACAATACGGGCAGTTGTTTCGGTCACATTTCTCTTCATAGATTCTTGATGCAGTAAGCAGGGTCTTCAGATTTGGCGGTGGTCGAAAAAGTTGTTGTGGCAGAGATTGAAAACTAGAGAGTTACTATTTCTAATCATAGATCTTATGTTCGAAAGAAGACAGTGAAATAGGGAACGTTTTCTCCTGTAAGATTTCAACAGTTTCCCCCTGAGTTGTTAAGTTGTGAGAGGGTTGGTTCGCTGACGAGATCAGGTGGAGGCGATTGCAATTACTCTGCACTTGCACAGAACGATCAACACAGGACGAATCGCAAGTTGGCCTCCTCAGCCTTCCAGCCAAACGGTCTTCACGTCTACGATCCCGTTCTGCTTTTGTTAAAGAAGGGCGTAGAAAATGCCCTTTTGCGGGGAAAGAATCGGAGCCGGGGAACACGTTTGACCGCCTCACTTTGAAATTTACTTGAGGGCAGTACGACTTTTATAATTCTCGGTCTGTTCATAGCGATCTTCCTCATCCGATACACCGCAGATGGTAAGCACTCAATATATTAAGATAATCAAGCATTTCCCTTACGCATACGATATCATGACCAACTCTTCCAGAAGCGGAGTTGACGGAGGATTCCGGTACGTTCAATAGAATGATGGACCTCTTAAGTTCAGCGTCCGAATCCGAATGCGGTACTATTGTACTTTACGGGACTCCACGGGTCGAGGAGAGGTCGAAAAAAAATTTCGCCCAAACTTCGCCTAGGGGTTATTTAGGGTGCTGATCACGAATCTGACATCCGTTTTTGAAATTTCGCTGGAGTACGGTGGGTTACGGAAGGTACGGGTGACTACGATAATGGTCACGGATTTCGCCCAATCTCCAGCGTAAAACGAACAACTGATGACAGATTCGTTATCAGCACCTAAATAACCCCATAGGCGAAGCTTGGGAGAAATCGGTGGTTATGACCTCGACAGCCTTAGTTACCCGTACCTACCGTAACCTACCGTAATCGACCGAACTTTCAAAAACGGTTGTCAGGTTCGTGATCAGCACCCCAAATGACCTCTCAGGTGAGGTTTGGGCGAAATTGGTGATTATGACCTCGACAGCCTTAGTTACCCGTACCTACTGTAACTTACCGTAATCGACCGAAATTTCAAAAACGGATGTCAAATTCGTGATCAGCACCCCAGATAACCCCCCTGGGCGAAGTTTGGACGAGAAATTTTTTTTTGCCTGCGCTACCTCTACTTCTATTCGCACACAACGGGAGGGGGGGGGGGGGGGGGGAGAAGGCTTCATTTCGGCAACGAATCATGTGCACTGCGCACTCGGGCTCATGCCCTAATTAAACATACAGTTGGCTTATGCCATACGATACTAGTGTGTTCCTGTGACCTGGTCGAGCTAGCTCCGTTCTTGAGCGGATGTTACTTTAACAGCATATAGTGTATCACAATACGGGGTTAACAGAAGTTATAGAAGTGTTCACATACAGAGATCACAATGACACCGATGGACAATTAGGAATGACTATAAAGGTGTAGGTTCGACGTAGGATAAGAACGCTCTCTGGGTTTTCCATCTGCCAACCCTCATGACGTTTTCTGGAGCTATCCCGCGCGGATCGCTGCTGTCGCGGCTCCACCTCTGAACGAATGTGTGGTAAGCTGCCGCGATCCAAGCCCTGTAGCCTGAAGAGTTTCCTTGATCCTGCGCGTGACGTAGTCTCTGGAAGGGGCTCCTCGTCGCTTGGAACTGAAAAGAAAGTCAAGCGCTGAGCGTGTTTCGTTCAGCCTTTTGAAGTGTTCCCATAAAAGGAGCTTTCTTCCACCCAGACGAAATGCCACTTGGGTTCCTATCCCTTGTTGGTCGACTTTTGACCTTTTCAGAAAGAGCCGCCGAACTGAATCGCCTTTAAAGGTGATGTCCCCAAATTGAACGGTGCATGGTTCACTAGCCCTTAAAAAGGCGACATCCATCGAGGATCATGGTTGCCCCTATAAGATCTACGGTTGAACTGGATTTAAGTGTTCATCCTACAGTTTCTATGTCCTCAGGTGTGGATTTTTTCCTGTGCACTGGTGGACGGGTCCTGTCTGCCCCCTTCAATAACGCTCTTTGCACTTCCTGATCGCCTGCAGGTAAGGGACCGAAAAGTGACTGAGAACAGCTATTTGGTAATGTAGCGACTTCAGTTTACCCTGGTCAATAAGCGACGCTAAAAATAAATTCTTAAGCTTATGTAATGCTGAAGCCGGCACATTCCACTTCTCAATAAAGTGGAAAAATCCTTCCTAACCCTTTTATAGAGAGAGAGAGAGAGAGAGAGAGAGAGAGAGAGAGAGAGAGAGAGAGAGAGAGAGAGCGTTCCTTTAGAGATACGTGAATCGAAACAGGATAGAAGAATGTTGCTAACGGAAGTTGGGAAGCCAACACGCGTTGCCATCTCAGCCACTGCACATGCTGCTTCCCTTTCTGGATCCATCGGGATATCTGGAACAAAAATCATGTTGCTGCTAATTAACTGTGCTCGCTCTTGTGGTGCGGGAGTGATGACCTGTGCTGTGAGGTCGCCCAGTGGCACGCGGAATACCGTACCCAGCACCTGCGCATACGTTCCGTCTAGGCGCCTTGTATCCCGGTGACCCATTTTCGGAGCATTCGACGTATCTGCAGGGTACGCCGCCCGATACTGCCGGATATACCGTGTTCTGCCTATGAGCATTTAGGGGGGGGGGGGGGGCACTATTGGCCGATATTTGTATTTCTTTACATTTTCTACCTTTGGCTCTCTCATTCCTCAACTTGGGGTGGGTGGAGGGTTTCGAGCTGCCGAAATAGCCGGAATGGGGACCACTGACCTTGGTGGGCCCCGCCTTTTCGGCGGGTTCCCCCTTGGGGACGCTCTTTATGGCGAACTCATATCCCCATTTTCGACCTCTCCTCGTCCTCTGGAGTGCGTAAAGCACAATAGTGCCCTTTGTTTCAATAATGAGTTTTCTTCTCTTAGCTGTCGAATCTCATTCAGAAGTTCCTGTTACTCTTAACTAGTTCCTTCATCTAATTGCGTGTTTCGATTAAGAGCTCAAATACCAGCTTGACGTAGCACGGAACTCCATCATTTTGTATATCTTGTAGTTGCTCGGAAGCCTGATTTTCTTTCTTCTGGTTTGCGTTGGTCGAAGAGCTGTTGTTGGGCGCCGCTGAAATATTTGTCGCAGGAGCACGAGACATGACTGTGGATCGACCCTCAAGCAGTTATGTATGAATTACCTTTGACGGTGGCGTTCGATAATACTTAGTAGCCCCCTTCACAAGGGTGATTGCAGAAAGTCCGCTGACAGGTATAGTCGGTGACGTAGAAGATAACGGGGGTGGTAGTGTGGAAGCAGAGAGCACACGATTAGCCCACCACTCGGCAAGACAACCGCCGAATGAATGAAATAGCATAATATGTGGCCACAGCTCCCATCCAATCTGGTGAGCGACTTGACATGTCCTTGTCCTTGCAGTCGTTGCCAACTGATCAGCATAGCAGGGTAGGTCGATGTGAATTAACCACGCGGGTGTCTGCACGTGCCGGTCGATCACTGGGATCTGTCGTAGACGGTTGTTGTAGTTGACTTTATCCTTTAGTGTTTAGCTCTCATGCTTTCTCTTTCCATTATTTTTGCGGCATAACATGATTACCGTCGTTCCCTTCCGCCAGTGATAACCAGAGATTTCCCTATTGATGTGTGAGGGATTTTAAGTTTCTTTTTTTTTCAGGTATGTCCATGGCGCGTGTCCCTACAGGGGATCACGGCATGTGCGGCGCTGGTGGAACGAGTTTTGGATTGGACCCACGAAATCTCGAGATCAAGACGAAGTCCATAGAGCACACTTTGGTGCCGCTAGTCTCCCAGGTGCAGTTGTATTCCGCTTGTGCATTCTATTAGGCTGTCGGAAATGTTTCCCGCCATTCAGTTCTGCACACTATCAAATTTTTGGAAATTTTTCTGGGACCTTCCGTCAGGTGAGTAGTTTTGCGGTATGGAGCCATCCAGACTGCACTCCCCCACTTCTACGCTCATCATCACCATCATCCTCAGAAGGTTTAGTGATGTCGCTGGTTGTGCTAATAATCTTCCTGATGCCCCATAGCACGGTCCTCACTTCACCCTGGCGCCAAGTTGACTGCAGGCACCTTCACTAGTCATTCTCAAACGGCTAACTTCAGGCAAAAATCGACATTTTCTATAGGTACTGCGCGTCGGATCGATTTTGTTCACACGACGAAAAGCTTTTTGTCAGAGTGGAGGACTCCCACCGCTTCTAATATGATGTTGAGCAGAAATTTTTCCATGCGGATCCGCTACAGCAGTGACGAACTGCTTAACCGTCATCGGTGGCAGTCGTTCGGTACACCGTGCTTCCCGCCGCCCACTTCCCGCCCTTCCCGCGCCGCCCTATTTGGACAAGTTTGCTGCGCTCGAAACCGTCGTTAATTGGTGTGACGTCGTCCAAAAACCTAACAGCTGATAGGAGCCGATTGGGAAGCGCATCTCGGGGAACTCTGGAGTCATTTTTCAGTCGGTTCGGTTTTGGAGGCAGTTGAGAAAAGGGGAACGTCATTTTCGCCTCAACTAGAGAATACGGGTGATTCCGGTCAGGAGTTCTACATTGAAGGCGTATCCGTAATTGTGCTTAAAACCGGCTCACCGTCCTCTCTTTCCAAGGATCAGACAACTTTCCTTGTATTGAAGAACTTTCTAGTGGACGGTCGCGTTGTTGCCATGGTATATCTCTCAAAGATGTTGCTGAGCTTGTCGCAAAATGCGGACGACGCCTTAGTACTGAGCAATGTGGCGGGACCTGAAGAAAGCCTTGGCGCTGCAGCTGAAAACTCATTTCTTCCAAATATGGTGAACAAGTTTCTGACTCTTGTCTCAAGAACGAAATCAGTTCAGGATAGAGTTGCAGGGCCAAAGGAAGTGATTAGAAGTGCGATGCCTCCATGTGATGGCAGGGAACCGGACATCTTGTCCTCGGCGGGCCCCTCGCCACGCCCCTTTAGTGAGGGCGGTGTACCCAACGACTCTGCCGTCATCGGCAGACAAACAAAGGAACGTTATTTTCAAGCTACAATAACAACATCGATCAATTATTTCCCTCCCGATCGAAACTTTCCACCTGTTGTGAAGCACTTCCGTCGGCCTAATAGTCGCGTGTCTCCCACGCCGAAATCACCGGTCAAGCAATCGATAATGCCGACCGATATTGACCTCCAGATCGAAATCCTCCACCTACTGTCAAGGGCGACAATCATAATCACTTAACTCTCACCCTGGTCGGTTCAGTCTGAAAGAAAATGGATAATATCGATCGATATTGATTGCAGTTAGATTCTTTTAGATTTTTAAAATGTGACCCCAAGGCAAAACCTTTTTGTGCACAAAAGAGGCTCAGTGAACGAGCAGTTTTTTCAAATAAAAAGGCAACGACAACAACAACGAGACGGGAACGAAATGGGACGATGCGATTACGTGAAAACAAGAGTGCCGGTGCTCCCGTCCTGGTAGCGCAGAGGGTAGATAGCGGGAGGAGTCGCAGTTATGGACCAAGGGGTCGTCGGCTAGGCGATAGTGATGAGCGAGGACTCCTTAGCGTCGTCGACGACGAATGAGTACGGTGGCGAGATGTATGCGGGACTATGACGAGGTGATGAAACGGAGAAGGGCGGATAAAGGCTAGAGAAGCTGTAGTGGCTCACGCGCAACCTAAATGAAGAAGAGCTACACGTTCTGTGTAGAACGTGTCTACGCCTACGCGGCTTTACGGTACAGAACTGGTACCCACAGGAACAGATGCAGCGACCCTAGGCTGATGAACTCTCCCACTAGAGGTCGGATTCATCAAAAACTCACATAACTTTAACGGAGAATTCACAGCGGGAAACTTAGATAACGCGGCTTATCGCTCACCATATTCGCTTGATAAGCCGCGCTATCAGGGATTTCAGCTGTAATTTTCTCTGTTAAATTGCTGTAAGTCGTTGATGAATCCGGCCTCAGGAAGTCCGGCCTACGGACTCGGACGGCTAGCTACGAGTGCCACGGCAGGGATGAGCGGAATTTCTGTTTTTTGATTTTCTGGCCATTTTGGACAAATTTTTCCGTATTCTGTTTTCTAAGGAAATGGTCAAAAATTGGCCAGAAAACAGAGAAAAGAACTGCGAACAAAGCTATATCATGGCAATCCAATAAAAAATATTCAAAAAGTAAAGTATCATAGAATCATGGGCTTCATTCCAAAATAATGTTTCTGGAGTATTTTAAATGGCAAGCATGTGGTGTTTTTGGAAGTGCTCGTGTAGGAATTGCGCCATAAACTCATGAACTATGCCGCTTTGTTTGCTTGGCTGATTGTGTAAGTACTGCTGACAAGGAGTTCCTTCGTTGGACGTTTCATAATTCTTTTCGATACCGACATTAGTTTGGAGCGTCTGCGATTACTTACAGCCTTATATTAAGACTGTAAAACCAGTGTTTTGAGGGGCATTTAAATATGTATTAGCTAGCCTCTTCTCTGGGTTCCTGTGGGTAAAATTATTCCTACCTCCGGTTTAAAAATAGAAAATTGTTGGCCGGTCATCCCCAATGATCGCTTTCTGCGGAGCCTTTGGCGATGCTGCTTCTCTAACTCTGAACCTTGCTCAGCTTTTGGCTGTCAAAAATTAATAAGAGATAGAAAAGTTTTTTTTAGTTACCTTCGATCTCGCTGATGTAGTGGATACGGAAGTGATACAAAAATTTTTCCATGTATCACATGCATGGAAAATCATGGAAAATTATAATAGTAAGAAAATTATCGATGAAGTTCGAAACTCCAGAGGCCTTCTCTCACTTGCGTGAATCGTCCTCTCGATTCCACGCTGCGCGACGCTGATCGCGTGTTTATCCTGCTCTCGTATGGCCCAGGTCTCTGAGTATTAGTGTGGGAAGAATAGTGGAGCGAAATAGCTTGGCACGGAGTCGGGCGTTCTTTGTCTTCTTCGCGACTTCTTCGACGCTTTTGAAAGTTCCCCAAGCCACCCGTTACCCCCTACTCAGCTCCGGCGCTAGGTCGTGAGTCATATTGACTTCGCGACCCAGATACACGTAGCTGGAGCATGCGGAGACGTTCGTTCCGTTGAGCGAGAATGGGGCATCACAAACTTGTCCACTCCTCATGAACATCTTCTTCGTAAGATTCAGCTGCAGTTCAACGTTCCCACATACACGATCGAAGTCGGTCAGCATTCGCTCCGCCTGGCTGGTGTTCGGTGTTATGAGCACGATGTCGTCAGCAAAGCGAAGATGGTGCAGTTGCTGCTATCGGTCTTCACTCCCATGTGCTTCCATGTTAGATCGCGCACGATGTTTTCGAGTGTGGCGCTGACGAGTCTCGGAGATATGGTATCCCCTTGCTGAACCCCCTCTTCACGTCGATGAGACGTCGTTGTAGAATGGTGAGATCTTGGTCGTGAATTCACTGTACAGGTCTCGAAGGACTCTGATGTACAGAGTAGGAACACCCTAAGTGAGCAGGGCGTCAAAGACCGCTTCACTTTCGACAGAGTCGATTGCCTTCTTCAGGTGACCATTAATCGGGGCGCTAGATGTGAAACGAGCTGATGTGTAATGTTGCATACTTCAAATATCGAGATTCCTAGGTTTATCCATCAAGATTTACAATTTGCCGATTGTACTGAATTTGGAGTGTATTAAACATTTTTATAAACTCTTGGAAATTAAAACCCTAGTCCACGACCACATTTGTGTTCATACAAAAGCCTTCGCTATTGGAAAAATGGATTCTTGGGTTGAGTAATTAGGTCGTATGATAATTTCGACATCTTCCGTTTTCTGGCGTTTTTGGCTTTTTCCGACGAAAGCGATTTTCTATTTTCTGTTTTCTGGATTTTTTTTTTAAATTTCCGCCCATCCCTGCTCGGCGGACGTGGAACGATCTGACACGGCCAAGAAGAGCAACACGTGGCAGCATAGCCCACGACGGACAGTGAAGAGCGACGAAAAACGAAGAACTAACGACAGCAGGCGACGCCCGACGGGGGGGGGGGGTATCTTTTAAAACGATTATCGTCGCGTTTACGGCGATGGATGCCGAGGAGCGCGTCGGCGGACGCGGGCTCCGGATACCAACTTAGTAGGTCCGTCAACTCCAACAAATCTCATACCTTATGGCTGCTAGGGAAGCAACAGAAGAGTTTTATGCACACTCAGTGTGACACCTCATACAAGACCGGCCTCTCAAACAGTAAACTATTGAATGAAGAGCAATCAGGAAACTAACCTAAAAAGGTGAACTAGGAAGAATAAAAACTAGGAAACAACCGAAGAACTGATAGGAGAGCAAAATAAGAAGCTAAAAATGTTAATAACACATGTCGTGTAGATCTGCCTTACATGCATGTAACTTCTGAGCCCCTTAGCGCCCATCTTGTATTAAGCTTATTTGGCCAGGCAACCATTTTCTCCTCATCCTGATTGGACACGGTTTCTCATTGCAATACATTATAATACATTTTTCCTTCTTACATTACATGATTGTCAGACATCGGGTTTTTATTAATTTACATCATCATTTTTCAATTTGATTTTTAAACTTTCTTCATGCTAACAGCCTGAGTTATCGAGAGTTCATCAAAATAAATCTGCTGTTGCTGTGAAGAACAAATGGGATACTAACGTCTTCTAATGACAAAAATCTGACGAGGAAGGTCAAAGACGTGACCGTGGAGCTTCATAAGGCGACCTATATAGGGTTGTAGGGCGTTGCCTGGAAGCACCACAATGGTTTCGAAATTTGCTGCGGACCTCTCGGTAGGTCAAAAATTGCAAAAAACTATAGCGCTTCAGTGCGGCCTGATAACGCAAAACTGACACCTCTGATACCCTTGCCGTGCTCAGAAATGATCATGCAAAAGGTTTGGAGCTTCAATCATTGCTAGAACGTGAATTTGGCAAATTCCTAGTAGAAGCGAGAAAGCACATTCAGAGGAGGCATCCATCAGGAATGCAGCACCGATCGGATGGCCGGGTGGATAACGCGGTGGTCTTGCAGGAGAGCGACCAAGGAATCGATTCCGGAGCTTGGGCTTATGCATGGGTAGCGGTCTTTTTTTGCATTTTTATCAATGTAGAGTGGATTTTAGCCCTAGCAGGGTATCGTATTCGCTCTTCTAATCCGTCCTTAACCTCTTTCAAGATGTGGTCCAAGCTAGCTTTCGTCGATTAGAGATACGCCGTTGGTCATTAAACCATGCTTGTCCTATTGGGGGAGGTTCTCTTTAGATGCTATCCATGTATGATCCCTCTATTATGTTTTTTGCTAGTTTTGGAAGTGTGTCTCGCAGTGGCCTCAATGCGAGCCTGAGGACAGCTATTACTTTGATCCATCACCAAGGCGTGCTAAGCGCCCTTCGGGTTTCTAGAGTTTCTAGATTTCTCTTTCTATTTTTCTCTGGAGAACGGCGTTATTGCTGCCTGTTTACCATTGGCTTTTGATTTTTAAATCTTGGAGTGCTAATTTCAGCTGAAGATCCCTCCTTGAGAAGAATTGTGGTTAGATGAAGAGAATGGCGGTGCGTATGCTGTTTTTTCACAGTATCCACGTCTACTCTAACCTAATGTATTCCACCGTTACACCGAAACAGATGCCAGACTCGTGATAAGCACTCCAGATAACCGTCTAAACGAGGTTTGGACGAAGGATTTTTCCAGCCTTTGGAGTGTCTTTAGTACGAGTGCCCATATCTGTAATGCCTACCCCTTGCAGCCGCTAGAGTAGGGAGGAGCGGTGAAACGAGGCCGCTACAACACACTTCTAAGACTAGCAGAAAACATAATAGAAGGATTATACATGGATAGCATCTAAAGAGAACTTCCCCGACAAGACAAGCATGGTTTAATGGCCAGCGCATCTTGAAAGAGGTTAAGGGTGGATAAGAAAAGCGAATACGATACCCCACTAGGGCTAAAATCCACTCTACACATTGATAAAAATGCCAAAAAGGCCGCTACCCATGCATAAGCCCAAGCCCCGGAATCGATCCCTTGGTCGCTCCACTACGAGTCCACCGCGTTATCCACCCGGCCATCCGATCGGTGCTGGCTTCCTGATAGATGCCTCCTCTGAGTGTGCTTTCTCGCTTCTATTAGGAATTTGTCAAACCTTACGTTCAAGCAATGATTGAGGTTCCAAACCTTTTGCAGGATCATTTCCGAGCACGGCAAGGGTATTCCAGTGTCAGTTTTGCGTTATCAGGCCGCACTGAAGCGCTACAGTTTTTTTTTACAATTTCTGACCTGCTCAGGTGTCTGCAGGAAGTTTGGAAACCACAATGGTGCTTTCCAGACAATGCCCTACAACCCTATATAGGTCGCTTTATGAAACTCCACGGTCACCTCTTTGACCTTCCTCCTAAGTATGAAAAGTAAATGTGCCTGGCCAGATAGCCTCACTCATGATGTTGTCCCTAACAATCTGTTGATTTCTTTCCTGCCGATCTGTCCGTTTTCTATGCTAGGCATCGCTAATTGACCTTTCTTCCTTTTCGGACCCTCCATTGCTCGCTAGATAGCTGTCGGTCTCTTGCAATGATGAAGTCGCAGGACGCGGTTCCTAGCAGAGCGCAGTCGATGGAACCTGTGTAGGTATACTATAGCAGAAGTGATCAAAGAATCTTATTTCAAGAGCGGAACAGAAAGAGCACCCAGCTGCTACCGCTTCCCTTGGAAGCTGACGTTGAAGCGGAATATAGCCGCTGTTCAGCTCGAGTTTCTGCATGCAACTCCGCTATACCAAATCTCTGCTTCCATTCAGTTGCTGCGCGCTCTATTGCTAACCACTGAGTTATTACATCAAATATACATCAAACTGTTGCGGTATTTTATCAATGGAAGAAACACAAAATGGGATGCGAAGGTAGCCTTTCTGTCTTCTTAAAACATATTGATTATATAGCAGAAAGGCTCGATGCGTAAAAGTGCTGTCATTTTTTTCCGGATATTAGAAGGAAACATGATTTTCCTAGTACATATCTCAATAAAATCGTGTTAGGGTAGCATACCTAATTAGGTCAACTTTTCCTCACTCCACACATTTAGATATACGTCGGTCCCTATTTCCAATTCACTGAGACTCAAATGCTTGACGACCTGCCGAGATGCTTCAACTGCTCATCATAGATTCCGTCTTTTTGTTCTTGTTTTTTTCGTCAGCATAAGATTGGTGCGCTCGCAGAAGCCCTTGCTAGTTTAATTTGGGGGAATATAACATTCAGACATGTAACGATTCCAGTTAGGGCCATCTTATATATACTGTTGGCTGCTTCAACTTGCTAACCATCGGTCCGTGTATCCTCAAGCACGAAGGCAATCCCCAAGGTTTTGCAGGTCTCTCTTTAAACAAACCACAGTTATAATGACGTTCTACTACTACGGTTCTATTATGGCAGCTTTAGTGGTTCTGCCAGCCCACGCGCAGCGGCCAGACGCACTAGCTCCGTCTGCACACTCAGGCCTTTACCTAACTTTGCCCGATCGATAACTCTTAGGGCTTTTTTTATAAAGTACTAATCGATAATATCGTTCGATATTGATTGCTTTCCTCCGCTGTGAAGGCTTTCCGGCGACGATCATAATTACTTAACTCCCATCCTGTTCTGTTAGATCCAAGAGAAAATCGATGATATTGATCGATATTGATAGCCTCTCCTGCTGTGAAAGCCATCCATCGAGGATCATCCGAATCACCTGGCACGCTGGGCGACATGTTCGGCACATCTTCTGAACCACCAAGCACATTGGACGGCGTATTCGGCATGTCTTCTGAATTCCCAGTCACGTTAGATAAGGTCTTCGGCACGTTTTCTGAATCAGCAGATAGTAGAAGACGTCTAAGTATTTTCCGCTATTTTATGACTATTCCCCCCCCCCCCCCCCCCCCCTCCCTATTTTATGATTACTTTCTGCCGAGTTGCGCAAGTTAGAAAGGGTGACGAAAAAAGGCTGCTATTCTATACATCTAGATTACCACTCAGACATATTGGGCCTACCAACTACAAGTCTACACGTAATTGTTCCGCTAATATAGTGACGCCACGCTGAGAAAGAAATCACCCATTTTGAGTGCTATGAAACATTCAGAGAATCATCATTTCATTGTAACCGAGCGAGGTAAAGTGCTTGTAGAGACTATAAATACAATATATCCCTATCCAGTTGTGACGGGCGGACGTACGGAAACGCACTCCCACTACTCTTTTATATATAGTAGGATGGTATATATTAGGTTGGTGAAAAGTCTTGCACCACAGCGCATTTTTTTCGAAATTTTATTGTTTCTTTTGTGAGCAACTTTAATCTACAAAGTAGTTACCATCTACATCTACAACCTTCTGCTACAACTGACGGGGAGATCATGAAATCCTTTCTTCTAGATTGAAGTCAGCTGTGACTCGAAGAAGTACTCCATCTCGGATTCCAGTTCGGTTCGGTCGTTGAAGCACCTATCCCTTAGGTGTTGCTTGAGAGCTTGAAAGAGGTGGTAGTCCGATGGCGCAAGATCTGGCGAATACGGTGGGTGGGGCAGCACCTCCCATCTAACCAGGATACTATCTCAACGGTAGGTCGGAACGGCCCAAGTGTTGCATATGGGCAGAATCGCCTCTCTCTGGGAAACAACAAGGCGCAAATATCTCGACCCCAATACAACTCTGCACAGAGTTAGGGACGACGGAAGTTGGGCCGTTGGCGGCGTTAGCCCTATGCCTGGAGGCGGAGAGCGGGCTCAAGTTGGCTGGAAGCAGCGATGACGAGCGAGCGATGGTGGTACAGTGCGTAGAGGGGCGGGATGCTGGTTCGGATTTTCCGCCCAGGCCAACCGTGCCTTCCATCCCTCAAGGATTAGTGAATTGGTACCGGACTTGTCTAGTAAAGATAAAGCGCTGATTTGTTCATCGGCTGCCCCCCCCCCCAAGTCATTGTATGGCCAAATACGCATTCAAATTTCCACGATATTCCCAAAGTGGATTGAATAGCGCCATACTTCTTTATCTTTTTATATACTATATATATGTATATAAATTGAGGGTGAAAAAGAAGCGTCAACTGAGCACATGTGGTTCGAGTTTTGCAACAAAATCGTGAAAGTGCGAAAGGCCCTTAGGAGGATGGTGCACTCTAGAGCAAATCGCAGTTGCAAGGACCTTATTGCGCAAAAGCCATTCCTAACTTCTGTTGAGATCGGTCATTCTTTTCAAACAGATTACAGCCTGTTTAAGATCACCACGCTCGTCAATTTCAAGGAGTCGTATCTTCTGAATGGTAAACCCAAATCGGAAAGAGCTATTCGGGCAGCTCTTAAGGTATCAGATTCGTTTTGTCTTTTGTTTGGTAGCTATCGTTTACACTCTTAAAGGTTGGAAGCGCTGTTGAGGCGGCCATCGAGCGATTCGTGGCGGTTGGAGAGACGATTGCCGACGAAAATCCGGACATCCAACCGGAGATGTACGATGCTTGTCACGAAGCACGTCTGGCTGGTTCGTCTTCTCTCAGTTCTTCGTGTTTACCGTTCAGCTCTGTTCTATCCTCCGGCCCTTTTTGCTCCCGTGATAATAATTGAGTATGACGAGGTCTTAAAAGCACGTGATTGTGTAGTGGTCGTGCTTTCTATGTAGAAAGCTCTTCCAAGCAAGCTCCGTGCAATCCAATCGTCCCGTCAATGGATTTCAATAGTACCAGGGAACTCAAACGGGAAGGATAATCCATTCGCCTTTTAGGAGCGTCAATAGCGAATCTGTCCTGCTGTTCCTCCGACATCCCTGATGCGCCACTGCTCGATAAGAGCGTGCTGGTGCGGGCAAGCCGGCAACTCCTCAGCAGTGTCACGAGAGTCTTGCTCTTAGCGGATCGTGTTCTTGTGAAGCACATTTTGCGAGCGGAGGACAAGGCAAGCAAGAGTTGTTCTGTTCTGTTTTTGTCGTTTTTCTGATTGAGGGCGCGTTTACCGCAATAAGAAAAACGAAGGTTCTCGTATGCACTTCGGTTTGCTTGAGGGTGTTGGGAATTTCCGTTTCCATGTTCCGAATTCTGCCTTGCGGAAGTATTTAGCCGTTACTTTTCGTGTTCCACTCGATTTGGACCGAAGGGCGGAACTGAATTGGTCAGTGTTCAGCAGTAAATAAATAATAAATAATAGCACTAAAGATAATACTTTTACTATCTCAGAAATTTTATATCGAAATGACCTTAATAAAATCAATGTTTAAAGGGATGAAGAGTTTATGTACACAGTGAGCAATATAGACCAAATGAATTTGATTGGTGGTGTACATGAATCAAAATCATGGGTTCTTCTCAGCTAACAGATTTGTTTCAGAAATAACATGCCCTCCTTCCTTATTTTACAGCCAATCGTAGAATTGTCATGTTTTTTTTTGCTAATTGATTTTGTCGCTTTGTTATTGGCTTAAATAAATTAGTAATAGTAAATTTGGTCAAAAGTTAATCACCTCATCAACTAAAAAGCGATCCCTCGCGCATTTGTGGGGAATTTTAGACGGTAGATGAAGAATTATTATCTCTTGTAGACGGTTATATTACTTCTAAAAGAAATTGTCAAGGCTCGACCTAAAGAAGATTTGATATTCTGGGCATGGGTTTGCACTGTGTGCGAGAAAGCGTAATCAACGTTTGAACGACCATAATATTCTTGCTCTAGTAGCTACAAACAGCTTCAAAGCTTTATAAGCATAATGACGTAGAGCATCCATGCTCGGTTAGCAGGTGATGTGTTCGAATCCCGTATGGCACTAGCGTTTTGATCGTAAAAAAACATCGTTACAATCTCAGTACCTACCACTTGAGGCTTAAAGAAAACGACTTGAATTATTCATGTGCACATATTGCAGCAGCATAATGGAATGGTTCAGTGAAAACTGCACCGTGCAGATGACTTCTCCATGACTGCTCCTAATCGATGGCGTAAAGTTCTCCTACAAGAAGTTATGCAGTAGATTTTTTAACGAAGTTTTGTTGACTGTCTACCATGAGCTGTTATTTTGACTAACCAGGATTAGTTATTTCGTGACAGCATTTGAGGGCCTCCCGTGGTCTTTCGAATTCAATAACTTGAAAGACCACGGGAGTCCCCCATATACTGTCACGAAATTTGAAGTAATTGTTAGAATGTACTTGCCAATTGTCTTGAACGGTACAACAATTATTGCGTTGGAAGCTAAGTCCCGCGGTTCACAGCTAATTTCATTTCCATGTGTAACGTGTCGGCGCAACCTGCTTCCGGCTACCTAGGTCACTTTCCAGATTGAGTTTTTTTTTGCACTTCGTTATACATCATTGGAAAGAAGTTGCTTTGAGTTATTAGTGAACCACTCTAGAGGTATTCCTGGGCACAACCAGAGGGTCAAGATAAACACTGATCAATGAACCTTTTATCGATAAGGCAATTCAACGACGAACGATTTGATGACAATGACGAGCAATGGAACAGACACGGATTGACTTCAATGAACTTAGTATCAACCAGAACCACGTCCACTAGGGGTGGCTCAATGAGATTCCAGGTCAAAGCCGCAAGGATCAACTGTAGAGGACTTTATTAATAGAACAGCGGCTGCTTTCGAAAGATTGTTTAAAAAGGGTCGTCAGGATTGAGCTACCGTTCCTTGAATGCAAGGACCTCAATATTTAATATCTATGGTAATTCCTCGCACGTTTCTCGACTTGCTCTTCTTTCTATCATTGTTCTTACTGTCTTAAGTTTCTCTCATTTTATCCTAAGGATGTTTTAGTTCTTCTCAGTCAGGGGTCGTTTATGAGCTGTGCTGAATGCCGGCGTTTGATCGTGGATCCTTTCTTATTACTGTTCAGTATTCCCACGTGGTGAGTAACCATCTGTGAATAAACATAGCATAACCCGAAGTGAGCCCACGTGAGATCAAACGAAACAGACTCGACCAGCTAGGCCGCCTCATATGCGCTTCTTCCCGCGCCAATAGTTCACAATCGACAGTCGATGATCTGCGACCAGTCACCGCAACACGTATTGACTCATACAACGAAAACTACACGCAACAACATAGGGCCGCCTACAAACACAACAACATAGTTACAGTTTGTTCTACAACAGGGATGAGCGGATTATCCGTTATCCGTTATCCGTTATCCGGTTTCCGGGGGGTTTTGGCCTATCCGTTTTGTTGTTCATTATCCGGCGATTTTGGGCCGGATAACGAACAACAAATTAGCTGAATCTTAGCTTTCGACGTGGTGATGGGTGTACTATGTACAGGATCCTTCACGATCGTAAGAGTGGTTGTCAGAAACAACAGAACTATTCTAATCTGGAAGGGTTAATTGAAGTTTCCTCACTTGGAAACTGGCTACATAGTTTTAAAGATATCTAACCTCCAGCCTTCCAGAAGGCCGCTAAGCCTGTACCATACTTATGTGAGGCCTACTTAGCACAGCATTGTTCATTCATCTCAAGTCATGTACTGACCAAGAAGGCATACAAGCTGGTACTAGCAATCGTCAAAAGTGGAGAGCCGCATCATGGGAAGAATTTTTACCGCCGATCTTTCCATCGTATCATTTGTGGTCACACGATTGCAGTATGTTCGATTCGATTGCAGGCGGTACCTTTGTAGCCATATGCTGTCGTAAATTATCGAAAAATACTGCAGTACAGCAATGAATACTAGCAAAAGAAATAGGATTAATCCAAATACATAGAGTAAGCAACTTCTCTATTAAAAATTTTAGGGAGCAATAAACTATAAACAAACTTATAATTGTGGGTGCTGAAGACAAGTAGATTTGTTTTAATTTGTGAGTTTTTATTGCGAAACTTATCTGCAACATAGGGAACACCTCCGTTTTGGGGCTGGGTGGATATTCCTCCTCTACTCCAGAAGTGATGGGTCGGATATTCTTCCTCAGATCCAGAAGTCTGGATTTCATAACTCTTTGAGTGTGTGTTTGCCGTACACAATTGCTTGCAGTCACTACCCAAAAGGTAGTATTTTCTCCATTCCAGATAATTCCACCTTGAAGTTCCTTGGATCTTGGGATGCTATCGAGCAGCAACAACAATAACGGTTCATAGCATGTGTAGGATCAAGATCGTTATGTGAAGTTTGTTTGGCTGGATGTCTCCTGCCTTCCTCTTCTTTCCAGAGACATCGGAAGAATTGCTCTCCCAAGGACTATCTATTTTTCAACTGCACCAATTGAAAAAAAGTTAAGCGCAGAGTAGGGCTGATAAATAAGGCAATCCAACCGACCCCTTGGAAAGAGGTGAAAGGCGGGTATTTTGCTGTGCGTTTGTCTTCCTACGGATGAGCAGGAAACACCATAGAGCGTCGTTAATGTGGCGACTGCAAAGCGTTTAAAAAAAACACTACTAAAATCTTTAGAAATGGCTTATAAATTAACAGCGCCTTAAGTCCTGATTTTCTGTTGAAATTAGTGCAATTTAAAACGAGTTTTAATTTTTGTTGTTTGTTCGTTATCCGTTTTTCCGTTATCCGGCCATTTTCGGGCAAAATTATCTGTTATCCGTTATCCGGTTTTCAAAATTTCATTATCCGCTCATCCCTGTTCTACAACATATGTGCTCGGCTTTTTGTTCACTTTGGATTTCGTTATTTTTGTGAATATTGAAGTGGAGAGTCAGGAAATTAAAGTGTATTTTTCCAATAGCTCCTACTCTTTGGTTATTTTTCCATATCATTTTGATGATCCAGAAATTAGCCAAATTCGGAATGAAGAAAGAACAAAACATGTATTCTGATAGAACAAAACATTCTCTTTCAAATGCTATATGACGCTGTGAGAGAAGAAAGCTTGCTAAGGATCATTTTTAGAGCTTCTCACAGCTGAGTGAAAAGTTTCTCATAGTCGACCATTCTAGAAGGATCAAAATAGTAGTGCGTTAACTGTTATACATCTGAGGAACCTGAAGGTCACGAGCGCATTGAATTTGTTCTATTCTACGAATTCCTAGACATCCTCCTACATCCTAAAATTTCGTTTTAGAAATGTGAAAGTCGGTAAAACCTTTGTTCGATATGTTTTTTTTGTTCTACAGTTTTTTAAGCATGTCTCCCCCTACATCCTAGAATTTCGTATAGCATCACTCCTCAGGAAACAGGTGCAACAAAAAGGTCGACAAAAAAGTTGTAATAGCCATTGGATAAGAAGAAGGGGCAGCACGCTTTTTTTAGTAAGACAAGGCTTTAAATTTGTTCGAGTTTACTGTACCAACTCTAGCTTAAACGATAAAGTGAAAATTTTGCGAATTTATGTTTTTATATCATGCTTGTGCATCGGTCTGCGAATGTTTTTGCTACTCTCAATGCTTTGTACAAGTAAAAAAAATGCAGTGAAACAAGCTTTAACGCAGTTTTGGATTCGGCTTTGAAATTGTGATTATTTGTTGTATCCATCGACTTGTTTCGGATTCCAGTTTCCGACCATTTTCAACACTTTCTTTTCGCACCTCGTCTTTTTGTAACAAAACATTCACTCATCTATCCTTTTCTCATTCCATGCTTTCGAATGTGGTAGATCTGTAAGAGATTTGTTTGTTAAGAATTCAAGTAGACCTGCCTATGAGCTGTAAGTCATAGGTCATATGCGCTTTAAAAGAGCCTTCGCAGTATTACGTTGAAGTATGCGTCGAAGTGATGGGCGCGTGGAGCACAGTCGGAGAAGGTGCCGGCTGTCGCGTGCACTTGATAGCAGGTTCCTGGCTCGGATTTCCGCCGAGGTCGGTCTGTCATCAATTAACCGATTCCTCCGGGACCGGTGAATTGGTGCCAGACTTCTGGGAACGATAAAGCGCTGACTTGTTCTTCGGCTGGCCTTCATTATATGGCCAAATACGAGTGAATGTTTTTAGGTTGCGTACTCCCTTTCTCGATTGGAGGTATGCCGATCTTTCACCGAGTTTGTGAAGATTTTCGCGGAATTCGGAGGCGAGATGGTTGACTTGGCGCACCGATCCGGAGACAGGTAATGTTACCCGCTCCAGAAGTGTGGGCGTTTTCTTGCCAGGGAAGAGATTCAGCTATTTCTGCACGGCAGAAGTGAGTGCCACAGCGAGAATCTTCACCTTTTAAAAGGTGGAAAAAATATGCTTCGTTTTTGCCAAGTGCTTGAACTCAGGGAGTCAGGGAACCTCAATAGTATGGGATCTCACAAGGAAAGGTTCCCAACTCATGGTGAGCTCTAGCGATGCTGTTTTGACAGGATGTAGCGCCGTTTGTGCAGAGTCCAGAATTACGGTTAGTTTCTGCTGATCTTTTTTTTAAAGACAGGAAAAGAGGTTGTGCGCAACACTCATCAACCTCTATGACATCCCGCGGGATGAGCCTCGATGGTGCAGTCGGTAGGAGTGCCGTCTCAGAAGCAGACCGGCGGGCTTTCGAGTTCGAGTCCGCATGCTGCAAATATTTTTGCACATATGAGCTTGTCGTTATTACGCTTTCTCATGACCACAGGGGTCAGTTATAGGCGATCAATGCTTACAACAAACCAAATCTATCTATTTGCGCCTTCATATGTGCTAATTTTTCAACGATGCGTATCTGCACCATATTATTTATCTGGAAATATATAGGGTGATAAAGTTTTATTGCTTTTCCCTTTTATTCAACAGCTATGGTACAAAAATATGAAACAGTTAAAATACAAGCGCGTGTCACCTGCAGCATCTACCAAAAGCCAGTGAGAAACAATCTTCTCCCTAGCGAGGAAAGACTACTTCGTTGAACGCGCAATCCGTGGGTGTAGAGAGGTGGTCCTGGGTGAACATAGACATAACCAACTGCCACCCGCGGAAAAAAAACTGCACATGTGAATGCGCAAATAGACAGCCTTGGTTTGTTGTAAGCATCGATGGTCTAAAATTGACTCCTGTGATCATGAGAAAGCGTAATAACAGCAAACTAATATGTGAAGAAATATTAGCAGTACGCGGACTCGAACTCAAAAGCCCGCCGAAGTACATCTGGTGTGCTGTCGTAGGGGTTGATGATAGTTGCGCGCACGCTTTCAGACCTGCTTTTCAGGTCTTTAAAAAAGCGCTCAGCAGAAACTACCTGGAACTCTGGACTCCGCTTTCACAAGACCCTACATCCTATCAAAATAGCATCGCAAAAGCTCACCTTGAGTTGGGAACCTTTCCTTGTCACTGTCAGCTTGTCACACATTTGCACGCGTGTCATAGAGGAGATAAGCACGAGGGGCAACGAATACTGGATCAAGTGACTTCGAAGCGTAGTGCTGAACGACGCTGTCTATTGGGCAAGCATGTGTTCGACTCCTGTCTTTCGCAGCTTTTCGATTTTTTAAACATTCATCTGTGGTTCGTAAACAGTGGCTTCCAAGCGTTTTTTAAGCACTTATTGCTCTGCTGACTGTGAGATACGAGTTCAGTACAGGCTGTTCAATGAGGAGCTAAAAGGAAGATCAACGAAGTGACCGCGGAGATTCTCAAAGCGATCTATATAGGGTTGTAGCTCGTTCTGTGGTAAGCACCGTAGTGCTTCCCAATTTTCCTGCGGAACTCTGGGTAGGTCGAAAACGGCGAAAAACTGCAGCGCTACAGTGCGGGCTGATAACGCAAAACTGACGCCTGGAACACCCTCGTGCTCAGAAATAATCATGCCAACTGTTTCGAGCGTCAATATTGCCAGAACATGGGATTTGAACAGTTCCTGATAGTAGCAATTAGACATTGGATCCGACAACGATTTTCCGGATAATCGGATGATTCGGATAGGCCATTTTTTCAAACCCCGGATCTTCGGATGATTCAGATGGGGGCAATTTCGAAAACCCCGGATCTTCGGATGATTCAGATGAGGGCAATTTTAGAAACCCCGGATCTTCGGATGATTCAGATAGCGCCATTTTCGGCCGAGCCGGATTTCGGATATCCGATTCGGATACAACCGGATAAGTAATATAATAGGGTCACGCTACCTCTTAAAAACGGAACACATCAGTAACTCCGCGTTTATTTCCTTGACCAATTGAAGTCATGAGCGCCCAAAGCAGCTTGTTGCGCCTCACCTTGAATTAAGTGTTTATATGCCCTGGTAGCAAGGCACATGAATGCCCAGTTACATTATATCTGGCCTAGCTTAATTCACCAATGGAGAGGAACACACCAGCGCTACGTAAAAGATGTCGTATTTGGCTGCCTTACAAGGGGAGCCCTCCGCAGAGCTATTTTGCGCTTCCAGAACAAACAAAAAACAGCTTTAAGACCCCAAAGAGCCAATACCAACTCAATAGTAAGTTGGTAACGCACAGCGAAGTCTTGTAAAGGACAATAATGAAGCGATTAAGAAACGTCCGCAAGAAATTTTTCGTGCTCTGAAAAGGGAAGGGTCTGAAGCGTATGTCTGAATGGAGAGAGCGAGTCATCCCACCATATATATAGGAATAATCGCCACTCCTCAATTACTATAAAAATGTGTTTCTTTTTTGCCAAATCGATAAGCCCGAGGAGTAGAGGATCCTTGAAGTTACAGTGGAATCGGCGCCTCACGAGTTCGGGAGTCTTGTACGCACGCAATGCCGCCGGCGGGAAGCGGCACGTAGCGCGGTGGATAGCGACGTTGCTCCATGAGAGGGAGGTAGAGGGTTCGACTTTTCTGCGCTGCTGCATCTTTGCATTTCAACTTATTGTTTGATTTGAGCGATTCTGACATCTGCACCATTTTAGATGTTTGTTGTGCAGTGTTTCCAGATGTATGCCGTGAGAGCAACTTTGTTGCCACTTGCTTATTACTGACCGGTTTTTTAAACAAACCTCAATTGGAAAGCTGCTCAGCATAACGATGTATAAGGCCGGGGGCATACTTCCATCGTCGCGATGCCATCGCGGCGCTCAGTTCATGACCATTCCGCCGCACGCGGTCGAATAGTCAAAGGAAACCTCGCCGCGGCCGCCGCAACAGTAACGGTCGGCATGCGCGATGGCTTCCCGCGCCCATCGCATGGCATACTTTTTCGCGCCGCGCGCGGTGTTTAGCGTTTGGTCCTGGACGGATCGCCGTCGCGCCCCATTGCAGAGCGATGGGCGATGCGCCGAGCACAGAGAAATTCAAATTCTTTCGCGTCGCTCTGCAAAACTCATCGCCGCGATGGAATCGCGGCGACGGGAAGTATGCACGGGGCCTAACGTTTAACACCAGTGATACACAGACACAAAGTGCATGGAACATAAGCACTGGTCAAAATACGAGCAGCGCATAAAGGCTACTGGCTCCTCACAGTTTGCTTCCATATATGGACAAATGAGATCGGCTCCATAGGCGAAATCCAATTGAAGACGTTCCCTTTCCTCTGAAACAAGAGTTTTAGCCGAAAACGTTGTCATATGCCCACTGCTTGTCAGCCTTCCCACGTCTATCAGTTAATTTTGCGTATCCCAACCTTCTTCTGGTTTTCCAGCACTTCCAGCCGTTCGTCTTCGTTAACTTCAAGTTGCCGTGCTTCGAAGTCGTTGGTTATGCTAGTCATCCGTTCGGGCAGGTTGGTGCCATTCCCATGAAGGCTGCTTATCTAATGGTGGACCACACTTCAGCGTGAGCAAGTTGATCACTACTCGAGCATCGGCGACTTTGTTGGTGTTAGGTTTTAGAGAACCTCCAGCAGGCCTCTGATTTCCAGATGACATGCAAAGATGAGAGAAAGAGTGTGTTGATGCCGTTTAGGTCAAATTCCGGGATCCACAGACCTTCTCGTTTTAACCACATGTGACATCACATCATGGTCTCCTTTGAAAATCCGAGCAGGATGGTTTTACCCGAGGTCATTGGCCGATGGAGACAGATCAGAGGAGCCTGCAGCATTTATACCCTGCCCATTGTGTCCAGTGCTGCTTTATGCACGTTGTTCCTGTGTATCACTGGTGTTGAATATTTATGCATCATCCTGTTGAGTACCACAGCATGCAGCTGGAAAGTGCGCAGAAAACATTTGAAAATGGTATAGAAGTCAGAATCCCTCAAATCTCAATCAATCATTTAAAAAGCAGGAATGCAGCAGCGCATGAGGAACGAACCCCGACCTTCCCCCCATGAAGCATCGTCACTACCCATTGCGCTCCGAGCTGCTTGCCGGCAGAGGCATCGCGGTCGTACAAGAACCCAAATTCGTGATGCGCCGTTCAATTGTGACTTCAAAAACCCCCACTCCTTGGATTTAACGACTTGGCAAAAATGAAACACATTTTATGCTAATTGAGGGGTGGCGATTATTACTATTTAATAGGATGACTCCCTCTCCCCGTTCAGATATACGCTATCAGACCCTTCCTTGTGAGAAAATTCCCGCCAAATGATTGCAAATCTGCCCGAAAAAGTCAGTTTATCAATGGCGCAGAATTTGCCAGCAAGGCGCGCTAACCTCCTATTATCCGATTTTTATCCGATTTTATCCGAATCATTGCATTTTTCAAAACCCCGGATCTTCGGATGATTCAGATGAGGGCAATTTTGAAAACCCCGGATCTTCGGATGATTCAGATGAGGGCAATTTTCGACCGAGCCGGATTTCGGATAATCCGAAACCGGATAAATCCGGCCGGATATCCGAAAACGCATGATTCGGATCCCATGTCTAGTAGCAATAAGACAGATTCAGAGAAAGCAACAGCGGATGGCTTAGTGGATAGCGCCTCGGGCTCGCAGGGAATTTGTCAAAGGGTCGGTTCCGGGGGTGGAGTTTATGCGTTTTGCTAGGTGCGATTGTTGCATTTTCATCAATGAAGAGTGCATTTTGGTGCCGGCAGGGTACAATGTTCGCTTTTCAAGCTCGTTTTTAACCCCTTACAGGATGTGGACCAAGCTGGCCTTCATAGATTAGAGATACGCGGCTGGTGATTAAACCATGCTTTCCTTGCTGAGGAAGCTCTCGCTGGATGCTATTGTATATTCGTGCTCAGTATCCCAAGCATCCTCCTTGCAGTCGAACCTTGTGGAAAAATTTTTCCGGCCCTACAATCGTGAGATTTCTTTTGTTCTTACCCGTAACGGAACCCTCCCCTAGAGCGGGAAGGAGTGGCCGGTACAAACATAGGCAGCAATGCGACCAATAAGGCAGGATGGGTAATGCATTCGTTTTGCTCAAGGCTAGTAGAATTAGCAAAAGTCACAAGAAAAGCGTTCTCCGTAGGAATCCGAAGGCGATCAACACATCTTGGCGATGGCTTGAAGTAATGGCTGCGATCATGTTCACAGTGAGGCTGCTACACATTTCCAGGACTAATAGAAAACATTACAAAGGGATCACTCATCGGTAGCTTCCAAGGGAAGCTTCCCCAACAAGGCAAGCAGGGTTTAATCACCAGGCGCGCATCTCTAATCGACGAAGGCTAGCTTGGTCCACATCTTGGAAGAGCGTAAAAACGAGGTTGCATAGCGAACATTGTACCCTGTCGGCAATATGCGCTCTTCATTGGTAAAAATGCAATAATCGCCCCTAGCAATGCATAGATCCCAACCAGGGGTGTGCGCTAAATTTTTTTTGGTAAATTTTTAACGACCTTTTAACGAAAAGTTTTCGCGTTAAAAACGGTAAATTCGTTAAATAAAATGTTCCTTAGCTGCAGTCAGTTTGGCTGCATTTTATTTTTTTTTCGACTCCGTCTGCATGACAACTATATAACTATGCCTTCATCTTCGCAGCAAATAACAAAACTCCATCTATCATCAACAAAATTGCTAAGAGAGAAGAATCATCAAGATTTTGAGACCATACAGTGAGAAGACTTCTAAAATAGGAAATTTCTTACTATGCCTAGTTCTTTTAGCTTTTGGAAAGTCGTCCAGCTTCTGGGAAGATCCAAAGTGCTTCGCATCACGGATCAACGTTTCTGAGCTTTTTTCCTTCCTGACGATTTTTTTTTTCACATAACCTGCGCCCACTAAGTAGATTTTGCGGCCCAACATTCTTCTATACTGCCATAATTGTTTTAGAAAACTGCAGAATGTTTAATGAAGAATTCAGTCGGGCAACGACCACAGCGAATCCCTTGGTACAGCCCGTCATTAGAAGATATTTACGAAGTCCATAAATCTGCCTGTTTCACAGAATGGTTATCATTGTCCCAAAAGGTTCTATTTCTACTGCAGACGACAGCAGAGTATCAAATAAACAGCCACAAACCGTTGTCCAAATTTTTACCGAGTTGAATTTTTCTGCATTGAGTATTTTTGCCTTTGCCACCTGAGCAACGTAGATTTCAGTTGTTAAGCTCTTTCTCCTTTGTATATCACGCAAATGCATAAGGGGCACGTGTATTTATAAGTTGTTTCCTCGTCCTGCATAAGCAGTGGTCCATCTTGTTGTTATCCTTCCCAATTCCTCCAAATAGGACTGGTCTGTCAGTCTTTTACGATTTTTTCAGCAATTGTCTACTCAGATTTTCCTCTTGAAGACCTGGTACCATACAATACTATTATGCAGCACATTTGCTTGGATTTCGAATATGTTTTGCGTTTCTCAATTTCTTCCTAATTTTGTGGAGCACATTTTGGAGTGATGAACGGTATTAAAGGAAATTCGCATATTAGGCGCATATTGTTCGCAAACCCACACCCATAAAGGAAGTTTCTTGCTAGAGCCTTATGTTCACCTTTAAAGATATACCCTTTTCGTAAACCTTTGAAAACTCTTCATGCAATAGACCTCTTGTAAAGTACCAGTTCTTATACCAACCTACATATACAGTACCGTGCATAGGCTTTGGTCAATTGCCGAAAAGAACGCTTTTGAGCGGGCGCGACAACCTGCAGAGCGAGCGACAGACTGTGGAGTGAGCTTTTGGGGAGTTTTAACGGAAATTCTTAGCCATCCTACTCAGGAATTGTTCTATGGTAAGACTGTCCAGCTTGCCTTCGGAGTGCGCCGTGAACAATGCACATGGAATCGAACCTATCAATCGAGTGGGCACGGCAGCTTTAGAGTGAGCTTTCGTAGAGTTTTATCAGAAATACCCCGACCAACTCGCATAGCTTGTTTCGTAGCGTTTTCATCGCGTTCCCTATGCATTTTCAACTCCACATACGAAGCGAATGGTTGGTAATTGTGAGGAACTAATATGTAGCAATCAAACTCAAGAAACAGGCCAGGAAGTCGGAAAGCACGAAACGACTGCGGCGGAGAAAAGTAGAATCGCACGCAAATAAATTGGTCAAGGAGCAAAGGAATGGCAACAAAGGGAAAACGCATCGAAACTCGAGAACAATATCGATTACCTACCCTGATTTAAGTAAGTAGAAGGTTTCCTCGGTGTACTGCGAAAGCTCATAAAAAAATCGTCCAAAATGCATTTATATGGAGAGGAAGCAACATTTAAAAATGGTCACAAAAAGTCCTTAATGCAATTTAACGGTTTTTTCCGTCGTTAAATTTCGTTAAAAAGTTTTAACGAAAAATGCCGGTATATCCGGTAAATCGCTGATCGTTAAACGCACACCTCTGACCCCAACCCCGAAACCGTTTACTTGATCACTCCCCCGCAAGCCTCCGAGCTCAACTCTGCCATCCTCCATTCGCTGTTGCGCTACTAAAGGACGCCTTCCGTGAATGTGCCTTCTCGCCTCTATTAGAAATTTGTCAAGTCCCACGTTCCAGCAATGATTAAGGCTCCAAACCTTTAGCAGGATGATTTCTGAGAACGACAAGGATGTTCCTGGCGTCAGTTTTGGGTTATCAGTCCACGCTGAAGCGCTACAGTTTTTGCCCTTGCCAGGGTGTGCATGGAATTTGGAAGCCACTACGGTGCTTATCAGACAACGCTCTACATCCTGTATAGTCCATTTTGAGAACCTCCATGGTCACTTCGTTGACCTTCCTCGTAAGTTGTGGCCTGGGTGTAATTGGCAGACGATGGTTATTACTGAAGTCAAGTGGAATTTTTCTCTTCCGTTAGCGAAATAATAGACAGCTAGGCACCCTTAGATGGGGCACATGAACCCAGCTTTTAATGCTCTAGATCTGTCTGTGATTTAAGATTCCGGAAGGCACACAAAGCCGCTTAACCGCCGCGCTTGTTGGTCGAACACAGTAACTCATAGTTTTCTTTTAAATATAGTGTTTTACGGCGGCGAAGTATATTAAGGGGGAGGGGCAAAAGTAATGGGACTCTCCATGCGGTGTCCATATATCTCGTGACTGCAGTCTAGTTTCGTGCTTATCGTATTTGTATGTTTGTATGCTACCTACCGAAGGTCACCTGAGAAGTTAACACTTCCGCCTCTTCCAGAAGCATGCCAAAACCGCAATCTGTCTCATGCCGAAACCCTAGCCTGACGAGTCGACCTGTGTCGCGCAAATCTCTCCCGATGCCCAACCCCGAGCAGCCTGGACTCAATCTTAACGCAGGATGAGAAGTACGTCTTCTACCTTAACCCTGCCAAGCAGCCAGTCTGGGTGAGGCCTGTTGACCCGTTACCGACCTTCGTTCGGCGAGATGTTCACGGCGAGAAGCACCTTCAGAGTTTTTGGTTCTGCGCCCCTGGACCGGTATACTGGAAGCTGTTTACCAAAAGCACGACGATGGACTCCAAGGCCATGGTGAACGAAACAGAAGAGATGGACCTGCGACTGTCTCTTATTCATTCGCAGCGCTTCAAGAAGGTCCTCCTCTTCGACAACGCCGCACCCCATCGGGAACAAGTGACCACGGATAAGCTTGCCTAGCTGGGCTACGTTCACATGCTTCACCCACCGTATTCGCCGGACATCTCCCCATGTGACTACCACCACTTCTTGGGCCTACGGGACTTCCTGGTCGGAAGGGACACAAGAACCCAAGCAGTCTTTGACAACCATATCGAACAGTTGATCAACACCAGGCCCAAGCAGTTCTGGAAGGATGGATCAGGAAGTTGGCTGAGCGATGGGCAGCAAGTCATTGACCTTAATGGCATACACATTCATCAGCATCGTTGATTTGTAATTGAGTTATAAAGAGATAAGGATTTTTTTCCAATTTGTCTCATTACTTTTGCCCCCCCCCCCAATAGATGCGGTGCGATAGCGTGACCGGCGGGAAAAATTGACATCTAGGCCGTTCATGAGCCGCACACAGCGCTGGTGCGCAAGTATGTTGCCTTACAAAATCTTCAATGTGGAGCTGCAGGTACTTTGCCCGTCCCTTGGCCACGGTTGGGGCAGGAACGACAATATAAATTGAAGGTTTATACGCTATTCCATTCAGGGTCTTTAGCCAAACTTCTAACCATGGCACTACCTGAAGTGTAGGTCTGATCAAGCGATGCGATGCATATGTGCAGAAGCCGCTCCCTCTCAGAAGTAACAATATGCAAGTATCTCGACCCGAGTACAACTTTGAGTAGAGTTACGGCCCGTGGAAGCAGCACCATTGAAATGGAGTGGTGAGGCAAGCAAGAAGGCTGGTATCCTATCACTCTTGTGTTTATTGCTCCCCCGAAGAGGAGTTTTGACTAGACGGCCAAGTGGATAGGGTAGCAGATTAACGAGCGAAAGGCAAGGGGTTTGGACCCTACGTGGGGCATTTCTTTTGCATTTTCACAAATTTCATATTCATGCGAAGGGTGCATGCGCTGACGGTAGAGCAGGCAAGCAACGGGTTGCATGCCTTATGAAGGACAAAGGCTGGCGTTACAATATTCCAGTCTGGGATGCGCCGTGTATTCTACTCCTACGCGTTACTGCTAACAGGGGAGCTCTCTGGACGGTACCCCAGAACGGCAAGAACGATTACTATAGGGAGAATCTCCTTCATCCAAATAGTAACAGAACATGTTTTGTTTTTGCCGAATCCTTGAGGCAAACGAGTAGATAGTAGGTGGCTGCAATGGTTAAGGGTCCGCAGAGCAAGCTTACCGTCGGCGCAAGGAACCTCCGTCGTGGCCTGGGTGGCGCAGTGATAGAAGAGCTGCCTCATGTTCGTGAGGTCAAGGGTTTGGTTCCCATGCTATGGCGCGTTTTTGCACTTTTACCATAGTATCGGATTTCCATAGAGATCGCCATATCTGAACTTGTTTTTGGAGTTTGCTACGGTACTATTTGTCGACATCTCGTAATTCACCAGCAATGTCCGAAATATGCCAAATGCGATTTTATATGAAACTTTTACTCCAACAAATTGTTCTCATTATCAGTGTAAGAAATTTTGACGCAGAAACAACTTATTAGTATCGGTGAGGTGAGTGCCACCAGTGTACTCACAGTGTAGGAGGGGACCACATGGTCTTCAACTTGACCTACCACCTCAATCATTATTGTCGCCTCTGTTATGCTTACAAAGTCGCGCGGTCATAACAAGCTGCTGTCGCCAGCACTGGCTCTACAATGTCTGCTAGCCCTCGACTGGTCATTCACCTTCTGACACTGAAGTGCGGATCAGAAATTGACGAAGGGGAGAAGTTGTAGGTAGTGGAAGAAGGGGACCAAGAGTTTCAACGAGAAGAGGATTGTGCCGGAGTCACGACGCCACTAATCAGTGAAGGCACTATCACGTTTCGAGAGGACAGATCGTTCCAGAGGAAAAGACTTGGCTATACTAGAATTGTTATCCTACACAAGTTTGAGAAGTGTGGAAAGTGGACTGTATCGCGATTCCAGACTTGGGCTGCAGTGGAGTACCGCTGAGCAGGAACTGTGAAGCCAAAAACAAGTTCAGATATGGAAATTTTATGGAAATCCGATACTATGGTAAAAGTGCAAAAACGCGACGTAGCATGGGAACCGAACCCTGGACCTCACAAACATGATGCAGCTCCTCTACCACTGCGCCACCCAGTCCACGACGCCATCGTATTGCGCTGCCGTGGTAAGCTCGCTCTGCGGACCCTTAACCATTTCACTCTCCTACCCGTTTGCCTCAAGGATTTTGCAAAACCAAAACATGTTCTGTTACTATTTGGAGGACGGCGATTCTCCCTCTCTCCCGTTTTAGTACTCGTTCTTGCCGTTCCGGCGTACCGTTCAGACACCTCCCTTGTAAGGTAGTTTCGATGCGATCATAGCCTTTACAATGGTTTGCGGTGGCCAACCGATGCTCAATTCAGAGTTTATTCTTCCGGGACAAGTTTGGTGCAAAACCGCCGATACAGCCGGAATGGAAAACTTGTAGTCTGGGTATTCTATATGCGAAACTGGAGAATACGGAGAACAACCATTGTTGACAACTAGTGTTTCATGTTTACATAGGTGTAACGGAGAGGGAGCCGCTTTTGGGGGACGCCCCGAATTCAGGGTCCCTTGTTTGAGTCCTGCCGAACCAGAATGATCCGGGTCCTACCAAATCAGAAAGATCACGATATTGGTAGCACCAATATCGTGATCTTTCTGATTAGTTCAGAGAAGCGATTGTTGTATGTGAGAGCGTTAGAGTCTAGGTGAATCTCACGAAGACGATCTTCATGAAAAAGATTAACAAAGTACGCTGCTATCAAGAGCGTCCAAGAAGTGATGAAGAAGACGAAGGATGTCCGCCACCATGCCCTTCCATTCGATTTCACTGCCCTTCCTGCGCTGACGTTCAAAGGCAGGATGATCGAGTGGTCATAATCGCGCAGCGGGCAATCAAAAGGTAGATGCTTGGAGTTACATGATTCAAGCAAATGAGAGAAGGTCTCCGGGTTCCGAGCTTTGTCGAGGTTCGGGGACTAGAGACGCTCTTCAATTAGCTAGTCGACGAAATTTACGTGGGCCGCCACGAAGTGCGTTTCGTGGACACCACTGGACGAGGGTCATCACCTACTGGATTCTGGGGGTGGGCGGTGGGGGGGGGGGGGGGGGTTTTTCAAAGGAACACTAGGACGCTCAGACTTCTTTGTAAAAGTCCTCAACGAACGGTCGTGTTCCTAAAGCGAGATTGATGCATTGGAGGATCCTGACACACGACAGGAAGGAATTGGGACGTTGTTGGTGCAACTCGATGGTCAACGGACGACAAGCGGGTGTAGGCGAGTGTAATGAGGCGTAAAACTGTTGTTTGCTTGCTCTACTGTCTGCGCATGCACCTCTCGCATGAACACGAAGTTTGTGAAAATGCAAAAGACATGCCCCACGCAAGATCCACACCTCTAACTTTCTGCTCGCTAATCTGCTACCCTATCCATTCGGTAGTCGACACACGGCTTCGAGAGAGCAATGAACTCGAGAGTTCTAAGATACCAGCCTTCTTGCTTGCCTCACCGCTGCATTTCAATGGTGTAGCTTTCGCGGGCCGTAACTTTGTTCAAAGTTGAACTCGGGTCGAGATACTTGCATATTGTTACTTCTGAGAGGGAGCGGCTTCTGCACATATGCCTCGCATCGCTTGTTCAGACCTACACTTCAGGTAGTTCCGTGTAAGTGAAACAAAGGCTGTTCTTTAAAGAGGATGGTGGCTGATGAACAGCTTGTACTGAACGCGTATCTGGCAG
>OX375869.1:61331868-61447955 GCA_947359475.1 Heligmosomoides polygyrus bakeri
CATTCTTTGACCCCCCCCCCCCCCCCCCCCCTTATCTCATATGTGCCTATCCATGGCACACATGTACGTGTCACAACTGACCCCATATTAAACTTTGATGCTGCTATCTCTTTAGGTTCAAGGATTCAGCACAAACCCAATATGTTTCTCTATTACTTGAAGGGCGAAGATTCTCAACATGGCATTCATTTCTGTTTCTCAGACACGCTGAGATGCTTCACTGGTCAGTTAGGTAGGATTGATTGTAGGTTGAAAACTTGACGTCCACAGTTCGAATGAATTCTTCAATGGTGCACCCTCCCTCAAGCAATGAAGTGCCGAAACGTGCTTTCAAAGAAAGCCTCTCACTGTACCATCCACAGGCAACACGACCTGAAAAGCGAGAAACGGCGTGCTCAAATGGGTGTAGCGAGGGCTGCTCTCGAAAGACACACTATGCTGCTGCTCACTTCTTCCAAGACACTTTTGCGACATCCAGAGTCAGAAAGTGCCCTTCAGTGTCGGGACGGTGTGTTTGATCAGGTAGCTTTGCTTTTTTCGTATGAGCCTTCGCCTGTTTTGCGATAAATAACACTTTCGAGACCAAAATTAGCTCTGTCCGTAAAGTCAAGTCCTTTAGATACGTATTGCTCTTCAACTCATCGCGATTTGCGTTAGTGATGGAGTGCTTCCTGTCGAACCAACAAGATTCATGCAAACCACGAACGAAGAACCTCTAGATATCGGCATTCAGCTGACGGCCAACGCCGCTATAAAGCAGCTTACGGTAGTTTGACATCAATCCTGGCGGATTCTCGTTACTCTGTATCTTTGCTACTCGTTTTCAAGGTGCTGGTTTTCAGGAAATGCTGGAAATGGTTAGGATGACGTCCAGAGTTGGAGTAGGTGTGCGAGAGCGGCTCATCGGTGCTCTGGACGCTCTAAGCGAAATGACGCAGGTTCCTATAATCACTACACTTTTCTGTCTGGTCGCGTTTCACTTTTCATATAGGGATGCAATGTACAACATTCCGCGTTGTCCCTAGTTAATTTTCAAATCAGTGAACCCCTCCAAGTGTCGTTTTCAGTTTACTAGCGACTGACCATCCAGAAATAGCGAACAGTTGCTCGTCAAAAATGAACCACTTTCCCTACAGTACTCGATCGCACGAACCACGCGACGGTCCAGTCCTAGTTTAACCACTGCACCGTGGTGTTGACTAGACTCCGTCATTGCTCTAGTTGTCTTTCTCCTTATTGCGTTCTTTATGTTTGTCGGGCATTATCCATTAGCATTTCGTGTTTGTCGACCGAAAAACATGACAAACATGAAGGAAGCCAGCGAAAACCACAGAGAACTTTGAGGAAATTGGAAAAATGACAGGATGGGTGAGGAAGAAGGCGTTCCTCTGCTCCCATATCTGAACTGCGTCGAACTACACGCGAAAGAAAAACGAGATCAGCTTCGATAAGCGCAACAAGATGCAAAAATCTTTTGAGCTCTTCGCTGCAAACTTCTGTTTTCACGTATAGATGACTTTTCTGTAAACAAGCTAAATTTTCGGTCTCGCACTTTTTGAAACAGTTCGCTGTAATAACATTTTAATTTCAAGCATCTACAACTTACTCCGCCATAGTGTTTAAATTGCACTGTATTTGACTTCGGCGGCCGGAATCACGAGGCATTGCTATCAGCTGAGAGAAGATGCTCTCTGTTTCCTTCTAATTCGGTGAAATTACTAGCATAGCAGCTAGAGGTGTTTTCGTTCTGGCACCCTTTTTGGTGCGGAATGTGCCAAGGTAAATGTCCCTCGCTCCGAACCGATTTTTACCCTAAGAGAAGCCCCAGCTGAAGATATTGGTAGAAGTGATCCAAGTCATGTTATTTAAGCCTCGAGTGACTGTTATCGAGGTTGCGAGCTGTTATATCGAATTCTGTTTGCGATCAAAACTCCAGCGCCAAACGTGACTCATGCCCGATCCCTTGTATTGATTGGTCCGGATTGGGGTTAAATGTATGCAGTGTTACCTGCTGGTTGTAGAACATCCCTTAAATTTATGTGTTTGACATACGATCACCGTCGCTTTTTTGAAGGGTTCTTTCAGGACTTCACTGACTCGGCGTACACCCCTCATCATCATCGGGAGCAAATTCTCGACTTTTTGGAAGAGTGCCGCTTCGAGATGACGAATCTGATACAACCTGAGGTGAGCGCTTATTCTGATGCCTTTCTTCTTGTTCACACGATCTCTTAGGTTGATACGTATGTTCTCGGACACTCACGATTGTCTTCATTCGAGAAGAATTCTACCACCGTGACCGGCATTGTGGCTTCGTGATTCATGCTCTCAGAACCCAGTTCCGCATACTCATTCTGTTCCTACCCCTATCTTTACCAAACTTAAGGAATCGTAACTGAAAGGCGAAAAGCTTGGAAGAGAATGTTTTCGCTCTAAGTCACAGCTTACCGTTAAGTTCAAGAATGATGAGTATACCCATGAGAACAGAACGCGTCTGAGCTCCCGATGGAGATGGATTCGAACATGCTGCGAGACTTCTGGAAGCGCATCTTCACTAAGCAGTCCTCGCGCTACTGATGGTACCTGCGTTCATAGATTAAGATCGGCTGACAAGGCCCAAAACCTCGGTCGATCTGTAACCAGTGTTACTGCCCAACGCGACATGGACCGCTATTCCGTCTATCTCGCACTTTCCTCATTGTCAAATGCACCCAGGACAGGCTCGCCAACGCAACCGCTCGTAGTAAGAAGTGGGTAGCCTGCTCTAACGGACACCGTCGTGTCTTGTCCAACAGACGGGACGGAAGACATCCTGGGACCTGACCTGCTCTTGAAAACGCTACGCGGTGCTTGTCGTGGGGCGCTCAAGGCGTAAAGGATAGACTTCTGGACGAAAGTGTAGCAGCGACAGGCGGCTGCTTCAATAAGGCTCAGATTTTGAAGGCTGACTTTTAAATTGCAAAAGGACAATGGACTAATCAATGCTTCTAACAAGGAACCGCTAGACTACACGTTGCAAGGTCGCAGGGAGGTGAAATGGCGAAGATGGTGGTAAATACTTCTCAGGTGCTCTCTGGTTGCCACCTTCATCCAACATTCAGCGGCATTTTAATGGTCTACATCTTGCAGTGCTCTACACCATCTGTCGAAAAGGCAACTAAGGTTCTCCAAAGCCTAGCCTTTTGCGTCCTGGGCCAAAGCTGTTAATCACTTACCTACAACATGGCGGAGTTGACCGATGTTAGCGTCATCTATTCCAAGTGGCTTGTTGTTTAAATGTGCTGAAATAAAATATTTAGTACCACGAATGTCGAGAACTTATGTGTCGCCCTAATGTAATCTATGTTTCCATGAACTAAACTTCAGGATGATTCTTCTGACCAGTTGAGAGTCGACGGCATAGATGTCACAGTGGAACGGCTGAACAGGAGGTTGAAGGATCTCGGAAAGCAGTTGCAAATAGTAGCCATGGAGCATGTGAGCAATTCTTCGGGCTTGCTATTTTCAAGAGTACTGCGAGAATTAAGTGTCGCATTGCTTTGTCGTCTGCGGCAAGTTTAAAAAGGAAGAATGGACGCTGTCTTGAAAAAAGACAAGAAGACAAGGATAGCCTAGTGCTTGGCTATGTTGCGTTGCTGTTCAGATTTCCGAAGTTCTTCGAGCGAACGAAGACCAAGTGTTACTGTCTTCTATAAAGGCATGCGCTGTTTCCGGTGATATCGACGGCGTTGAGCGATATATGGAGAAGTTTAGGGAACATTCTGAGCACATGCAAGAGGTGCGTTTTCGTTTTGGTCTATTGGAAGGCTTAATTGAAAGTGCTGATGATGAACAAAATGGTTGAACTAGTGATTGTTCAGGTGTGTCGATTGCTGCACCACATCTCTTTGACGGATGCTCTCCATGTGAACACAGGACACTGCGAGCGGAATATGCGATCACTAGCACCTTTGGTTAGTTTCCCATCATGTTCCTCAACTCAGCTATTAGTGGTGCGTTTGGAACTATGTTATTGATGTGCACGAGCGAACATATTCGAATATTTATTCGAACAAATTATTGGAACAATTATTCGAAGTCAAGTGTTCGAAACTTCTTTATTTTCGATTATTCGTCCAAGTTCGCGGTTAATATTCTATCCTAACCAGGGAAGGGTCGCAGGTGCAGGTCTGAACTGGGGAAATGGATAATACTGCGAGAATCTCCACCCTTCACATAGTAGAAAAACATGTTTCGTTTTTGGTGAGACCTTGAACCAAACGAGCTACGGGCTCTCGAAGGCGGGGTACAGTAGCGCACCGTCAGTACGTGCCCATGTGCATGCGCTATTGTATGGGACGCGGCAGAAGGCTCTGCGGCAAGCGAGTCGACGGCTCAGCAGGGTGGGAGGCTGCTTCAAAGTTGCTAGACCAGGTGTTCGACTCCTCTCTGCGCACCATTTTTGCAATTTTTCATAACCGCTGCTTCCTTCACCAATTTGCCTCCTACACATTTATTACACTCTAAATTGTCAAAAGGGTCAGATTCGTGATCAGCACCCCAAATTACTCCCTGGGATAAGTTTGGGCAAAATCGGTGATTATGGCCTCGACAGCCCTAGCCATCCGTACCTACTATAACCCGTACCTGCAGTGAGGTCACTGTTTAACATGAGCGAAGCACAGCTCAAAGAAAACCCTTATTTGAGAATTTAGAGTGAAATAAATGTGTAGGAGATGTGTAGGAAGTAACCTGATTGAAACCGCCATCAAGGCACGATTGTACTTTCACGACTCCAGAGGTCGAGGAGAGGTTGAAATTTTTTTCCGCCCAAACCTCCCTGGGAGGGGGTTATTTGGATTGTTGATCACGAATCTGACATCCGTTTTGAAATTCATGCCGATTACGGTAGGTCACAACAGGTACGGGTGATTAGGGCTGTCGAGGTCATGGGGTGTTAATCACAAATCTTGGGTGCTGATCACGAGTCTGACCCTTTTGACAATTTAGATTGAAATAAATGTGTAGGAGATGTGTAGGAAGCAAATTGGGGAAGGAAGTAGCGGTTATGAAAAAATGCAAAAATGGTGCATAGCACAGGAGTCGAGCCCCTTTTCTAGCACCTTTGAAGCAGCCTCGCACCCTGCTGAGCCACCGACCCGCTTGCCGCAGAGCCTTTCACCGCGTCCCATACAGTAGCGCGCACGCATGCACGTGAGCACGTACTAGACATAGGATCCGACACCGATTTTCCGAATCTTCGGATGATTCGTATGAGGGCAATTTTGAAAACCCCGGATCCGGATGATTCAGATATCGCCTTTTTCGGTTAAGTCGGATTTCGGATAATTCGAAACCGGATAAATCCGGCCGGATACCCGAAAACGCATGATTCGGATCCCATGTCTAGCACGTACTGACGGTGCGCTACTGTACCCCGCCTTGGAGGGCCCGTAGCTCGTTTGGTTCAAGGACTCAGCAAAAATGAAACGCGTTTCGATACTATATGAAGGGTGGAGATTGTCGCAGTACTATCCATTTCTCCCGTTCAGACCTACGCCTGAGGCCCTTCCCTGGTAAGGTTTTCAAAAAAGAATATACGTTCGAATTCGAAAATCGAAAGGTGGCTATATTTGAATTTTATTCAAAAGCCGAATATTTGTACTATAAAATGGAGGGATTTGAATCGAGTGTCGAACAAATTTCAAAATTTCGTCTCAAATGTTATGGCAAGGGTAACAAGTTAGAATGCATTGGAAAGAAAAGAAAATTTTGTTTTTTTTTTTTGGAAAAAGAAAATTTTTTGGAAAAATTGTAATCCTTTTCTGTCTAGAACCGGTCCTCATGGTTCCTCTCTACGTTCAGCTAGAAAGCCTTCCTACATCACTAAAAGTGTCACAGCTTGCACTTTTCTACCCAGTACGTCTGGGTTCTACCCGCCTCGAAGAAATTACTCGACTTCTCAGTTTTGGAATGAACGAACAATGGCTTCTTCGATTTTCGGTTATTCAGAAAAGACAAGCGAATAAATACGGTTCATTCATTCGTTCGAAAAAATTCAACATCGGGGATTTAGATTCTTTCGTTCATTCGTTTTCATTGGTCGGCTATCATTTCCGTCCACTGTCACTTTGCTGGAGCGGAATGTTTTGCCACCTCCCTCTCTTCCCATTCTCCTCACGTCGCACATTACTCCAGTTGACCTTTATTGCTCGAAGGGCAAGAATAACATCAGATCTCCGCTAGAATGACTAATTCCTAATGTAACGTGTTCTAGACGTTGCTGGCTGGTCGCACCCTATGCCAGCATCCATCCAGTCGCATTGCTCGGGAGAATCTCGAAGTTTTCTGTGATACCTGGAGCCAATCGGTGAGTTTCCTTTCTACATTAAAAAGCTCTGCTGTTGAGCATTTGTAGAAGTTTCGCAAGGGTTTGTTAAGGGCATGACCACTTTTTTCCAATGTTCAAGATTTGTTTTTAATAGTTTCCGCGGATGAATGCATGAATAACCGTATTTCTCAAACTCATGCTTTTTCCATGCGCAGCTGAATAGCGGAAGGAGCGAGTGGTTTTTCTACAGTTGCGGGTTCTAGTTGCGTGCTAGTTCCCATGCTGTTGCAGGACCAAGAATTATTCTGTTTGCAGAGAATCAATTCCTGGCCTTGGCCTCTGTTAGATGGTTCCCGTTGATGTTCACATCCCAAAATGAACAACACATATTATTCCATGGATGTGTTGATGAATCTTGCAGTCACTAGGTGTTTTCGTTCCTCTTCACTGCCAGCGAGCATTACATGAAAGCTCCGAGGAGGTTCGGAGGCGAAACAGTTAGAAGCCTATGCAGTTTAGTCGGACTGTTACGCTGCCGTGATTAGGAGTGTGTCGTCTTATTCCCCAGACAATTTTTCTTACTTCGAGGAGTTAAGTCTCCATTTCATCCATGACCTAACTGCCAGCATGGTTGCCTTCATCTCCTCTGTGGACGCTCAATTGACATGACACACTAGGCTTCCCGGTGCTTAATGGGGGCCAAATTTGGTGGGCCTCATATGGGACAGGTCCCATCCCAGCGTTGATTGAACGTTTTCACGACACACAGCGTTGAACAGGTGAGCCTAGCTGAAACGCCCCTTCGAGATGTGTAGCATCTGTGTCGCCTGTCGTCTCGTTGATCATCGAGTTGCTCGATCGGGCGCCGGCAGCGCCTCCATTAGTCCCTGTCGCGTGCCCCTCCAGTAGATCCTCGCTCGAGGGACGCGAAGCGTTCGTTCACGGCTTTCACGAAGACGTCCAACCAACGGGTTGGTTGGGCGTCCTGGTGTTCTCCTGCATACCGCGGAATCCAGTCGGTGACGGCTCTTGTCCAGCTGGTGTCTTCGAAACGCATTACGTGGCCGGCCCAGCTAATTTCGGCGACTTGGCCCATGTGACAGTGTCTCCGATCTTCGATCGTCGACGAAGCTCGGAACTTCGAAAGCCTCGATTTCATGCTGCGCGACGGTGATCGCGCTTTTATCGTGTTTTCGTACTGCCCAGGTGTGCTAGCGCAGGAATGCAGTGGAGTTCAATAGACATGCGCCGAGCCGGACGTTCCTCGTCTTCAGGCGTCTAAAATTTTATCCAAGAAAATCTCATTGCATCTGAACGCCTTGTTCACCCACAGGAGGGCAGATTTACTCCTTAGGTCTTGCAAATATGAGCAGTTGGACTTCAGTGTTTGCGTCATTCCAAAAAAGCTTCCTGTCTCTTGTATTTATAATAGCATTTCCTCGCATATGAATTTGTCTTGTCCGCTCTGTTCTTCATAGTTCACACATTTCAGGTCAACGATCTGTCACGTCTGGCAAAGGAGTCCGATTCTGCAGCATGTGGTCGGGTGGCGGCCGAGAAGCAGGCGTATATGTCGCTGCCTCGTCCCGGGGTGAGCAGTACCGACTCGTCGTCGTCATTGCCGCGGTTCGGAAGATCGCGCGAATTCGTGCCCATACAGAACTCTGAGTCATCTTCGTCGCTGTCGCGGTTCAGAGGCATGCGCGAAGTGCCGCTTCGCATTCTGAATCGCTCGTTCGAATCGCAGACGGTGACGCGTCTCATCTGCGATTCGGACGACTCGACGTCGAGCGCGTCCATCGACAATCGCGAGAACCGTCGTGGCACGAAAGCCGCGCCGTCGATGCCACCGATGGCCGCTATCATGTCGCAGGGCGGTGACGAACTGAGCTCGGCCGCTTCGGCCACTAGTGAGGACCGCAAGGCGTTCGAGTACAGGATCAGCCTGATCCTGGACGATCTGCGGAACGTTCCGCTGCATAATAAGGACAGAAGTGCCTGAGCCGCGAGCAGACTTGGTCACGGGTGCCGTGCTGTGTATTTGATCCTCCTTCCATTGCTTGGTTTTGTTTGTGCGTGTGCAGTGATTTTCTCATTTACCCACTCACTATAGTGCTAGTCATCCTTGCCCATATGAGTTAACACACAGCTGTCATTGGCTCCCCAAACTAAGGCCTCTAGAAGGAGAAGGTTTGAATTTCTTCACTTCCAAGTCCTCTCTTAGCAAGTCTCCGACATTTTCTAAGTGTTTTGATGCCTCTGTCCGAACGAGCTTAGATGGAGCACTTTATGCAGCTTCCTAGGGATTTGAATGTTCGTCGTCTTCAGGGGGTTGCTGTTCCGCAGTTAACCGCGTTGGTTCGATTGAAGGCGACATTTTTAAAGGAGATAGATGTATGTGTTGCTTAAAATCGTGTTTACATAGCTGGTGTGCCTACAGGTTGTTAGGTGGATCTACTTATTCGCCTAGGCCACCTAACAGCGTCGTGGCAAAGAAGTACTGTAAGCGTTCGAGGTTTATCACCAATTGCAAGGTCCAAAGATGAGAGAACGTGGAGATCACTAGGTGGCTAAAACCGTCTCTGGATAGATTTTCGCAGGGTAGAGCTCAGTGCTCTTCCGAGGGAATACTAAAAGCTCAGCACTTTCACATTTAAGGGTGTACCGCAGCGTTGTGGTACTCATCTATTTTCGCACTTAGACGGAGCGCTAAGATGGTCCCTCAGACCTTATTGCACCGCGTTTTCACCAAGTGGAAATCCACTACCTTAATATAGCATTTAAAGTGCATTTCAACGGAGTCGCCGCCTTAGTGTATGCTCGTTGGCAGATGTCGTTTGCATTCCTTGAAGTGCTGTTACGTTTGCATGATCTACTAGTGAATGTGTGAAATAAATTTTTTTGAGTTGCCTTCGCATGGTTTCTGTAAAATGTGAAGCTTGTTAGTCAGTGTATCCTGTGCCACACGAGATTTCGAGATGGATCCTTATTTCGTAGACCCTGACGCTTCGACTTTACGTCGTCTTCAAAGGCCCCAATTGGGTGCGCCCTACTGGTCGCTAACGAAGGCGAACATCGTTCCCTGCGGTGGATCCAGTTGGCCTCTGAAGGCGACGTAAGGTCGAAGCGTTAGGCCCTGCAAAGTAAAGATTCATTTCAAAACATCGTTCGATACACTAGCTATCAATTTACTATGTCGAACTTTCAACCGAGAGACGTTGGAGATTCCTGTCTAGCTTGTGTTGTGTGGTTTGGTGTCTGCGGTATTGATATTTAGTTAGTGTCTTCGACCCTCACAGGAACTGTTTGTCATGTTTACCGTTGCTTGAAGAGACGGAATAACGGAACCGCCATAGTGTCAGAGGTTGCGCCATACCTTTCACTTTGACGTGGAGTAAGTACGAATAGCTGGGATATCCCACAAGGTGGCAGGAGGCCAGCCGAATAAGGTCAATGTTTCATCCTCCTCATTACCGTGGAGGGCTTCTAATATTTCACTGGATGGCTTTGTTGGTGAGATTAGGCGTCCTTTTTGCGCAAGGTACCCACCTATCGTCTTATTGCACTACCAGATAGATGTACAGCGGCCAAGCAGCTGCCAAACGTCCGGAGTAGAACACCCTGATTTTTGGGCCCTCTTACGTTCATTACAGTAAGAAACTGGTTTTACTACATAGTATAGCGAGAAATGGTAGGCCAGAAAACAGTCAAAACAGCTCCAATGAAGATTGTCCACCCTCTATCGCACTTCGCGACTTATTCTCCAAAGTACCCGTTCTATACGTGGCGAGAAACAGGTCGAGAGATTGAGAGTCCCAATGCGAAGCATCTGCAGAAACAGATACAAGCACGACGTCTTCGGCACATCTTCCGAATCCCGCCGCTCGGCGCTGGGTGAGGGACGTTCTGCCTGAAAGCGGCGCGGGCAAAAACGCGGGACAGTGCCTGCGGAGCCAATTAGCGTCGACTCGCGTCGTGACACCCGCCGCTTCGCACTCAGCCAGAGAGCCCTCGCCGCGGAGTCGATTCTGACCCAGCCAACCACGGGAGCCTGTAAGTCGACCAGATTTGGTGTGATTACAATCGATAGAGGGATAGGAGGCTCAGACGACTTGCATTGGCAGTCCAGAAATTGGGATTGATCTGAACCCTACCATCTCCTGCATTGGAATTTCGAGCTCTTTCGAATGAGCCAGGAAAGAATCCTGTCTAATAACCCTTACAACAATTTTATTTTCAGGCGCTATTTATTAACTTTCGTTCCACGGATCTCCCTCGGTAGAGAGCTTTCGGGCTCTCTTGTTAAGAGGGATCTCGGGCCGCTTGTCGCAGGGCCACGTGGCGCGTCCCCGGGTGGTGGATAGGGGAATTAAACGCGAACCAAATGCGACCGTGTACTGCCCAGAGACGCAGGTGGGATGCAGGGAATGGACTCCTTGCTCCTGCTGTGTCGGGTCGACGCGTTCCTTGTGCGCGGGAGCGGCATGTTCGTGCACAGTGTGCGTGGATGTGCCCGTGACTGTGCGGATTGTAACTGTGTCGGCCAAAAGCTTGCACTCGGTAGACTGGGAGTACATCGTAAGGCGATTCGAGGCCGCCTCAAAAGTCTCGCCCCGTCCCTTCGGGCAGTCTGGCTGGCTGCGCGGAGTTATTCGCCCGCACGACAGAGCCCGACTAGCTACCCGTGTGTACTCAAGTCAAAAACAGCAGCACTAAAGGGCCTCATTCCTCTGACCCCGAAAGAGCCCCCATTTCTGCAGCGATGGGAAGGACGAGTACGGAGAGGCTGCTAAAACCTCAGGGCCTAACCAGGCTGCGCAAATTGAGAAGGACTAGGATGACGATCTGTACTTACAACGCCCGCACGCTTGCATCGGAAGCATCCGTCGAGGACCTGATGATGCAAGCCAGGAAGATCAAGTACGACGTCATCGGACTGACCGAGACGAGAAGACACCACCCACTACACGCCGCCTACGACTCCGGAGAAGAACTGTTCCTCGGAACATGCGACAGCAGGGGAGTAGGCGGCGTTGGTGTCCTCGTCAACACGCACTTGGCCATGAACATCGATTCGTACGTGTCTCTGACAAGCCGAATCGGACGACTGCGACTGAAGCGATGTGGTTCCGTGCCAGCTTTGACTGTGTTCGTCGCGTATGCCCCAACATCCGACTACGACGACGAAGAGGTTGAAGCCTTCTACGTGGAGCTGGAGAAGTTCTATAAGGAAGATCACACCTTCTACAAGGTGATCGTCGGCAAGTTCAACGCCAAGATCGGAACGCGAAGGTAGCCGGAAGAACTTCACATCGGAACCCACGGTTTGGAGTGGAACGAGCAAGGTGAAAGGCTGTCTGAGTTTATCATGTCGACCAAGACCATCCATGGAAACTCGCAGTTCCAGAAGCCTCCCTCCCTACGATGGACCTGGGAATCTCCCGGTGGCCAGTTCCACACCGAGATCGACCACATCATCTTCAACCGCAAGTATTGCCTGACCGACGTCTCTGTTGTCACCCAGTTCTACACGGGGTCGGACCACCGCCTCCTTCTCGCAAGGTTCCGCTTTTCGCGTCAAGGAGAGAAAGCCGCAAAGTTCAAGGAGTCCCAGAACGACCATCAACTGGGACCTCTATACCTCTCTTGCCGGCCTTTGGGAAGATGCCGTCATGGACAACGTCGACGAGGAATACGACCGCTTCGTGCACCATCTCCACGATAGTGCTAAGGAAGCTGAGAGCTTGAAGACCACCAAGAGACGTCTGTCTCCGGAAACTCTCGAACTGATACGCCAGCGTGGAACAGCACGAGCGTCAGGCAACTGCCAACTGACGTCCGAGCTTGCGAAGCTATCCAGAGCTTCGACAAAGGAAGATCTTAAGGAGAGAAGGGCTGAAGCTGCAGAGGCAGGTTTGAGCATCCGCAATGCCCGCTGGAACTTCGCCAACTTCAAGACCAAGATGACCGCTCTCTGACGTCCTGACGGAACCTCTTCCAGAAGGACCATGGAGAAGGTCATCCACGACCTCTACTCCGATCTCTTCGATAGCCACGTCCACCTGCCCCCACGTCATCTTCCGCATGATGGATACGTCGTCCCCTCTGTTCTCCCTTCCGAGATCCGGCACGCCATCTCGTCGGTGAAGAAACGTACAGCACCTGGTCCCAACAGGATCAGACCCGAACACCTGAAAAACCTACCGCCAGCGCTCATCAACACCCTGGCGCGGCTCTTCACACGTTACCTGTCGGAGTGCAAGGTTCCATCTCAGTTTAAGACCAGCAGGACCGTCTTGCTGTACAAGAAGGGAGACGTGCACGACATTGGCAACTATCGCCCGATCTGCCTGCTGTCCGTAGTCTACGAGCTGTTCGCTCGAGTTATCCTGAATAGGATCGGCCAAACGCTGGACGAAGGACAGCCATGCGAACAAGCAGGATTTCGGAGAGGATTCAGCACGATCGACCACATACACACCATTACGAAGCTCATCGAAGTGTCGCGAGAGTACAAGCTGCCGCTTTGCCTTACGTTCATCGACCTGAAGAAGGCATTCGACTCTGTCGAAACTGAAGCGGTCATCGAAGCCCTGCTCATTCAGGGCGTTCCTACTCAGCACATCAGAGTCCTTCGAGAACTGTACAGTGGATTCACGACCAAGATCTCACCATTCTACAACGACGTCGTCGTCGACGTGAAGAGAGGGGTTCGGCAAGGGGATACCATATCCCCGAAGCTCTTCAGCGCCACTCTCGAAAACGTCATGCGCGAACTAGAATGGGAAGACATGGGAGTGAAGGTCGACGGCCGGCAACTACATCATCTTCGCTTCGCTGACGACATCGTGCTCATAACACCGAGCATCAGCCAGGCGGAGCGAATGCTGGCCGACTTCGATCGTGTATGTGGGAACGTTGGAGTGCAGCTGAATCTTACGAAGACGATGTTCATGAGGAACGGATGGGTTTCTGATGCCCCATTCTCGCTCAACGGAACGAACATCTCCGAATGCTCCAGCTATGTGTATCTGGGTCGCGAAGTCAACATGGCCAACGACCTAGCACCAGAGCTGAGCAGGAGGAAAAGAGCGGCTTGGGGAGCTTTCAAGAGCGTCGAAGAAGTCGCGAAGAAGACGAAGAACGTCCGACTCCCTGCCCACCTATTCGACTCCACTGTTCTTCCTGCCCTAACATACGCCTCAGAGACCTGGGCTATACGAAAGCAGGATGAACATGCGATCAGCGTCGCGCAGCGTGGAATCAAGAGGACGATGCTCGGAGTGACACGACTCACGCAAGTGAGAGAAGGCCTCCGGAGTTCCGAGCTTCGCCGACGTTCGAAGATTAGAGACGCTGTCGCGTGGGCCAAGTTGTCAAAAATTAGGTGGACCGGCCACGTAATGCGCTTCGCAGACGCCCGCTGGACGAGAGCCATCACCGACTGGATTCCGCGGGATGTCAAAAGAACACCAGGACGCCCACCAACTCGTTCGGACTTCTTCGTTAAAGCCCTGAACGACCGATATGACGCTCTTCGTGTCCCTCGAGCGAGGAGGATCCATTGGACCACTCTGGCACGCGACAGGGACGGATGGAGACGCTGCTGGCACCCGCTCGAGCAATTCGATGATCAACGGGACGACAGGTGATACAGGTGATTTATTAACTTTCGTTAAATATCAGTTTTATTGATATCAGAATTAACTACGAGGCATGCTTCCAGGCAGGCTACTGATGTGAACTCTACACCATCTCCTGTATTAGAATTTCGGTCTCTATCGAATGAGCCAGAAATTACCTGTCAAAATAACTCATGAGGCGACTTTTTAGGCATTGTTTATTTTCGTTAAACATCAGTTTTTATTTATATCAGAATTAATTGCGAGGCATGCTTCCGTACTATTGATGCAAACCCTACCATCTCCTGTACTAGAATTTCGAGCTCTATCGAATGTTCCAGAAAAGAATCCTGCCTCAACAACCCCTAAAGCAAATTTTTTATTTTTAAGCGTTGTTTATTTTTCGCTAAATATCGGTTTTTATTCACATATATCAGGATTAAATGCGAGGTATGCTTCCAGGCTAAAATTGCACGAGGACTCCAATTAGATAGACGAGAGATCTTTTAACAGAAGTTTAAAGCATTCGTTTCCATATGGCATCTCTTTAGCATTTCGTAAGTGATTTTTCTATGGAACTTTTCAAAGCACACATCATATATTTCGAGACTAAGGCTAGATAGGTGATTCATTAAATGTTCACCTAGAATAAATTTCATCACACAGTGCTTCAAATTGCTTGTCCAGTCGTTTGTGGCTTCTAGCAGTTTTTTGATCTCGCGTCCCACAGGCAATATGCCTGCATAGCCAATGCCACCGCCAATTAATGAGCTAGGAAATACTCATGAAATGCTTTGAGAAAACTGGAATACTTCGGTGTTCTTAGGAGGCCTAGCGACTACCAAATTGAACTCGTGGGGCAGTTTCAGACTGTGAACATGCACTAGGCATTGAAGGATCATAATGACGTTTTCAAAAAGGTTGAGCAATTAGGGTGCTCTTAGAAGGCTTCTCGTCTACCTAATTAGATTCCTCGCGTAATTTCAGCCTGAAAGCATGCCTCGCAATTAATTCTGATGTAAATGAAAACTGATATTTAAGGAAATTAAACAACGCCTAAAAGGTCGCCTTAAGGGTTATCTAGGCAGAATTTCTGGCTCAGTCGAAAGAGGTCGATATTCTAATATAGGAGATGGTAGAGTTCACATCACTATCCTGGAAGCATGCGCCGCATTTAATCCTGATATATGTGAAAAACCTGATATTTAACGAAAGTTAAGCAGCACCTGAGAAAAATCGTTATAAGGCTTATTGAGGCAAGACTCTTTCCTAGCTCATTCGATAGAGCTTGAAATTCTGATATAGGAGATGGTAGGGTTCACATGAATCCAAATTTCTGGACTACAATGCAAGCCGTCTGAGCCTCCTATCCCTCTATCGATTGTAATCACACCAAATCTGGTCGACCTACAGGCTCCCGTGGTTGGCTGGGTCAGCATCGCCTCCGCGGCGAGTGCTGCCTGGCTGAGTGCGAAGCGGCGGGTGTCACTGCGCGAGTCGACGCTAATTGGCTCCGCAAGCACTGTCCCGCGTCTTTGCCCGCGCCGCTTTCAGACAGAACGTCCCCCGCCCCTCGGCGCTTGGTCGGCGTCCACACCCTGTCGCGTTACCCGCTCAATTCATCGTAAACTTGGTTGATGCCCCGCCGGCAAGTTATAAGTTCGCCAGCAACCGCCTACGGTTAAACTCCAAGAATAAGCGGCAGGCATGCGCAGCCGTGCCGCCGGCTTTGGTTCGCTACCACATGAAGGACAGCTTACCCACAGATAAGCTGTATACAGGGTGTCTCAAAAAATGTAGGTGTTTCAGGTGCTTAGTTTCCCGTATTTATTTATACAACTTTCACCTTCATAGTCCTAGGCTGTCCTGCCAAGCAGTTTTCTACGTTTATTTCATTCCTCACTCATCCTTTGTTCCTAAATTTTTTTCTTTTTCTTTTCTAGTTATTGCTGTTGTTTGCTTCGTGTTGTTGTGTGCCCACGCATGCGTAAGCGTGCATCTATTAAATAAAAAATGATTAAAAATGTATACACTGTTTGAAAGGTTCATAGTTAAGCTACTGAAGAAGTTAAGGGCTCGTATGGTTATAGTTTCCTCAAATGTGGCAGTTTCGATTGATTTGTGCTTATTTTATAGTTTAAAACTTAATTACACATTATAACTTGCGAAAAATTAGGGGTATTCTAAAAAAAAAATAAAGGTACTGTGTGAAGGGTTGTAACATTGCTGCTAATAAAGCTTTTGGAGGCATTTGAGACTCACGTGAAAGCGCAGGACGACGGGATTACTGTGGCTTGCAAATAGTCAAGATTGCGCAATGCTTCCACCCGAAACCTTGCATTTCAAACTCGATTGATTGTGCATGGGCAGAATGCTTGTTACAGTCTTGTTGGTACTTGGTCACATTAACCTGTGCTGCTTTTAACGTTTTGAACTTGACAACCTTGTGAAAGACGCGGTACATGCGAGTTTATTGATTGCACGATTTAAATGTAAGCAGGAGCCGCATTTTACAAGATGCATTCTGTGGAGGAATGAAGCAATATTTAGGCTGAATGGAGAGGTTAATTGGCATAATCACAGCTACTTTACGACGGAAAACGTTAAAAGAAGCAGAGCACAGGTTAATGTGACCAAGTAGCACAAGATTGTAACAAGCATTCAGCCCATGCACAATCAATCGAGTCTAGAATGCAAGGTTTTAGGCAGGAGCATGGCGCAATCTTGAAAATATGCACGTCACAGTAATCCCGTCGCCCTGCGCTTTCATGTGATCTCAAATATCTCCAAATGGTTTACTAGCAGCAATGTTACAACTCTTCACATAGTACCTTTATTTTTAGAATACTCCCCATTTTTCGCAGGCTATAATGTGTAATTAAGTTTTAAACTCTAAAATAAGCACAAATCAATCGAAACGGGCACTTTGTGAAGAAATTATAACATGTATTCAAGCGAAACACAATCAATCGAGTGTAAAATGGAAAATTTCAGACGACTGCATGGCGCGTTCCATGCCTATCAAATGTCAGAAAATTTCTATTTTCATAGGCTTTCATATGAGCCCATAACTTCGTCAGTACCTTTACTATGATCAAATCTATCACCTTTCAAACAGTGTATACATTTTTTGAGACACCCTGTATAGTAATAAAGGATAAGGATAAAGGACGGCGTTACTCAATCCCTTCTGGGATGCGCCAGCGCATTCTACTTCTATGGGATGTCATGGAGGCGACATGAATGCGTATTTGGCCATACAATGACTTGCGGTGGCCAGCCGATGAACAAGTCAGCGCTCTATCCTTCCCAGACAAGTCTGGTACCAATTCACCGACCCCGGGTGGAAGGTTTGGTTGGCCTGGGCGGGAAATCCGAACCAGGAACCTGGTATCGGGCGCACGCGACAGTCGCGCCTCCTCCGACTGCGCTACACGCGCCTCTTGTATAGTAATATTTGTATTTATTTCATTTCTATTATGGACAGGGACCACCTTCAGTATATGATTGTGGAAAATAAAAGAAGTTAGGACTAGGATGCGTAGTTCACATGGAGAAGCCACAGTAATAGAGAAGCCTCTAAAGCGAGCCTGAAATGAGACTGTAGGCTATAGGCTGGTAGTACGAACATACAAGTTTTCGCCGCGCGCGCGGCGTAATCTGCCGCACGCGCGATGAATCGCCACTGACGCGTCGCTCCTGGGTGGGATTTTAGGGGGAAACGGAGCTCTAACAAACTCCCGAGTTATGCTGTATTGTATCTAGATATGTGGCTTTTAGAAATGAAGCTTCGTGCCATGAAAGAATACAAAATCGTTTCACAATATCAGCAATTGTCTATTGCTTGGATTAGGGCATCCAATTCCCACCCAAAATAACCATTTCCTCTAATTGAGTGCACCGGAGGGCCCTCATGTAGCTGAGCAGAGGTATAAAAAGCAGTTTATGCAGTTACAAGAGCGTTAGACTTCGTAACTGTAGCAGCTCACACTATGTCGATGTCGCGCTTGCCGCAGCAGTCGCCGCGGCTGCCGCGCGTTTTTGTATGTTCAGCTTGCTCCCCTAGGCTATAGCGTTCGTGCAGCGCAAGTTCTTTTGGAGGCGGTGTTCAATGAAAGTAGTGAAGCTTTTATGATGAACTTTATCTCTTGCCGACCTTCCCGTCATTGATCGTTGGAAGCTTGAACGTGCTGCAGGATTTACGAGCACACTTGCCAGGATAGTGGTTCTGGGCTGTAGATAGCGGGTGGCACCAATATCGTCTTGGAATAGGCTTGCACTCACACCAAGACCACCAGTACTGCTACTATCAATCTATTTAAGAGTGTTGATGAAAAGTAAGACTCCCCTCGTGACGTAACGTACGGGGAGTTCTGTGTAATTCGCAGATGGTCTTGGTGACCATTTATGCTTTCTTGAGAAAATACAGAGGACGCCTCCTACGCCTTTCTTTCCAGAATTTCTTCCTCCACCGTCAGAGCCGCGCGTTTGATAAGGAAATCGTAATTGCGACATTAACATGACATACGTCCTCACCATTCTTAGTAAATAAGGGTGGGTACAACACTCCTGGTGGAATGAGTCTTGGACTCATCCTCCTTTTGACGATGCAGCGGTAGTGCTGTCTACGATTTCGAAGCAGCAAGAGTCAAGGCGTTATTTGGGTAAGGTAGACCTTTATATCTTGCACGACGCCTATGACTCTAAAGCTCAGTTACAGGACTGTCATAAAAAGTCGTCCATTAAATGCCTTTCTACTACATTGAACGGTGATCCAGAATAAATTAACCAGGGAAGGGTCTCAGGCGTAGGTCTGACCGGGGGAAATGGATAGTACTGCGAGAATCTCCACCCTTCATATAGTAGGAAAACATGTTTCGCTTTTGCTGAGTCCTTGAACCCAAAGAGCTACTGGCCCTCGAAATTCAGGGTACAGCATTGCGCCGTCGCCCGTAGATACCGTAATCTACCATAATCGGCCGAAATTTGAAAAACGGATGTCAGATTCGTGATCAGCACCCCAAATAACCCCTCGCGTGAGGATCGGCCGAAAATTTTGTTTCGACCTCTCCTTGACCTCTGCAGTCGGGAAAGTACAATAGTGCATTAATGGTAGTTTAAATCAGGTTATTTCCTACACATCTACACATTTGTTTCATTCCAAATTGCCAAATAAGGGTTTACTGTAAGTCGTGCTATACTCACTTTTCCCAGTTCCTGAATTATACAATTTTTTGTGTTTTTCAGCGAATGTTAAACAGTGACCTTTCAGCAGTGCAGATTACTGCAGGTACGTATGACTAGGACTGTCGAGGTCATCATCACCGTTTTCGCCCAAACTTCTCCCAGGGGGTAATTTGGGGTGCTGATCACGAATCTGACCCTTTTGACAATTTAGAGTGAAATATGTGTGTAGTAGATGTGCAGGAGGCAAATTGGTAAAGGAGTCGGCAGTCATGAAAAAATGCAAAAATAGTGCATAGCACGTGAGTCGAACATCCGACCCAACACCTGTGAAGCAGCTTCCGAACCTGCTGGGCCACCGATCTGCTTGCCGGACAGCCTTTCGCCACGTCCTATACATCAGCGCGCGCACGTAGGCACGTGGGCACGCGCTGATGGTGCGATACTGACGAAACATGTTTTTCTACTATATGAAGAGCGGAGATTCTCGCAGTACTATCCATTTCCCCCGTTCAGACCTACCCCTGGGACCCTTCCCTGGTAAGAAAAATAATTTGCATAGGAAGGAACAGACAATTATCTGTAGTAGATGAGAAATAAAACGATTCACCTCGTGATTGTCTTCAGGCGAGCTTTTGTTTTGTGTACCGGCCATGGCTCTACAGTGAAAAGTGCGCACCTACTAAGCTGTCTAGGAAAAAACTACACCCAAGAAAAGGAAGTAAGGATTGGAATATTAAAAGAGGACTGCTAGAAAGCAGCAAATCAATAGAATTAATGAAGTCCTCGCTTGTATGCACCAACACCAACGTCGACCATTGGCCCTACTCAAGGTATATGAGTTGGTATCCGACTTCTCTGAAAGGTTTAGGAGAATGAATCGCTCATCGGCTTGCATAATAGGACTCTACTTTGGAGGTATATACGCTTAAAGTGCTACGTAGAGGTGAAGTTCGTGGTGCAGCCCGAAATGGTCGATCGACACCAATCCTCGTTTTTTATTAACTAAAATGCTGGCGGTCCTAACTAAGGATGAAGTATACTAACAAGAAGAGCGTCTGCAACGAGTTGCCTGGGCAACACCTGATTCCGATGAGTAAGTGAGGTAGGCAGTAACGGAGCTGTTGCCCCCTTACATCCCGATAGGTTCTGCTGTTATCATGCTACTAGCAGATGTCCGCGAGCATAGGGAGCTATCAACTAGTCTTGCAGAGATGCAATGCAGCACGAGGTTAAGACGGCCTGAGGAGGTCCTCGCAAGCTTTTCAACAGAACGATTAAAATGGGGCTCAGCTCTTCCATGAAGATCGGAAAACGCGAACGTCAATATGCACATAAGCAACAATGGCGCACTGACTTCATCGGGAAATAACGGAATGCGCTTTTTGGCCTTGGGACCCTCTTTGTATAAACAGTGATGGGCTGAACATGGAGCATGGACCGCTTGAGCGGAGAGGGCTGATAGAACGAATTGGGTGCAGTCTTGATTTGTGGTGTCAATGCAAAGGTGGGGAGGGGGGAGCACTTGTTTCCTTCCACCATGTCGTTCACTACCTCCTTGGAAATTGGCTGAGCCTCCACACTCCCTGAAGCAGATCTTTGTGGAAATCCAGGGTGGGGCAGGGGACGGGTAGTGGTGCAAAACACTATCCCATCCACAGAAACTAGAGTTGCGCATGAATTGCAACATTTTAGCCCGAATTAGGGAACGAGATGAGGTGCCCGTAGGCTTGGTCAACAAGACAAATAAAACTGTAGCAACTAAACGGTCACTGCCACTAGACCGAACAAGGGACAAAGGAGAAAAGGGTGGCGTGTTCTGGACCACCTTTTTTCGACATATGACAACGCTACGAAACCGATCCCTATTTCGTGTCCTTGTCAATTGCGGTACTATTTCAGCAAGTTTTGAAAACATATTAAATGTCTTTGTTCTAACTCGTTTCCATTGCTATGACATGAAGAGCTCGCAGTCGCTACTGCTATGGCATCCTTTTCTTACTTTTCCGTTTTTTTTGCGTAATCGTTATGTGAAATGTCGGTGATACGCACTCCATATAGAACACATAGATGCTGTATGGGTGAATCACGGGGTAATCGCATGTGCAGCTTATAATTCGTTTCGGAGTGCTTTGTGTTGGCTAGTTACATGGCTCTTATGTTGTGTGCCTTTCCTCGGTTGCTTATGGTTTTGGAGATTCGGAGGAAAGAAATAACAAGAACGAAAACGAGAGCAAGCGGTCCCTGAGCGCACAGACGAGGAGTGTAAAATGCGGAAAAATCTCTGCACGCGCACTGTTCTCGCGCTCCGAGCTCTGCACTGAGAGCTCGGAGCGCGAGAACAGTGCCGTGCGTAATAACAGCATGCGCTGCTTCTCGCTAGACGTTCTACAACGATTTTTGCAGAAACACGGAACTACGTCGAAGCCGTCAAAGCCTATCACTCTAGACATCGAGGTGAGTGGCATGCGGGTTATGTATGTTTATTATGTATGTTGACGGAAAAGTTTCACGCGACTCAGTTCTGCACGTTGTCAAATTTTTGAAGATTTTCCTTTCGTCCAAAATCTTTATAGAGGTGTCGGGTAGTATAGATATACCCAGACTTTCCTGTCATTCGTTTCGATTATGCATGAAAAAATTGTCCTTGACTTCACGCAAGGTGGATTGCTTCTGCTTTACGAATTCGGAAAGCACAGTAACGCAGACGATGCGAAGTATTCAAAATACATGTGGCGCAATGCACCCTTCAATTGTCTCGTAGCACCCGGAAAAGGATGGTTCTTCCGCATGTTCAAGAACGGCGACATATAATTGAGCGACGAGTCAAGATCTGGCCGACCTACTGCAGTGAATGACGACCACTTTCTGCAGCTGATTCAAGAGAACCCCGGCGTGACGCCCGTGAGCCGAACGTATGTCGGGATGCAGAGGATGTCTCAGAGACGTCGAGACAATGTGACACGTGCATCGGGACTCAGCAAACGTGTCAGAGAGGTTATGCAATTGTCGTCCGACTTCAGAAGACGCGCCAAAGGAGTCGTGCCACGTGTGTCGGGGTGCAGAAGACGTGTCATAGACGTCGTGACATGTGCATCTAGACTCATCAAGCATGTCAGAGAGGTTACACAACATGCGTCCGGATTCAGAAGACGTAGTAGACGTCCTGCCATGTGTGATGGATCGGACGGGTATTGTTGCCGTCGGACAGTAATCGCTATCGACTGGTCGAACAATACCGATTGGTTTTTTAGGCCTCCACCCTAATCTATTGGTTAGCAAAATTCATCGAAAGAATTGAGAGATGCTGTCGATAATCCCGATACTGCCTTTACAAATTAGCTGGTGTTTGGCGAGAAATTCACAATGAAGGAGAACGTGCTTAACGATTAGAAAGACAGTGATAGAGCCCACAAATAATCATCTTCCAAATCAGCGCTCTTCGAAGTGTTTATGATCTCATCGAGTCTGGGACATGTGAAGGTGCAAGTGATGTAAGCGACAACTAAGCTCTGAAATTGGATTATTAAGTTGTTCAAAAAGTTTCTCGCCACATCTGTGTTTTTTTTTCAAATTTGTTAGTCTTTTTCAGTATATTCAAATAGTGAACGTATGCACTCATTATTATCCACAGCATATCGCCATTTATCAGGCTTTTTTGTGGATGCCACTTCTATAGAATTCCTGGGGTTTTGATGAAAAAAAAGTTCACCGAGATACCTTTCAAGTTCTTCCCTACCGTAGAACTACTTCTGCAAATGTATGGACAACGAAGGATACAGATGGTAGTCTGTTGAATCCAGTTCTGGTGGATACGGTTTGTGGACCAGAACATGTCATCCTAATCACTGGAGCTTTTTCTGAGTCTCCTTCGCAACTTCTGGACGCGCATTGGCATGAAGGAAGAAGATCTTGTTTTGTTTCCCACGAAGAGCTGCTTCTACGCGATCTAATTGCCTGCAACAGACATCGCCAGTGACAATAGTGTCTGCAGGTAGCAGCTCCCAGTGAACGACTCCTTTGCAATTCCACCGGACACTGGCCATTACCCTCGTTTTATGTAAGCTCCCGTTTTGGCGTGGGCATCTCTGTTTCGCAGCGGTCGAGCCACTGACGCTTTCGCGTATGATTAATGTACACTACCCACCTACACCTACATCGCCCAGTTCGTCGCCAGTGACCAACTCCTCGAGCCAAGAAGAATTCAGTCGGAAATTTAGGAAGTCCATGCACCATTCCTACGTGTAGCGGTTGGCCGCTTTGATCATACAGTATCCTATGCGCCATATTTCCACGCCTTCCAGACCGTGGTGGTCCTCAAGGTCAAAGTCGTCGCTTTTGAACTTCCACAACCAAACTTGTGCTGTCTCACAGCGCATAGTGGAGAGACCCATCTCGTCACGTTCCTGGCCGCATCGCTTGCGTTCTCGTGCTTCCTGAATTCGTTGAGCAGGAGCAGTCGAACACGCTTGACGTCGAGGACGATTTCATCAGTCATGTTCGTAACGTAGTAACATGACAATAGTGGTCTCTGTAGATCTATATGTTATCGATAATAAGTTCCAGAATACTTTTAAAAGTTTGACGAAATGCCAAACTGAATGGCAGAAAACGTTTTGAACAGTCTAATAATTACTATGCCTCAAATAGTATTAGCTGGTTACCTTGCCGTTCAGGACCAGCAGAAAATGGCTAAGGTTGGCTTGGAGATGAAGCTGCTGACGTCAGAAGTGGATGCAGAGGCTGAGAAGTGGGACGAGTATGCCGAGAATGACATTGTGAAGCGGGCAAAGGTGAGTGAGGGATTTTCTGCTCTCTCAGTGCGCGTTCTTAAGTCTTCCTGGAAGAAACAGGGTTTCAGGCAATGTCTTCTATGGCGTACAACATGTACCTCTTCACAAGGGGCGACGGCCCGTTGAAGACCACACACGATCTCTTTACGCAGGCGGAGTTCTTCGCCGAACAGGCGAACAAGATGTACAAAACTGTGCGCGAGTTCAGCTACGAGGTTTGTTTGTAGATTTCTGAAACTGTTCCCAGCTGAAGATGCTTACATAAGGTGCTTTTCCCTAAATCGTTTGGCTTGCGTAGCAGTTCAGAGTATAATGCAAGTTCGATACCCGAACACCAACGTAGATCCATACTTTCCAGCGTCGAGTCTATCCCCGTAGAATTAAACTAGCCGATTACTGAAGGACGACTGGGGACCGCGTTCTTCACATATTGGAGTTCGTTTCAGTTCTCTTCTGCTTCGTCTGCTATGCGTCTTGCGCGTCGTAGTCGCAGGGTTCACTGCTTCCATCAGTTGTTGATATATTAGGTTGGCAACTAATTTCGTGGACTCTCAAGAATCTTCAGCAAAAGTGTTTATTAACAAATAACTAATGCCAATCTTTAATTGAAATAAGATCCCTCAGAACGCAGAAGTGCTTCCGATATATAAGGTAGCTGGTCTGTCCCACGGCCATAGAATTATTGTGCTTTTAAGGCCAAGAATCATTGGAGGTGCATTTGGACTCGGTCCACATTATTAAATCGTCTTCCAACCAAGAATTACTGCACCGAACTAAAAATGTGGTAGTCACTCGGCGCTAGGTCTGGGCTGTAAGGCGGATGAGTTTGACGCTCCCAGTCAACGTCTTCTATTTTTGAGGCGTCCGGTTCCCTATGTTCCCTCCGTTTGGTGGTGTCAAGAAGGTATTAACTTCTGGGAGCTCTTCAAGAACGGTTCCAGCATTAATGCTGTAATCTACTCTTCTCAACCTGGCCGCGCGCAGGCTGAACTCCGCTGGAATCGGTTCAGACAGATTTTCAGGAGCGGAATTATCTATCAGCAAGATAACGCCAGATCACACGTCACGAATCGGGAGCTTCAAAAAATAGAAGACCTTAGCTGGGAGCGTCTAACTCACCCACCTTACAGCACAGGCTGTGCGCCAAATATCTAGCACCTTTACAGCACGCTGCAGCACTTTTTGGTTGGAGGACGACTTATTAATGGACCATGTCAAAATGCACCTCCAAGGTTTCTTGGGTTCAAAAGTACAAGAATTCTACAGCTGTAGGATGGGCCAGGTAGCTGATAAATGGCAATCAGTCCCGCGTTCCAACAGATCTTATTTTGGTTGAAAACTGTTATTTGTTATTCGTTTATGAACACTTTTGTTGAAGCCGCTTGAGAGTCCACGAAATTAGTTGCCAACCTAATATAATATTATGTCGGCAGTGGTATCTTCTGTTCTCTTCGAGATCTCTCCTATTGATGTTTTTTTTTTTTGCAAGTTTTTCGTGGCTGCTTTCTGAACCCTCGAACTGGGCGCTGATCGCTCGTAGTTATCCTCTATTCTTCTCCTTTATTGGACCGAAGGTGCGTTCGTCATGTCCTTGACCGCAGTCCACCTTTCCAAGTACATAACCGTGCCCACCTGCGTATCTTGACTTCAGTGCTTTGAAGGTATTGCTCCTGCACTTTTTCTTATTCGCAGAACTTATTCTGTTGAGGTCTATTCTGCCCGCTTTCTGTACAGCATCCGTCCATGAGCTCCCTGGCCCTTTCAGTTGGGCAACGCAGTTTATCACTTCCTTCGCAATTTCAGTAGAATTCCTCAAGAATTTCTAGAACACAGCGCCGTTCCCTATAACGAAGAGTTCCATTACACCTCGTTAGTCCTTTTGGAATGGCGGGGTTTTGCGAAACACTCTTCGTCGGTGGTATTTTATCGATGTTTCAGGTACCAGGATCAGCTGAGAAGAGCGAACTGTCGGCGATACTCGAGCGTATTCCGGTGCACTGCCAACAGCTGCAAGTGCTCGTTAAGAGCCCAACGGTCGGCAAATCGGCAACGTTTGGGAAGGTTTGCGCGGATCGGGCGACTGTTTCTTGAGCTGCAGTCCAGGAGAAGGTTTCTCACTGTTTAGGTGGACTCGGTGATCCAGGAGACGAAGAATCTCATGAACGAGATTGCGAAGCTCGTGACCTCTTCCTTTGTTTGTGCTACTAAGGTAAGGCTGAGAAGTGGTTTCCATTGACGTACTCAACAGAGAACAGCACTAGTTTTTTTTTCAACTCGCAGATATTTCAGTTCGATAAGGCGGAAAAGTGAGTTGAGCAACGCTGCATAATTTTTCTTTTATGTCGGCCACGACTGGTATGCAATAGTTTATATCTGTAATTAGAGCCGCCATCGAATAGTCAGCTCGGAATAGACATCGATGGTTTATATCATGTCGCACAGAAACCGACGACCAGAATTTACCTAAGGCGGATAGATCTATTGAATACCAGTCTAGTGCCGTGCGGGACTCGGAGAAACAGTGCGCAGAGACTTAGGAGTTCACCTCCGTACTGTTCTTCCGTCTGACGCGGTTCAGGTGTTCTTGAATGTTGCCAGATATTTTCGAGTTGTCAGGTGTTCGCTTTGTGGTCTTTGGCATTGTCTGGCAGAGGAGAGAAGAAAGCTGGTTCACTCCCGAGTGGTGTTTCCCACTGAACTTCTATGACCGTTGTGTTCCAGAATTTTCATCATTTGCACGTTCCCGATGCGAGAGGATACAACTAAGCGCTTTTCATTCGCAATTTCCCCTCAGTTTGAAATTTTGGGTCTTCTCGAAGATTCTATTCCATCTCACTCGACACGGCTCACTCTCTTCCCCCCCCCCCCCCCCCCACCACTCTTTCCTTCGAAGGAGGTCAGCAGGGTTCATGACATGTGGCGTAGTTGTGAATGACAGTGTGTCCAGAGCGGAAATTGATCGACACCATTCAATCAATGCTCTTATGATTATGGAAACGTGGAAAATTCTATTTGTTTGCAGTACGAAATCGAGTTCCGGGGTGGGTCGGTTCCTCGGACGGTTGGCGATGGCGGGGGCGATGCCCGCGCGTCAAGAGAGTCGACCCTTTGGCGACGAACTCCAAGCATACGACGAACCGCACCTCCACATACAGTATACCAGCACCAACACTAGGTAAGTTCGGATTTCCAAAGTTGAGATTGGATTTCGGAGGTCGTTTAGGTGCCCTCAGTTCTGTGCGTAATAGGTTTCACATGAAGGTTAGTGGGTGCTTGTTACCCTAGCCCGACTCGAGGACGGCGCCCAACTCGAGATATAGATAAGTATTGTCCCGAGTTTCGACTCTGCCTCATACCCTTAACTACATCTCCGGGCCGTTCCCAGGGTGCGGCGAAGATGGCGGAGTTGGGTGGAGCCGTAGGGGAGTTCCGACTGGAGCGACACTGCCAGAGCTCTTGGCTGTTAGCGAGTTCTGGATCACGGATTTGACGAAATGTGTGCAGATATTTTCCCACCGCGTTGTTTCTTTAGAGCGCCTTGAAAGGAACATAGAAACGCGTCGTCCAACTTCGAGGAGGAGTATCGTATTCGTTGCCAGTACCCAAAACTATGAAGTAGGCGGAAGACTTTTATGATTAGGTGGCGAGGCACACCATTACGGCAGTCCTTATAAAATCAGCACACCCACCCAATCCAGTGGAACGGTACAGTCCAAAAGATCAAGTGATGGTGAGGGGTGTGCGGCGTTTACGTTTTCGCGTCCCGAATTCCGGTTTTCGACCGTTTGTAGGTCTTCCGCCCCGTGTTTCAGCATTGGTTTTTTCAGACCAAAAGGCGGGACGGAAATAGTCATCGCTCAACATGGTGGCATCGGACCTGTGCTCTCCCCAAGGAGTTGACACATTAGGCTTTTTAAGGCCGTCCAAATGCTCCTTGACTCTGATACACAACGGCGAAGACGCCGAAACGTCAGCCGAAGTAAAGCCTGTTTAACAATCTTGGTAAACAGCTTAAAGAAGAAACACGCTGAAGTATACTCGATATGCCAAGATTTATCGAAAGTCGGACTTGGGCGGTTGCTTGGAGCGTTGTCCGGGCCGTCTCCCAGGGGTCTCGAGGTTCAGTTCAGTCTCACAGCACTGGTCGTTGCCGCATACATGCGTGGCAAGCTAATCGTATCGATTACATCTGTGGCTACGACGCCCCTAAAGGTATTCACGAAAGCACGAAAGGGCTACGGGCACTTGACCGGTTCCGTTCTCCGGATGTAGAATTAATCTGATATCTATTTCAGCAAGATTAGCAGAGCTTTATAACGCTTGAAGGTAAGAGGCTCGCATGTTCAGCCGTAGCTCCGTGTCATCATCTTAGCTTCCGTCACGCCGGAAAATGTGGCCAATGTTCTTAACAGCTTCGTATCGTTTTGTGCTCTGTGGACTAATCAGAAAGAGATGGTGCATGTTCTCGTGTCGTATGGTCTTAGCAGTTCTTGACGGCGTGCTTGCATCGCTTCTGTCTGTCTGTCTGTCTGTCTGTCGCTCTTGCTTCTACTGTTCTGTCTTTCTCAGCCTTAGCTTGCCAGAAGTCCGTTCAAGATGCAGAGGTACGGATTTCGTGCACGTCTCAACTAGTCTGTGCCTGCTTTTTCGTCTCATCTAACAGCGTTCCTTGAAGTCAGTGAGACCGCTGTTGATTTCAGAAAAGAAGACAAGATGCCTGACGCAGCGTTCGGCGGGTATACTTCGCCGGTCAGCTGGTTCTACGACTCGCCGTCTCCTCCACGTGTTGTCTCCCTTCACATTCACGAAAAGAGAGCCAAGAGCAAATTCTACATGGGAATTCTCGGCTCCATGCAGTACTTCAAAGAAGAGGAGCATCGTCGCCGACTTCTTGACTTCGCGAGGATATGACTTCTACAAGTTTTCTTTCATGCTGACCTTCTGATGCTCTAAGGCTTGAGTGTCAGACCGTCCCACTACGTGCGTGCACCACAAATAGAGTTTTGAAAGTAAGCATGGCAGCCTATGTCGAAGGTCTTTCGGGAGAAAATGCACTTTATGGGATGGCGACAAACGGCGCTGCTCCGCAAACGCAGTGTCGTATGCATGTGATGGTGCGATGCAGTTTCACTGCAATCGACCTATAGTCAACCTTGGTGGCAACCAGCTACTGAGCTGCTGCAAATTTCTTCATTTGCTCGATTTGTTTGGCTTTCCTTGATGGGGAGGGGAACAGTTTAGGCCGTCATTGAATAGTTTCGCGTCTACTTACTCACCTGGAGAACGGGCACACCACCGAGTCCAGAAGCCATAATATCTCATTGACAGTGCTCACTTATTTTCACCCAAACGTCTCGATGCCGGAAAGACCGATATCGTCAATTGATGCTGGTTAGCTGATGGAAACTTCCGGCTCGTTGTGAAGTGTTTCCATCCAGCGGTAGCCATATTCGCCTGATTCCCATTCTGGCGCGAATCGATACTATCGATCGTATCGATTGGTGGGTCCATAGTGATTATTTACTGTTAAGTCTATCAAGCGAGCACCACGACTTCAGTTAGCGCGCTTTGAATGCTTCTGAACTCAACGTGAACGCCTTGCAAGTCGAAACGAGGTTACGGGTTAAACTACAGACTGCCCAAGATGGCTAGAACAATTTTTTGTTCAAGAGAAATGCGGTATAACTTTCTCTGAAATTTTTTAGTTCAGTTGCCTTAATGAGTGTGCGTGATCTATTCTTTTGGCGCTAAAAACAACCGACTTCCTAAACACGTTTTAAACAACTATTCATCCTCACAAAGTGAGATTTTCATAAAAAAATTCAAACAGTGTGTCCGATTATTGAGTAGGTGGACTAAAACATTAAAACTTACACTTAATCATAAAATTTTCCTTGAGCAAAAATTTATTCTAACCATTCTGGAGAGTATCTAGTTTAATGTGGAGGGAGCTCGTTTTGATTCTGAAGGCATTTAGTTGATTTCAAAACCGTCAGACTTGTTTAGAAGAGTGTCCAGTTTGACGTGGAAGATGTCAATATGATTTGAGAAAATGGTTTGAGATTTGAGAAAATTGACGTCAAAATGGTATATGTGGCGGACACGCTGTCGAAATCTCGGTGTACGTGTACAGTCCGCGACGTCAGCAGTTCAAATGGCAACCGAAACTCGCGTGCGTAGTTGCCGTTTGTCTGGTTGCAGCTCCATCCCTCTGTGAAAGCAACACTCTCCCCGTGCTAGTCGATATGTCGACGAGTGCTGAAGCGAGTGTGACTAGTCTGAAAAGTGGAACATAATAGTATTCTAAGCCGTTCGCTCTCAAGTCTACAGCCATTAGTGCCGCAGAATGGGCTGACGTCCTGATTCTAGATTCCTTCGTTCATTGGGCTGATGTCCTGATTCTAGATTCCTTCGTTCATCTTCCGTGCGTATCTTCGAGCTTCTCGCCAGCCTCTATTCTTGAAATTCACGTAACACGAGTATCACTACATGCGTCTCCTTTTCTCTCGTCGTCCACATGCTCAGCAGATTGTTTCGATCTCTATGACTGTTTCGTTATTGCAAATTGTTGCTTATTCTAACCCAGATTAGCTTGGTACGCTTCGTTATGCCATTGTTTGTGTGTAAGAGAGCTATATTGATATCACTGCATAATCGCTAATTTGAATTTGATATTCTTCAGTGAAAACGTGTTCCTTCGTAGTAAAGATTGAATTATCAAGCAGTCTCTAGTCTGAATGCACTACGTGACTCCGAGGCAGATCAGTTGTCAGATGCTACGTAGTACCACAGCTACATCGAGCCGAGTACACAGGTTCCTTCGCAAGTCGCAAGTCGAATCGTGGCCATGACGCTGGTTGTATCAAAACACCTACGACTCCTACTGCTGCTTGGAGTCAGCAGTCTAGGTACGCGTTTTCAGCGGTCGAACGGAACTTGCGATTAAGCCTGTCTCCCTGCCACACGTCATCGAGCATTGGCTGATATCAACAAGAATGTTCGAACTGCGGAGCCAAGGCTTCATACGTGCTTTATTCGGCCGCCGTTCCGGCCTAGGGTGGCTTTCCAGCCTCTTGGTTGCTTCCATAAGGTTGGTTGGGTTGTCTCACCCCATTTCTTCCTCTTCTCCTATTGACTCCCGAAACTGCTGTGAATTGAAAGCAATCGTTGGACGAGTAACCTTTCAAACCCCAATTGACATTTCCAGATCCCGAAGAAGGCGACTGTGAGGAAAGCCGAATAAAGCGTGGAAAGTGGTCTTGGCTCTGCTGCACGAGTATCAGCGCCATGCCAAGATTAGCGACAGGCGATCATGAAGAGAATCCATTAGCGCTTCTTTGCCCACAGTTTGTCTAAGAAGACGCAGATGTTTGAGGAATGCATGGCACAAACCCCAAGACTAGATTGGAAGATCTTACCAGTAGGACCGGCATATCACTGGTTGCCATTAAAGCGTGAAGGGCTACCAGTCGCAGTGTCTCCCATGGACAGCTTGCTGGTTTTAGTGAGGTCATGAAAGGGAAGGGCGCGCCGAAGGAAACGCTGGCAGTTGCGTGCATCAAGGGGTGTACATCTAACGGTGATCGATCTAATGATTTTGACGAATCAACGGCTTTTCCGTTAGTGGAGTGGGTCCGTGCGCGAAGAATGAGGGCTTCTGGTTGGGTTCTGTGCTATGTTCCACTGGCGCGGAGGAGATCACAGATTCAACAGGGGAACGAACTCCAATTTTGACACAGGTGTGGTAGGTATACCACATTCTGGAGTTCTTTGTATTCGCATAAGATTTCTGTCCTCTAAAAGCCATTTGGCGTAACGATTTAACGGAATGTTTTAAAAATTGACGGAATTTTTAAGCGATTTTTTGGAATTCATGAATTTCGAGAATATGAATTTCGCTCCTGCACTCGTTCAGTACAGGCGATCTTTCCCTGAAGTACACTGGAAGGCTGCTGGTTCTAGCTCTTTAAAATGAGCTCAAATCCATTTTTATAGCTAAAAGAGCAAAAATTATGATAATCCGAACACTGCAGGTTCGGGCAAGCGAATTAAAAAATTTAGATAAAATCATGCTTTCTCATTGAAATCGAACATTGTCTTGACCTTCTTCAAGAAATGATGTTTCCTTGTTAAATGTACTATTCTGCGCGCACGATATTGTATTGTGCAAATATTAAATAAATAAATAAATAAATAAATCCTAATATAATTTCGAAGGTGGTCTTGTTTATTTGTGATGTGCTTTGCTTGATTGCAAAAGCGTTCAGTTTTCTTTAAGTGTCCAGCCTGACGTAAGCGTGGTGTATCTAAAGTTTTCCCTGAGTTTTTAAAATTAAGATCGTAGTGTGCAGACAACAGCATCTTTAAACGAAATTTAACGATTTAATGGAAATTTAGTGAACATTTTTCGTTGAAAAATTCATTAAAAGTTTAACGCCCGGAGTTCAGTGCACACCCCTGGCGGGGCCCGGTTCCAGGTTCCTGGCTCGGACTCTCGCCCAGTTCAACCTACACTTCCATCTCTCCGCGGTGTGTGAATTGGCACCAGACCCTTCTGGAAAGGACGAAACACTGACTTGCCCGTTGACTGGCCACAGCAAGTCATTCATTGTGTAAGCCAGATACTCATTCAAAATTGCACCCATGACATAGGAGTAAAATGCGTGCCGCATCCCAAGAAAACGAATTGAATAATGCGTCATTTATCGTTATCCTTATATGTACACATAAAGCAAGGCTTGAAGGCAGATGCTCCCAAGCACTCTGTAGTGGCCCTGTGGATCTGACGAATACAGCCGGGGGGGGGGGGGGCGTGCAGTTTTGACACTATCCTGCCCTCTGGCTCTTCTCCGCCCTGAACGCGCCACCCTCGTTTGGACGAGTTTGTGGACAGCGAAAACCGCGCCGCAGTTTGCCAATTCGCGACAGAGCTCAAAAACCGAGCAACATCTGTCTCGCGAAACTAGCAGTATTCACGAATGTGCATGGATCAGCGAACGACGTTGCAAGAGCGGACATCAAGCAACGGATTATTTTGTGAAGCAGCTGGACAACATGAAAACTGATCACGAACAAATAACATAATACTACAATAAGCTTGAGCCGTCCGTTCGCTCATGAAGTAACCGGAGACTTCCATAATATTAATTCGATCCTTGAGCAGTGAGATTACTTGGGGGGATTGTTTTCTGTAAAAAAGGTGGATCAAAGGATTGGTGTTCTATGAGGTACCCAATATACTCAGGGGTCAGATTTATCAACCGCTTACCGCCCTCTAACGGTGAAAATACCGTCAAACCCGATGCTGGATGAACGTTATATCAGGGATGAACATTATATCAGGGGGTTTGGCGGTATTTTCACCGTTAGAGGGCGGTAAGCGGTTGATGAATCTGGCACCTGATCTCGTGAAATATTGTGTTAAGAAATGTTCTCTCATCAAAGTCTGAAGAAAGGGCGAATGGCAACTCATTCTACAGAAAAACAGTTCAGATAACACTGATTAAGTGCTTGCACAGAACGAAAATTGGTAAATTGTTCCCTTTTTGTGTTCCCGTAGTGCTCCACTGCCCTACACAAGTTTTTTTTCGCACGAATTCTCACCTTTCTGAAATACGTAATTTCTAAAGGGTTAAAGAGATGTTGCGTACCGCGTGCATGCCTGACTTGCTATTTTCGTGCTGGCACTCCGAGGACGGCAAGGAACATTGGTTTTATTAGTGGCCAATGAGAACCCCACCAAGAGATCGCTTCCAATTTTTTGTGATTATTTGTGATCAAGTAACCAAGTAGACATGCCGGTGTCCTGCTTTGTCTTTCTGTTACTCTCTCCTGGATCACTGAATGAGCCAGTACTCAACATACGCACTTAAGAAGTGCTGCACCGAAGACGATATCCCTTTGCGCTCGGTAATGCGTCCCTGATTAGGAATCCGTGAATCTCGTCGGTGCACCCCTCGCCTCAACTCCTTCCGAGGGGTGCGCAAAAAGCGCCGCTGCGCTGCCGCCAGTGATTTTTGAGTGCAGGTTATGTGCGGTATCAATACACCTATGGCGAGGTCCTGCTCTGCGGTAGATCTCGCCACTAAATTCAATTACTTTACAGCTTTAGGGTGTGTCGATGCTGCTCCTTTTGGATAGTCTGCTGCCTTTGATTGTCTTCCGGTTGCGAACGCTAACAATCTTTGAGCGAATTGCATCCAAATCTGACAAAAGCCGATGAACGAAAGCTTACCCATAAAGCAGGTACAAATACACAAAGAAGGACTTATCAATATCGAGCATTTTATTCAATTAAGCTACGCCCAAGTGCTGGAACTGAGATTACAATCTGACCGCGGCAGTGGCTCAGAGGAATATGACAGTGTCTTTGAATTCTACACTAAAACCACACAGCAGTGAACTGTGGGCTGAGCTGAACCCGTCGAATTCATGGTACCTAGTGCAACAATGGTGAGCTAGTGAGCGATGATGGGAAGAGTGCATAAATAGAAAGAGAAGTTCGCCTCGCGCATAGTCAGCTGTGCATGGTTGCAACTAGTCTCTAGGCTCGTTCTGTGTACAAGAACTGTCAGCTTAAGCGAGAACGGCGTCGTCATCGGTGAGTGCGTTCACGTGGAACGTGTCGCCAGATATCTTTATGGACCGTCGTTGCCGCCTTTGCGCGAAGTTGCTTCGGAGAATGCGCAGTCGTCGAGCCACCTTAACACGGAAAACTTTGAGAGTGAGAAAGACCGTGGCTTAAATGAAGAATCGCAGTGAAATGTAGGATCAGCGTTTTATCCTCTAGGAAGAAATGCGCATCCAGGTTGCTAACTTCAGAGGGATTAAGGCTTGAGGCTGCACTAGAGCCAGCAGTGGTGGAAACGGCTCCCCGTATTAAGTAGTTGCTAGGGTCATACTGTGAACAACATATTGTTGAGGGTATCTTCTGACTATGTGGCGTTTGCCTTACAAGGAAAGTTTCCCAACTCATGGTGAGCTTTGAAATGCTATTCTGACAGGATGCGGGGCTCTGTGAGCGGAGTTCGGAACCAGAGTTTTTGCTGAACGTTTTTTTTTTAACCTGAAAAAGAGGTGTGAGGACGTGCTCGCAACACCCATCAGCCTCTAAGTGGGGGAGGGGGGGGGGGCTGGCGGTGCGCACGAGATTTACTCACACGAGTTCCATTAGTGGTCTTCTTGCTGCCTAGTATTGCATGAACTTGCGAATGGGAACTGGCTACGGCGAATTTTTGCTGTTACTTAGTAAACTAAACAAGCTAAATAACTAACACTAACAGCTGACTATATTGCCACTACTATTGTCATAAAGTCCTTACTATCAGAAGGAAATTAGTGATTATAGTCATGATAGTCTAAGACCATTAGTAGCAATCTTATTTGTACCATTTTCACGTCAAGTTTGACACTTCTCACATCGAATTGAGAATTATTCTAAACAAGCGTGATACTCTTGAAATCAAAGTGAACGTCTGCCAAATCAAAGCGACCGTTTTTCTGTCCAACTAGAGGATCTCTAAGGAAAGCAGAATGATTGTTTTTTCAAGAAGATTTTGGTATGATTTCCTTTTAAGTTTTTTAGTTGACATTCCCGAACGAGTTTAATAATTTTTTTAGAAATTTTATATTTTGAGAAAAAATTTGTACAACGACGTCGTCATCGACGTAAGGAGAGGGGTTCGGCAAGGGGATACCATATCCCCGAAGCTCTTCAGCGCCACCCTCGAAAACGTCATGCGCGAATTAGAATGGGAAGACATGGGAGTGGAGGTCGACGGCCAGCAGCTACACCATCTTCGTTTCGGTGACGACATCGTGCTCATAACACCGAGCATCAGCCAGGCGGAGCGAATGCTGGCCGACTTCGATCGTGTATGTGGGAATGTTGGACTGCAGCTGAATCTTACGAAGACGATGTTCATGAGGAACGGACAAGTTTCTGATGCTCCATTCTCGCTCAACGGAACGAACATCTCCGAATGCTCCAGCTACGTGTATCTAGGTCGCGAAGTCAATATGGCCAACGACCTAGCGCCGGAGCTAAGCAGGAGGAAACGAGCGGCTTGGGGAGCTTTCAAGAGCGTCGAAGAAGTCGCGAAGAAGACGAAGAACGTCCGACTCCGTGCCCACCTATTCGACTCTACCGTTCTTCCTGCCCTAACATACGCCTCAGAGACCTGGGCTATACGAAAGCAGGATGAACACGCGATCAGCGTCGCGCAGCGTGGAATCGAGAGGACGATGCTCGGAGTGACACGACTCACGCAAGTGAGAGAAGGCCTCCGGAGTTCCGAGCTTCGCCGACGTTCGAAGATCAGAGACGCTGTCGCGTGGGCCAAGTTGTCGAAAATTAGGTGGGCCGGCCACGTAATGCGCTTCGCAGACACCCGCTGGACGAGAGCCGTTACCGACTGGATTCCGCGGGATGTCAAGAGAACACCGGGACGCCCACCAACGCGTTGGTCGGACTTCTTCGTGAAGGCCCTGAACGACCGATATGACGCTCTTCGTGTCCCTCGAGCGAGGAGTATCCATTGGACCACTCTGGCACGCGACAGGGACGAATGGAGACGCTGCTGGCGCCCGCTCGAGCAAGTCGATGATCAACGGGACGACAGGTGACAGGTGATACAGGTGAGAAAAAATAATAAATTTAATTTTGTTTTAAAGCGCAAAAGGCAGCAATCATTTAGTACTTTAAAAAGGAAGCGCGCAGTGCCCATTAGCTCGTCGCGTTTTTTATTTGATTCATAGTATGAGTGACGCTTCCATGAAAGTTCAAGGTGAAGAAATGTGTGTCCTTGTTCTTCACAATGATTTTTTGTTATGTATTACAGGTGTGAAATTGCTTGAAAGCAGAAATTTCGCTATCAACCAAACATCGCGACGTTTTAGACGAGGGCATGGCGTAATCCCTTTTCATGACACAAAAACGGCCGCCCTTCTGCTTTTTATAACATGCTTTAAACCATTATTTTCCCTCAAAAAATTAGAATTTTATAAAATTTCATACAATGTCTTCACTTATTGAGTAGGTAAGTCAAATATTAAACTATCATCATCATCATCATCATCATCATCATCATTTTCATTAGCGTCTGTCCCGCTTGGTGGCGGGGTCCGCTCTTCTGGTGTGGTGACGCCAGTTCTCCCGATCAAGTGCTTGATCAGGGTGCACACCAGCTATCTTTAAGTCCAAGTGCAACGTATCTAGCCAACGTTGCTTCGGTTGTCCCCTGGGCCGCTTTCCAGGGACCTCAAGGTTCAGGCCAATCTTACGGACGGTCTCGTCGTTAGCGCGAAGGACATGGCCGTACCATCGAAGACGAGCTTCGCGCAGCTTCTCGGATATCGGGGCGACACCGAACCTCTGTCGTATGGCGTCGTTGCGAACGCGGTCCAAACGCGTAACACCAGCCGTCCACCGTAGCATTTTCGTCTCCATTACACTGAGGCGGCTTTCAATTTCCTTCGTCACGGGCCAGCACTCAGCACAATACGTCGCTACTGTTCTATACGACTGTTCTATAAACCTTCGATTTGAGGTGCTCAGATATTGTCCTGTCGCAAAGCACCCCAGTCAATGAGCGCCATTTGGATCAGGCTGCACTCACGCGCGCGTTCACCTCCAACCTTAGGCTGCCATCAGACGTGACTGTCGATCCGAGATACTTGAAAGATGTAACTCGTGAGAGCTCAGTACCATTGATCTTAATAGATCCGTGCTCATTCACATCCGTCGTCAAGTACTCCGTCTTTTTGACGTTTAGCTTGAGTCCGAAGAATGCCAAGCGATCGCACCACACCTGTGCCTGTCGCTCGAGTTCGGTTTTATCTTCACACGCAAGCATGACGTCGTCAGCATACAGCAATGTCCAAAATGCCGCCATTTGGAGATCTCGTGATATAGCATCCATCACGACGACGAAGAGCAGTGGGGATAGCGCAGATCCCTGATGCACCCCTACAGAGATGGGAAGTTCCGTCGAGGTGCCCGCTGGCGCTCGCACTCGACTCCTTGGGCAAGAGTACAGAGTGCGCACCCGCTAAATAAGCTCTTCAGGAACACCATGTTCTCGCAACGGTACCATATAACATCTAGCGGAACGCGGTCGAAGGCCTTCTCCTAGTCCAGGAAGGCAAAATGCACCAGTTTCTGTTTCTCGCGGTGCTTCTCTAGCAAAAGACGAACAGCGTGAATGGCATCAACAGTGCCACAGCCAGAGACGAAACCACACTGATTCGTGGAAAGCTGGACGACATCCCGGATACGTCCATCGACAATTCGCTCAAAGATTTTCATGATGTGCGAAAGAAGGCGAATTGGACGGTAACTAGCGCAATCCGCAGGACTGCCCTTTTTCTTCCGAATCGGGATGGTCGTGCTTTGCTGCCAGCTCTCGGGCGCTTTCTTCTCAGCAACAACCTGATTGAAAAACTCTGTCAGCCAGTCAGCAGGGCACCAGCCCTTCGACTTTCACAGATCGGCTGGTAGATCACCGGCTGGCTTTGCCTGACTTCATCTTCCTCAGAGCTGCTTCGGTTTCGCTTACTGTGATCTTCTGAACGGGGCCGTATACAGGAGATGCAAAAGGAATAGCAGGATGGTCAAACCCAACATTCGAGGTTTCCTCGAAGTGGTCGTGCCATCGCTTCAAGCCCTCTTACGATCCATCAGAAGACGTCCGTTAATGCCAAAGAACTTCTCGATTCTTCGGCTTGGCGACAGCGAGCTTTCGCAAGTCGGTAAAGATAACGCTCACCATAGTGCGTTTCCAGTTTTTCGCTCACATCAGCGTAATGCGCGGCTTTAGCAGCGGCAACTGCCTTCTTTGCCGCTTTCTTCGTTTTTCGATAATTCCGCCAATTATGGACTGTTTTATCACCGATGAATATGTGATAGAGCCGTTTCTTTTCTCGGACTTTCTCTCTGACATCATCAGTCCACAGCCATGCTTGCTTGTCGACCCAGCGTCGTCCAGGCTTCGTTTTGCCGAGTTCGAGGCGCGCAGCCCGGGTTATCGCATCGGTAGCATCCTTCCAGGTTTCGTTGACAGTTGTCACCGCCGGAAACCGAATGCGAGAAATAACTGCCGCTTCCTTTTCTTTCAGTCGCCACCATTTGATTCTGGCCGATCCGCATCGCTCGGCACGTTTACACCTCGAAGGTGTGATCTTCAGCGAGCAGATCAGTGGGCGGTGTTGTGTGGCAACCGTCTCATACGGCACGGTCTTCGCGTCTGTGACAAGACCTTGGTCGCGACGCCTAACAAGGACATTGTCAATCTGCGTTTTAGCGTTCCCGCTATAAAACGAGATGAGGTGGGAGTCACGCTTTCGAAATTTGGTATTCACGATGGTGAGGTCATGTGAGTCTGCATACTCAATCAAGTATACGCTCACCATCGGCATTGTGCGACCCATATCCAAAACCACCATGACAGCTGTAACCGTCTTTCGTTGCTCCGACGTGACCATTAAGGTCACCTGCCACAACAATCATATCTTCTGACGGCACTTCCGCTGTCTTCTCATCAAGCAGGGACCAGAATTCGTTCTTGGTTTGCTCGGAACAGCCTGTCTGCGGAGCATACGCAGAAAAGAAATGGCATCGTCGCTCTTCTACGGCGACAACAATCTTCATCAAGCGGTCATCGAAACGTTCTATGCTTGCAATCGCGTCACGGAAACGTTCGGAGACGATCATACCGACACCACTGGTGGTCCTGGGACTTCCACATAGAACGGCCTTAAAGCCTCGTCCTATCTCCCTTGACTTGCAGCAGGACCACCTCGTCTCCTGCACCGCACATAAATCTATCGTTCTTCGCTCCAGTGCTTCTACCAACTCGCACGAGCGGCCCGTCAACGTACCCACATTCAACGTTGCTATGCGGGTCTTGCCTACGTTACGGGACTTTCGGACTAGCTCAGTTGCCCCCGATGCCGTCCTCGCATCAGGGACCCTCGCATACTTTTCACACTCGCCGGGCTTTGCGAGTGCGCGTTGGCTCCCGCAGACGCCGTAGCATTATCTCGAAAGCTCTTAAACGTCATCAACCATATGATGTGACACAGAATGTTCGTAGGCCGGCCTGTCACTAGGGCCTGTCCCCTGCATTCGAATGTCCGTGTTTGGCTCGGCTCGCAGAAGCAAGCAGTTTCCAGTGGCACCACGTGGAGGAACGGACATCGCCACCAATATTAAACTAAATATTCAGAAAAATTCCCTTGAACAAAAATTATTCTAACCTTTTTGTAGAGTCCTCAGTTTAACGTGGAAGAAACTTGTTTTGATTTGGAAGATGTTCAACGTAATTTCAAAAGCTTCGACCTGTTTATAAGAGTGTCCAATTTGGCGTGATAACTATATGTATAGACTGCAACATGGTTCAACAGAAACAATCAGCAAGGGCGTAATGACGATTGGCAATTTGCCTGCAGTCGATAATCGGTACAAGACCCACGCGCACGGGGCTAACAAGCCGTACGCGTTTTCGCCGCGCCATCGCGGGCTTGCCGCGGGCGGCGGCGTCGCGCCCGAGGCGCGGGGCCGAAAATGAGTAAAAGTTCCTGCACCCGCCTCTAACAAGTAAAGGGTCTGAAGCGTATGCCTGAACGGGGGAGCGAGTCATATATGGGGAATCCTCACCCGTCAATTAGTATGGAAATGTGTTTATTTTTTGCCAAGTCGTTAAGTCCAAGGAGTAGGGAGTCACAATGGGATACGGCGCAGCACGCGTTTGTGGGTCTTGTACGCCCGTGATGCTTCCGCACTCAGTGGCTCGGGGGGCAGGTAGGCAGAGGTTTGCCAATCATTCCCACGTCATTGTGCACGACCTTCCTTTTTACCTGCAAAAAAGGGACAACATCCTGAAGGTAAGTGTCGAAGCTGCGGGTAGCTGATGGAGAATGGATTTGTTATAGCGACATTGAAGGTCGTGTCGCTGGTGTACCGGATCCTGTGCCATCCTCGCGTGGAAAGCTGGTTGCTTATGCCTGGTTCAAAGCTGGTTATACGACGTCACATCCTGCTCGGGTTTTCAAAGAGACCAGGATGTGACGTCGTATAACCAGCTTTGAACCAGGCATAAGCAACCAGCTTTCCACGCGAGGATGGCACAGGATCCGGTACACCAGCGACACGACCTTCAATGTCGCTATAACAAATCCATTCTCCATCAGCTACCCGCAGCTTCGACACTTACCTTCAGGATGTTGTCCCTTTTTTGCAGGTAAAAAGGAAGGTCGTGCACAATGACGTGGGAATGATTGGCAAACCTCTGCCTACCTGCCCCCCGAGCCACTGAGTGCGGAAGCATCACGGGCGTACAAGACCCACAAACGCGTGCTGCGCCGTATCCCATTGTGACCCCCACTCCTTGGGTTTAACAACTTGGCAAAAAAAACAACAAATTTTTATACCAATTGAGGGGTGGGGACTCCCCCTATATGACTCGCTTCCCCCGTTCAGACATACGCTTCAGACCCTTCAAAACACAAGCGCTTTCATACCAGAAGACCTTACAGAAGCCAGTGAGAAACAATCTTATCCCTGACAGGAATGACCACTTCTTCTTCGTTGAACGCGTAATCTTTGCGTGTAGAGAAGGGTGCTGGGTGAACATCAACGTAAAAGATTGCGGTTGCGGATTCGATAAAAGGACTCCTCCTCGACGCTATTTATGGAGATATCGATCGTCAGGAAGAAGAGGCGGTACAGGTTAGAGGTAGAATGATGAAAAAGGGGCTTTTTTGCACGTATTATCTATTTGGCTTTATAGGTGCGTTTCGATGAGGAGCTGGATGTGATTGCAGACTATAAGCCAGATCTACCGACAGTTCTGCGCTCCGGCGTTTCGACGTGTCTGTCATACGCGTGTTTGGCAGTTGGCTACGTCGATCTTCATCAAGAGCCCTTCTCTCCACCTACGGGTTACGCGTTCAACGAAGAAGAAGTGGTCATTCCTTGTCTCGGAGAAGATTGTTCCTCAGTGGCACTTGTAAGGTGCTGCTGGTGTGACAAGCGCTTGTGTTTTACTTGTTTCATAGCTTTGTACCATAGCTGTTGACTAAAAGGGAAATAATAAATATAAGACTTAATTTAATGATATATAGGACTTTTTAATCCCAGAGAAATGATATAGTGCAGAAATGAAAGTTGAAAAACTAGCACATGTGGAGGCGCAAATAGACAGACAGTTTGGTCGAAGCACTGATGACCTAAGATTGCCTCCTGTGAACATGAGAAAGCGTAATAAAACAAACAAATATGTGCAAGGCACTCCTACCGGCTGCGCCACCGATCACATCTTGTGGTTGATGAGTGTTGTGTACACGTTTCACACATATTTTTCAGGTCTTTAAAAAAGCGTTCGGCAAAAACTGGCTGTGGTTCCGGACTCCGCTCACAGGGCCCCGCACCCTGTCAAAATGGCATCGCAAAAGCTCATCTTGAGCTGGGAACCTTTCCTTGTTAGAAACATTGTGCAGTCTATCTTCGCCTATTGGAGAGAAACGAGAGAGTGGAGGAACTACATAGTTTCTTAACCATCACGTGCCTAGCATCTGATTACTACTTCGTTTAGAAATGCTAGTTTTATTGAGTCATACAGCACCTCCATGAAGTTATCCGCTCGATTCAGCTCGTCTACCACAAGGTCGTTTGGAGGGGCAGCTCCCGGTGCTCCGATCTCCTGCATGGATGCTGGTGGTCGAAGGGACGAAGAAGAGGATGGTGGCGGTGTCAACGTTGGCTGAGTGGCTTCTGAATACACTTTGCAACAACATCGGTTGTCAAAATTGCACCAATAGCTAATTCATTGTTTCTTTCCTGTGTAATTCTGCTCAACAATCTTAAACTCAGGCCGCGCGTCTCTCTCGTCCTTGTCCTTAAACAGGGGCTTTCAGGACCTATTTAGAAGGATGCTGTCGCCTGTCAGCAACACCTCCCTGAGTAATTTCAGTACTGGAACGCACCACATAAACTGAAGGGAATGAAGGACACTGTTAGATGTCTTGTGGGAGGACGATCTCGACAACGCGTCGCCAAATCGTTGATCTCTTTGCTAACCGAGGCGACCGAGAGGATGAGGGGTGCCTTTTGACGGTTGGACGAGCAGAATGGTGGTCAGAAGACGGAGCCGATCACCATTCGGGTAGAGGTGGTTTGAATGCAGATTAAACGGCGCGAGAAGGAGCGTTTCGAAGGCCAGAAAGTCATACGCGGAGTCAGTCTGGGCCTTACTCATCCTGTTGTCCTAATCACAACTTCGAAGTGTGTTCGCCGTTGAAGTTGTCGCTGTTTATCAAGAAACTACTAGCCCTCCCGTACATGATGAACTAAGTGCACGAATGCGAGAGTGAAATTTGAATAGCCAGAATCAGCAGAGGCGTTGAGCAGTTGAGAATTGAATGACTTCCAATATGACTGAGGCGAATCAGAACGTAGCTGACGCACACCGCATACGCTGCGCCGAGTACTATGAACTATACTGTGTCAGAAGTACTGTGCAAGCGCAGCATTAGCTTACGGACTCGCACTACGCATCGAAATAAGTCCCAGACAATAAGGTTTGCAAGCATTAAAGGCGTTGTACTGTGATGTAGGGAAAAATCGCGTCACCTGCTATTGCGTTCTGGATGAGCTCTTCTCTGAGATCGCTGATGTTCGTGAAATCACTGGCCGGTGACTGAAGGCTAGATGTCGTGCTCGTAGCCTGAAACGGTCAGGTTTCAATAACTTTGTGCAAAAAGGATCGCTCTTCTATAACCACCTCTGCGGACGAGTTGTGCGTTGTCGATTCCATGTTCGGGGTAGTGAACCTAGATGTGGGCGGAGGCGGCGAAGATGAGCTAGAGGTTGAATCAGCTGTTGTAGCTTGAGCTCCAGCGTTAGTTTTTAGTGTATTGGCGAGCGATTTGATTGTGGTGACGCTAGCCTTTGTTGTTGCCGTTTTTGTGGTAAAGAAACCGTCATCTGGAGGAGGTTCGGCCGAACCTTCCACTGCTTCGGGAATGGGCAGTCTTCGGAGTGGTTCCGTTACCTCTATCGATGTTGAGTGATCAATAAGATTCTTTCGAACGTCGGTTTTCGGTGGCAACTCAGCCACAGGCTGCTTTTCATGACCCTCTTCTAATGAAGTAACCTTTGCTATCGGGGCGGTGTCTTGATTGGGCTTCTGACTTATTAGCTGGCTCGTGAGAGCTCTACCAGCGGGAGGAACAACATCAAACGTGTGGTTGCTTCGTGGGTTAGCAAGAACCTGGTCTACTGGAAGAGCTATTTGGTTGAGTCGGTCCTCAAAGACGTGCGCATGAGAAGGATTAAATACTGGAGGATGAGTCCGTTCGTCGACGATTGCGATTCGAGTGGTGGATGGAATCGGTACTGGCTCGGGTGTGGCTGCCGTGATCAAGTTTTCCTGGCGATTTCTCGGCTGCGTTGCTGCGACCAATCTGGGCGAGACGCTGCTCGGACTTACCCTTATCCCAGTTGACCTGACAGTAGAAGTCGGCGAAGTGGTACTTGTTGTTGGGCTAGCAGTGGTTGTGGTGACTGTTTGAGAAGCTGTAGGAGCCGGTGGTGTGGAGGTGTGTGGTGAGACTGTCGTGCCCTGACGAGGTGGATCCCGGTTCTGGTTCCGTGGATTGTGTCCATGGCTCTGGAGACTTGTAATCCGTCGACGGCTCGAACTGAAGGCAAACAATGGTGAGATAGGAGTAGCCGTGGCTTCTGGATGAATGATAGTGGAGCTCGGCGAAACGTTAACATTGGCCTGAGCCGCTTCTGCATCTTCTCTACTGACGAACGCAAGCTTCCGAGCAGCCTTCGTGGGCGCTGCTGTAGGAACCTCGGTGGTCTGAGCAGGGAAGAGGGTCTGCGACGAAGATTCCCTTCGTGCACTGGGGGTCACTGCAGCAACAGTTGCATTGGGTTGCGATGACGAAAAGCGTTGCAGTGGTCGGTGAGGCCTGTGGCGTCGTCGTGGTGCTGTGGTTGTCGAGGACTCTGCAAGAGGACAGTATGACGAAGACTGCCGTTCATCAGCCCTGGTGCTCACCTATGATCGCCTTTAGGACAGCTTTTTCGATTTCTCTCTCCGATGCGAGATCAGAGGCCGGTGCTAAAAAGTGGCCCGGTTTATTCACACTCAGAGAGTTCGATCAGTTGAATCGCTCATCAACTGAAGATGTATTCAAGCTAAAGCCAAGAGCAAAGGCAGAAAGAAATAAGCCTGAGAAAGTGTCAAATGTGCTGAGAAAGGGAACGCTGAAAGAATGCTGAAAGAAACAGGAGTTCCAACGTACGCGCTCGGGTCGATATTCTGCTGTGAACCGTAGTTCTCTACGCTCAGAGCAACCTTGCAAAAGCATCGCGGACCCTCATAATGATTCACCGCTCAATGACGATTTTGGGTGACGCATGCTCCTTCCTGTTGCACCGAATGAGCAAATGCGAAACACGGACCCTTTTGAATGGAAGGGTGGCAGACGTCTTTAGAGGAGCACGACTAGAAGGGCTATACAGTCCAACAAAGACGAAGCTGGAAGGGTGCAACCTAGCAACCTAATCGACAAGATTATATAATACACATTGATACTAAGAGAAGGGGAGCGCTGACAGCACCACCACTAGAAATTTAGCGAAATTAAAGGTTAGATGGCGGCTAACAACTCAGGAAAAGCACAATGAAGTTCTTTCGTGGTGGGTGATTCGTAGCTTCGCGTTGATGGTATTAGGTTGTAACGAAATAAATGGCACTGAACCACTGTAAATTTAAACAGTTGATATCTCGGCTTGTAGGCAAGTTTATTAATCGAAATAAAAACCTTCTGATTCTAAACATCTTTGCCAACGTGACACAAGCTTTTTTATCCCAGCAGCATAAAAATCAGAAGTTCTGGAATTGACGAAATCTTCGAAGGCACTTTCGGCATCCTGTTGGTTTTTGAATATTTTCCCTACCAAGATGCTTGAAGAAATGGTAGTCTGTTGGGGAGAGGTCGGGAGAAAACGGAGGATGTGGTAGAGTTTCAATGCTCAGCTCATTCAATTTCTGCAACGTCATTCGTGCTACATGGGGCGAGCATTGTCGTGCAGAAGGAGAACCCGCCTTCGGTTTACCAAGGCCGGCCGGATATCCTTCAACTTTTTCATCATTTCTTCAATTTCAATGCAGTACTTCTCTGCCGTGATGGATTCACCGGGAGGGAGGAAGCTGTGGTGAATAATTCCCAGCGAACACCACCATATTGTCTCCATTACTTTCTTTTGGTGCGATTCCGGCTTCGCAAAAACCTTGGGGCTCTCATCGCTGTCCACCCACTGTGCCGATCGTCGCCTGTTGTCGTACATTATCCATTTCTCGTCACAGGTTACGATGCGATCAAGGAATGGGTCCGTTTCGTTCCGTAGAAGCAGTGCGGACGAGATCTCATATCGTCGGTTTCTTTGCTCCTCAGACAGCTCGTGAGGCACCCATCTTTCCAGCTTTTTGGTCTTTCCAATTTCCTTCAGATACCAGGCAGCTGTGTTGTGACTGACGCCAAGAACCTTCGCCATCTCCCTGGTACCTTTGTGTGGATCCTCCTCTACCACATCTCTCAGCTTGTCCTCATCAACATCACTATGCCTCCCACGACCTTCATGTTCTTCCAAGCTCTCATCTCCATTCCGGAACTTCTGATACCAACGATACGCCGTCCGAATTGTGGAACATCCTTGGCCGAATGCGGCGTTGATCTTCTCGTCCGCCTCCTTAGCTGTAGTACTCAGCTTGAATTCATACAAGTAAACGCCTCGGATTACCCTTTTGTCCATCTGCAAAAAAGTCAATAAAACTCTAAAGTTTTCCCACTTTTACATAGAAAATTTGGTGCTCGCCGGTAGAGAAAACTTTGCGCTTCTAAATGATATGCCACATGTTACGGTTTGTCCTTGATCAAACGCGTAAAGACGCGCCAAAAAATGGCGCGAGCCAGTGCCATTTAATTCGTTACAACCTAATAGTTTACATACACTGTCTATTTATTTATTTGACTCTTCAGGGCATTAACCATAATATGTGAATACAGAGAAGCCAAGAAAGATGTGAACCACAATCTCCATCTAACAAGGCTTCAGTGAGAGACGGAGTGGCTTCGTTCCCAGACTCCGCATGCTGTTCCTCCCGAAGGGCTGCCGTCTTTTGCCGTGAGCGGCGATCCGGCTGTCCTCCACCGCAATCCCCACTTTTTTCACATCACTATCAAGAAGACATCAAGTATGACATCTCATCTAACGGGCAGCACATGTCATGCAATTGTCGGGTTGCACCCAGACCTCGTCTACGAAAACTAAGCCACGCCTCGCTTCGTCGGTCTCGGCTACGGCTCACCCAAGACAGAAGAGCCGACCTCGTCGGCCAGCCGATAGAAAAGCCGCTTCGCCGCGATGTATTTCTCACTTCTGGTCATTCATTAGTACTGGCCTTGCGGTGGCAGTAATCCGCAGTAGCGGGCCTCTGGATTTGATAATGTTAAAGGCGTTATTATCGCCGAAGGTGTGGAGGTGTTATTGACTTTCTAAGCGCTTGATGTTGGAGAGCGTTAGTCTGCTAACTCTACAACGGCTATGTACTTCTTGCAGCGGTGCGGTTCAACCGAAGGAATGTCTGAGGGTTGCTACCGATCATTCGGGCCACCTCTGTACGGTCTGGAGCGTGCTGTGCTCAGCCCAACGCGTGCATAACCTCCACATTGTGTGCCCACCTGTTTCGATCTTCACTGCACCTTCTATCGACGGTCGAGAAAGGATCCTAAAAAGATTTGTTTCAGAAAAAAGCTTGGGGTGTGCCACTACAAGTGAATGCGACAAACTGGAGTTCGTTAGAGTGGTGATCAAAAATCTTGTGAAGGCGGCACTTGCGAAGAGAACAATGTGTAAGGAAGCAATTAATGCTAAAACGGTTAGAAGTGCTAGTTGTTAACATTTTCAGTTAAAAAAAGTTGAAAAAGACCGAAAATCCTGCAGCTTCACATTTAAACAAAGTTTTTTTCGCTAGTCAGCACTGGTCTTTATATAGAACTCGATAATTCGCAAGCCCAAACTATATCTGTATGTTGGTTACGAATGGTTAGGTCTGGAAAAGTAAGGCAAAAGTGGAAACAGAGGTTCAAAAAGCATCGAGATGCTCATTTCACCACGTGTTCTCAGACAATTCTAAACTCTTTCAGCTAGTGAGATCCCTCAATCACCTTCCTAGGGCGCCTCCCAAATCCTCTGCATTATGCTGCCGAAAATGGTTGGGGCGCTGACTAGGCCGATCACATTGCAAGCGACCCACTCTGAAAGAAACGAATTCCCTAGTCGCTAAAACTATCCTAGCCGCTATAAAATAGCTAGTCCGCGTATCCGATGAACCCTTCGGACATACTTCACAACATGCGAATAGAGTCACGAAGCTGCAATACCGTTCACGTCGCGTGGTCAAGAAACCGTGGTATGGTCATAGCTCCTTCTTCTAAGTGCTATGAGAAAACATTGGACTTTTGATTCGTCTCTTCGAGTTCTACAAAACATCGGCCGATCCATTAGTTCTTCAACGAAAATCAGATGAGATTACCAGAACGTTCTAGCAAGGTTTGGACCGAACTGCACACTAAGAGTCCCAGGCAGGACGCTAAGCGGACCTAATATGTACTCCTAGCTGTACGCGCTTGTCGTACACCTACATCCATTCATAAGGCAAATACTGCTTGAGAACCACTGTGATGTCGAACGTGCCTTCCTCCACTTCAAGCAACGGAAACCGCCAGATTTTTATACCAGTGGAGCATCAGTGTGCATTGCGCTGGAAGAAATAATGCGAATCCAAGTTTCTTATCTGGGTGAAAAGAGCTTTCTCGGTCAAGTTACGCATTCATTATGGGTTGCTAAGGGCTCGTTTAGTGTGCGCGCCACGCGCGACGCGATGCCATGTGTAGTGGCCGAATCGACCAATCGCGTCGCCCGATCAATTTAGCCACTACATACACATGCATCGCGTCGCGCGTCGCGCGCACACTAAACGACCCCTGAAACGTGCAAGGCTTTCATTAACATCTTTTATTTGTCATCCTGCCGAAAATTTCAGGATGTCAGTTAAAGCTTGTGATAAAAATATAAAAGAATCAGGTCTCGTCTACTTCCGGACGAAATCTGCTCTCCTGCAGCAATGTGAGCTCTGCTCAACTCGCCTCATCTCATAGGCCTTTGCCATATATCGATCGGGCGGTGCGATGGAATGGATATGGATGCATATCATTAGGCGTCGCTCGGGGTGAGCGATGGTATAACAAGGACCATAAGGCCCATGCACACTTCTGCGACAGCGCGGCGCGGCCATGATAAAGCATAGGGCCGCGACGGCCGCGGCGCGACACTGCGACACGTGCCGCAGGAGGGGCATGCACACTCTTGCGACTGTCGCGGCGGCTATCGCAGGCGACGCCGCGCTCTGGAATGGTTCAACCCATTTCTCGGGGCGCGACATCCACAGGGACGTCGGTCCCGTTGCCTAAAACGGTGCTCTAACGCGCCCGCGCCACGACCGCCGGATTTCGCGGAGGTAGCCGTCGCCCCACTTGCCACGCCGCGGTATCGCAGAAGTGTGCATGGGCCTATAGTGAAACCTCGTTCAAGACGGGCGCGGCACCCGGTCAGCCTACGGCAAGCTCCGCCTCCTACAGAAGGGCATCTAAAGCCCTTCGAACTCTTTTGCGGCAGCCGCGTACGCGGCTTCCACTGCCGCGTGTTAGAGTTCACGCGGCACTCCTCCCGCTCGCTCAATCGCCTACGCGGCAATGCGGCAACAATGCGTTGAAGGATTACTGCCGCTGCCTCGTTTGCGGCTGCCGCGTAAGCGGCATATCAACAGCAGCCGGGCTGAGATAGTTTTGCCTCGCGCGGCGATTCTGCGTCTCTGCCCCATGCTTAAAGATAGGGCTGCCGCGGTGCCGCAAAAGAGTGTGGAGGCTTAACGCAACGAACCCGCAAAGAGAAAAGGGGCAAAACCGAATAAAGTCGTCAATCACTAGCCTTCGGTAGCGTCACTAGTCGTCAATCAGTGCGTCAGATACCTAACGTACGAACCCATCTGGCGTTCGGACATTTTTGATCATTTGGTCACCTCTATGGATAATGCAAGTTAATCGTGTTATCTACGTATTTGTGATCAAGATCGAATCTATAGGTTCTAACAAAAGCATTGTTTATGAAGCCCTTTGAGGTACACTCTCGCTGCGGTTGAGTATTTTGTGAAATAGTGGTGAATGCGTTCCTTGTGAGACGAAAATTGACTATGCAGAACTCGAAGGAGTGATTTGTCGACGAGTACGATTAGCAGGGAGGCTGACTACAAGTGAGCTTACCTAAACTACAAGTAGTGACGATCGGCTTATATTATAAGAAGGTGTCACCAACGGAAATAATTGATTTCGTCGCCAGTGCAGCCTTCAGAAGTCAAGCTTTCGCATGTTGCTTGCATTAATGATGTTGTATCCAACGTTAGAAAAATTTCTAATGAAAAGTGTTATGATGGAAAGTGTTAGTAACCTGAAATCAGTTAGTTGTTTATTAGTAGGTCGCAGTAGTCGAACACGAGTCCGCTGCACATTCCACTGACGCGGTGGCTCCACTGGCGGCAACGGCCGTGGGCCTGCACGGTTATGGATAATCTCCTTTGTGGACGTCCGTCTTGGAAGTTGGTCGATGACGAACAGCTTCGGATTGCGGACGTGGATCGCCTGTGAAAGCGGCTTGCGAGACTGCTGCCGAAAGATGATCGGCTGATGGACTTCGATCGAGTGAGCCCGTGGAGGTGAGTGGGGGAGTGGCAGCTGCCGCCGGATGGTAAGCGGATGGCGAAGCAAACTGGGAGAGGCTGGCTGAGCAAACGTGGGAGCTGCACTGGACCTGTCCAGACTTCTTGCTCGCGACTGCTGTCTGCGGCTAATCTGCTTCACAGTGCGGCGATGCGACGTCCGTGACACACCGCCGTTGCGTCTGCCGACGAGCACAGCATTTCTGGAAATGTACATCACACATCTCTCGAAGACAGGCAGAGTTTCAGCTCACGACAGCCTGGACACAGAGACAGATGGGCATCAGGGAAAGGAGCTCTGCCCTGCCACTCGCCAGCCAATGTTAGCGCCAGTAACACAAAAAAGACCTCAGCAATAAAAACCAAAGCAGAGTTGCGTGGAAGTGCTACCCAAAAACTTTTATATGCAGTTGGCACAAAAGTTCTTCATAACTACCAGCAAGATTCAGCGAGGGGTGGCACCTGACCAAACAGGTGGTAATGGCATCAACGAAAAATACACATTCACCCTTCAAATATAATTAATTATATATTTATGCGGCTCTATTCCCACATCTTGCCGTGGTTATGGTTCCGTCTTTCATTGCTATTACTGAATTCTTCAATAATTAATGTCGTTTTTCGCATTTTCAAGGCGGGTTTTATTAACAACAAGCATCAATCAATGATATGTTGACCATTCTGTTGGATAACCTTTTGACATCCTTCCTTAAGTTGTAACATACCACGTTCGAGGAAACCTAGGATTTTAGATGCGAAGAACTGGTGCAACTCGTTTTTAACAGTTTGATGCGAATCAAACGTTTTACCGCTGAACTGCTTTTAAAGAGAGCGAAAGAAATCAGATTTTGCAAAGCCAGGGCTATAGGGTGGATGTGGCATCAGTCCCCAATTGAGCTCCGTTAGTTTTTGACGGGTTCTCGAAGAAGTGTACGGTCTGGTGTTACCATGATGGAACACCACGCCTTTGCGATTGGCCGGTACATGGCGTTTTTCTTGATTTGTTCGTTTTGTTTCGATAGTTGATGAGGGTGGACATTCGAATAGTTTGGTTTCTTGGAAGCTGCTCAAAGTGGACTACACCCTCGCAACGGCGTTTGGTGAGGCGGATTTCCTTCAATTCCTGAGGAGCCAAACGTCCAGTGTGCTTGCGTGGCCAAGCAGCTTCAAGCGCAAGTGAGCGGCTGAATTCGATATGTCAAGCTTCTCTGCCATTCGAGTTGTCACCCGCCGGTTAGCTTCGATAGCTTCGATTAACCGCTTTACCAGAATACCAGTTGCACATTAAGGCCCCTGTTATACTCCCGCGGGAGCATCCGCGCCGCGCCTCGCCAATCGCCGCGCCTCGCCACGCCCGCCTCCGCCGTGCACCATTGGTCCGCGGAACGTCCACGGACCAATGGTGCACGGCGGAGGCGGGCGTGGCGAGGCGCGGCGATTGGCCAGGTGAGGAGTCTCGCCGCGATTCCCGCCCTTCCGCGGATGCTCCCGCGGGAGTATAACAGAGGCCTAACCAAGATACTATCTCAACGGTAGGTCGGAACGGTCCAAGTGTCGTATATGGGCAGAACCGCCTCTCCCTGGGAAGTAACAAACTGCAGGTATCTCGACCCCAATACAACACTGCGCAGAGTTAGGGGCGACGGAAGCCGCGGGTTGGCGCCCTGTTGATTCACGTGCTCCACAGCTGACCGGCGCGCGCGGGATGAGGGCTCGTATCGCGGCCATGAAAAAAAGTTCCGCTGAAACTTCGTCTAGGGGGATTATCTGGGGTGCTGATCACGAATCTGACATCCGTTTTTCACGATGCGGTCGGAGACCGCCCATAGCTTTAACAAGGGTGATCCAGGCAGAGTCACCGATTTCGCTGAAACTTCGTTTAGGGGGTTTATTTGGTATGCTGATCACGAATCTGACATCCGCTTTCACGATTCGGCTGAATAATATAGATACAGGAAGGCACAGGATTACATTCTTAAAGTTTCTGCCGATGACGGCAGGTAGAGACAGAATCGTGAAAAACGGATGTCAGATTCCTGATCGGCACCCCAAAAACCCCCCTAAACGAAGTTTCAGCGAAAATTTTTTTGACCGAAGTCTTGTCGGTGGAGTCGGAACTTTTTACTAGTGCCACCAAATATCTATCGTTACATAACTATAGCTTCACACAAAATAGGCTTAAAATAAGTGACACACAGAAGTGAACATTTTAGCTAATCTGTAGTTTGAAGCATATCACCACCTATATATAAAAGAGTTTGTCCGTCGAGTGATCTAATCTAAGTGAGATACGCCGCATTCGCCCCATCATCCACAGCGAGAGCGGTCGAATGATCTAGCCTAAGTTAGGTACGCCGCATCACCCACAGCGAGAGCGGTCGAATGATCTAACCTAAGTTGGGCACGCTGCATCACCCATAGCGAGAGCGGTCGAATGATCTAACATAAGTGAGGTACGCTGCATCACCCACAACGGGAGCGGTCGAGTGATCTAACCTAAGTGAGGAAGGCCGCATCATCCACAGCGAGAGCGGTCGAATGATCTATCTATCTATCTAATCTAATAAGTGAGGTACGCTGTATCATCCACAGCGCGGTCAAAATTTCCCATTGAACGTGGGAATTGCTGCAGCATGGAAAGCGCATCCTTTTACTGCTTGACACAACAGCACTTACGCGCGTTCCTGAGCGTCCAGATTCAGAAGCCGTGCTGCCGACTTCGTGCCATTAGCATAAGAAGACCACTAAAGGGGGAAGAGTATAAGGAGGACTTCGAGGGTGGAGAATCGACAGCGACCAGGAGGTAGCGACTTGGAGGAAGCATCGGGAAGGAGGGGGGGGGGGGTCGATAGGGGGATCAATGAAGAATTAAGGAGGGACCAGTAGGGAGTTAGCAATCAGGGGGGGAGCAGTTAAGAAGATCAGTAAGGGGACCCATTACCAATAAGAGAGCACGGATTTAGAAGATGTGACATCGATGACACGCAATGGGCGTTCGCTCGCCGTCGTTGTATGTGAGCGTGGGAGAGCTACTTAATTGGGGAGAGTATTAACGAGGATCCCTAGGGGGGGGGAGAGATCGACCAGGAACAAGGGACCTAAAGGCGGAACCAGGACGGGGAACCAGCAAGAAGGGAGCCGTAAGAAAATTTATACGCGAAACAAGGAATCTGCCATATGCGCAGCCTCTTCATGCTCGACACAGCGGCAACTGTGCGCGCTTCTGATCCTCTGCATTCAGAAGGTGGATCTTCTGTCGCGCTGGTTTCAGAGGACAGGTCTTCTACGCCGCCCTAGAAACATACGAATTAAGTAATTGTGTCACCGGCATGCAGGCGCTTTAGAATTCAACATGGGATGCTGATCTACAGAGGGAGTATAGCCTTCTCCTGCTTGACAAACGGCAACTACACGTATTTCTAAACGTCTCGATTCAGAAAAAAGATCCTCTACGCAGCGCTAGAGGCATCTGGATTATCCTAGGAGGTGATTTCAGACAAATTCCTCCTGTCGTGCCAAAAGCAGGACGGTCCGAAATTCTGAACGTTTCTATTAAGAGCTCCCCACTGTGGCCTCATTTCTTTAAATACAGATTGACTGAGAATGTGAGGGCGTCCAGCGGTGGAATCGGTTGGTCTAACTTTCTAATTCAACTTGGAAACGGAGAGCTCAAAACGATTCCAATGAAGTGAAAGTGCCCGACGATATGCTGAGCTCTGTAGATATAGCAGATGAGATATTTGGTGATATAGTGAGCTTAGAGGATATGTCTGCTGCAGTCGGTAGAGCGATTATGACGCCTAGGAATTTCGACTCTTTGGAGATAAACAACAAAGTGCTTTCGAAACTACGTGGGCAGAGAAGATTTACAGAAGCATAGATGAGGTTATGAATGACGAAACTGAAGCTAACAACGACACAGAGTGTTCATTGGAGTTTCTGAACAGCTTGACACCCCAGGGATACCCGCCACATGAACTCCATCTAAAGAAAGGAGCAGTCATAATGCTTCTGCGGAATCTTAGAGTCAACCAGGGTCTATGCAATGGTACTCGACTGTCCGTTGAACATATGGATAGGTACATCCTTGGCTGCAAAATTGCAACTGGAGCGAACAAAGGACAACATGTCCTTATTCCTAGAATAATATTCTGTCCGCCTGCCTATGACACCTCACCGTGCAGATTTAAGAGGAGACAATTTCCTGTGCGTTTGGCCTACGCAGTGACAATAAACAAGAGTCATGGACAAACATTCAACTGGGTCGGTGTATACCTCCCCAGCCCAGTTTTTTCTCATGGTCGACCGTACGTGGCGTGCTCACGTGTTCGACAGAGATCCCATCTGAAAATTTGGCTACCACCAGAACGGAAGACTATATCAAACGTAGTATTCACCGAGATGTTTGAGTAAAAATTAAACCATTTTCGTTGCGCTATGAATATTTTTTTTTGAAGCGCACATCTTTCTTTGTACAAGAGTAGTTCCTGAGAAAAAGACTAACTGTATCACCCCGCGAAGCGGGCAAGTGCGAGACACGCCGTTAGGCGTGTCGCAGCACTTGTATTATATGTAAACAAGCTCTATAACACACTATAATACCCCTAGGTGGATTACCTATATGATAAACATGGATTTTGCAAAAGTGCAAAACGAACGCAGTCTGCAGGATCCAAACCCCCGACCCCCCGTTTACGAGCCCAATTTCTTCCCTACTACGCCACCTGAGCACTGTGCTCGCCTGCGATACGAGCCCTCATCCCGCGCGCGCCCTTCAGCTGTGGAGCACGTGAATCAACAAGGCGCCAACCCGCAACTTCCGTCGCCCCTAACTCTGCGCAGAGTTCTATTGGGGTCGAGATACCTGCAGTTTGTTACTACCCAGAGAGAGGCGGTTCTGCCCATATACAACACTTGCGCCGTTCCGACCTACCGTTGAGATAGTATCCTGGAAAGGCCTGAGTTATACTCCCGCGGGAGCATCTGCGGAAGGGCGGGAATCGCGCCGGGATCCCCCACCTGGCCAATCGACGCGCCCCGCCACGCCCGCTTTCCTGGTGCACCCTTCTCCGCGGACGTTTTGCGGATGCTCCCGCGTATAAGTATAGGTATAACAAAGGCCTAAGCACATTAAAACTGCCTCAGCGAAAGTGAGCAAACCAACGCTGATAATGGTGTTCAGTAAGCCAGTCCCACTATAAGCTTCACATAATTTCTCTCGAGTTTGCACCGCATTTTAGCCCTTTCGGAAGAAAACAATAAAATATGCCGATAATCTCTCTCTGATTGTCCGCTTTCGACTTACCTTTTTTACCAACGTGCTGTTATTAATGGTGCTCAGCTTTGAAAGAAGATAGTATCAAGTCTCACCTTCTAAGCAGCACGTAATAATGTAAGCCGCACTCCTACAGTCTACGCCATTTATGGGAAAAACGACATTAAACAACACAATATTCATGAAGGGTGGAGACTTTTCTTGAATGGTTCACTTCTGCCGTTCCAACGTATCGCGATCAGTCAGTACCCTGGTGAGTTCACTGATCGGAAGGTTTCTCTTGTTTTAGTAATAGAGTAATGTAGTATTGCCACCGATACATTGGAGAAAGGAATCAAAGTGGAGTGGCGATGGGGCAGACTAGCTTTGCAAACTGAAGAGGTATGATGGCGGAATTTCCACTAACGACGGATCAAAAGGCGCCTAAACCAAAGAGGTATAGGTGAAAAGTACTGTACTGTCTTACTGATAGACAGCCACCCCCCCCCCCCCCCCCCCCCCCACCTTGCCTGCTAGTACTTAAAACAGGAGTGTTAGCAAATCAAAGCGCGTAGAAATTTCTGTTGCAAAAGACCTGGTTCCGTAGCGTTACTCGTCTGATCAACCTAGTCAGAGGTCATACGACAAAGCGACTGCGGTGAGTTTGCTATCATTCGAACCCCCACCGGCACAACGCCAAATGGTCCACATGCGTCACTTCTGTCATCCAGGGGCCACATTCATCAACGACTTACAGCAATTTAACGTAGAAAATACAACCGAAATCCTGACAGCGCGGCTTATCAAGTGATGTGGTGAAGCATTTCACCATATTGCTTGTTGGTAAGCCGCGCTATCAGGAATTTCAGCTGCATTTTCTCCGTTAAATTGCTGTAAGTCGTTGACGAATCCGGCCCCTACGTTGTACACCGCGTTCCAGTTCACCGAGGCGTGTTTTAGCCTCTATGTTCATAACCCAGCACCCGGAACCGTACACCAGCACCTCATGCCTGGTCGTGCGTCCAGATATCTTTGGCTTCTTCGCCTGTTGTATACACACGGACAATCTCAAGCGCACATTTCCTGGCTACGTTGGGTATGTGATCTGGGTGCAATGCGGGCAAATCTGCTCCATTTCAGAGTGAATAGCTTCAACGTACAGCTTACCATGGTGAAGTCCTTAACGGCTAGAGGACCAAGATTTGGGATTGGCGCAGTTGACGTTCTCTGCATGAGTTCACCCGTACTCAGTACGTACCGTTCGATTTTCTTCAGGGCGCTAACATTGGAAGACGTATACGCAGCAACGGATGCCGTCGATTCGACCGTTAGTCGAGACAGTTCCGACGCAACCTGTTTAGGCAGAGATGCGATGTGAGAGCAGAGCTACTCCAGTACTTTTCAGGCCACCGGAAAGGGTTAATGTTACGACGATTACAGAATTATTTGATCATCAGTTGTTAATACCCAACCCACACATGCGACATTACATCTGAACAGTAAACGTCAGTACTTTGTCTGCTTCTGTTAAACCAAACGCGGGAATTCTGAAGGTTACACACCATCACACCCAGAGTATGCAGAGCAATCAAAGGGGAGGCGACCACTCTGAAGTACAGAAAGGAGTGCTGCAAGATGTTTGTTGGGATAAGCTTTCTTGTGAGACAAACGCACCTCTTTTCGGCAATGATGCGTCCTTCCTCATTCACTGTCAGCACACGGCGCTCGACGGTGCTCGGCGGAAGGTCATGAAATGTATGCTGCATTATCAATGAGATCGGCTCTGCCAACGGCAGCATCTCGCAAGCTTTGAGGGAAGCGGCGCGATGTGGCGCCGGCATGGAGTATTGGAAGAGACGCTCCCTAATTGGGGGAGCATTGGTCCCAGTCGGTGCGAAAGAGTGGCTCAGAGGGTGGCGCACTGTAGGAGCTCTTCCTCCCCTTAACAAGGTATGTTCTCCAGCGAGTTCTCCATGTCCTACCGTATGTAGGGGTAATTTTTTTACCTTGTCTTAATTTTTTGCGGATTTTTTAAACAATAAGCCGGCCCGAAAAGTCTTACCGTTTTCGATGTTTAGTTTCAAACGATTAGAACATGAAACAGAGCTAACCATTTCAATCGCGGTAAATTGGACTCCATCTCTGCTATAGAAATCCTCTAGTAGGCAATCTTTAATTGACAGCAACTGGGCAGTTAGAGCTCATGAACCGTCACAAGTCATTTTGGCGACACTCGTACAAAGTGAGATTTCTCCTCTAAAAACTTCCTACGGAAAAATAAAACGACAAATAACAACGAAAAGTGAAAATACACTAATATGAAAGCGACACACCTAGAAATTAAGCGGAATAAAATATAGCATTCAGACTCTGCAGTTTTTGCACGGGTGAATTTAGCAGCGTGCTATTCGCAATTGCCGCACAGATGGATACGAGCTCAATTTTCAACTTTCAGAACAGGATAAATTTGCAAATTTCATACTTCGTTCTTGAACGCCCATCGGTACACTCTGCCTTATAGCTTGCTTAATGAATTCCATTATGAACTGTATCAGTAGAAGGTCATTAAGTACTAGCCCATTGAGAGTGCCCATTGAGAGTGAGCTGGAAGGTTCGAGACGGTTCGAGGAAGTTATCTCTTTCCCAAAATTTTTACCACTATATGCGTTTGATCATGGTCGTCCCTTTGTGGTACGTAACAACTCTTTTAAAAAATGTTTGGTATTTTTACACTAATGAAAGAAGCCAAAAGGTTTCCGTTGGCACCCATTTGTCGAGGTGAGTACAGACTAAGCGAACTTCCTTCGTTTTCCTATGCAAGGAGACCGCAAAAGCGACACGGGAACTGCTATGTTGTGCTCAGAAAATATCCTGCAAAAGATTTGGATCTTCAATAATAGCTAAATCATAGCAATCAGATAATTTCCAGGGTTTCTCAGAAGAAGCTGCAGGGTCATTGAGACGGTTAATGCACACCATCGGCGGCATCGACTGATTGGCGGAATGGATAGCGAAACGGACTGGCAAAAAAGGGGTCGAGGGTTCGATTCAGCGGGTGGGGTTTGCAAATCGCTTGCTATTTTACTTCCACCTTTGTAAAGCTAGAGTGCGTTTTGTCCTCGATGAGGCACAGTTTTCGATTTACCAGCTCTGTTTTTAACCGCTTAGCAGGTGTGAAAAAGCCTGACTTGCGTTGCACAGAAAAACGTCGCACTCTAACCAAATCGTCCTTGTCTCGCTGCAGAAGCTGTTGCAATTCATACATGATTCTTTTGTAATGTTCTCTACTTGTATTGAAAGTGTTTCTTATTATAACCTCATTTAAGAACGTGATCGACATGTGTTGATTTGATCCATCTCTAGAATGTCCATCTCATAGAGAGTGCTCGGGTTTCTATGCATAGAGAGCGCTTTTCCCGTAGCTTTTTCTAGTTGTGCTATATGATATAAAACGAAGCATCTTCTATCCACTTTGTAGCATTTGTCGGCTTACTGCCCATTTTTGCCGACCATTCTCGCCCTACTCGTAGCAGTGGGGGGGGGGGGGGGTATTGCAAAGATACGCACATGGGGTTCCATCCACGAATACCGCCAGGGGGCCTTTTGGGGGTGCTAATCGCGAACATGGCTAATGTGTTCAAAATTTCAGTCAGTTGTAGTAGGCTGCGATAGGTGGAGGGGCAAGACTGTCAACGTCACTAGAACCGCTTTCTTCTCCAATGTGGTTAGAATTATTCTCCAACCTTCTACTTTTAGACAAAAATTAGTGGACAAAAATTGATAATTTATACAAGGAGTGACAGATTCGTAACCAAGAACTTAAATAATTTGCATAGGCCGACCAAGATGTTGTATTTGTGGTCAACACCCAAAATAACCCTAACGGGCAATGTTAAGTTTTTTGGACCTCTCTCGAGCTCTGCAGTCGTGCGAGTACAAGTGCCCATGCCTGCACATCTCCTAGAGAGTAGAGAGTGGCCGAAAAAAGGTCAGCAAGGACCAATAACCCAAGGTGGACAAAACATTCCAGACTTGCTCACAGTTAATTAGAAAAATCAGCGAAAGCTACAAAGAAGGTTCCCTATAGAGATTCCCTATGGAGAGAACGATTAGTTCATCTGGGTGACGGATCAAAGCTGTAGGCGGCGATCATATTGGTAAATAAACTTACAACGAGAGACACCTCCAAAGCTAATGCAGCGCGTGGATGAAACATAAGCATCATGTAGCGAGAGCTTTTCAAGCGAGACAAGCATGTTTTAATGCGCGAACGACGTTTCCCGACCCGATGAAAAGCAGCCTGGTCCACCTCTGGCAGGAGGCTGAGAATGCAGCTATTTAGGATGTGAACACGGCACTCTATCGAGGTCAAAATGCACTTCACATTTAGAAAAACGCAAGGATCTTTCTTACCCGACGGAATCGAACGAATGACGTTTTTACCGCAAGTCTTCTACTCTCCACTTGACCAACCAATCGCTGTCGTCTCCCCCTTGGATGTCTCCTGAGAGTGTGTCTTTTCGCTTTTATTAGGAATTTGTCAAATCCCTTGTTCTGGCGATTATTGAAGCTCTAATTCGTTTGCAGGCCATTTTCTGAACCAGCAAAGCAGTTCCACGCGTCGCCTCTGCTTTATCATCCTCCCCCTCCCATCAAGGCGGTAGCGGTTTTTTGTCATTTTTTACCCACCAGGAGGTCCGCAGGAAATGCGAAGACCAGTCGGTGCTCCGCACACTGTGTCCTACAACCCTCAGTAGGTGATTTTGCGCAACTCCACGGTCACTTTATCGACCTCGTTGTGGATGCGCCACGTCATTTTGCAGTACACTGCTCAATATGCTTTGCATAGGTTTGCTGCGATTTCAAGGCTTCGCTCGTTGATTACCACGAACATTTCTCGTAGTGGAGCTCCGCATTGGTCAGTCGGTCGTGTATCCAGCGTCCAGCCAATCGCTGCGGTCGACCATTAGGAGAGGGAAGGCGTGGCTTCTCCCCAACTCCCAACCTGCAGGTATGTGTAAAAGGCAAGCGCACGGGAAGGCCGGCATTCATTCTTGTGGCTGGTGCATGCCACTTACAAGGGAAGGGTCTGAAGCGTATGTCTGAACGCGGGGTGCGAGCCATACAGGGAGAATCCTCACCCCTCAACTGGTTTGAAAATGAAAATGTTTATTTTTTGCCAATTCGTTAAACCCAAGGAGTAGGGAGTCACAATGGGATACGGCGCAGCACGCGTTTGTGGGTCTTGTACGCCCGCGATGCGTCCACAGCCAGTGGCTCGGAGCGCAAGTGGGTAGAGGGTTGACTCGTGCGAGAGAGGTCAGGGGCTTGGTTCCCCTGCGCTGCTGCATTTTTGCATTTCAACTGATTGGTTGAGATTTGGGGATTCTGACGTCTATACTACTTTCAGACGTTTCTGCACATTTTTCCAGCTGTATGCTGTGGTATTCAACATGGTGATGTATAAATGTTCATCACCAGTAATACACAGGTACAAAGTGCCTGTGTAGTGAATCACGGTGTCTTCCTGATGGTTATGAGCACGCAACCGAAATCCAATTGATGACGTACCATTTCCTCCGAGACAAGAGTTCCACCCGAAAACGTTATCATATGCCCACTGCTTGCTTGCCTCTCCACGTCCATCAGTTCATCTTGCGGATCCCAATCTTCCTCTTCTTCTTCCAACACTTCCAGCTGTTCGTCTTCGTCAACTTCAAGTTGACGTGCTTCGAAGTCCTTGAGTATGCTGGCCATCCGTTCGGCCAGCTTGATTTCTTCCCTCGAAGATTCCTTGTCTAAAGGTGACCCACACTTCAGCGTGAGCAGGTGGACTCGTTCTAGAAAACCTTCAGCAGACCTCTGATTTCCGGGTGACAGGCACACATGAGGGAAAGAGTGTATCGATGCTGTTTAGCTTAATTTGCGGGACCCGCACACCTCGTTTCTCATTTGAACCACCTCCGACGTCAAAACGTGGTCTCCTTTGAAAATCCGAGCAGGATGGTTTTTCCCGAGGCCTTTGGTCCATGTATGGAAACAGACTATGAGGAGCCTGTAACCTTTATACGCTACCCATAAGGTGCCCAGTGCTGCTTCATGCACTTTGTCGGATTTGAAAAAGTCAGGTTTTCGTTGCATCGTCGCTTTGCTACGTTTGCTACGTTGTATTCCCAAAAAGAAAAAACATGATTGTCTCGCTGGGAAGCTCTTGTTAGCTGCTACAACGTTATGATTTTTTTGTAATGTTCTCTGTCTGTTTTGGAAATGTTTCTCATTCTGACCTCATTTATGAACTTGATCGAAATGTGTTGCTTCGTTCCATCTCTTGGATGTGCTGATCAGTCTCCGGGTTTCTATAGAGAACGTTCTTGTAAATTTTACTAATCTACCATCTTTTATGAAATGCATCTTTTTTGATCCACTTCGTAGTATTGGTCTTATTGCAGCCTATTTTTCCTTCCACTCTCCAATACTAGTGGAGGGGGGGGGGGGGAGGGTGGGCATTGCAAATGTGGGTACTTGCAGTACATAGGCCTCACGACTTCGTAGGTAGAGAATAAAATTCCGTCAAACTTTGGCTTGACGGTTGGGGTGGTGTTCACGAATCTGGCAAACGCTTCTGGTATTACGGTACAATAGGTGACGGTGAGTATGTGCAAGTAAAGGGATGGATACAGAATAACTGACAGTCTTGTACTATTGTGACTCCAAAAGTCGAGGAGTGGTCGAAATTTTTTTTGCCCAAACATCCCCCCATGCTGTTATTTTGGATGCTGAGCACGAATACGGTATCCATTTCCGAAAGCTCGGCCGACGAGGGTAGGTTACGGTGGTGGCGTGAGTAATGAAGGCGAGGTCATTATCACTGACTTCGCCCTTTCCTCGCCTATGGAAACTATTTAAGCTGCTGATCACGAATCTGCCATTCCTTTTTCTAAATTCTCTATTTTTCGTGTACTACTTTCCATCTCAAGGTAGAAGATTGGAAAGCAAGCCTGGGCACATAGGTGGAGAAAGAGATTCTATGTACTGACATTGATAACCCTGATCACTCATGAAAATGCGTGATCACGCTACCACGTGAGAACGTTTACCAGATTTGTGATCAGCGCCTCAATCAGCCTAAAAGACGAAGTATGGCGAAAATTGCTTTCGATCTCCAGAGTCTCTACACCTTCGATTAGCAGCTAGTGGGGGAAAATAGGCAGCATCGTTGTTAAACCGTATCATACGGGTTAAATTAAGGCTATAACGTTAGTGTGGTACACTACGGTGTTTAAGATACACTTTACGTCGGCAAAAGAGCAGTGAGCAAGCCCAGCAATGCAAAAGCTTAACCCCGGGTTCCGAACCGACCCTCTCCCTGCAAATTCGCCCCACACCCACTCTGCCACCCAGTTCTTGGAGCCTAGATCGTTAGCGGCGCACCTCAATGTTCCGCTTTGGTCACTGTATCGCTAACAAGCAAAATCTGAGTTCGAAGTAATTCCGCTACTGTTGCAGCCCCAAACCTTTTGGAGATTAGGTTCTAACCACGATATGGCAGTTCCAGACGTCTGTCTTGTTTTTTTGGCCTGCACTGAAGTGATACGGTTTCTGCAATTTCTTATCTACCCAGATGTCCGCAGGTAATTTGAAAACCACTACGGTGCTTTTCAGACAACCCCTTACAATCCTCAATAGAACACTTTGAAAATTGCCAAGACCTCCCTGGTAAGTTTTTGCGCATCTGGTGCATCCTGAACCAATGGATTTTCTGCAACCTCGGGACTGTGACACGACATCGTGCCACACGGTTCCACACGGCCGAAAGGGTCTGACACGGTCGCCAACGTGCTAACGTTCAGGAGAAGTATTACAGCTTTCAAAAATTTTCTTGCTGCTATCGATTTTCTCAAATCATTGAGAATCACCTACTGAAAACATTCTCTTCTTCTCGAATGTTTCAAGTGGCCAGCAAAAGTATATTGGGATAAGAGGCGCCATGTGGAGAGAGGCGTATTTTACGTGAGGGTCAGGTTAGTATCTTTGTGACTCGTTGACGTGCTTGGCAGCTCAGCGGAGAACTTTTCTAGCTCCAAAATGCATTATTTCCAAAAATTCAAATATGCCAAAAAGATGTGAAAATAGCAGGAAACACTGAAATATCGTTGCTGATTTCAGTAATTTTTCAGGAACAGTCCTGGGATTCACAAATTACCCGACAAATGACAATATGTTGTAGATAATAACGGTCGATACGATAGTTAGTTGTTGCATGTATGGAACGAATGAAATAAATTTGAAAAAAAAATATTGCACTAGTAGCGGGATGCTTTTCATACAACCTAGTACTTCTCCAGCAACCTTTCGTAGCTCCAAAATTCTGAAGGATGTCTCGAAACATTAGTAGCTCTTTCGACGGCCTTTGAAATGTATCCGTTGGGGTGGTGACAGATACCGGTAAATATGAAAATCAAACAAAACGGGCAAGTAATGAGTAAACATGTGTATGAACTGAATAATTACAGTCCCCTCTCGGTATAACGCGTTTGAAGGGACCGGACAAAATCCGCGTTACAATGGCAGAGGTGACCGCTTCTACACTCTATTACGCGCAGATCTATCTAAATCGCATGCAATGACTAATTATGAATATAGCACTAAAATGTGTGACCATGAAGAGAGTGTTAAGGCATGGAGCACCTTCAGATTATTAACGAAGTCCTGTCCTCAGTGATACTCTCTGCTATATGGGGAAGTATGACAGAATGTGTTAGGAATCACGAGTACCTGAGGAAGCTAGAAGTGATCAACAACAAGACTGTATAACCTGATGTCACAATATCTTTTGCCGCCATCAAAACTCGCGTCAGGTGGGACATGGACCCGCACTCTGTAGCTTCCAGGCAGGACATTAGCCCATTGCGCCATCAGCGCTGTTAAATCGCGAGCCGCATCCGCCATGCCCTCGTTGCAGTGGCCCCTCAGCCCTCTCCCACGTTATCAGGCTGTTGCGTGTGATCAAACAGCGCTGTTGCTGTAATCCTGCCAGGAAAGCAAAGAGTGCGAGGTACAAGTCCTGAATGGCGCGAGAGTTCTGATCGCAACAAAGAAATACATGCGACAGCATATGGCCTCTACATCAGCTGCTCATGCTTAGAACAAGTATGTAGGATAACGTTTCGAGTAACTTGAGTTTTAATCCACACCTTCTGCAAATTCTGATAGAGGAAACCCCCCCCCCCAATTTTAAATAGCTTCTAACGTCTACCGGGAGTTCTATGTTGTGCTAGACATATTGCTGGCTATGAACACTTTAGTGGGTCGCGCACACATGAAAAATGTCTACATGCATCTAATTCATTGCTCGCACAGGTGTTGGTCACGACTGCACACGAGGCAATAGAATCTGATCGCAGACGCGGTCAGCATCTTTCTCCCCTCCATTTTCTGTGTGGGACCGGAACTGAGCCCGGGTCGCGTTATAACGGGAGTCATTTTGAACGCAGAGCTCCTCCCAAAACCGCTCTATAACATTGCGTTGCGTTGAGTATAACGTAGAGTAGCGTTGTATCCGACGCGTCTTATTAGGAGTTGGTTTGTACTAGCGTAAAGGTAAGCTGACCGGGGCCAGAGAAAATCCACGTTATATCGAGAGTCGCGCTTTAACCGGAAGCGTTATAACGGGAAGGGACTGTACTTAAATGTTAATCATGACCACTGGAACATTAGACGTCAAGTACCTTTCTCTCATCTACGACAAAAAAGCGAAAAGCAGACTTTTACATCTGAAGGAAGGCTCACCTGAAACTCCACTGCGCTTGCGACATTTCTTTGACTTCTGCTACTAATATGTGACAATCTGGGATCGTCGCCGATTGCCGAGCTCGCATGCTGAAACGTGAACGGTTAAAGAATTTCCATGTTCCCACTTCAAGGCATCCTACGACTTCACTATAAAAGCGCCACGGAAGTCTCTTGCAGCATTGAGTATGCCTGATGCAAGCTAACTATTAGGTTTGCAACTAATTTCGTGGACTCTCAAGCGCCTTCAACAAAAGTGTTCATAAACAAATGACAAATAACAGTTTTCAACCAAAGTAAGATCTGTTGGAACGTGGGACTGCTTCCCATTTATCAGCTACCTGGCCCTTCCCACAGCTGTAGAATTCTTGTGCTTTTGCAGCCAAGAATCCTTGGAGGTGCATTTTGACATGGTCCATTAATAAGTCGTCCTCCAACCAAAAAGTGCTGCAGCGTGCTGTAAAGGTGCTAGTTATTTGGCGCACAGCCTGTGCTGTGGAGGCGACATGACATGATAATGGGCGCGTGTAGCGCAGTCGGAGGAGGCGCGACTGTCGCGTGCAACCGATACCAGGTTCCTGGTTCGGATTTCCCGCCCAGGCCAACCAAGCCTTCCATCCCTCCGGGGTCGGTGAATTGGTACCAGAGTAGTCTGGGAAGGATAAAGCGCTGACTTGTTCATCGGCTGGCCACCGCAAGTCATTGTATGGCCAAATACGCATTCATGTCGCCTCCACGACATCCCGTAGAATTAGAATGCGCTGGCGCATCCCAGAACGGATTGAGTAACGCCGTCCTTTATCCTTATCCTTACAGCCTGTGCTGTAAGGTGGGTGAGTTAGACGCTCCCAGCTAAGGTCTTCTATTTTTTGAAGCTCCCGATTCGTGACGTGTGATCTGGCGTTATCTTGCTGATAGATAATTCCGCTCCTGAAAATCTGTCTGAACCGATTCCAGCGGAGTTCAGCCTGCGCGCGGCCAGGTTGAGAAGAGCCTTAATGCTGGAACCGTTCTTGATGAGCTCCCAGAAGATAATACCTTCTTGACACCACCAAACGGAGGGAACGTAGCGAACCGGACGCCTCAAAAAATAGAAGACCTTGACTGGAAGCGTCAAACTCATCCACTTTACAGCACAGGCCTTGCGCCGAGTGACTACCGCATTTTTAGTTCGGTGCAGTACTTCTTGGTTGGAAGACGATTTAATAATGTGGACCGGGTCAAAATGCTCCTCCAAAGATTCTTGGCCTTAAAAGCACAATAACTCTATGGCCGTGGGATAGACCAGCTACCTGATATATGAGAAGCACTTCTGCGTTCTGAGGGATCTTATTTTAATTAAAGATTGTCATTAGTTATTTGTTAATAAAAAGTTTTGCTGAAGATTCTTGACAGTCCAGAAATTAGTTGCCAACCTAATAGCATCAAGCATATTCGCCTCCATGACGCCGAGGCGCGATCCCACTTCCTTGGTCGCAGGCCCACACTCAGCGCCGTACACCGCTACCGGCCGGACGACGGTTCTATAGATTCATGCGCTCTTCTATCTTCCTATCCAGGGATCTGCCGTGGCTTGCCGCCGGTAAATGCTTACCGCATATTTTTAACGCGGAAATTCGACGGTGAATTCTGGTAAATTCGGGAAATTCGTTAATTTTTTTAACATTTAATATTCCCTCAACAACTAGTTTTAAGCGGCGGTGATCTAAAAAAGCGTAAAGCTTTTCACCGAAACATCATAACGCTCAGAAAAACCATGCCATCTCCATTTTATCATGCATACGTCATCCTAAAGCAAACGACGCCATGAAAGCAACGAGCATCCTACAACAAACAAAGCAAGCGGAAGCCTAACATCGCACAAGTATTACGGTCTGTATTGTGGGTGCTTAATTGAAACTCTACAAAAACATTTCTGGAACATCCGACATTCAACCGAATATTGCTACACTTCTTCTGGATTAACATTTTAACCGCTTTTTGATATTATCACAATTATCATCACTTCATTCGATGAAAGAATGATCTAAACTTCACATTACTACCTTTTTGAACTATTACTTCGGAGCCAAGCCAGACACTTAAAAAAAGCAACGAAATGTGGCGTGATAACGAATCTATTTCTCTCCTTATACGGGAATACAGATTAAGAGTCCACCAGGAGATCAGGTGGACTAGCAGACTACACTCCGATGCCTTACATCCTGGACTAAATTACGGGGAAAAGACCGGAGCGTTCTCGTTATTTCTCTGGCGATCGTCTAGTCCGAGAGCTTCTGTATCTTTAGATCAAATTATCTCTTGTCGTGAGGGGAATCTCAACGCGAGGTACTATCTCAGTCGAGCACGTTTTTAACAGCGGAGCGCACCATCTCCGCCTCGTGATGCGGACATGGATGTTTTAACGAGGTTGAGGATCGCGAACGCTAATAGCAAGTTATCGGGGAAGATAGAAGCAATCACTTCTAAACTGAGATCGGTAGTATGTTTCCTTCTCCACTCGATAGATAGAAACATGGCTTTGTATGAAAAAAGTCGTTATATTTTCCGGTAAATTTGGGAATTTACCGAAAAATTTCGTTGAGAGAATTTATCACGAAAATTTCGGTAAATCCGTTAAACCGGCAAATCGTTAACCGTTAAACGCACACCACTGTTCCTATCGCAGAGTACACCAGGCACCGAGCGCAGGCTCAAGCGTGGGCTGCGATTTCTGCCAGAAATTTACAACCCCTCCCTCCAGAAGGGTCTTGATACCACCCTTCCCCTCTCCTAGAAATTCGATGGATTTGATAAGTTGCCTCTTGTGTTGCAAGCAATTTTAAAAAATGTGAAAAAGGAGATCTAATTATTAATATTCAGTTAACAAGGTTTTGAAGCTAATAAATCAATGAAGATTTTTCAGGCATGGCAACGACATGGCGACATCCTAAGCACGGCTTCTTCTACGGAAAGAGGACCTCATTTGGATCTGAAACTGTACATAACAAAAATTTTTTTTCCACGGTTGAATAATAAACTTTTTGAAACAGTTTTCAAAACAGCGGAAATAGGTCGATTGCATTTTTCGCAGTGACGGCGCAACGCATTTTTTAGCCGAGGGATGTAACTACTGAGGTTGAAGATGGATCTTAATGAAATTTGCCCTTCAATTTGTAGCAGGAAAATTATCAGGCCTCTCCTAAGTAACCGTTTATCCGATCAGGTGGAGTGATTTCCCTAGGCTAAATTTTCCCAAAAATAGAAAGTTCCCTGTACAGGGTGATACCTGGAGCTGAAGCTGGAGTTCACAATAGCACAGTTTTTATTTAGCACTTGTTCAAGGAATCGAGTCTTTCCTAAGAGATCTTCCTTATGATCGGATGAGGTCATGCTCAATTTTTTTTCAAAAATTTTACATCTGAAGTGAACGATGTCTAGAGATAAGATGAAGCTTTAGAAAACGATAATTTCTATTAAATATATTTTCAAAAACCAAGTCTTTCCTGAGCGATCGTCAAAACTTTATTAATTAAATAATAATAATACATTTATTACTTACAGACCTCTGCTTTCAATACTTGCGAAAGAACGATATCTCCGAGGAATTTTGTCTAAGGAACCAAATCGAAGTACGACCCCCCCCCCCCTACCCCTCCAAATTGAACCAAAGTACGACCCCCTGCGATTCTCGCACTTCACGCTTGAGCCTGATCGAGCGCCATTTGGACTAGGCTGCTTTCACGCGTGAACTCACTTCAACCACTAGTTTGCCGTTAGACGCGACTGCTAATCCCAGGTACTTAAAGACCGCAGTGCGTGGAAGCTCGATGCCGTTAACCTTGATGGAGCTGGACTCAGCAACGCCCGTCGTTAGATATTCGGTCTTCTTCACGTTCAATCTGAATCCAAACCGCTCCAAGCGATCACACTAAGCTTGCACCTCTCGCTCGAGTTCATCTTTATCTTCTTCGCATCTTTATCTTCGCATCTATCGGCATCAAGCAAAGTCCAGGGGAGGGCTTCTGAAGATCTCTGTGATGGCATCCTTGAGGACAACAAACAGGAGTGGGGAAAGCGCAGAACCCTGGTGTACCCCGACAGAGATGGGGAAGTTATCGAGGTTCCAGCTGCAGCTTGAACTCTGCTCTTTGGACAAGAGTAGAGAATTCGCACCCACTCTATGAGCTCTTCAGGAACTCCGCAATACGTACCATATCACTTCACGCGGTACGCGGTCAAAGGCCTTCTTCAATTCGAGGAAGGCGATGTGTACTGGCTTCTGTTCCTCGCGATGCTTCCCTATCAGGAGGCGGGCAGCGTGTATAGCATCAGTGGTTCCACAACCAGATACAAAACCGGACTGGTTATCGGAGAGTGACGATTTCGCGAAACCGTCTATCGAGGATTCCCTTGGAGATCTTTATGCTGTGCGAAAGCAAGCGAAATGGACGGTAAATGAAGCAGTGTGGAGGACTGTCCTTCTTCCAAATAGGAATCTGCTGTGCCAACACTCCAGAACTTTCTTCTCCTTTACTACCTGGTTGAAGAACTCAGCCAACCACTCAGCAGGGTACCAGAACTTCGACTCAAAAATATCGACTGTCGCTTTACAGGACTTCATCTTGTGTTTCCTCCGCGGTGATCATGTGAACAGGGCCGTGGAGAGAAGCGACAGAAGACCGCATGAGAAAATTCCATAGTGGAAATTTTCCCAAGGTAATCACGCCATCGTTTCAGCGCCTTTTTGCGGTCTGTAAAGATGGTCGCTCTCATCATTGATGCCAAATAACTTTTCAATATCCACAATTTAGCGAAGGCGGGTCTTATCAAGAGACTATCTCAACGGTAGGTCGGAACGGCCCTAGTGTTGTATATGGTCGAAATCGTATCTCTCTGGGAAACAAAAAACTGCAAATATCTCGACCCCAATACAACTATGCGCACAATTAGGGACGTCGAAGTTGGGCCGATGGCGGCGTTAACCCTTCTGCACGCGGAGGGCGGGCTCAAGTTGGCTGGGAACAGCGATGACAAGCGAGCGGCGGTGACGCAGTGGTTAGAGGAGCGGCGTAATCACCAGCCAACTTGAGCCCGCTCCCGCGTACAGGCAGAGGGCTAACGCCACCAACGGCCCCACTTTCCTAACTCTGCGCAGTGTTGTATTGGGGTCGAGATATTTGCAATTTGTTGTTTCCCAGAGAGAGGCGGTTTGATTCATATACAACACTAAGGCCTCTGTTATACTCCCGCGGGAGCATCCGCGGAACGTCCGCGGACTAAGGGTGCACCGCGGACGGCGGGCATGGCGGGGCGCGGCGATTGGCCAGGTGAGGGATCTCGGCGCGATTCCCGCCCTTCCGCGGATGCTCCCGCGGGAGTATAACAGAGGCCTAAGGCTGTTTCGTCCTACCGTTGAGATGGTCTTCTGGTTAGCAAGTCGATACAGATACCGTCCACCATCGCGTGACTCGAGCTTCTCGTTGACATCTCCATAATGGGTGGCTTCTGCAGCAGCCACGGCCTTCTTGGCAGCCAAGAAATCACATTGCTTCCTTCTCTTTCAATCGCCACCACTTGATTCTTGCAGCACCGCATCGCTCTATCTGCTCCAGCCTCGGAGATGTGCAGATCAGCGGTCAATGCTATGGTGCGACCGTCTCATACGGCACGATCTTTACGTCTGTGACGATACTTCGGTCGCGATCCTTCACAAGGACAGAGTCAATCTGAGACTTGGAGCTTCCACTATAGTATGAGATTAGGTGGGAGTCACGTTTTCGGAAGACGATGTTCACAATGGTGAGGTTATGCGTGCTCAAGAATATGCTCACCGCAGGCGTTACGAGACCTGTATCCGAAACCAACATGACAGCTGCACCCGTCTTTCGTGGCACCTATGTGCCCGTTAAGGTCACCAGCAACTGTGATGACATCTTTCGTCAGCAGTTGTGACTTGTGTTTCGGCGGACGTGGACGGAACCCGAAATTCCTGCTCTCGTATCTCTGGTATATTGTTTAAAACTAATGGTTTTCGTCTCGGCAAAATGCATTTCTGACGGTTATCCGCTTCCTGCCTAGCTCCCTTCTGGGTCCCGTCAATCAGAGATTTTACTGAGGCAACCACATCCGCTGATTTCACGGTCAGCACTTTTGACAATGCGCGCACACAACAGTCGTCGTGTATCGCTTGTTCAAAACTACACGCTCAGCTCCTCATGGTGTTTCCTGTTCGCATCTGTAACAATGCGTTCAACCTTGAGAGCTGCTTCGCTAAGGAGAGGTAACACCTTAAGTATGACTTCGCACCCTGGCTCAAGATGTTTGTCCCACTCCTGTATTGCCCCTTTCAGCGCCGAATATTCGCTCTCCTCAAGCGCGTCTGCCACTTGCTCTGGCAATTGCTTTAGTCTCAACCCTTGAGCAGTGATCGCTGTAGTCGCAAATTTTACCTGCAGCACATTCTGTTGAGCCATGGCCTGCACTTGCTGTCTCAGCTGTGCCAGCTCTTGTTGCAGTTTTGCCATTCTGCTCTGCTCTTGTACATCTTCCTCGACGATGCGGTCGATTTCCCTTTTCATGTCGCCTGACATTGTCACTGCAACAGCCTGTTTCAGGATCGGTGGGATCCGCTGTGTCGAGGACTAATTGCCAGCTCCTCTTGCCGCGTGACTTCGTCGCCGACTATGCTAACACTTCCTTCTCTGTTGGAGTTGCAGCAGGGCACAAAGTAGCTATCCGCTAGAGCGTTAAAAAATTGCGCAGCGTTTCCCCTTTGAAAACGCTGTGCCTCTGTCCCTCAGCCACTACTTGTGAGTGGTCAATGAGGGGGCTGCTCTGTCTAGCAGCTTTTCGAACCCGCCGCGACTAGCGGTCCTTCGGTCCGATATGTGCGCTTCGGGAACTCAGGAATTCGCTGGCTCCCTACTGCACACTTACCTATAGCCAAGGAGTACTCCCCCGGCTCTCGCCAGTCCTTTAAGCTTACCTGTCACCGAACTCGAGACGTTCTGCTCCCTTGTAAAGGCTCGTATTAGCCTAGTTGTCGTCCCTTACTTTGGCTGGTGGCATTCCTGGACGCGAGACGGCAAGGCGGACGTGTGGGCGGACGTAGAGGCGGACTTTGAGGCGAAGGCGGCAGGAGAACACTCGACCGCTCTCGATCGGAACAGCAGCAGACTATAGCCCCTGTTATACTCCCGCGGGAGCTTCTGCGGGACGTCCGCGGAAGCTCCCGCGGGAGTATAACAGGGGCCTATATCAGGGGCCATAGGCCCGGCTGTTCCCGGCTGCTGGGTGGCTGCTCACCCGCTACAGGCACCAATCACATGGGGCCGTATGCATACGGGTTTTAACAATGGGTCTACGGGTTTTAACAATGACCAAGTGAGATCCATAGAGGTACTGAGTTAAACAAGTCATAGATATGCGTCGCATGGCATCAGGCAAAGTTTTGTTTGTTAGTTAGATAAGGGCGGATGTGAACTAGTTAAATAGGGTGGAGCTGGGAGTAAACAAGCATTTGCAAGCGTTTTTTCCTCCGCTCCATTCGACAAATAACGATATGCCGTTTATGCCCTTCTATTTGCTGGCGCAGGTCAGGTAAGCCTTCCAAACAATTTGACATGTGTACTGGTTCTCAACATCGATGAAAATAACATCGAGAAGCCGGGTACTAAGCGGCTTATGTCCGCTGTACACCGGGAAGATATGTTAAAACGGGTAAGTAAGATGAGCCACACCCCGGAGTTCTTTTCCTTGCTTAGTTCTGTGCTCAGAAACCGTGTTTATCTTAGTGTTCCAGGACCATTGTCTCATAATGGAGCGGGTACCAGCCCCTTTAGTACCAAAAGCCGTAGCTATCTGGGAGAATCCATATCTCTACGGTAAAAATTCAAAGATAAAACGTCCAAGCAACATTTAGCCTTAAAACTATTATTAATTATTTAACCAAAGGTTTCGGAAAATGTACATTTCAGTAAATGAAAGCACTAACATAAAAACAACCTGACTAGACTTTGTTATACCCGCATTAAATACACACATACACACGAGTGGCCCAATCATAGCTTCTTTAGGCGTCTCTTATACCCGTCAACCAACGAAAATATAAAAATCTCCACATTTGGACACTGCTTGAAAATTAGCTTCAGTAAGTGCCTGTTTTACTTAATGAATGAAGGAATGTCGGACTTCTCATATGCTAAACACTGCTGCTCAAAAATGACCTCACTGAGCATCACATATACCAAAACATCAACGAAGTCGCCCTCTAGCCCCTTCTTTGCTGCTCTTATGTGGAGGCATAGGCCTGAGTTATACTCCCGCGGGAGCATCCGCGGAAGAGCGGGAATCACGCCGAGATCCCCCACCTGGCCAATCGCCGCGCCCTGCCACGCCCGCGGTGCACCTTAGTCCGCGCACGTTCCGCGGATGCTCCCGCGGGAGTATAACAGAGGCCATAGTTCGAAAGCATCGTCTTGGCGGCAGCATGTCCGCTCCAGTCAGCAACGTCTCTGCTCCAGTCCGAATTCCCCCTACCTCCGAGTAGGGGGACGCAATTTCCCGCCAGAGCCCCGGAGTACTGTATTCCCAACTTGGTGTGCATCGCGGAAGTACGGTGGAAAACTTCAAAACCGTTCCCACGATACCTGTCTACCCTCTATCACATGCACGAAATTTATTCTCCGAGGTACCCCTTCTCTATGTGGCGAGAAACAGATCGTGAGAATCAGAATCCGAAGTGCTTAATCTGCAGACGGCATAAAGAAAATCAAAATCGATATTGGTCGACCGGTGGATATCGTTTACTATCCGACGGCAGCAGTACTCATCCGCTTGAAGTCTGACCTGTGGCACATATTCTGGATCTCTACGCATGTTGTACGACGCGCGTGTCACGCTACCTGAATCTGGAAGCATGCTGCGTTACGTCTGTGACACATTTAATGAGCCCCAATGCACGTGTCACTTCGTTGCCACGATGTCTACGACACGTATCCCGCATCCATACACACGTGATACGAGTTTTGTGCCACGTTTTCTGCATCCCGACACACGTTAGACGATACTGTGAGAAAATACTGATCTTCCCTTACGTCTCTCCTTGAATGGTTTTACTGCTCCGACTTAATGGTGCCCCTTACTCTTCTTGATCTCAACGCTCACACGACGACGTCTACTGCACGTATTTTGAATCCCGGAGCTCGTCACTGATCCCCATCCATACCCTGATGCGTTGCTCGATCAAAATATCGTAAACGTCTGTGATCCGCCGTCAAGGCTATAAGTTTACCAGCAATCGTCCATGGTTAAGCTCACAGAAAAGCTAGCTGACATACGCTGCACTGTCGAGGGCATCCCTTAGCTTTCGTCCCTACTCCCGTAACAGACACGCGACATTGCTGAATTATATATAGTAGGATCCACATATCCAATCTACACTACCACTATATAATTGAGTTAGTTGCCCGCGCTGTAGATGATGAGGCGTATCTCACGCAGGTTAGAAATCCGCGCCTCAGTGAACTCCGCGCGGACAAAATGTGCCGTTCAACATGGGACGCTGCTGCAGCAAAGGCAGCACAGCCTGTTGCTTGGAGCGTTTGGATCCAGAAGTCGGGTCGCACACGTCGCGCAACAAGCGTCTGGAGTGAGAAGACGTGACACTGTCGTCGTACGAGGAGCGGCCACATTCAGAATTCAACATGGGATATTGCTGCAGCCTAGAAAGCGCAGCCTCCTCCTGCTCGACACAGCGGCAGTTGCGCGCGTTTCTGAGCGTCCTGATTCCGAATACGTGTCACCGACGCCTGCCGTGAGCATGGGAGGACCACTAAGGGGGTGATGGAGAAGGGAAGTAAGGGGACCTCTAGGGTGGACCAGGAGAGCTTCTAGGAAGGAAAGAAACAACCTGGAAGAGGGATCAGAACGGGGAAACCAGCAAAAGGAGACCAGTAAGGGGGTCAATAGCCAGGAGTTGGGACCAGGAAGGTGGGGTGGGGGAGACCAGTACAGGCGGACGAGAAATTAGATCCAGTAAGGAAGAAACGAGTGAAGGGAACCTGGCGTCCGGATTCGGAAGACGTGTCAACGATATCCGATAACGCAAGTTGTTGAGCATGAGAACGATTGCACAGGAGCGACCTGAGGGCAGATGTACTGCGCAGCACAAACCAATGGTGTTACTGGACGGTCCAGAGAGAATGTCTATGGTGAAGGTACAGAAGTGGTGAACGGCTTGATGCCACTAAAGATCAGTAGATCCTAGATGTTAGCGCATTTTAAGTTATACAAAAACTACTTTCCGTAGGTCAGTGATGTTGGAAAGTCGCGCGAAGGCGAGACACGACGTTAGGCATCTCGAAGCACTTGATAACAAAAATAGATGAATATCACATTCGCAGTTGCCCACAATTCAGTCAAACTGGAGAAAAACAGACGTTTCTATCACATGTGGGAGTTCAGCACCATAACTGCTTCGTCAAGCTTAACTCGCTATGTGTCTCACTATTAGGCGGACAGTGAACGCTCAGGAACGTCAACCTGTGAAACCAAGTCTACTGTGCTCAAATGATCTGCGTGAAGTTAGAGCTGATCGTTTCGTGTTGAGGTGCATGCTCGACGGCAGTTCTTCGACGGTGTGGGGACATTCCGACCGAGGTTGTTGTGCTCTCGAAATTTTTTCGAAGATTCGAATGGTCTCGAATGCCCACAAATTTCGGACATTCGAATCCGATTATGTTCGAATAAAGCGGTTTTTCTGATTAAAAATAAATAACTAGTAATAATAAATGATAGCAATGATAATAAATAATGAGTAAAAATAAATAATCTAAGAAAAAGAAGAAAAAAAAGCGGTTTTCTGAGTATTCCAATTTGAATACCTTCGAAAAACGATATGTTCTAAATATTCAAAATTCGAGTACATTGACAAAACGCGATTTTTTTGTATATTCGAGTGATCGAATTCGAATACTGATTCGAATATTCCATTTCGAATAGAATATCGGGCTCCAAAAATGAAGGGAACAGGAAGGGTTGGTGATATGGTGTCGTCAAACGGTTTACCCTAACGTAGCAGGAAATTTAAATTTGTCCGCAGAGCTTTTCAAGAGGTTTTAATGGATCAATCTTCCTACTACATTGACTTCTTCTACGCCTGAAACGAAATCTGTTGGGGTCATCACATCAAACCTTTTTGGGATTAAACAGGTGTATTGGAAACCGCTTACCTTTAATTAGAATGCGAAATCTGCGAGGTGCACATGAGCATCCACATTTTTGGATTAACTCAGACCCTTGGAACCTCACCATGAAACCCTTGGCATCTTCTAAAGAAACTGATTGCTTCATCGGAGATGTGGTTGCTCTATGGTCACCATGATGGAGATCTTAGCCACCGAAAGATTCCGTCCGCTTCAACTTTCCATTCACATTACCAAAAAACATGAAAGGCATATAAAAAGGAGATCAAATTTCCGTATCCCTGACGAAGTTATTAGGCAATATTTTCGATCACTGTGTGTGCTAGAGTTTGCTAGGTCTAAGAGTACGTAATTGAGAGGTAATTGAGTGTAATTGATACCAGTCACGTTAAAAAACATAAAAAGTGCGTCGTCACTAGTTGCCCGCACTGGTTATAGAGATCTAACGACTGTTCACCTGCCGACAACTTGGCGGCGCTTGAACTCCCTGCAAAGGAAGTGAGATCCACAGCCAGCTCGGGCACGTGCGTTCCGACGAATAAAATACCTTGGTTTGCTTCCTCTGTTTTCGGTTCTCTCAATGAGCAATTCATTTCAACACCACCCGTGTCGTGGACCCAACCGAGCTCTTTGCAGCACGTTTCAAGGTTTCGGTACTTTTTAGTGGAAGCGTCTTTCTTGCACTTTGTTCAGCGCCATGAAGCAATTGGGCCTTGCACAGATCGGTACCAACGTACCAGACAGCCTTCGTGTAGGGCGAGCACAGCGATCGCAGTAACCCACCACATCCGGTGCGTGCCTGTTCTGAAAAAAAGTCGCTGAGTAGACGCACGTACAATTGCTACGGACACAACAGGTGTACTATGGAAGAAACAGCGTGCATAAGGTATTGGTAGCTGCGGCCGTTTTTCGCCGAAGATCAACTCTGCTGACACAGTACCGGTCACAACTGTTTCTCTCAGAAGGACATGTAGGGCTACAACACGAATGAAGAGCGACATATGCTGAACAGGATACGATTAGATTGTCGTTGATCAGCAATCAAGCGAACCAAAATGCCGTCACACGTCTATGTTGGCAGTTACTGAACGACAGGAAAGAATTGAACAGCTAGGGCCAGATTCATCAACGACTTACAGCAATTTAACGGAAAAAACACGACCGAATCCCTGATAGCGCGGCTTATCAAGCGATATGGTGAGATGCTTCGTGTTGGTAAGCCGCGCTAACAGGAATTTCTGCTTTGTTTTCTCCGTTACATTGCTGTAAGTCGTTTATGAATCGCCCCTGGATAGAAAGCAGGGATGACAGAAACTGCATGGAGATGCTGCAGCAAAATAGGCTCAGCAAAGTAGTCGAATAGATACCGATAGCAGGTGTTATATTGGAGAAATCTTGGACTTCATTCAGAAGCGCCGAAGTCTTAACGATGATCTCTTGCAGTATCACTGACCTTTCGACATAAGAGACGACGAACACACACACAAATGGGAAATACAAGGGCGGCCCATAACAGCCTTCGACGTCAATCCTAAACCGACAGGGAAGGATACCAGGTTGCAGTAGCACTCCCTATTACTATCATATTTTAATTGTGAGTTGATTATATTATTGTGGTAAGTTTTGCATAAGTTGTATGGCACTATACGGTTTCCGCACATTTTATATAAATACATTATTCATTGGGCGCGTGGAGCGCAGTCGGAGGAGGCGCCGGCTGTCGCCTGCACCCGATACCAGGTTCTTGGTAAGGATTTCCCGTCAAGCCCAACCAAGCCTTCCATCCATCCGGGGTCGGTGAATTGGTGCCAGACTTGTCTGGGAGGGATAGAGCGCTGACTTGTTCATCGGCTGGCCACCACAAGTCATTGTATGACCAAATACGCATTCAAATCGCCGTCACGACATCCCGTAGAAGTAGAATGCGTGGCGCATCTCAAAGGGGATTGAATAACGCCATCCTTTGTCCTTTTATTTATGTAATTCATTCACTGCAATTATGGAATAATCCATTATAATTTTGAAAAACTGTTTGATGAGCAGTTGTTATCATTCAGTTAATACATTTTTGTTGGAGAGATGATATATTCATTTTCAATTGCAAAATTTGCAAAATTTAATTGTTAGTACATAATCAAAAATTCTATAATATACTGTTCTATGCTGTGCTAGCAGCTAAGTAAAACAGTTGCCCTCTTCACTGATGCGCCACGGGATCCCAGCGTGTCATGAACATTGTCATACTCATGACGACTCATAAAGCAGCCTGGGGCTCCTGAAACGTGAGGCGTACCAAGGCGGACGAGGCCGCCAATGGAGCAGTTAAGAATGCTCGTCTCCGCCCGAAATGGAACTTATAAAAGGCCCATTGTACAAAAGCATCCGTCAGCAATTTCAGGCTGGCCCGTCGACCTCCTTTCTACAGTCCACTTCTCCTGCCTTCCCCATTCCAGCTCCAGTTCTCCCGTCTCCCTCTCTTCCCTCTACGTCCCCATGGAACAGTAGCCTTTCTACACAGTACCATCTCTTCCTCTCTCTCCCCCCCCCCCCCTCTTCCTCTCCTCTCTCTGGCATGTATCCTTAACCGGGCCGACTGCGATGTTATTATCAATGGTAGTATCCTACTACACATAAGCGAGAACGGTCGTTTGTCTGTGAGTGAGTGTGTGTGTTTGTTTGCACAGAAGTGCTGAAGGAGTGTGTTGGGAGGAAGTATGGGGAAGGGGGGGGGGGGGCGGGGTTGTAGTTGTCACCAGTTGTCAACTGTTATAGTTGTCGACAGGCTTCCATGTTCAGATGACATGTCACCAATGTCGCGCAAAGGACGTTCAGGTTGAGAAGAGGTGTCACCGATGTCGCGTAAGGGGTGTTTGGATTCAGACGTCGTGTCACTGATATCGCGCAAAGCAGGTCCGGCTTGAGAAGACGTCACCGACGTCGTTCATTAGGTGCCTAGGTTCAGAAGAGGTGTCACCGATGTCGCGAAAGGCCTTCCAGATTCACACGACGTGTCAACGATGAAGGTGGGACCAGTAATGGGGGACTGGTGAGGCATGGGGTTCCAGTAAGGGAGACCGGTAAAGGGTTGACCAATAAAGGAGGGACCAGTGAAGGTGGGACTAGCAAAGGGGCCGGTAAGGGGGATCCAGTGAAGGGGGAACCGGTGAAGGAGGGGAGAGGGGTCCAGTGAAGGGGGGACCGGTGAAGGAGGGGGAAGGGGTCCAACGAAGATGGGAGCGGTGAGGAAGGGACCAGTAATGGGGACCGGTGAAGGGGGAGGGAGGGGGAGTGGTCCAGTGAAGGGTGGGCCGGTGAAGGAAGGGGAAGGGTCCAGTGAAGGAGGGACCGGTGAATGTTGACCAGTGAAGAGGGGACCAGGTGAAGTGGGGGGACCGGTGAGGAAGGGACCAGTAATGGGGACCGGTGAGGTGGAGGAGGGGACCAGTGAAGGGGGACCGGAAAAGGGTTGATGAATAAAGGGGGACCAGTGAGGGTGGGCCCAGTAATGGGGATCGGTGAAGGATAGGATGACCAGCGAAGAGGGACCAGTAAAGGAAGGTCCATGAAGGTGGGAGCAGTAGTAGGGACCGACGAAGGGAGAGGGAGACCGGTGAAGGGTGAACCGGAAAAGGGCTGATAATAAAGGGCAACCAGTGATAAGGGACCAGTTAAGGGGGGGGGGTCCAGTGAAGGTGATGGACCTGCTTTGCCCTACCATTCTATATAGCAAAACCAGTTTTTTAATGAAGGAGAGAAGGTCTAAGGAGAAGAAGACGTTCGAGGTGTTCTATCCTCCGGGTTTGGGGCGAAGCCACAACCAGACGTTCGGCGGCCGGCAGGCCGTTGAACGTCTGGTACAATAAACTTCTACACTACCGTTCACGTCTCCATCTGTCTCTTCCGAGTCGGCCGATTTGATGCAACACAGCTAGGATCACACGCATTAGATCTTAAACAATGCGAACGTACCAAAACCAAAGGGCCTGACTGGACGTGTTGCCTCATGCCAGCTGCCTGTTTCTTTGTGCTTAAAGAAAGGCGTGAATTACAATGTGTTCCGCTGAATAGCTCAGCAGAATGCCATTGCAATTGGACGAACACGAAGACAGGAAACGCACAGTTAAAGTGCCCTTGAGGATCCGCTTCAAAGGCTGGAAGCTAGTAGAAGCTGTACTTACTGTAGAAGATTGGGGCTTGTAGCTAGACTTTGGGGCTGAGAGTGAGGTGAGAGTCCTACTGCCCGCTCCCCCTCGTGAGAGCAAAAGACAAAGACAGGAAAGTCACGCCGTAGCCAGCGCTTGTGAATAGGGAATCTGACCTTATCGGTAGGTGTCCGAATAGGAGCGCTGCGTTGTTCAGCGTGACCAAGTGGCTAATTCAACGGCGGAAAAAATGCACGAAGCTTCGCTCCGTGCAATGTGGAACAGTTGCAGTCGCCGTCGTCGCCTTTAGCCGGCCCGAAACCACCCCACAGAAACTTGTACCCACTTACCATTAGTCTCGCAGCAGCACTAGACGACTCGACGCTTTCTGCGCTCTTCACTTTTTCATAAAGCAAAGAATTGGTAAGGAACAGGTTTTGCTGCCACTTCAGAAAATAATTAAAAACGAATCGCTAACTAAAAAATAAAAAAAATGCATAGTGTTCACGTAATGCAGTCGATGACAATCTCTGAAGGAGAAGAACCCAATCGATGACTTCGAGTGGCTTCCGATAGTCGTCAGCCTTTGCAACATCAGGAATAAAGTACCCGGCTGAGGTGTTCGTAGCACCGTTTTTAGAGTGCCGATTCCTGTTTATCCAAATGGGTGCAGTGCTCGAATTGACAACCCCAAATCCTCGCTTAGGACAAGGTGATAGCTCCAGCTTGCTACTTTCCGTATACGCGGTAACTCGGGAAATTTTTTTATTTATTTATTGACGTGTAACATAAACACACGTGATAATCGAACGAAAAAGGACATGTCAGAGATGAACATCAGACAAACAGCATCACTTAGAAAAATCAATAAGAGGAGGCGGAGAGAAGAAAAGAGAATTTACATTAGCCTTGATGGAGTAAAATAAGCAATTGCAACTGATTAAAACACAGATCTGAAGAGAGTAGGATCCAACAAATTTGACCAAGCATTTTGCGAATAATAAGATTTTGAAAAGCTTGAAGAGACAGTCCCAGGATATCTTCCTCTTCACTAAGTAACTTGTTGAACTCCCGAAGGTTTCTATATGTAAAGAAATTTGATCTAATCTGTGATTTTGCCACAGGGATATAAAGTCTGAGCCTACCGGTTCTTGACTTCGTCAGTGGTGCACCAAAAAAAGCTACTGGATCAATTGATACTCTTTTTGTCAGGATCTTAAACATCATAATCAGATCTACTTTCCTACGTCTGTTCTGAAGAGTTTGAAGGCCAAGGTCTCTGGCCCTCCTAATGCCATTTGGAACGGTTTTATAATCTTTCTCAAAACATCTCATATATAGCTTCCGAGTAAAGTTATTTTGGTCACTTTCTAGCAGCTCTATGTCTTTCTTTTTAAATGTGTTACATACGGTTATTCCAAACTCCACTATAGGACGAACGTAGGATTTGTAGGCTTGTAAAAGTAATTTGGGTTCATTCATACGCAGAATCTTAAACAACAAATAGGTCATATAATTTGCTTTCTTCACGAGTGCACTGTAGTGGTTTTGAAATCGAGGTTGTGCGACATCAAAAAGCCTAAGTCACGAACGTCATTGACAGGTTCTAGAGTAGATCCCTGTAAGTTGTACAATATCGTGCGATCTTTGCCTCGGGGTGCAACTATGAGATATTTGGTTTTTTCAGCAGAAAGGGGTAGTTCCCAGTCCCTAGACCATTGATCCATGTAGTTAATTGCTGCTTGCAGGGAGTCTGAATCTTCTTTCCTTCTAATATCCTTATAAATTTTTATATCGTCAGCATAAACCTTGCAGGAGACACCAAATCGTGAAATTTCCAAAGGGAGTTCGTAAGTATAAATAACAAACAGCAATGGAGACAGAACTCCACCTTGTGGAACTCCACTGTAAATTGAAAAGATCGACGAGAATTTGTCTTCTACCCTGACTTGGAACGTTCTGCCCGATAGAAATTCTTTCACCTATCTGACAACCATTGGATGTATTCCTATCATATTCATCTTCAAAAGTAGTTTAGGTATAGGAACCTTATCGAATGCTTTCATAAAGTCAAAATAAACTACATCAGCTCGTACTTTATCTTCAAGGGCAGTGGTCCAGTCATTTAAAGCTGTGAGCATCGCAGTTTCAACAGACCTACCCTCTAAAAAGCCGAACTGATTCTCAGATATAATGCGTTGCTCCTTAAGGTATTCTGTTATATTCATTTTAACAATTTTTTCAAAAATTCTAGCTAAAACCGATGTAATGCTGATGGGCCTATAGTTTTTGGGTCAGAAGCCGGAGATTTCTTCAGAACGGGAGTTATAAGTGCATGCTTCCAGCCGGCAGGCACTTCGACATTCATAAAACTTAAATTGAAAACATGTTCCAGTAGCGCCACTATGCATTCACTTATGTTTTTAAGGAAAATCAAAGGTATGAAGTCAGGAGAAGTCGATGAGGACTTAGGCCACTTGTTCAGTATGTCTGCTATATCACTCCTGTGAAACCAATAAAAACCAAACCAAACCAAACCTATATCACTCCTGGAAATGCTGCCACCGCTTCGCTTCCCATAAAGTTCCTAATCGTTTGGCTGCAGCAAAGTTATTTAGTACATCTTGAAAAGGAGGAAAGCGAAAATGTGCGGTCGTGGGCCTGATTCTTCCACGACGTGCTGTGCATGTGTTTGAATATCGTAGGTATATATAAGCACAATCCCGCTCAAATGCTTTGAAAGAACGACGTTTTGTCGTAACTTGTCTCAAATTTATTTCTGTGAATTCTAGTTGAAATCATGTCACTCCGCGTTGAAATCATGCCACTACGCTCTTCACGTCGCATCCGAAAATTTTTGGAAATTCTCAGCACAACAACAATTGGCGACCCAGTCATAGAAGATCCACGAGGGTCGCTAAACGATTTACCTTTCTCTCCAAAAGGGCCATTGCCATCTTCCTTGGTGATCCAGCAAAATCAGGAATCCTCTATTTTTCTGAACAGATCCGAATTGAGCATGAGGCCGATTTTCGCAATATTAAATGATACCCAGTTAGGATAATTTTGATTTCGTTGTGCGCTTACTCCAAATACAAGAAGTCTGTCATGAACCTTGTGTTCATGATGATTCATCTGACATGAGGATCCGCCCACTTGTCGCCTGCATATAAGCCAGGCCAGCATACGGAGCAGCGAGCAGCGAGCAGCAAGCGGCAAGCGGCAAGCGGCAAGCTGCAAGCATTCAAGCTGGCTAGACTGACTGAAGGGTCAGGTAACCGCGGGCTCGTCGGCTCGCTCGGTCAACGGATTCGAGCTCATGCTCTTATCCGCCTACTCAATGTGAAAGAGCTAGTCGGCGGACCCGCTGAGACTTCAAAGTCAAGGTTCTCAAAGTCAAAGTCAATAAGGGCAAAACAGTCAACAGAAAGCTCAATTAATCAAATCTCCTTAAGCTCTTAGTCTCTATCATTACTTTGATCTGTAATTTGTAAATATGTATATAGTTGTAAATAATGAGACAATAAATATATATACTAATAAAACTGTGCAAATTCAAGAACCACCAAAACCTATATTTGGGAAGTGATGCAACCCAAAACAAAATCTCCTCTTTTGAACCGTCATCAATTGTTCAGCAGCCCCATGTAAACAGCTACCTATGTAGGGTTAGCTCAAGAAAGCTCCTGTTCAACTTGACAGAATAGTTTTATGAACTAAAGAACTGAACTGTTTATTTACCCCGAACCCTCCGCTTTTCGTCCATTATAAAGGATTTTTTATGTGAAATAGGTTCTAACAAGGGAATGATACTAGGTGACCATGGGGCTTTGAGGTGGGATGCATATCACTGCATACGGCTTCGAACGCTGATTCCAAACAGGTGCTCCGCTTCTGCTGCGGGCATCTGTGAACGGAGTTATGGACCATTTTCACCATGGCAACGAGCCCAAGTAGCCTGGAAACTCCGCTGCCCTCCGAGTAGTGGCGGCGCAGGTGCTAACGGAGTGGCGTGGTGAGACGGAGTGCTTTATGGTTTTCGAGTCCCTGTGATGCAGGATTCTTGCACTTCCTAAAAAAGAACTGCCACATCAACCAAAGCTCTCTATGGTAAATCGCAACAGAAAACCACCCATACTTACATGTGGGTGATCAGTGCCTTAAACAGTGCCCCCCGGCCGCATTTTTTTCGAGACACGGGATCGGTAGGGACAATACTGCCAACTAATCTTTCAAACTAGATAAGTCGGCAATATTGTGTGCTGGCGTGTCTTTCGGAGGAGTTTGGTCCGATACTTCTCGCGTTCCTACAAGGCAAGAGAAGAATATGGCCAGCAGTTTCGCATCCACCTTGTGAGATGAGCAGTGAGGGGCATCGTGGTAGATGATGAAGAAGGCATCAGTGTGTTTTGTTGTTTGTTTCGCCATGTCTTTAGCAACATCCTACTATATATAAGCGAGAACGGTCGTTTGTCTGTGGGTGAGTGCGTGTGTTTGTGGATGTGTTTGTTTGCACAGAAGTGCTGAAGGAGTGTGTTGGGAGGAAGTATGGGGAAGGGGGGGGGGGGGAGGGGTTGTAGTTATCACTAGTTGTCAATTGTTGTAGTAGTCGTCAGGCGTCCATGTTCAGACGACATGTCACCAATGTCGCGAAAGGCCTTCCAGACTCAGACGACGTGTCACCGATGTCGCGCAATGCACGTTCAGGTTGAGAACACATGTCACCGACGTCGTTCATCAGGTGCCTGGATTCAGAAGAGGTGTCACGATGTCGCGAAAGGCCTTCCAGATTCAGACGACGTGTCACCCATGTCGCGCCAGGGTTCCAGGATTCTCACAACGTGTTAACGATGTCACGCAAAGCACGTTCAGGTTGAGAACACATGTCACCGACGTTGTTCAACAGGCGTCCGGGTTCAGAAGAGGTGTCACCGATGTCGCGCGACGGTTCCGGATTTAGACGACGTGTTACCAGTGAAGGTGGGACCAGTAATGAGGGACCGGTGAAGGATGGGGTTCCAGTAAGGGGGACCGGTAAAGGGTTGACCAATAAATGAGGGACCAGTGAAGGTGGGACCAGCAATGGGGACCGGTGAGGGGGATCCAGTGAAGGGGGAACCGGTGAAGGAGGGGAGAGGGGTCCAGTGAAGGGGAGACCGGTGAATGAGGGGGAGGGGTCCAGTGAAAGATAGGACCGGTGAGGAAGGGACCAGTAATAGGGACCGGTGAAGGGGGGGGGGGGGGGAGTGGTCCAGTGAAGGGTGGACCGGTGAAGGAGGGGGAGGGGTCCAGTGAAGGGGGGACCGATAGAAGGTTAGTGAAGAGGGACCGAAAAGGGTTGATGAATAAAAGGGGGACCAGTGAGGGTGGAACCAGTGATGGAGATCGGTGAATGACCAGCAAAGAGGGGACCTGTAAGGGGAGGTCCAGTGTAGGTGGGAGCAGTAGTAGGGACCGACGAAGGGGGGAGGGGGACCAGTGAAGGGTGAACCGGAAAAGGGCTGACAATAAAGGGGAACCAGTGCAATTAAGGATGGTCCAGTGAAGGTGATGGACCTGTTTTGCCCTATTCCGCTATAGCATTCTATATAGCAAAACCAGTTTTTGAATGAATGAGAGAAGGGCTAAAGAGGAGAAAAAGGCGTTCGGGGTGTTCTATTCTTCGGGTTTGGGGCGAAGCCACAACCAGACGTTTGGCGGCCGGCAGGCCGTTGAACGTCTGGTTTCATAATAAATTGGATCTCCGTGCCAGTCTGAAGTTATCAGTATGAAGACTAGTCATTTCTAATGAGGTTTTCCGCTGAGATTTGACATAGAGTGCTCTGGTTGATCGTGGCAGATCCTTTTTAGAAAGTGCAAAAGCCCTGCATCACAGGCGATTCGAACCATGAACTATACGGTCTCACCACGCCGCTTCTCTACCATCTGCGCCGCCACTGTTCGGGCGGCGGGGCAGTTTCCATCCTACTTGAGCTCGTAGCCACACTGAGAATGGTCCACAACTCCGTTCACAGATGCGCGAAGCAGAAAAGGAACACATATTTGGAATCAGCGTTCGAAGCCGCATCCAGTGATATGCATCGCACCTCGAAGTCCCATGGTCACCTAGTATCCTTTTCTTGTAAGACTGTACTACAGGGTAGAGGAGGTCAAGGTTTTGTCACTGGATAGTGCCATTGGTCAGAAATCGGAAACTGGCAGCAGGCAAGAATAGGTCCCTTCAAGGTGGTCATTTTGCAGTCCCTACTTCGAGTCAAATCTGTGATTCTTCCCGTTCTCTTCGATTTGTCTTTCGGGTTGTTCTTGGTCGGCGAAATGATCTTGGCAGCGTTGGCAGTTCTTCGAGGAGCATGGGTTGGCTCGGAGTCGAGTCGGCCGCACTTCGCCGCTTTTGCACCAACTCAAATCGGAGCTGAGATAGGACTGACCAGAGCTTGCTCTCAACGGCCGGATCGCCGGCTACCTTCGCTCGATTCGCACCTCGCTGCGACACCTATTGGCAGTCTGCCATTTCCAAAAATCTTCGGATGCGTCATGATGAGCGGAATTATACGATGTCAACTAGAATTTACTAGATCAGTTTGAAGCAGGTTACGACAGACGCTTAGCGATTAATCCGTCACAAGGCGTCTTTCTTTCAAAGAGTTTTAGCGGCATTGGAGCTTTCAGAAGTGGCAGAAATACATTAGGAAGCCTCGCCTCACCGCCGCGGAAGTTGCTAGGTGCTTTTGCTTAAATTTCCAATCCATGGTCAGATCCTACACAAGTAGTGTCGCAAGTTTACCTATTTATTTATGACTAACTGTACTTCAAGTGTGCTCATAAAACAGGATAAAAACGAACAAAGCAATCCTGCACACATTCAGACAACTCACGCTGATCAAGAAAAAAACATGATATCTCTATGCGCTGCAGTTTCGCATTTTTCAGTATTGTGCTGCCACTTAAAGGCCCAATTACAATAAAAGGAGCCTGAGCCAACGAACGGTTGTCAAATAAAAATAAAAGTAATAAGTCAGTTAAGCACAATTTACTCAAATCAGTTGATTGTGGTATCACAGTGAAAAGCTCGATTACCCAATCAGAGTAGCTACGGTGTGATTCCGAATGGATGAGAAAATCGCTTTCGAGCAGCTCAGAGGAGGGAAGCACTAGATAGCCTAACCGAATTTGCAATAAAACATTGTTTAAGAGTAGAGACGTATGCAACATTGTCTATACGAAAAGCCATATAAATATGTGATTAAAGAAGCATATGGGGGGGGGTTACAGGGCTCCTCCGGGCGACAGCCGCTAACATCGGAAAACAACCAAAACAGACATAATGGCTTAATAAACGAATAAATAAATAAAGTGAAGAATAAGGAAACTTATAGCTACGGGAGGTTAGCAGACAATAATCACTGTCAAATTCACTTTACCTGAACTGATAACTGCACGCATAATGGATACTTCGCAAATAGATATATAGGGCAATCCAGTGCCTTTCGCGCCTCTAGCCACTGCTTACGGAGAGCTTACTAAGCACCTAAGACATTGTGCTACAAAAGCTGGAAATGTTAGTGTCATACAGATGGAGACAGGTGTTGCACAAGTGAGATGTCTCTAAGAAATGCAAGGCACCGAGCATCTCGACAGGTCCGCCGGCTTGACTCAGAAATCCGGTACTGTTTCAACAAAGCCAAGAAGTTCAGTAATTAAGACGGCAAAATCGTCGCAAAGTTTGCACAAGCGGAGAAGGAATTGACATGTGCCACGTCTATATTCAGCACTAGTTACCCTCTGCTCTGTCCTCTGCTAGTTACCCTTTTAATTGAAATTCAAGATGTGGTGACTTACCACTCTTTTGGGAGCGTGGTAGTAGTTACAGTCGGAAGGGGGGGGGGGGGAAGGCGAACCGGTGATCGCGTGCACCTCGAATCGAGGCTCTTGGTTAGGGCTTCGTCTAGATCAACAAAGCCTTACATCTCACTGGGGTGGGAGAATTGGTATCACACTTGTCTGGGAAGGATAAACCATTGACTTAATCATCGGCCGGTCTCCGCAGGTCATCGTCGTAAAAGTGGAGTGCGCTGCGTATCCCAAGCTCAGATTACTTGAGGGCGTCATTTATTTCATTACTTCAGTTTTAAGGAATAGCAGATGATACAGTTGCGCGATTTTAGTGGTGATTAATCTTGATCTCCTGCGGCTTGACGTATAATGTTTGCGAATGAGGCAATGTGTCAGACTTTCAGTCTGAGAAAACGACTGTGACGTCCACTATTGAGACAGAAGTGAGATATCTTTTGGAAAAATAAGCGGCCATGATGTAAAAACTGCTCAAGGAATTCCTGCCCAGCCGGTGTCCACAACGTCCAAAAGATGGTGTTGGACCGCCAAAACATGGCACTAAATCTGGGAGTGAAGATCGCGGACTTAAGAAAAGCCATCAGTCCGCCTGCATTGATGGCGCTCTCCGAGGCATAAGCAAGTGTTGGTCATTGGGCGACCACAGTCAGAGCTGGATGAAAGAAGCCCTTCGTGGAGCCATTCGAGCGCTTACCCCTCGTGGCATAGCCAAGGCCGAGAGAACTCCCTTGGTCACGTGTGACCACATCGGAGTGAACAATCGCTCAAGTCAGCCAAGCTGTCGTTTTCTTCGACAGCTTGGCTGACTTGAGCGATTGTTCACTCCGATGTGGTCACACGGTTTTCTTCGAAGTCGTGGGGCTTGCGTATAGGATGAACACTGTTTAGAACTTACGACGAAAGGGGTTCCTGTGAAGGAGGTCAGTGGCTGACCTGGGATGTACTAGCTTTGATGGTTGAGGAATGGGAGGGGCCAACTGCGGGCGGCAAAGTTCTGAAGACGTCACCTGGGTTTGCATACAATCCCTAACGGCAGTGGAAAATCGTACTTGCGACGAGGGACCGGGTTCAAATAAGCGAAATCAACGGGATGCCATGCATTGCGGCAGTCTCCCAACCAGGGAAGAGCCCCGGGCACTGCATCAAAGCGAGCGATGTGATCTACACACTGACGCAGCACATCAGGATAGGGAGAACAGCGCCAAAATGCTTCGTAAATCGATGACGGGATGGCAGAAAATGAGGGGCGAAACAGCTGTCGGAAGCATAAGGGTGGCACCGTGAAAGTTTTTGGTGATCCTCACAGATCTTCATCCACGCTGAAACTGATCAGATTTAAGCCGGACATTTACCATAGTGAGAAGGGGGGAAGGATCTCCAGTGATTTAAGTGTGGTTTACGAGCTTGACGCCTGAACAACTTTCGAGTGAAAGAGTGAACTACAAACCCTCCCATTCTAACGCGACTGAAGGGAGAAGATCTGCGTTATAACGGCAGTCGCGTTCTAACCAGAGCTGCCCTTTTCCTGCACTCTTTTAAACACCGATTTGCCTAAAATCGCATGCAATGACCACGCATGATAGCTATGAAACATGTAACCATGAAGACGGTGTGAAGAAATTGGAACAATATCAGATTATTGGTGGAGCCCTGTTTTCTGTTATGGCCGCAGCTGTAACAAATATGTGTGAGATGTAACGAATGCCTGAGGACAGTTAGACGTATTCAAGAGGACAAGTGAGTAACGTGATGCTATAGAATACTGTGCTGCCATCAAAATTCCTGCGTCAGGTAGGACTGGAACCCTCATCCTCTGCTTTTCGGATAGGATGCTAGCCCGCTACACCACCAACGCTGTTTGTTGTACTCAACATCCGCGATGTCCTCGTTACAATAACTTCTCAGCCCCCACTCGTGACATTGGCTTGTTGCACGCCATCAAACAGCGCTGTTGAGGCTAGCATCTTGTCTGGGAAGCAGAGGGTGCGTTTTCGAGTTTCTCCAAACCAGCAGCTCTAAAATTAAAGCAAATGTGGAAATCTTGTTTTGAGCAATCTGAACTTGAACCGACATATCTTGCTGCTCCTGACGGGGTAAACCTTTCAATTCACGGCCGCTTCTAATGGCTACCTCTGGTCTGTGCTCGGCACACCGCAGACCATGAACACTCGTGAACACACGCGGCAAACGTCGTTATGCATTGTCGCAAGTGCGCGACTTGTGAGTATGAATGAGGCGGTAGGAGGGTAGCTCTGGCCGAGGAGTCATTGCGATGCAATTTTTACAGGATGTAGGGTCCCGTGTGGGGAGACCAAAACCACAGTTACTTTTTTCGGATTGCTCTTCTGTGATCGAAGAAAAGCCGTGTGGACGCGTGGGTGCGAAGTTCATTACGTCCTGCTGCCACGCAGCCCGATGTGGCCGGTTGGCGTAATCGTAGTGGCGTCGCCTCTCGGGCGCAACGAACGGGCTTGATGGTTCGGTGCCCGGTGTGGCCAATGTTTGTGCACACATCGGATCGTTGTTACAATTACAATTGTTATTATTGTAATAACGATCCGATGTGTGCAAAAGCGTTGGCCACACCGGGACCGAACCACCGAACCCGCTCGATGCGCCCAGGAGACGACCCAGCTACCACTACGCCAACCGATCGGGCTGGGTGGCAGCAGTGCGCCATAAACTTCGCGCTTGTGCGTCCACACGTTTTTTTTCGACCACAGAAGAGCATTCCAGAAAAGTAACTATCGTTTTGAACTCCCCACACGGTACCCTACCTCCTGAAAATTGCATCGCAAAAGCTCACCGCCACTCTGGAGGCTCTCCCGTTATAACGGGAGGGGCGTCCTTGAAATGACCTCCGAGGAAAGACGTCCCTGATGACTATTCGTGAAGAGGGGCGCGCATCGCCGAAGGTGTTTGCTGAAACGAACACGCCTGGGAGACAGTGTTGTGAGCCTTGCGTTCGCGAGTGGTGTGGACGGCGCAGACGACTTAAAGCGGGCATCTGATGGGTGTGGGCACTTGGGCCGTTTTTACTGAGCGGCCGAGTCCTGCCGAAAGGCGAAATATTCAACACAACCAACAATTACAGGAAAGCCCTGTGGTAATTGGAGTAAAAAAGACTCGCATAACTGCAGCAGGGGCGGCTCAGGTCTCCCAGCTCCTTTTTTTTATTGGAGGGCTGTGCAGCGGATAGCGGCCGCCACCAGCAGAGAATTTCCGAGAGCGCCTTTGGTGACGATCTGACGAAGACTGGTATCACCTGTCGTCCCGTTGATCATCGACTTGCTCGAGCGGGCACCAGCAGCGTCTCCATTCGTCCCTGTCGCGTGCCAGAGTGCTCCAATGGATCCTCCTCGCTCGAGGGACACGAAGAGCGTCATAGCGGCCGTTCAGGGCTTTCACGAAGAAGTCCGACCAGTCCGACCGGTGGGCGTCCTAGTGTTCTCTTGACATCCCGCGGAATCCAGTCGGTGACGGCTCTCATCCAGCGGGTGTCTGCGAAGCGCATTACGTGGCCAGCCCAGCTAATTTTCGACAACTTGGCCCACGCGACAGCGTCCCTGATCTTCGAACGTCGGCGAGGCTCGGAACTCCGGAGGCCTTCTCTCACTTGCGTGAGTCGTGTCACTCCAAGCATTGTCCTCTCGCGTGTTCATCCTGCTTTCGTATAGCCCAGGTCTCTGAGGCGTATGTTAGGGCAGGAAGGACGGTAGAGTCGAATAGGTGGGAACGGAGTCGGACGTTCTTCGTCTTCTTCGCGACTTCTTCGACGCTCTTGAAAGCTCCTCAAGCCTAAGCCGCTCGTTTCCTCCTGCTCAGCTCCGGCGCTAGGTCGTTAGCCATATTGACTTCGCGACCTAGATACACGTAGCTGGAGCATTCGGAGATGTTCGTTCCGTTGAGCGAGAATGGGGCATCAGAGACTTGTCCGTTCCTCATGAACATCGTCTTCGTAAGATTCAGCTGCAGTCCAACGTTCCCACATACACGATCGAACTCGGCCAGCGTTCGCTCCGCCTGGGCGATGCTCGGTGTTATGAGCACGATGTCGTCAGCGAAGCGCAAATGGTGCAGCTGCCGGCCGTCGACTTTCACTCCCATGTGCTCCCATTCTAGTTCGCGCATGACGTTCTCGAGGGTGGCGCTGAAGAGCTTCGGGGATATGATATCACCCTGCCGAACCCCTCTCTTCACGTCGATGAGGACGTCGTTGTAGAATGGTGAGATCTTGGTCGTGAATCCACTGTACAGCTCACGGAAGGACTCTGATGTGCTGAGTAGGAACGCCCTGAGTAAGCAGGGCTTCGAGGACCGCTTCAGTTTCGAGGAGTCCAATGCTATCTTCAGGTCGATGAACGTAAGGCACAGCGGCAGCTTGTATCTCGCGAGACTTCGATGAGCTTCGTAATGGTGTGTATGTGGTCGATCGTGCTGAATCCTCTCCGAAATCCTGCTTGCTTGCATGACTGTCCTTCGTCCAGCGTTCTACTGATCCTATCCAGGATCACTCAAGTGAACAGCTTGTAGACTACGGACAGCAGGCAAATCGGGCGATAGTTGCCAATGTCGCATGTCTCCCTTCTTGTACAGCAAGACGGTCCTGCTGATCTTCCGCTGGGATGGAACCTTGCACTCCGACAGGTAGTGCGTGAAGAGCCGCGCCAGGGTGTTGATGAGCGCTGGCGGTAGGTTCTTCAGGTGTTCGGGTCTGATCCTGTCGGGACCAGGTGCTGTACGTTTCTTCACCGACGAGATGGCGTGTCGGATCTCGGAAGGGAGAACAGAGGGGACGACGTATCCATCCTGCGGAAGGTGGCGTGGGGGCAGGTGGACGTGGCTATCGAAGAGATCCTTAAGATCCTCCTTTATCGCCTTTCCGCATAGCTTCGCAAGCTCGGACGTCAGTTGGTAGTTGCCTGACGCTCGTGCTGTTCCACGCTGGCGTATCAGCTCGAGAGTTTCCGGAGACAGGCGTCTCTTGGTGGTCTTCAAGCTCTCGGCTCCCAGGTCCATCGTAGAGAGGGAGGCTTTTGGAGCTGTGAGTTCCATGGATGGTGTTGGTCGACATGATAAACTCAGACAGCCCTTCACCTTGCTCGTTCCACTCCAAACCGTGGGTTCCGATGTGAAGTTCTTCCGGCGACCTTCGTGGCCCGATCTTGGCGTTGAAGTCGCCGACGATCACCTTGTAGAAGGTGTGATCCTCCTTATAGAACTTCTCCAGCTCCACGTAGAAGGCTTCGAACTCATCGTCGTCGTAGTCGGATGTTGGGGCATACGCGACGAACACAGTCAAAGCTGGCACGGAGCCACATCGCTTCATTCGCTTCATTCGTTGTCAGAGACTCGTACGAATCGATGTTCATGGTCAAGTGCGTGTTGACGAGGACACCAACGCCGCCTACTCCCCTGCTGTCGCATGTTCCGAGGAACAGTTCTTCTCCGGAGTCGTAGGCGGCGTGTAGGGAGTGGTGTCTTCTCGTCTCGGTCAGTCCGATGACGTCGTACTTGATCTTCCTGGCTTGCATCATCAGGTCCTCGACGGATGCTTCCGATGCGAGCGTGCGGGCGTTGTAAGTACAGATCGTCATCCTAGTCCTTCTCAGTTTGCGCAGCCTGGTTAGGCCCTGAGATTTTAGCAGCCTCTCCATACTCGTCCTTCCCATCGCTGCAGAAATAAGGGCTCTTTCGGGGTCAGGGGAATGTGGCCCTTTAGTGCTGCTGTGTTTGACTCCAATAACACGGTAGCTTGTCAGGCTCTGTCGTGCGGGCGAAGAACTCTGAGCAGCCAGCCAGACTGCCCGAAGGGACGGGGCGAGACTTAAGGCGGCCTCGAATCGCCTTAAATGTTCTCCCAGTCTACCGAGAGCAAGCTTTTGGCCGGGCCGACACAGTTACAATCCGCACAGTCACGGACCCATCCACTCACACTGTGCATGAACATGCCGGTCCAACGCACAAGGAACGCGTCGACCCGACACAGCAGGAGCAAGGAGTCCATTCCCTGCATCCCACCTGCGTCTCTGGGCAGTACGTCGCATTTGGTTCGCGTTTAATTCCCCTATCCACCACCCGGGGACGCGCCACGTGGCCCTGCGACAAGCGTCCCGAGATCCCTCTTAACAAGAGAGCCTGAAGGCTCTCTATCGAGGGAGATCCGTGAGGAAGATAGTACAGCTCAGAAATGACAAGGAACTGAGAACGGGTGGGGACGTGCAACAGCAGAACAAGGATGACCTTATATAGGACTTGGGATCTACTACTCATCGCGCCTGTTACGAGTGGTTCGGGAAGTTTTTAAACGGAGATTATTCGCTCGTGGACGGAGCAAGGTCAGGAAGGCCAACTGAATTTGACGATACTGAACTACTCCGTCTTCTTCGTACCGATAGTAGACAGACAACGCGTCAACTGGCAGAGAAGCTCGAAATGTCTCATAGCCTAGTGGGAATCCATCTGAAGGGTCTTGGTTTGCATGGAAATTTGGAGCTTGGATTCCCCATGCCCTGTCAGACACTCAGTGCAAAACCACATGTAGCAAGACGCACAAGAGAAACAATAAGGAGTTGGGCTGGGAGGTAATGCCACATCCACCGTATAGCCTTGACCTCGCCCCTACCGACTACCATCTCTTCTGTGCTCTCAAGCAAGAAATTGGAGAGAAATATTTTGTAACGAATGAAGACCTCAAAAATTGGACTCATCAAAGGTACGACTCCAGAACTTCTCTTCCAACCTAATACCAATCAAATAAAGCTCGTGACGAACTAGACGAGTGCATACGCGATCTTTTACATTAATAAAGAAAAAATAGGCTGCTTTCCATATCTTCAAAGTAAGTTTTGAACAATGCTTTTATTTGAAAAGTGAAAGTTTTAAAAGATTTCAACGAAGCGTGTTTAATTTTAAGGCAAGTGGCTGTAAAATTTTCAAAGTTATACCAATTTTGCATTAGAAAATTGTCATGACCTTCTCGGAAGCTGCCTACTTTTATCCGGAAGACCCTAGTCTAGATTTCGAAGATGTTCAGCCTCCTGCGAAAACACTAAGCTTGCTTCTAAAAGCGCCCAATTTGTCTCGAGAAGTGTTCGCTCTGCTCGAAAAGTTGTCCATGTGGAACCATCGACGCAACACGAACTGCTGGAGTACTTCAAGGGAGGAGACACATGAAGATGCTCGCCTGGGAGTATTTGGCTGTATCGTATGCGAACAGTTCTGTGTGCAAGCATATGGCGCTAGAACGCGTCGCGTTTCTATGCTCAATTTAAATTAGATAAAACTCAAGTGGCCGCAGTTCTTCTGGCCATTCCAGCTCCTGCGTTCGGCGTATCTTTAGCTCATGAACTGTCGGAAAACAATGTTGTTGTCTTCCTGTGCACAGTTAGAATTCTCCTCTGAGGACTTATCCAAAAATCTAATCAATCAAAAAGAAATATCACTCAATCCGCACTTTGGCCTTTTTATCTATCCTTCATTTTGGTCAGAATCCTTCTCAACCGTAGGGTAACAGAGAAATGTAGCTCCCTCGTTCCTTCTGTTTTCTTTATTCCAATTCCAGTTGTTTAATAGGGTTTAATAAGATGAGCTGATTCTATTATTGCATTGGTGCGTACCGACAGCTTCCGTCATTTCAGTGCTTGGAACGTTCCCGGCTTATTTAAGTATTCTACTACACGACTTGGTAGAAGTTTTTGGCACCTTTAAATAGAGAAGCATCTGCAGTTTTGAAAGCGTGCAGAACAAATAGAATGCCTCATAAAACTGAAGTTTGGGTAATGTAGTTCTCCTTTCCCGCCCGTTCTACGAAGAACTCGATTTTCATTTGTCATGTAGCTTGATGGCTTGAACCTTGGAACGTTACAACTGAACTAAACCAAGATTGTGGTGCTACGTGCGTTAGAAAACGGCTAAAAAGTCAGCGTTAAATTGTTATCATAGGATCTTCTAGTCCCGAAGAAGACGAAGAACGTCCGACTCCGTGCCCACCTTTTCGATTCCACTGTTCTTCCTGCCCTAACATACGCCTCAGAGACCTGGGCTATACGAAAGCAGGATGAACACGCGAGAGGACGATGCTCGGAGTGACACGACTCACGCAAGTGAGAGAAGGCCTCCGGAGTTCCGAGCTTCGCCGACGTTCGAAGATCAGAGACGCTGTGTCGTGGGCCAAGTTGTCGAAAATAAGGTGGGCCGGCTACGTAATGCGCTTCGCAGACACCCGCTAGACGAGAGCCGTTACCGACGGGATGTCAAGCGAACACCAGGACGCCCACCAACGCGTTGGTCGGACTTCTTCATGAAAGCCCTGGACGACCGATATGACGCTCTTCGTGTCCCTTGAGTGAGGAGAATACATTGGAGCACTCTGGCACGCGACAGGGACGAATGGAGACGCTGCTGGCGCTCGCTCGAGCAAGTCGATGATCAACGGGACGACAAGTGATACAGATGATACAGGATCTTCAAACCAGAGATAGATAACCTTAAAATGATGAAGAGCTTTACTCAGAATAGACGATCATTCAGAGAACTAGGTAGGAGAAAAGTTAAAAATAACTTCTTCATAATTTAGATCAACGCTTTTGGTGTCAGAAAGTTGAAAGCACTAAGCCGCCTTCTTGCATGTGCGAGTGTAGGAGGCTCGTTTATTCTATACTCTACGACATAACACCTCGACAGAGACGGGTACCAAGTGAAAGCTCTGGTTTCCAATCTTTGTGGAAAACAACGATCATCTTCAGCACATTGACGACATTGCACAGCATTTATGCTGCGTAAGCAAGCGGTCGTGTGGGATAATACGCATGGTTTTTGCTGCGCAACTTTCAACTTGGTTTCCCTTCAAAGCGAAGCAATTTTGTGCGGGTTTTTGCAGTGTGCTTATATACTGAAGCTGCGGACTTGCGTTTCATGATCGCAATTCCGATCACGAAACGCAAGTGCCGCATATCCTGTTCAAGGGCCTTCCAAAGCTGTTGTTGGATTCACAATATTCAGCCCACGCTGTCGGCGCGGCAAGAAAGCGTCCCTGTGGGACAATACGCAGCAGAAATGATGCGTACGCGCCAGCCAGCCTAAAAATCGTTTGTCCCGCACGCACAACACTGCAAAATGTGCGATGTCGTAATGTGCTAAAAAAATAAATTAAAAAAAAGAAATTAAAAAAGAATTAAAAAATTAAAAAAGAAATTAAGCATTGCATAGAGCGGATCATACCAGTTATATAAAGTGGTTTCAAGAGATTTTTTGAAGAACTGGTCTCCCAAAGAGCGGTCCTAGAGCGCTACGGTCACTCTATTAAGAGGATAGTTTTTCATTTTGACTAACTCATTGTTGGCAAAGTTCCTAAAAAAATTCAAGAAGCAGGCTAGCTGATTAGAGAAGATATGGCAACCGGAACTCGAGAACAATGCCTGAAAATCTGGGCCAAATATTCTTTGCTGTAGCAAATAAGGATTTCCGATCCATCAGAGTGGCAACCGCAAACAATAATTAGTTAAATTCATCCGTTCGAAACTTTATGATTTGGACTTGAGAGCTTTATTTTATCCTGTTCAATATGCAGGCTTATCGCGTTCTCGGGTTTCTTGGAAAGCTTTCAGAAGAGAAGTTTACCGTGGTTCTAAATGCTTTCCGACAGCTCATGAACTCCAACCGCCCAGTTCTCCGCAACTAGATAATTTTTTTTCCATTGACTTTATTGGCATTATTGATATGGCAAGTGCAATGGCTTTTACCTTAATTGAAAAGGGCAACGTTATGATCTGCTGAATTTATAGGCTGAAAATCACATGAAACGTTCGGACAGAGCTAACATTTCATCAGTGTTGGGATAGTGGAGCTGCTCGAAGGGTGAACACACGAATGAGAGGAACAGAAATGCACTGCTGCACTGCCTAACTCAAAAACCAATTCTCCCGTGCGTTGTGAAGGCGACTGACGTGGGAATAAGAATGGAAAGACAGATATGTGCAACCAGTGCTGGGAAGGACTAGTCTTTGAAGTGGCTGGAGGCCACCAGCACACATAAAGGTATTCGAAGACTGATATTCGAGTGCTCGCAGAAACTCTTAGGAAGTAATATGCGACATCAAGGACGACTGACTTCACGCGTCAGCAAGTGAGAAGACCCCAGGTGGCACGGAAACCGCAGAATCGAAAACGTCTGCCGGCGGGTGCGCTTCCTTCACGCACCGTGCCGTTCCATTGCGTCTCGCAACCGCATCCGTGCTGCGGGCGCAATTGCCACTTCTGCTTCATGGGGTGAGTCGGACCTTTCTGTAGGAAATCCTCGCAAAGGACAGGGAAAGTGAAAGCAGGAAGATAGGAGTCGGAGAACTGGATATGTCCTAAGGAGGCTGTTCTGGAAGCTACTGCGGTGCCCTTAAAATCAAGGTGCTCAATCACCAAACCTGGTGCTTATCTTATTTGCACGCAGATGTGCCTTCACACGTCAGAACAACATTGAGTGCATGTCGAGAAGACACGCCGCATAGGTACGGGAGCATGAGTGCCGTTGCTCATACCTTAATCGCAGCAGCCAGTCACGGACCCTGCATATGCGGTTGGGCCAGTGCCTGATTGGCTGCCGCAGTTATGGTAGAAGCAGCGGCGTCTTTCCGCACCCCGTTGGTGCGTCTTCGCGACGTGAACTCAACACTGCCCTAGTCACAATTTCAGGAAGTCGAATTATTTGCAAAAAAGAACATTAGAATGACCAGGCAAGTGTTGGCACATTAGAAATAGAGGATGGGTGTAACAGAGTGCACGTTTGCGTCCTTGTAAGAATTCAACGTAGAGGGTGGAGTGCTCATCGGCACATGATGGTCGCTATATCTATACTTCAGCTCTTTCCCGGCTCATCAGCCGCGGCAGATTGAATAGCGTAGACCTCGCGGAGGTGGAGAAAACATGTTTTTCATTGGCTGCGTAGGGCGAAGTAGGTTTTGCAGAACTGCGCTATAGCTCAATCGTTTATCTGCGCCCTTCATCCCCGGGCATGGAGGGAGGGACAGAGCATTGAACTAATGGAAACGTAGAAAAAATCGCTATGCCGAGTCAGCCAGCCCTTTGTCGTGGTTCGGCGACCTCACAAGGAGAACTGCTTGGGTAGAAAACGAGCGGCAGAAACGAACGCTACTACGCACTTGCCAACGCCACCACCTGCCATTGTATCGTTGCTCGGATACGAGCAAAAGACCACTACGTGCTCCCTAGTTCTACAGATGATCACTGCGAGCTATTTGCCTTTTGTTGTGATACCGAATCAGCCTACAATGCTTGCTCGGTGCTCGGAGTACAGGTTGTTGGCCGAACTGCGCTGCCTATCGTACTAATTCGAAATTCAACATTCTAGAACTCAATATGTCTTCGGAAGGAGTCCATAAAGCTTATGGGCTACTCTAGGTGGTGAACACTTGGATTCTTTGAGAGGCTCCACGGAATTATAGGAAAAATGCACCCAGGCTCTGCTATGGGTTGGATGAAAGCCATCAATGCGCACTACTGCAGCCCAAAATAATTCAAAATGAAAAACTCCACGCTGTGTACTGCTGATTCTTCGAATTTTGCAAGTTTGAGAGGCCTCTCTACTGCGAAAGCCTCCATGCGCCTTATAAAGTGTCACCGTATCCGACCAGCACACGGTAAATGTTGGACTGTGTACTCATAGTGACCATAAACGCCTGCCGGTGCAAGGAAGGTCTGCCAGAGGTGTGCGCGTACAAACTACAGCTCAGGTGGGAAAACACGAAGAACGCCACTCTTGAGGCCGACCCTGCGGGAGAACCAGCTCTGTTGCAGGTGTAGCACAAAAAGATCGAGACCTGCAGATAGTCTGAAGGAGTTTAACGCCTTCCGACTGGAAAACTCACTCAGCACCGAGAGCGTGACGCGGAATTGAATTCTGTTAAGGTGCAGTTGGGCGGAGGATGAGACCCTAATACTAATGCTCCGCGTAATAGATGTTCACAAGTATCATGAATTGTGCACCAACAGGCCGCCTGACGAGCCGCCTGAAAGTTTTTCCTAATAGTCCTTGAAACACTCCTGCAAATCTATCAAGATGTAAGATATACAGCTGGTAGGACAGCAAAGTCAGCCCTCATTTGGAATGCCTTCTTAATGACCAAAGTCATCAGGAAGACGAACCTCTTTTCACTTCGAGGATCCCAGATGACCAGAGTTTGAACGATGTGGTTGCATTGAATAGTTTTATATTGTTGAGGGTGTAGGATCAAGAATTGAATATGAGCTGCAAGGTCATAGAATATTCCTAACAGCGTAATACTATTTCTGTTTCTGAATGCGATAACTGGTCAAAAAGAACGTACCACGCCCACTGAAAAGTGGACCACATAGAACTCAAACATGTTAGAAGAAAAAACAAAAAGAAAAAACAGAAACAGCATTAGAATGACCAAATATGTAACAGAAAGCGGCGACAACCAATGATATTTTAATAGGAAGAAAAAAACACAAGCCGAGTGCGTTGTAGAGTGGCACGTGGTTTTCGTGAAATGTAAGGTATAAACTGTAGTAAAACTGCAGTGAATTCTGGAAGAAATTCAGCTGGAAGGTCAAGTTCAACGAAAACAAGTCTAGCAGATTCTAATAGAGTAGTCGTTTTCAACCAAGCCTGCTTCTCATCAGACAGCTCCGATAAAAGAGTAAAGGATAAAAGACGGCGTTATTCAATCCCTTTTAGGATGCGCCACGCATTCTACTTCTATGGGATGTCGTGAAGGCGATTTGAATGCGTATTTGGTCATACAATGACTTGTGGTGGCCAGCCGATGAACAAGTCAGCGCTCTATCCCTCTCAGACAAGTTTGGTAGCAATTCACCGACCCCGGATGGATGGAAGGCTTGGTTGGCCTGGGCGGGAAATCCGAACCAGGAAGTTGGTATCGGGTGCACGCGACGGTCGGCGCTTCCTCCGACTGCGCTACACGTGCCCTTAACAGTTACGATACCATGCGATATGCGATACCGGAATTTCGGAGCATCGATACGCTGACCGTCGAATGGAATTGGAACTGAAAATTGAACAGCCACCTAAATTCCAGAAGAGGAGACGTGCTTCTTGCTCGCACCACTTCAGGCAATAGCATGCGAAATAAAATTGTTGGGACAATCAGAACAAGTAAGGGTAGGCGCCCGCAAGGCTCGACCTATAGGAGCAAGTTCCGCCTGCCTACCGCAAAGCACTGCGTTTGTAGCACCACGCCACCGGTCCGGAGACGGGGCAGGCAAACGGAGCAAAGATGAATGCAGAAGGTTCGAAATCTCCGGACCTCAGTTTGGCTGAGTGCGCTTGTAGCCAACCCTAGAGATGAACTGTAAATACCGCTCTGAAGCACATCAGCCATCTTACGTAATCCATTCCCAGGAGGTACCAGACAGTGTTCAGAGCGATAACATGGTCAACACTTTGACGTCTTATATTGTAGAGACGCTTAGTTTTTGCCACAAGTCGCGGTTTGTCAGTGCGAAGGTTACCAACACGCGATGTGCGCGAAACATACAGAAATGCTTGAAATTTTTACCAAATTACAGTACCTTGAGAATTAAACCCGTGAAGCTCGGCTGTGAGTAGAACAACACAGGATATTCAGTTTTTGTCCGGTTTGGTTGAATTTGCTGCGAGACATGAGGGGAATGCAAGTGCCCACAAGCACTTAGATCTGCCGCATGAGTTCGGCTGACAGCGAGCGGAGGGCCTCATTTTTTATGAGGGCAGGAGTGGCGAGCATACCGCCTGTGGTTCCCCGGCCCTTAGGTCCGCGGTGCATGAGAAATAGTCGTTGGTGGAAAATGTTCGGCGAATGCGTTCGCAACGCAACTTTTCTCTTTTTTCTTTTTCCTACTCAGATTTTAATATGGCGTGCATTGAGTGGGTGTCGGAGCAGTTCTTCCCTGCACCATTGATCGATCAAGGGTTCTGGCTTGTCTCACCATCTGTCCACCGGAGCCTACCGTTCCTCCGGTCTTGTAAATCGGTGCCAGCTGTGTCTGGGAAGAAATTGAAAAGCATCGGGGCACTCTTGCCCATCGGCTCCCACTGTCCTTGTAAGGTTGAAATGCGCATTCAAATTGTCTCCATGGAGGAATGCGTGGTGCATCTCAAAAAGAATTGGTGAGCGCGGACTATCAATCTAACCATAAGTTTCAGAGGTTGTCGTTTATTCAGAACAGCGGATATTCAGGACAGGTGGTAACCACGAATGAAACCCTTTCCAAGCTAAGAAAACCCAATACACAGATTATTAGTTCGAGCTCTCAGCAGTCTGGCGAAGACTTCGATGCAGGTCACAACATGTGCAGGAGGAGGAAGAGTAACTATGGCTAGTCGCAGCGGTCGAAATTTACGTCGAGAAATCTGATGCCCTTGAGATTTGGTGAGACGACGATCTGCTTGTGCGTGTCCAAGCCGCAAGCAATCAAATCCGACGATCTTTTTAGTGGTCGCAGATCAGGTTTGCGGTCATTTTAGATGGAGAGAAGGAAGAGTGAAGGATATGTGGAACCCTTTCTGATGGCTGTATGTTGGGTAGACCTTGTTCATCGCTTGCGTCATAGAGCATCTGCATGCTGGTTACGATCATAAGAACTTCTCGAGTCATTTTATTCCCTCGTCAGGTTGAGGCAGTTTCCATCGTTTCTAAATGCTTAAATCGTTCATGCTTTTTGGCTCCCAGACAGGCAAATTGGTACTGAATTAGTGCAGCTGTCTAGAGCTGTATCATTCTCGCATAAAGACGGCTCTACTTCTCCGATCTCGACAGGGTGAATAGCCCGTTGGGCTTTCACATGGAAATGAACCAGATCGCGTGCGTGCTCAAGTGCCACTTTCTGCCCTACGCCAAAGACACTCCGCTCTGGAATTTAATGGCCCATGATTGGCGTAGAAATTCCTTCAGGGTAGTTCAGGGTGAATATGGAGTTGCAATTCTTCCAACTTAGAGTGGACGTTTCTTTGGTCAGCCTAGGTCATACCTCGATAGAAAGCGCTTGGAATGTTTGAATGGTAGGATCCGCCCAAGATTTTCCGACTATTTACTGGTACGTGAACAGTGGTGACACTGTAGTTCCATTTTAAATCTAAGGTGTGAATAGAACATTCAAATACATCTCCGAAGAGAAGGAGTTCAGACGCGGCTCGAGGAGATCGAGAGGTTCTCCTAGAAACAGCACACCTTGAAGAAGGTGGCCGATGAGTATAATGATGCAACGACTGAACAGAGCAGGTTTTGACCTGCAAAGGCTTCATTTGGCAGCCAAGCTTGGAGCGGAGCAAGCAAGTTGAAGGATTGCCTGAATTCGACTTCGGAGACCTTGGCACTAGCAGCTGATGAATCTTCCTCTCGCACATTTCATGGTGAGATTGGGCCGTTTTCGGTGGCAAACATACTCCTTAAGGAGAAAGGCCGGTTATGGGCAGTCCCTTTGTGGAAGCGCCTTGTGGAGGCCACTTGAGTGCACTTTGGGCCTATGCAGTGGCATCAGGTAAGCGGCCGAACAGTCAGTGTTTCCTCCTTCCCAATTTACTAGACATCGGATCCGACGCCGATACGGATAATTCGGAACCGTCATTTTTTTCTTCAAAATCCCATTAGAAGGATTACGCGAACAATGGGATCTTTGAAAAGCCGGAATCCTAGTGCGATTCGAATAGGGATGAATTTCACCATATCGGACCTTCGGATAATTCAGATAACTAATTTTGATGAAGAATCTAACGTTCTATCCGATTGGACATCCGATGTGAGACACGAAGAAAATCAGTTATTTGGATGGTCTGAACCCTTCTTGTTAATGCTACTCTTACCTTAATCATTCCGAGATCCGCGGCCTTTGAAAAATGCCATTTTTCGCATAAGTCTCTTGACCGGGTTTGAAAAAATGACAAATCGGAGTTGTTCGAATCGTGGTCGGATCCAGTCTCTACAATTTACTGACCCCGGAGGAATGGAAGGTTTGGTGAGCGAAATCCTAACCTTGATAGAGTTTATTAATTTTCTCTTGCGCTCTGTGTACGTGTAATGCTTTCACATAATCAGGAGGGGCAACTACTGAAAACATCTAGGTCTTAATTTGATATTGTCAATGCGGCAATATCAAATTAAGACCTAGATGCAATGCATGGCGCGACGCCGAAGAATGGATCAATAAAGTGTAGTAATTTGCAGCTTCCGATCGACGAGAGCGACGGTGGAGAAGGCGCGTTAAACCATCGTTGTGTACGGCGATCATCTTGATGAGCAGCTTGTTTCAGCTGTAATACTCGATGAAGAAGACGAGACGACGTGACGAGGAGATGAGCGGAAACCGCGAATGCGCTGTAAATATCCAGTGAGACGTGAAGATCGACGATAAATGGTGATTGACTTCAAGGTTCGCCCAGGTGGAACGGCGAACGCCTGCCTGGTCGCCAGCCAACTGGTTGGGCTGGGTCGCTGGAGCACCACGGGGTGTCGTCGTCGTCAGACGCTCCATGGGCGATCCGAAGCGACGGCGATTTCGTGGAGAGAAGCCGGCGCCGCGCCCGACTTCGGACCCGACGGGCTAACGCGATGTAAAACATACGGGGCGTTGAGAGAGACACGTGAGCGGGGAAGGAGGGAGGCGCGGGCGAAAGCCATGGGGAGCGACAGAACGCGCTGACAGGAGAGAGCGGCCCGGATAGCCGCTTTTTTCGGACGGCGACTAGGGTGGGTTTGCGGAAAGGCAGAAGTGGTGGACAGCTCGTTCCAAAGCGGTTGCGTCATTGGAAACCGCCGAAAATCTCGGAAACTTGGAGTGGGTAGGGTGCATGGTCTCAGTCACCCATCTCCCTCGCCTCACGAAGTTACCGTTGGGCAGAAAAGGACTAAACGCTCAAGAGGCTGAGCATTCGTTCACGAAACTCCTAGTTTAGCTATTATTATGCGAATAGAAAAGCGCATTTCAAAGGTAGCACCGTGCGTACCGAAATGCCCCTTCGCGTCGCGCTTATAGTTGTGCTTTTCGAAATTTTATCGAACGAATCACCGAACGAAAAAATTTGCCGTAAAAAATTTCCGATCGAACCATCGAGCAAATTTATTTGATGTCGAAAATTTCCGAACGAACGAAACATCGAATTTATTCGATTCCGAACGAACGTACGATCGAACCTATTCGAAGTCGAAAATTTTCGAATGAATGAACGACCGAATTAATTCGATGTCGAAAATTTTCTAATGATCGAATAGTCGAATAATTTGTTCGAATGAACGAATAACGAATAACCGTATTTCGCTGTGCATTAAAGCGTATCTATAGTAAACAAACCGATTAGTGTTCCAATTCTGCAAACTGTTAAGGCAGTAGAAGATGATAGTGCTATACCTTTTGTAATGTGCCACGCACTCTAGTTCTGCATGATATCGTTGAAAAATGAAGTCCTGATCTTTCCAGAAAACATATCCGTATGATGATCCTATCCACAACGGCCTTCTCTTTTTTGCCTTTCCTCTCAAACCTTACGATTAGTTCGTTCTTACAATGAAGAAATAGAGACCGAGACGAAGAGCAATCTTTCCAGTAGACATGGGATCCGAATCATGCATTTTCGGATATCCGACCGGATTTATCCGGTTTCGGATTATCCGAAATCCGACTCGGCCGAAAATTGGGCTCATCTGAATCATCCGAAGATCCGGGGTTTCTAAAATAGCCCTCATCTGAATCATCCGAAGATCCGGGGTTTTCAAAATTGCCCTCATCTGAATCATCCGAAGATCCGGGCCTTTGAAAAATGCAATGATTCGGATAAAATCGGATAAAAATCGGATAATAGGAGGTAAGCGCACCTTGCTGGCAAGCTCTGCGCCATTGATAAACTGACTTTTTCTGGCAGATATGCAATCATTTGGCGGGAATTCCCTCACAAGGGAAGGGTATGATAGCGTATGTTTGAACGGGGAGAGGGAGTCATCCTATTAACTAGGAATAATCCCTTCCCCTCAGTTAGCATAAAATGTGTTTCATTTTTGTCAAGTCGTTAAACCCGTAGAGTGAGGGATCCTTGAAGTTACAGGGGAATCGGCGCTTCACGAGTTCGGAGGTCTTGTACGCCCGCGATTCCTCTGAGGGCAAGCAGCTCGGAGCGCAGTGGGTAGTGACGTTGCTTCATAGGAAGAAGGTCGGGGGTTCGATCCTCATGCGCTGCTGCATTCCTGCTTTTCAACTGATTGGTTAAGGTTTGAGGGATTCTGACGTCTGTACCATTTTCAGACGTTTTCTGCGCATTTTCCAGCTGCATGATGTGGTACTCAGCATGATGGTGCATAAATATTCAACACCAGTGATGCACAGGTACAACGTGCATAAAGCAGCACTGGACACAATACTGGCAGGGTATAAATGCTACAGGTTCCTCTCAGTCTGTTTCTATACATCGGCCAATGGCCTCAGGTAAAACCATCTTGCTCGGATTTTCAAAGGAGACCACGATGTGACGTCACATGTGGTTAAAACGAGAAAGTCTGTAGATCCCGCAAATTGACCTAAACGGCATCGATACACTCTTTCTCTCAACTTTGCCTGTGGGTCTGCTGGAGGTTCTCTAAAACCTAACACCAAAATTGTCGTCGATGCTCGAGTGGTGATCCACTTGCTCACGCTGAAGTGTAGCCCGCCTTTAGACAAGGAACCGAGAAGAAATCAAGCTGGCCGAACGGATGGCCAGCATACCCAAGGACTTCGAAGGACGTCAACTTGAAGTTAACGAAGACGAACGGCTGGAAGTGGTGGAAAAACGAGAAGAAGGAGGGGGTCCGCAAGATTAACTGATAGACGTGGAAAAGCGGGCAAGCAGTGGGCATATGACAACGTTTTCGTGTGGAACTCTTGTTTCGGAGGAAAGGGAACGTTTCAATTGGATTTCGTCTATGGAGCCGATCTCATTTGTCCATATATGGAAGCAAACTGTGAGAAGCCAGTAGCCTTTATGCGCTGCCCGTATAGTGACCTGTGCACTTTGGGTTTGTGCATCACTGATGTTAAACGTTTATATATCGTTATCTTGAACACCTTTCCCATTGCGTTTTGGTTAAAAAACCGGTCAGTAATAAACAAGTGGCAACAAAGTTGCTCTCCACGGCATACATCTGGAAACACTGCGCAGCAAACATCTGAAATGGTATAGATGTCAGAATCCCTCAAATCAACCAATCAGTTGAAATGCAAAGATGCAGCAGCGCAGAAAAGTCGAACCCTCTACCTCCCTCTCATGGAGCGACGTCACTACCCACTGCGCTACGAATCGCTTCCCGCCGGCGGCATCGCGGGCGTACAAGACTCCCGAACTCGTGAGGCGCTGATTCCACTGTAACTTCAGGCATCCTCTACTCCTCGGGATTGTCGATTTGGCAAAAAAGAAACACATTTTTATACTAATTGAGGAGTGGGGTTATTCCTATAGATGACTCGCTCCCTCCGTTTAGACATACGCTTGAGACCCTTCCCTTTCCAGAGCACGAGAAATTTCTGGCGGGGCGTTTCGTAATCGTTGCATTATTGTTCTTTACGAGACTTCGCTGTGCATTGCCAACTCACTATTGAGTGGGTATTGGCTCTTTGGGGTCTTAAAGCTGTTTCTTGTTTGTTCTGGAAGCGCAAAATAGCTCTGGGGAGGGCTCCACTCGTAAGGCAGCCAAATACGACATCTTTTACGTAGCGCTGGTGTGTTCCACTCCATTCAAGGTGAGGCGCTCCAAGCTGCTTTGCGCGCTCGTGACTTCAATTGGTTTTTTTTCTTTCAATTGGGAAATAAACGTGGAGTTACTGATGTGTTCCGTTTTTAAGAGGTTGTGTGCCCCTATTATATCACTTATCCGGTTGTATCCGAATCGGATATCCGAAATCCGGCTCGGCCGAAAATAGCGTTATCTGAATCATCCGAAGATCCGGGGTTTCTAAAATTGCCCTCATCTGAATCATCCGAAGATCCGGGGTTTTCGAAATTGCCCTCATCTGAATCATCCGAAGATCCGGGGTTTGAAAAAATGGCCTATCCGAATCATCCGATTATCCGGAAAATCGGTGTCGGATCCAATGTCTACTTTCCAGGGGCACGCCTTTCTTCAAATATGTTTCATAAGTGCTCCGACGCGCCTAACGGCGTGTCTCGCACCTGCTTCGCGCGACTTTGCAGCACCACTGACCCATGGAAAGTAGTTTTTGTAAAACATAAAATTCGCTAACATCTAAGACCTGGTGCGTACTTTATCGGCATCACGCAGTTTCACTTCGGCACCTTCATCGTAGACATTCTCTCTGGACCGCCCAGTAACGCCATTGGTTTGTGCTGCGCAGTACTTCTGCCCTCAGGTTGCTCCTCCGCAACCGTTCTCATACTCAACAGTTAGCGTTTCCAGATATCGTTGACATATCTTCCGAAGCCAGGTTCCCACTCACTCGTTCCTTCTTACTGGATCTAATTGCTGGTCCGCCTTTACTGGTCTTCCTCCCCCTCTTTATTGCCTCCCCCTCCACCTTACTGGTCTCTTCTAGCTGGCTTCCCCGTTGTGGTCCCTCCTCCAGGTTGTTCCTTTCCTTCCTGGCCGCTCTCCTGGTCCCTATAGCTCCCCTTACTGTCCTCCTTCACAACCCCTTTAGTGGCCCTCCATGCTCGCGGCAGACGTCGTGACACGTATAAGGACGCTTGTTGCGTGACGTAGTCAGTCACCCGTCTTCTGGATCCAGACGTGCAGAAGCGCGCTCAGATGTCGCTGTGTCAAGCAGGAGGAGGCTTCCTCTGCTGCAGCAGCATCCATGTTGAACGGCAAACGTAGTCCTTGCGAGACCGCAGAGGCGTATCTAGCGCGGGTAAAATTTTCCGTTCAACAGAAGATAATGCTGGATTCTGATGGTGAGAGGGGCCGCTCGTCGCACGACGTCCGAGACACCTCTTCTAACACCAGACTCTTGTTGCGGGACGTTGGGGTCCGTCTTCAGGATCCAAAAGCTCAGAAGACTCGTCTTCCGAATCCAGAAGCTCAGAATCGCGCGCAGCTGCTGCTGTGTCGAGAGGCTGCGCAGGTGGCAAATTCCTTGTGTCCCGTATGAATTCCCTTACGGCTCCCTTCTTGCTGGTTCTCCGTCCTGGTCCCGCCTCTAGTTCCCTTCTTCCTAATCGCTCCCTCACCCCCCCCCCCCCCCCCCCCTACCGCAGTCTTCCTTATTATACCCCGATTAGGTTGCCCTCCACGCTCGGCGTTCGCTCACGACGGCAAGCGAACGCCCATTGCGCGACATCGGTGTCACATCTTCTAAATTCGGTCTCCCTTACTGGTCCCCTCGTATTGGATCCCTTTCCTGGTCCTCCTTACCCCCCCCCCTTATTGGTAACTTCCTACTGGTCCCCTTGTTGCTTCCACCCTTGGTAGCGCCACCTCCTGATCTGCTTCATTATTCCCCCTGTTAACCCCATCCCATTCCCTTCTCCCGGGCCGGGTCGTCAACGACTTACAGCAATTCAACAGAGAAAATACAGCCGAAATGCCTAATAGCCGGTGAAATGCTTCACCATATGACGCGCTATCACTTAGAGACTTCCGCTGTATTTTTCCCGTTAAATTGCAGTAAGTCGTTGATGAATCCGGCGCCAGGTCGCTCCTTCCTCGTCGCTGTCGGTTCTTCACCCTCGAAGACCCCCTACTACTCTTACCTCTTTGGTGGTCCTCTCATGCTCATGGCATGAAGTCGGCGTCACGGCTTCTGAATCTGGACGATCAGAAACTCGCTCAGGTGCTCTTGTGTTGAGTAGTGAAAGGGACGCCTCCCCTACTGCAGCAACATCCCAGGTTGAATTGCAAATTTTACCAGCGCTGTAGATGACGAGGCGTATCTCACGTAGGTTAGATCACTCCAAGCCCCGCCCTGTAAATGATGAGGCTAACTTATTCTCCGGGTTTTATTCTCCGAAAGTGCATGTTCTCTACGTGGCAGGAACAGATTGTGAGAGTCTCAATCCGAATGCTTAATTTGCGGAAACATGAATGAAATCAACCGGTGTTGGTAGACCGCTTGACACCGTTAGCTGTCTGATGACAATAATATTCTTATTATTCCTTTGGCCATTTACCGGCAGAAAAACGTGGTGAGAGTCGAGTACGCGCACACTCCCTGCACGAAGTTTTTAATAATTCTTCTGAAAATCTCACGGATGCTGTGCAAAGTGCGATCTGATAGGCATGTTGTATGATGTCGGGGTGACATGTTCTGAATAAGTCCGATACGCGTTGGACGATACTGAGAAAAATACTGGCTCGCCCTTACTGGTCCCCTTCGCTGGTCCCACCTTTTCTGGTCTCCCATTTTACGCCCCCCCCCCCCACCCTACCGGTTCATACTTTCCCTCACTGGTCTCCTTTTGCTGGTGCCTTCCCCCTTTGGCTGGTTCCCCATTACTGCTCCCACCTTTAGAGGTCTCCTCTCCACTGCTCTCCATTTACTGGTCTCCCTCCCGCATCGTACTGATGTGGTCCCCCTTTCACCGGTCCCCATTACTGGGCCCACCTTCACTGGCCCCTTTACCGGCTCCTCCTTACTGGCCTCCCCCCCCACCTTACTGTTCCCACTTCAGTGATACACCCCTTCTTCAATGATCCCACCTTTACTGGTTCCCCCCCCCCCCGCGTCACCGACATCGGTGACACGTCGTCTGACCCTACACCCCCTGCGTGACATGAGTGACACCTCTTCTGAACCTACACATCCATTGTGCGATTTGCGCGATATCGGTGGCACGTCCTGAACCCGGAACGACTGCTGAACGACGAACAACCGAACGTTGTTTGAGCGACATCCGCGCCACGTCTTCTGACGCTCGCAACGCGACGTCTATGAAAGGTCAGATAGACCGACGGACGGACAGACACAACCGCTTACTCTTTTATACAGGGTGGCCCATAAGTCCTGCAACAAAACAGTATAAAAGGGCTAGAAATGCACCAAATTTCATACAATTTCAAGCACTGTTTGCCCAAACTGTGTAGATTATGCTGGAGCAGTATTATTCATAACGGGCCATTCCTGGCTGATAAGAGCCTTTAGGTCGTATGGGTAGCTCTGCAGCTCGCGTCGCTCAGGCAGGGTGTTCAGCCAGCGCTTCATTTGATGAAAATTTTCTCGAAGCTGAGCGATCCCAGAAAGGTCTAAATAGCAGGGCACTTAATACTAGCTCTGGGGAATATGATGATATGCAAACATTGGCTGCGAATGGCAGTTGTTCGTCTTACACGATTTTCCAAAATGTCTTCCCTCACACCCTAGGTTTCTGTGTAAAAAGAGTGAAAATCAGTAAGAAATGCTTGCTCGATGGGCACAAAAAGTTACCACCATATATTGGAGACTCAATCGCGCTGTTTAAATATACTTGAGAATTATGGAGAAACAATATCAAATTTTAATGATTTGTTTCGCCACCTCCCTTCAGACAAACCATTTTCTTATAACACCTCCTCGGTGGCTCATCAGTGAAGAAGGAGGTGTTATAATTTTCCATCATTATTATTATATATTTATATTTATATTTTAATTTTAATGTTAATTATTTTTAAAATATTTTTTCTTTTATTCTTATTTTATTTTTTATATATTTTTATTTTTATTTTTATTTTTATTAATAATTTTTAGATATGTTATTGATTTATTTTTATTTTGTTTTTCTTTTATTTATTTATTTATCCATTTATTTATTTATTTATTCTCTATTTTTATTTTTATTTTATTTTTTAATTGTTTATTGTCAATATTTAGAAATTGTGAAAGTCACTAAACTCACTCCTTTTGCCGACCGGTTATAGAGGTTTTCCTATATAAAGTAACCATACCGTGATCTGTTATACAGTATCTGTATGGATATGTATTATGATATGTGTTATCATTACGGTATTCATTTCATTATTCAATTCTTGGTATATTGGCACACTATGTAGTAATTTTATTAGATTGGCATTTTCCATCATTTAACAATTATATCAACTAATGTCGTTGCTTCCACATTTCTTTCACCATCATATCAATAAGATCTATTCTTATATATGTGCGTATACATTAGCAAAATAAATTTAAGCAAAGACTTCCAACTATACGAGTGTTCCCACTAAGTTTACTGCTTTATTATAGTTGTCTAACATGCCATATTTACATAATATTTGTCTGTTTTTGTTTAAGCATTTTTTTACCTTTGTGGATGAATTCTGTGTTAAATCCATTATGGGTAAGTATTCTGTGAAGTTCTCGTATTTTACTATAAAAATATTGGAATGTTGAGCAGACATTAGCTATTCTAAGTGTTTCTGTGTAAATGACATTACTTTTAATTCTGACTGAAACCTGTGACTCTGCGTGTGGAAACCTGTTCACTTTAAAGTTGAAAGAATCTGTTTTGTTATATAAGTTGCTTTCAATTTTATTATTCACGACTTCTAGACTTATGTCTATATAGTTGCATTTTTGTTCACTGTCGTGTGTCTTTTTTATTTCCGGTGTGTTTTTGTAAACCAACGTAAGTATGTAATCAACGTAAGCTTCTGTATAATTGTGAACAATAAGTATGTCGTCCATATATCTAAATGGCATAAATAACTGGCCTCTATTTAATATTGCGCTTTTAGAATACTCAAATTCAAACATTGACATGGTTAAATCTGCGAGCAAAGGGTTAAAGTTACCACCTTGAGGAACTCCTTTATTTTGTTTAAAGATTATACTAGCGAAAACGCAATAACTATTTTTCAGCAAATAGTCTATAAAGTATAGCAGATCTGTTGCGTTATAATATCTATATTTATCATTCTGAGTTAAAACATCTGTGTAAAAAGTTTTGAAACCGTTGCATGCTAGGAAATTTTTACCAGAATTTTTGAAGCAGAGTATAACAAGGTTTTTCATTTTCTCCATTATAACATTGTGAGGTACGCTTGTGAGCATATCGGTAAAATCAGCGGAATATACTTTCACACCATCAGCATTAATTCTTGTGAGTTCTTGTGTTATGTTAGAATTTTCGATAGCCCAATATGTTTTAATCGTCCTTGTATTTCTAGTTACTGTATTGGCATAGTTGATTAAATGTGTTTTTAGAAAGGTAAATATACAACAAAGTTCTAAAGCAATGGACATTTGACACTACTATTATATGCCTCGGTAATAAATCTGAACTTAACTGGGTCTTTATGCAGTTTAGGTGGAGCGAAAAAATAATTGGTAAATCTCCATTTGTATCTACTTTTAACTTATTTTTAATTTGAAAATATCTATGTTTTTCTATTATGGGCTGCTTATTAGAAACGTTCAAATTTACATATGTGTTTTTCGTGACAATTTAATAATTTGATTTACAATAATTATAATAATTATAATTATTTATAATAACTTAATTTAATTTACATATGTGTTATTCGTAAAGGCAAAATGCACCTTCTGATAAAATGATTACTCCAACAGCAAAAAGAAGAGGGCGCGGTAGCAGTTCTCCACCCATCTGCCAAACATCGTACCTGCGAAAACTAGCTGTGGGATTCCTGCAATTTTAGATTTTTGGTCTTTGTTCATTCACCATTCTAGAGAAGAGAAAAAGTTCTGCTTTATGTAACGTATAAAAATAATTGCGCAGCATCTTCTTAGTAACAAATGAGGAATAAAATTCCGTAAAAGGCGTTCTGACGCGGGCTGAAGAGTTACCCATACGATCTAAAGCCTTTTATGACGCCAGGAATGGCCCGTTATGAATAATACTTCTCCACCATAATTCACACAGTGTGGGCAAATAGTGTTTGAAATTGTACGAAATTGGGTGCATTTCTAGCCTTTTTATACAACTAAGTTTTGTTGCAGGACTTATGGGCCACCCTGTATATAGTAGATTTGATTGCAATTATTCTATCGAATTGAGTTTAATTATTCGATTTTCGAATCATATTCGAATATGGCTCCCTTCGATGTTTGAATTTGAACGAATATTCGACTTTTGAAAATCATCGATAATCGAGTTCGAACGAATATTCGACTTTTGAAAATCATCGATAATCGAATTCGAACGAATACTCGAAAATCAAGAAATATCGATTGATCGAACAATTCGAATGATTATTCAAATGATTTATTCGAATAATTATTATAGTATTATAGCATTATATTACATTATTATAATTACTATAGTTATCCGAATGTATTTGTTCGAGCAGAACTATAGCCGCGCTCCCCGGGGAGCGTCGTTTCCGTCTCCACGTGACATATTGAAGGAACTTCTTCTGCCTATGTACCTCGTCACCAGAGGTCACAATGCAATACAAATCAGTGCCTTGTCGATACCAGACCGACTGGTATGTCAGAGGACGGAGCCAAATTCGATCGTTTCCGTCTCCACGTGACATACTGAAGGAACTTCTTCTGCCTTTGCTGGGCAATAAACATTCGATCCGAAGCCGATTTTTCGGACAATCAGGTGAATCCCATTAGGGTAATTTTGAATATCCCGGATTTTCGTGTGATACAGATAGACGATTTTCCATCCGATCGAATGTAGAATATCCGATTATGGAAACACCGGGTAAGACATTAGTAACAGAAGCAGACAATTTCTTCAGTATGGAGTGAATAAGAAGAGCACATCAGTTACACGAAGTTATCGCCAACGAAAAGTAACAAACTCTTCAAAACCTGGATGAACGCCGTAATTCGGAAGACGCGCTTCAGAGACTTCAGGCCTTCAGAGCGCCTGGCTACCTCGTGACACGTGCGTCGGGGCTCAGCAAACATGTAGGAAGTGTTGTACTACACGTGTCCGGTTGTCTGTTCGCTCAGACACTGGAGGAGTTCACCCTCAGACGCTGGGAGAGTTCACTTGCAGGTGAAAATGGCGCATGCTGACGTCACAGGTGACCTGTAGGAGCTGTTTTAGGGCGGAGTTCCGGAGAGCGGTCTACTACCGGTTATTTCACCGCTGCGTGATACGCTGCGCAAACAATTGTAGGTCTAAAGAGATCATTTAGCGCGGTAGGTCGTATTCGAACGGCCGGTAGGACGAAGTAAGTAACATAATCGGGTTGGCTTCTGTAGTGTTTTAAATT
>OX375869.1:61448155-61510047 GCA_947359475.1 Heligmosomoides polygyrus bakeri
GATGCTGCAGTGGTGTTAACAGAACGAGCATAACACTTTGGTTTCTATTGTTTAGGTGTCATGGACGCTCAAAATGGGAACTTCAATGGGACATTAATGGTTCTGGTAGCGAAGAAGTTGAATTATATTGGGTTAATCGAAAAGTCTTGCAACACTTTACGCTACTGCCTGTTGAATTTGTTAAAGCTTTTACAGCATTGGTCTTGTGTGGTGACGTCACAGTACATTTTCGAAGCTTCCTCAAGCATACTATATAAGGCCTCGTCGAGTACGAACACAGCGACATTCAACGATAAGCAGCACCATTCTACGACCTATCGTCTACTGCGAATTTCTGCAAGGTCGCAACCTCCAACATCAACGCTGCATTCAAGGAGGAAGTCACTCACTATTTCACAGTGGCCCGTTGGTATCAGCGCTTCCAGGCTGGAGATGTTTCTCTCGAAGGTCGACCTCGTTCCGGATGCCACTCTGCTGTACTCACGATCAGAAGGCATGCTTTGCTGGGAGTTGCTGAACAGTGAGACCACAGTCACAGCTGTCCCGCTATCCAGCTCCAGAACTTGGCGGACGCCGTGCGCCAAAAACGTCCAGAACGGGGAAATGTCTACCTGCTGCACGACAACGCGGGTCCTCATGTCTCAAAAGTGAGTCGCGAGAAAATTGAGGATTTAGGTGCGAAGTTGTGATCGACGTCAACTGGAGATGGAGGTTTCTGAAGTCTTTTCCTCACAGCCCTCGGAATTAAGGTGGAAAGGGACTGAAAGGTTTCTGAAAGTTGGGGCAGGATCTTAGACTTGGGTGGGGAATATATCGTGGACTGAGTTTTTGCTTCAGCAAATAGGGACAAATTTGAATATTGTTGTGCTAATGCTGCGAGACTTTTCGATCAACCTAACAGTTCCTATACATTTTTGGCCTTTTTTTAAAGTAGAATTATATGTTTTTGTTGCTATTGGAGAAGGAATAAAAGCTTTTGAGTCATATATGATGTTTACTACACAGCTCAATGGACATCGGGATAGACCAAATCTAAGCATACTAAAGCTCATCTTAACAGTACATACGCGTGGAAAGCGTGGCGCGTTTCACATCGTCCGCAAAAACCCTTTTAAAGTTTCGCATAGATACCGTAATCCGGTCATCTGTAGGTCAAAATGATGTCATCTACAAGTTCATTGTTAGTCCACCTATTTTTCACCTGCAGGTGACCTCTACCAGTGTCTGAGCGGATGGGTACTATTGCCGTCGATGAGTAAACGTTATCGACAGGTCGACCAATACCGATTGATCCTTTATGCCTCTGCAAATAAAGCAATTCGGATTTGGATCATCACGATCTGCTTCTCGCCCGGTAGAGAACGGGGACATCGGGCTACTAAACGAGTACATGCGATAAAAACTGATCAGCTTCATAGTTTCGAAGATTGTGCTCTACCGTGTTCCGCTGTCCTATTCTACATATAGGACACCAGTTTTTTACAGTAGTGAAGGCAAGAGGATCAAAAAAATGATTGAGGTGTTTTATTCTCGTAGCCCCTAAGCAAACATTTGACAGCCTGTAGACCGATTTCGGATAATCCGGAACCGGACAAATCCGAACGGGTATTCAGAAATGCATGGTTTGGATCCTATGTCCACTGGGTATTGTTCATGCCTTCATAGCGGGCTTCAGCTGGTCACATTCCGCCACGCACGACAACATGGGCGCGGGAGTCGCGCCGTGCTCGCCACCTCGTCCGCTGGTTTGCGCGGTGCCCTCGCACATTAACCCCACCTGGGGCATCTGTTTGTCGCGGTTCCTGAGCGGGTCGAGGTTGCGGTGAGTCCCAGCTGTGAAGCGAGAGTAGGTGAGCGCAGAATGTCGGGTTCTTCTGATGGGCTGCTGCTTATCCTCTATATTTTTTTGTCCTTAGGTCAGGCGTATGTTTGATCAGTTCAATCCCGAGGTTCCTTCACTTGTCCAGGAACCGGGAACCAGGAACTGTCCAGGAACTGTGCAGGGACCATTTTCTAAATTGGTGTACAGGAGTATGCAGCTCACCGATGCTATTTAATTTTTAGCGATTTAAAGCTCTTAAAGAGTTATTGAGATCTGGCTTAAACACATGATGGAATCTTTCAGAAATTAAACGGAATTCTCAAAGGGTTTTCTTGATATTTGCACGGGGTCGGTGATCTATCTAAAGTTTTTTGTTCTCAATCTATTTATTAACTTTGCTATTGACTTTGCTCCAGAGACCTCATACCGTGAGGCAGCCACTGGGGTTTTCGCTGTGTGGTGGAATCGAAATCAAAATGTGTCACCTTCTCGTCAAACTGGGCATTCTGAAATCAAACTGGACACTTTCCGAATCCAAGCAAGTCACCAGATGTAGCCAGACACTCTGAGAAGGTTTAAACAAACTATTTATTGCGACTCTCTTTGAAAATGTAAATTTCACCTCCCCCAAAAGGTGAACATATAACAGTTTTTGAAATTTTACGAAATTTTTATTTAAAAAAATGGTTTCAAGCCTGCTTCAAAGTGCAGTAAGGCGACAATTTTCTAGTGTACTACAGAAGGACAAGAAGACAGCGCCCTCCATGTGCTCGGTGACTGGTGCATGAATTCGGCCTCTATTTGATTGACAGTGTAACTGGTGCTTACTTGAAGCTTCCTAGAAGAGATATGGCCTTCTTCTACAAATTTTCTATTTTAACGTTGAGCAGCGGACAACTTCGCGCTAACCGAATTTGTGCTATCAATGAGATGTCAATATCAATACCAATAAAATCAAATTCGTACCGTGCACTATGGACGAGTTCACGGCATGATATCTGAGCCCATTGAAAAAAACTGTTTGGAAAAACTGGCTTCTGCACTTTAAAAGCTCAAAATAGGCTCAGGCATCGTTTGTAGTCAAAGGAAGAAAGATAATTGTGCAGTTAAGCTTTTGACTGGCCTAGCAAACATGCAGGATACCAGCTGCGCTCACGCGAACACACTCACGCACTCGTGCATAGCCGTGCACTTTTCAAATCAAGTTCAGGACACAACCAACTGGACATCTTTCGAACCAAACTGGACACTTGTCTTAGCAAGCTGGTGCTTTTAAAATCAAAGTGAACACCTCTCAAATCAAAACGAACGTCGTCCAGATTAAACGAAAGGCCCTCCAACACAGTTAGAATAATTTTTGTTTAAGGAAAATTTAGCGTAACTCTTTCACATTTTTAAATTAACACTGTTAACTTATTGGAGCAGGTGAATTTTAAAATTTTTGTTTGAAATTTTATAAAAATTTCTGCTTGACATTTTGCAAAAATTTCACTTCTAAGAAAAAATAATAAATTAAACTTTGTTCTAAAGCGCACAAGGCAGTGGTCATTCAGTGTATTAAAAGAAGAGATCGCGCCGTGCACTTGCGGTGATTTTTACTCGATTGACAGCAGAAATTCTCTTTGTGTGGAGCAACGCAGATGCAGGCGCTTGATCTAGAACAGGTACGGAAAAAACACGTATCCTCACGCCACTTTTTAAACCAAAGCACGTCGTCGCTGCATCACCGCGGCAACCCGAGGAATGAATGTCTCGCACAGTCCAGCGCGAAGGCTGGTCGAGCTGTCAAGTGCCGTCGCCGTGTACGCTGCGCATTTTGATGGCATCGCGCGCCGTTTGGCGCTCGATCCCGAGCGTACTGGAGTCACATCGTCTCGCCGAGCGGTGGAAGATGTGTATCCCGTGACGATTTCGCGTTGCATTGAAGGACTCCTCGTTGCGATCCCATTCTAGCACACAGCAGATTTCTGGCGTCACGCCATCTGCAGTGATTCCTGGACAGATTGACGTCGCTCCTGCTTAGAAGGCGATAGAGAACTCTCGTCGCTCCACAAAGCTCATCTTCGCTTTGGTGAAAGCGTGGGCGGTCTCTGCCTACGCGTGCAACTCTGCTAATGCAGACTACAGAAATCACTGAGGGCTGCTCTTATCGTCCAATTTCCGTAGTCACACATGGTCTTACTTGTACCTAAGCGTATTCTGCCGGTGCACTCCATGGAGTCGCGGATCACATCGGCGCTCACGTGGGCATTCGATCGATGTCTTGTATGCCCGCGGTGGCATTCCTCAAGCGGATCGTAGCGCAGTGGATGGTGGCGTTGCTACATGTAAGGGAGGTCGGGAGTTCCCTTCTCCTAAGTTGCGGGATTTTCGCATCTAAACTGAGTAGTTGAGATTTGAGGGGTTATGACGCCTACATAATTCGCAGGCGCTTTCTGCACATTTTCCAGCTGTATGCGTTTCTGCAGAAAGCCAGCTGCGCGTTCCCATTGAGCGACGAAGGCAGCTTCCACACGAGCAGCTTGGATACTCTGGAGTTCCCTTCCTAGCTCTTCAAGCGCAGAACCCAGCTGCGGACTTCACTGAGCGACGAGGACCTGCTCCAGTGACAACGGCTAGGATGTGTAGATTTGCGGACTACTGTAGCAGGCGCTGGCACATTGCCACGACAGTCCGTGGTTAGGTCTAATGGCTACTGTCACACATGGAATGCATGCAGGTTGTATTCGAAGGTTAGACGACATGTCAAGTGAATATGGTGTGACCTTTAATGAGAGGACTTGCAGCTGTGAAAGTGATTATAACGAGTGCAAGGAGTCATAAACAAATAGCAGGAGATGCATATGTGGATCTACATTTCTAGGTAACTCCAACAGCAGTTCAGTAATATTGATGAGCGGATCGAAATCGGATTTCCGCTCTAGCAAAGAACAAGCAGGCTCCCTTTATGCTTCTTATCGAATATCGGTCTGTAGTTGGATTCCTGGTTTTCGATTACTCGAGACTTCCTGATTTTCAATTTCCGTTCGAAATCGAATATTCGAAACCCAGGAAGTTTCGAATTCGAATAACATCATATAACAAATTATTTGAATAATTATTCGAATAGTCGAATAAGCGCAACAATACTAAATACCCTTCGATCTCCACCATCTCACGAATAGATAAGGGCTGTTTGGGCTTCCTCCTCACCCTCTACACCACCGGTGGGCGTCGAGCAGGTCTCTTTTTATTGTTTTATCGAAGACACTTAGCGAAGCAAATTCTCCACTTTAGAGTAGGCATCTCATTCCCAACATTCCCAATTGGAGAATTTGCTTCGCTAAGTGTTTTCGATAAAACAATAAAAAGAGACCTGCTCGACGCCCATCGGTGGTGTAGAGGGTGAGGAGGGAGCCCAAACGGCCCTTATCTATTCGTGAGGTGGTGGAGATCGAAGGGTATTTACTATTGTTGCGCTTATTCGACTATTCGAATAAATATTCGAATAATTTGTTATATGATGCTATTCTAATTCGAAACTTCCTGGGTTTCGAATATTCGATTTCGAACGGAAATTGAAAATCAGGAAGTCTCGAGTAATCGAAAACCAGGAATTATTCGAATAATTCATTCGAATACAGTACCGGACGTGTCTTTTGGTCATTGGCCGGAAAGTCAGCTATCCGGAAGAAAATACAAAACCTACCGAACTTGGCGGAATTTTCAAAAGCGAATGCTGGATTCGTAATCAACGCCCCAAATAACCCCTAGATGATTTCGGACAAGAAAATTTGGTCAATTTCAAAAATATCGATTCTCCATGACGTCATCGTCCGCGAAAGCTCGGCCTAGAGTGCCCCCTCCTTGACGGAAAATTGTCAAAAAGAGACCCTTCGATAGAGCTCTTCGAGCTGAACAGAACTGTTGCATTGAGGGTGTCGAAAACGAAAATATGGGCGAGTAAGGGCGCAGGAAACTTAAGTCCGCCGCCCTAAAATGGCAGCTGGTGCTAAGGCAGTTTAATCAGCTAGGGAGTTGTGAACAAGTCATCTTAAACGCCTAAAATGTTCTGCTCGCCGGCGCATTTGTAGGTCGTTGGCTCTCCGCGTCTTATCACAGTGCACCATCGAAATCGAAAAAAAAAGCGTCACACAAGCCTCACCAGCATTTTCGCACCTCTGTAACATTGCCCCTTCCTACGCTACACCATTCTACTTTAGTACACTATTAGACCGTTCTACTGCCTTTAAGACCCGCGAGTTGCAGCCGAGACTATACGTACTTGATAGAGTTATTCTGCCCGGAACACGCCTGCGCGTGCAATTTGCAATTTGCGGGTCGTCCCACTCGATTGGTAGGTTCAATTCTGTATGCATTGTGCACGGCACCCTCTGAGCATTCCTGGCATGACAACGCACTGGCAGCGAACGCCATGCCTGAGATACTCCGAAAGCACGCATGTCCTGGAAAGCAAGCTGCTCTAATCGCAAAAGCTTGCTCCAGTCACTTTTTGGGCCATCCACGGTGAAAATATGGTTGTTCTGGTTGAGCTGTGTAAATGTTTGTGTAGAACTTAAAGAGTCGAATCGAATGGTGCAAAGCTTTTTTCAAAAAGCCTAAAACTGAAGGAGATATGATCGAGCGACGGTTTGCAACGGATTCTTCCGTCGCAATCCGAAGTTTTGACTGGCGACGTGAGCGGTATTTATGATAATGATTTAGATACGGTAAAACCATTACAAAGTTGTCGTTGGTGACTTTAACGCTATCGTCGGTACGAATGATCACGACGAATGGAGGCTAGGACCACATGGAACTTCCTCAAGGAACGAAAACGGAGAGCGCCTGATAGACTTCCTATCCGCGTGCCGTCTCTACCATGGAAATTCTATGTTTAAGAAGCCTTCAAACCGACGATGGACCTGGGAAAGCCCAAATGGAGAAACACGTTCGGAGATTGAACATGTTCTTACAAACAGACGCTGGAGTTTGTTCGACGTCTCCGTGCTGCCTTCATTTGACACCGGCTCGGATCACCGCCTTGTCCGTGCGAAGCTGACTCTCAAAAAGAGGATGTTCAAGCGTGACACTCATAAACCGGCACCGGTGAGGATCCCCACATTCAAGTCTGAGGAGTTGGAATATGCAATAAAGTTGTACGATTGGAATCTTCTTGAAGATCCATCGGAAGACTACGACCTTCTATCCAAAGGACTGTTGAAATGTGCTAGCAGCGAAGCCACATCACCGTCTGCTTCAAGACTCAACGCACATGCGATTAAGCTCTTGGAGCAAAGAAGAGCTGTTGAACTGTATCCAAATGCTTCCCATCTGGAAAAAGTCACCATCTCGAAGGCCTGTCGAATTGCAGTGAAGGAGCCCATTCAAGCCTACAGAAGATTGAAGCTGTTAGAAACGGCTGGGAAGGGTTCAAACATAAAGCGCTGCAAACGAGATCTCTGCGACCAGAAGGCAATAATGTCAGCCCTTGTGGATAAGGATGGAACAACGCAAACGTCTCGAAGAGCGATGGAGACCATCGTTCAAGAATTCTACACAGATCTGTTTCGTTCTTCCATCACTGTCCCGAAATGCTTGATGCCACCAGCTGAGGAAGTACCTTCCATTCTGGAATCAGAAGTTGCTCATGCCATCAGAAGGATAAGCCAGGCACTGCTCCCGGACCGGACGGCATTTCTGCTGATCTCCTTCGTGCGAGTGGCAGTGCCCTCTGCTCACTTCTTGACAAGCACTTCAACCACTACCTTCGACTTGGTAGGATTCCGGACTCATTGAAGGAGTCGAAAACAGTTTTAATCTTCAAAAAAGGTCAGCAGGAGGATATCAACAACTATCGACCCATCAGTCTTCTCTCGGTTGTCTACAAGATCTTCACCAAGATACTGCTCAATCGCATGGAGCGTTGCTTGGATGAATATCAGCCAGTGGAGCAAGCAGGGTTTCGCAAGGATTTCTCCTGCATGGACCATATTCAGACTGTCTCACAGCTCATCGAGAGGAGCCGCGAATACCACCTCTCACTTGTCCTTGTCTTCGTGGATTACCGGAAAGCGTTCGACTCTGTGGAAATCAACGCCATTCTGAACGCGCTTGTGCATGCTGGTATATCATCGCCCTGCATCCGACTTCTCGACGAATGCTTCTCGAACACATCGACCACCATCCAGTTGTTCGATCGGAAGCTTAAGATTCCTATCGGGAAAGGAGTACGGCAGGGAGACACGATTTCTCCTAAGCTATTCACAGCGGCACTCCAGGATGCCATTAACGACTTGAACTGGGACGACAAAGGATACCTTGTCGACGGTAAACGGATCAGCAACCTTCGCTTCGCTGATGATATTGATCTCATCTCTACCAGCACCACAGAAGTCGAGGAAATGCTGCACGAGCTCAATGTGGCGGGTATGAAGATTGGATTGGGCATGAATATGTCCAAAACACAATTTATGGTCAACCAGTGGTGTGACACGGGACTCGTAAGGTTAAATGGAGTCGCTCTACAACAGGTCGACTCCTACGTCTATCTGGGAAGAGAGCTGAACATGGATAACGACCTCGCTCCTGAAATCGCCCGCAGGAGACGCGCAGCATGGGCAGCCTTCAGTTCGATTCGCGAAGTCACCGACCAGGTCAAGGATCCCGGCCTCAGGGCCTCGATATTCAACGCCTCTGTACTGCCTGCGATGTGTTACGCGACGGAAACCTGGCCCGACAACAAGACAATCGCCAAAGCAATGCAAACTACGCATCGTACACTGGAGAGATGTCTTCTAAGGACAAGCCTTCGTCAGCAATGGCAAGGAGGCCTACGAAGCTCAGAGCTACGGGAGAAGTCGCAATTAGCAGACTCGCTGCAGTACATGAAGAAGTCCAAATATCGCTGGGCCGGACACCTGCTTCGACGAAATGACGATAGATGGAGTCTCCGTGTCACAGAATGGCTCCCGAGAGACCATAAGAGACCACTGGGACGACCGCCAACGCGATAGGCGGACTCATTCTCAGACAGCGGAGTCTGCCTCACTGGATGCAAGCAGCCAGAGATCGAGCGGTCTGGAAGAGTTGTGGTCCTCGCTGAGAAGACCTCCAGCCGACAAAAGGACCATCAAAGTATCAAAGTAATGTGGTAAAACCAATGCATCAAAGTTTTGGCGAAATCGGTCACCATTCGCGTGGGAATGAAGGCAAACGACGAGGGACCAGCCGCGATTAGAGGGATCGGCTAAAAATCGATGAGAAAAAAGTTCATCGAGTATCGGCAATTTGTACACCAATGGATAGAGCCCAAGCAGCTGAGCTCGGCTACGTTGCTTTTTCAGGAGCATTCAATTCCTACAGAACTCTTTCAAAAAGTGTTTTGGTCATTGGCCGGAAAGACCGCGCAGGTCAACATAGGCCACGTTGGACCATTCCGGCCAATGACCAAAAGACATGTCCGGTACATGTTCGAGTAGTCGAGTGGGTACAAGTGTAGTATTTACGGATGAAAAGCCGTAGACGACTGACTTTAAGGAGGCAAACACTTCTCGTTCAGGTGTTTGCCTCCTCAAAGTCAGTCGTCTACGGGCACGGGTCAACGGTACGGTAAGCCAGCATCCTGCCCGAAAAAGCGAGAGCACAGACGCTATCGCCGCGCTCCGGAGGATGGCGAGGGGGGCAGTCTGACTGAGAGGACACGCTCGTAGTTCGCCTCCCTGCGTCAGTAGAGCAGTGACATGATGACTGCCCCTCTGAGCCCTTCCAAATTCATTATACTGGGCTCAGGACTGTGTGATCATGTTCAGAAGAAGGTCAGCTATAACTAGTGGTTCCATCTAACCCTATTCACACAGCACAGTCCAGGATGGCCTTCAGGAGCACTTTCTGCACCACTAAACGAGGCAAGTATGAAATAGTTCTCTTTTGTTTGTTAAATCTTGAGGGTGAGTGGGGCAAGAAAGAAAAACTAGTTTCCTTCCGATGGTGAAGCACAGTGCCTTCCAAAATGTGTTAGAACCGTGAGCTGGAGGCGCGTTTAATTGTGCACTGGCGAAGACGAGACTCCTGACCTCGTTGAGTTCGCCTTGGCAGTCACCTTTCTTCATCTGTTTCGTTCCAACGCAGCATTCAGCGCATCCTTGCGATCACCTATCATCACTCAAGCGTGGCACTTGAATGAGCCGGTCCCCGATAACCGTGTGGCACCGGATAAGCTAAGGAGCTGCTTTCTTACAAGCACACTCCCATGCTTGGGCGTATTTCCGCGAAGTTGAAGCTGCTGCTGACCTCTCGAAAAAAGAACAAGGAAGTGGCGAACGGGAAAGAAGAGAACATTGCTTGAGTGAGGTCTGTTCTCCAGACAGCCATCACGTATTCTGTCTCTACGAGTTAGAACGTTCCAATCTACACCCTTGTAATCCCACCATATATATCTCAGATAACTTCCTTCGAGTGTTCAAATGCAGAGTCCTCGGTCCAGCGTGCGCGCGGCAGCAGGTGAACTCTGCAGGAGTATGACATCACAGCTCCTCACACAGCCTTAAGTCCAAAGGCGCCTCATCTACCGGTGGTTGCTCGGCAAGGGATTAGGGAGGCTGAGACGGTGCGCGACGAATCGCCCGCCCTCCAGCGCACCGAAGGATGACCATGGCCGACCCGAGTCCTGCAACCCTTTCCTTGGTAGCACTAGCGAAGCATTCGCATACAAAGCTCAGAGAGCAAATGCAGATACACCGGCGCACACGGCGCAGTTGCTGAAAGCATCCCGTGGTGCTGAGTTCCGCGTTAACGCTTGCCCATGTGCTTGAGATGCAGACAAGTTCCAGCAGAGAGAGTACGGGACGCAGATTCCGTGTCGACAGACAGCCCGAAGGCGCTAAAGAGACAACATCTAACGAGAGGCGCTGATGCCCACAAAAGAACCGAGAACCCGAAGAATGTGGAACGGAACGAAAATTAATGAAAAATTGGAAGAGAGCGAAGATAGAGAGAACCGTATGGTGGAAGTAAAGAATAAGGAGGGCAACATTTCTCCAAGTCTTTCTAGAGAGAACTAGGAAGAGGTGAACATTGCAATCTTTTGGACCCATTAGGGACCTAACACCCTTCACTTGCCGCACTTAAGACTATACAAGGGATCCGAGTGGATCATTTCGTGTATGCGCCTGGACAAATGCTGCCGAGTTGACAGGAAGCGGACCTGATAAAAGTTGACGTTAATTGGATCTTCGGAAAACAGGATTCCTTCAGTATTGCAGAGAATGAGAGTACAAAGGATAAAGGTCGGCGTTACTTAATCCGTTTGTGGGATGCGACATGCGTTCTACTTTTATCGGTTGTCATCGTGGAAATCTGAATCCGTATTTGCTCTGTACAACTTGCCATGACCAGTCAATGAACAAGTCAAGTCCGTTTTTATCTTTTTCCGACACGTCCGGGACTATTTCACCGACCCAGGAGGTATGAAAGTCTTGGTTTGCCTGAGCGGAAAATCCGAATCAAGAACCTGGATCCGGGTGCATGATAGGTGGCGCCCCTTCCGATTACGCTATTCTCAGCGTCTTCATTTTGTGGCGAAGTTTGCAACGCACGCACACCCACGCGTTACTGATTTCAAGTTTTGCAAGCAGTTGCAGATGCTCGCGACCGAGTAACTACGATAGCGAGCCATGCTAAGAGCCTCGAAATGCTCAGACGACAATGTTCTTTGGGCCAACACATGTCCCTGACGCCTAGTGTCCTTGTGCATCGTGGGATGTTTGGCTGACTCCACCTGCCTTTTTTTGGTGTGCGATGGGATCACATGTCTCAAGCTTTTATCTATGCTACTGCTGCTTGTTTTCCCTTCAAGAAGTATCGGGAAAATAATTTCAGCAAGATGTTTGAGCATGCAGGCTATGCCGAATGAATAGACTGCAAGTATAGCAGGTTTAATAAGAAGGATAGACCTATACGAGCGAGCAGAAAAGCATAAGTCCTCTAGCAACCTCAATCTCGGTAGGAATTTTGCATTAGTGCAGTTATATATATACATATATATAGAAAGGCTTGCAATGTGGTGGATTAGATTAGTCTCACACGATGCAGGGTGGTTTATTTGGCGTTTGCAGTTGCACCCGTCAAGAGAGTACCTTATAGGATAAAGTTGAAATGTGGGAGATAAGTGTTGTTAGAAATGCAATGGCATGTTTTTTGTGGCTAAAGTAAAATCAATAGCGAAAGGATATTGAATGAATTCGATTTAATTTGAATTTTTCTCCATAGCCTCCATTATTGCGCTCGCTTACAAGTTTACTGGTTATTCGATATCTGATCCTAAGGAAAATTAGCTATTTGAATCATTCGATTATCCGAAGTTTTTTCCGAATGATTTAGCTTTCCGAGCTAAGAAAAATTAAATGACCCAACTTACCTGATCATTCGAAAAATTGATGTGGGATGCAATGTGTGTCAACTACTGGAGGTGGCGCCAAACTTGCAGTTTTATGAGCTCTAAGCTTCAACTTGATTCAGGAAAGGACACGAGCACAACACGTCGCACTTTATAAGGAAGCAGGATCCACAAACGCGCCCGATGCTCCAATGTCAGATTCGCTCTGGATCGGAACACGCCATGCTATGCTTCTTCGTTAATCCGTATGGGTACAATGAATGCGCATCCGACCCGCGCGATGACTTGCAAGCGAAGACCGCCACTTTCGAGAGCGTTTTTCCTCAAAACAAGTTAATTAACAAATTCGCCACAAGAATCTGAGGGAGCCGGTATGAGCATCCGCATTTCCAGCAGGTCCGGAACTTCGCCACTTCAAGCCCAGGATAAACCGTCGACGCCCAGCCATTCTGTAGAAGCTCAAGGACAATATGCAGGTGAATATCATGCACGACATCTAGCGAGCGGGGGGTCGAAGAAGAGCAATTTGCTTTCTTAAGGGCATATACAGGAAAGTCTAGCCAAGAGCATCTTTGAAAAAAAGCAATTCTAGCTACTATCTGCCTAGCACAGAGCACTACACAAACCTCTACTGAATTCTACAAAGTTCGGCTCTCAACATTTGAGGGCACCCCCCCCCCCCCCAACAAAACACGAAAAGCTATTTTTTAAGGATTATGAGCTTGTTAGGAATGCGAGCAGTTGTTATTGAGAGAGAAGGAAGAAAGGGATCAGAGAGCACTGCAAGTGAGACAAGAAGTTGAACATGAATTTGAAAGGCACCGATCAGTCATTTAGAAACTTGAATGGAAGCCCTACAGAGATAGGAACTAGAAATCTCAGCAATTCTATTAGTTTAATGCGATGTGAGATTTTGGTGCCGGTCTTTAGCGCTCAGAAACTTGGTGGTGAAAAGAAGCTGTATAACAGCCACATTAGATCTGTCAGAGCCACAGAATGCTGCGTTTCTTCCATGCTGAGATGCGGAAGTGAGAGGCGCCTCTACTTCTTCTCTGAAAAGCAACCAGCATGCAGCCCGTTAAATGGAACGCAAATGAGGCACCGAAAGGTTTCTGGAGACTAATGGGGACTCATAACAGGCAGGAACGGAGGAATCAGGCTGGAGAAACGCCGGGCAGCAAAGGAAACTACAACATGAAAAGTCACCGTGGCTTATCGACAGGGACAAGGCCGTTATCAACACACTATTGGCAAAGGTGCTCCAAAGCCTTCGACCTTCACACAAAGAGGTGCCTGCTCGCGGCAGAAGCAGAGGTATGTAAGGACAAGGCATCTTCCTCGTCTTTTCATTATCGTTTCAGAACCACGCGAGGAAATTCAAGATCTGAGCGCGGATATTCGAAAGCAAAGATACCTTCCATTGCAGGGTCAATACTCCTAATATTCAGAGGCTGGAGCTTCTAGTGAAGTGCATTTAGCTAGTGCGTAGAATACCCTAAAGCGCTTCACAGGCGGAATCATTGGCGGTATACGGCGAAGTCGTTCATCCGCAAGATCGGGTCCATAAGAAAGACAGCATGTAGGTTCAAGTTCGTCTTGGTTTGCTCATAATTTGAAAATAACGACAAGGGAAATTCTGAAAACGAGAGCCAGCGCAGGTAGTCAAAGCGGCCAGCCTAGTGCCCAGCTGTTTCAAAGGTGAAGAGAATTCTGAGGAGCAACAGCGGGATCCTTCCGCAAAACACTCAACGGACACACGACAACGATGAAGAGGTATGGAGATCAGGTCCACCCCTACCCCTCTACGATGCCGCCACGCTGCCTGCCAGCCGAGGAAACGAGTTCCTCGGCCGTCGACGACCGCCCGTCACTATCACTTTCCTGCCGGTTCTGAAAAAACCGCATACACGTTCCGACCACATCGTCGGTCATATCGAGAGTGCGCTCGAATAATGTTGCGATGAAAGCTCAGATGACTAAGCAGGACTGAGAGCTCCATCGAGCTTCCGATGTTCAATCGTCCTTATGAAGCTTCCAGACTCGGGTTTCGAAGAAGGAAACCTCCTCGACAGAGGAGCAGGACTTGATGGTCTTGTATGATCCTCGAAGGAGCCATGAGCGGAGTCCTCTCGGGGTACTGTGAGTGTCTGCAATACCTTCGCTCCTTCAGTCACGTTTCAGATTTGCTCGAGGGATGTTCTGTGCCTGACCGACCACCGATCAAAGGCCACCGTTTTTTCACTCATCAGGGCAAGTCGACCACCCATCGTCGATAGGCTTATTCGTCTTCCGCCAGTTTGATTCTTCAGGGCGCTTTCGAGTGATGTCAAACCACACTGAGCAGCCGGCCCACCTGGTCTCTCGAGACACGACTTATAGGGCTATCTGAAAGGAATTCCATCATTAAAAAGACTTGGAACCTACGAATTCTTTATACTTTCTTGTGCTGGTCCCTCAAATTCAAAGAGGAGACAACGGTACTGATTCTTCCTTCCTGCCGGTCATTTCGCCGCTTCCAAATTAGCAAGGAAAGGGCAGCAGTTCGCGGTCGCAGTGTGAGATGAGGTCACATTATACTTGTGCTCGAATAATCGAATTCGAATAATTATTCGAATAATTTATTCGAATTCGATGTTCGATTATTTGACTATTCGAGTTTCGCAAATTCGAATAATTATTCGAGATCGATTGTTCGAGTTTCGCAATTTCGAATAAATATTCGAAATCGATTATTCGAGGTTCGCAAATTCGAATAGTATTCGAATTTCGAATACGTGGTTGTTTCGAATGTGGCATAATGATGATTTCTGTAAGCGACGTTCATTTCGGTGACGATTGTTTTCGATAGCACACTGTCGAGGAGCTCACCGTTACGAAAACGCACTCAATATCCCACTATATACATAGAAGAGTAGTGAATGTGCGCGTGCGTGTTTCCATCAGTCCATCACAACTGGCTTGGGGCATGGCGTGTTGGCGATACTGACCGCAGTTGATGGCGATCGACTGCGGTCCGAAACTTCAGCCCTTAGGGTAGTCGATCACGCTGAACACAAATCTGAAGTTCGTTTTTGAAATTATCGGTTGAAGTTAATCGAGCTATTGGTTTTCTAGGGGAAATTCGTTGAGGCGAGTCAATTGTGTGAATGGTCTTGGTCGATATTTTCAAAATCTAACTTCAGATTTGCATTCTCTGCGACCACGACTATCACAAATGCCAAACACTTGAATCCTCTACAAAATTTGCACAATAAACACAAGTTTCGACGAAAAATTAAAAAATGAATTTTAGGTTCGTGTTCAGTGACCTCGATTACCTAGGCATAAAGTTTCGAGTTTGTTGAATGATATTTACGAAAAATCGATAATATGATTAATACCATATCTCTTGATGGCAATTGTTACTGCAAAAACTAGCTTAAGATTCGTGTTCAGCGACCTCGATTACTCCGGGGCTGAAGCTCACAGTTTGCATATCTGACACGATTATATACCATTTCAGTTGAGATTCAAAGTTTTTCGAATCAAATTCAACGTTGTTACACGGAGAAGATTCCAGAAGAACGTCGAAATTTATTCCAAAAACGTTGAACTTGTCTTGAAAAACGTTGAATTTCGACTGAAAATGGTATATAACTCCATCATTTGATTGGTTGACGACTCCTGCGAGATACTGAACTGAACAAGTAGAGTGAACGTTTTTTTTCGCAAAAGCTTTGCACTTGTGAGTAGATGCTTTGCACATGTATTTCTGTTAGAATTCTTCTTGCAGGAAAAAAGTTCTCATGTCTTGCTGTCTTAACGAGTATTGTAAACGGTTGTTAGGCAGGGGGCATTCTTCAATCGCCGTGATGCCATCGCGGGCTCAGTTTATGGCCACAGCGCCGCGCGCGGCCGAATAGTCGAAGAAAACTTCGCCGTAGCCGCCGCAACGGTGGTGGCCGGTATGCGCGATGGCTTCCCGCGCTCATCGCGGGCGTGGCATATTTTTTCGCGCCGCGCGCGGTGTTTAGCGTTGGTCCAGGGCGGATGCCGTCGCGTTCCCTTGCAGAGTGATGGCGATGCCGCGAGCACTGATAATTTCAAATCCTTTCGGGTCGCTCGGCAAGACTCATCGCCGCGATTCTATCGCGGCGACGGGAAGTATGCACGAGGCCTCAGAAGATAGCGAATATCTCCATTATTTAATTTTTCAAAAGAATTCTATTCTTTTATTTTGTCTCTGGCGAATGTTGTCGTTGAACTTACTTTGCTACACTTACTTGAAGCTACACAATGCGCTTCTGAAGTGAATAAACGATATCAAACGAAATTTGTTAACACAAAAATCTCATCGTCCTTATTAATACACCCGGTGCAAAATTATAGGTTAACCCCTGATTTGTCCATTAACACTCGAAGAATCCGTTGCCTAGGCACAGCGGTGTTACCGTCGTATTCTTCACTATCGAAAACCTTTGTAGAAGAATTCCAAGCAGTTCATCTTATCAGTGCAGGATGCCACGAACTTTAATTGAAAATTTAACGAATGGAGACTGGTGCAAGATATAAATTCACTTCATAAAAAACCTGATTAATCACAAAAGTACCTACAGACAAAGTAAGATTAGTACTTCTTCACATCACCTTTGTTGTAAACAATAGCGAAGATTGTATTTGGCATACTACTAATTAGATTATCATTAACAGTTTGTTCAACATTGGTCCATCCATGAAGTATGGCGTTATTCAGATCAGAAACCGAAGTGTAAGTGGTTCCATTTTTGTACACTTTGTGTACGAGAATGCCACACAAGTTCTCTACCGGGGTGAGATGTGGAGAAGAACTAGACCACTCCAAAAGTTGAATTCTATTGGGGTTAAGCCAACCTGTAGTTGACTGCGGTTCGTGTATGGATGCACTACCTTGTTGGAAATGAGGTTATGCCTACGAAATCTTTTGTAATAGGTAAAAAGTGATCGAGCAATTTCTGGCAGTCTTCACTGTTGATCCTACACAAGACGAACTTCCAAGACGAACGAGACAAGTCCGCATCCAGAAAACGCAGCCCAACCATGAGACTTTCACCGCCAAAGTTGCGCCTAGAGATACTCTACCTCTTTTCTCAGATCTCTCCAGTAGTGTAGAAGAAGTGGAATTTTGATGGGTCCGACGGGTACAGACGCTATTGGATAGATCTGAGGAGAGAGGAGCGAGTATCCTACAGGTGCAACTTTGTCGGTGGAAGTCTCATGTTTTGGGCTGCGTTTTCTGGATACGGATTTGTCCCCTTGGAGTTCGTCTCGTGTAGGATGAACAGCGAAGACTACCAGAAATAGCTCGGAGATTACCTTCTGCCGTATTTTAGAAGATTTCGTAGGCACAACCTTTTTCAACAAGATAATCCATCCATACACGAATCGTAGTCAACTACAGGCTGGCTTAACTCCAACAGAACTCACCATTTGGAGTGGCCTAGTTGTTCTCCAGATCTGAACCCGAAAACTAGAAAACTTGTGGGGCATTCTTGTACACAAAGTGTACAAAAATGGAACCGCTTAGACTTCGGTTTTTAATTGAAGAACGCCATACTTCATGCATGGATCAATGTTGAGCAGACTGTTATTGATAACCTAATTACTAGTATACCAAATAGAATTTTCGATATTGTTTACAACAGAGGTGATGTGACGAAGTACTAATATTACCTTGTCTCTAGGTTCTTTTGTTATTAATCAGGTTCTCTATGAAGCGAACTTATATTTTGCACCGGTCTCCATTTGTTAAATTTTCAATTGAAGTTCGTGCCATCCTGAAAAGATAAACTGCTTGGAATTCTTCTATAGAAGTTTTCGATAGTGAGGAATACGATGGTAACATTACATAGTCTCGTCTCGGCAGCGGGTTCTTCGGGTATTAATGAACAAATGGGGGGGGGGGCTGAACCTATAATTTTCCACCGGGGTATTAAGTTATGAAGTTTATTCGATTGTTCGATTTATTCGAATATTCGATTACTCGGAAAGTGGAACAACCGAAAAATGGGGTTATTCGATTATTCGGAAATTCGAATAACCAAAAAATAGGGTTATTCGATTATTCGGAAATTCGAATAACCAAAAAATGGTGTTATTCGATTATTCGGAAATTCGAATAACCAAAAAATAGGGCTATTCGATTACTCGGAAATTCGAATAACTAAAAAAATTGTGCTAATCGATTATTCGTTGATTCGAAAAATTTTGAAAAAGCACAAGTATAGTGCACATATATGGGATGCACCCTTAGTCGCTGACTCCAAATGTGTGTATGCAATGGACCTCGTGGAGCGAAGTAGCGGACCATTTTCGGAGATCCGATCCATTGGCACAATTGTACCCAAACAAATGCAGAGACCGAAAAAATTCGCATAAGCGCAAAATGCCTACAATATGGTTATTTGAGACGCTAATGACAAATACGACATTCGTTATTGAATCCTGCCTATACATAGCGGGAGGTCACGTTACAGGTGTGAATTACTAAGGGTGCTGGTTTAGTGGATAACCAATGGGGTTGCTTTACTAATCAGTGGAACAAAGGTGCATTCTCTCTCTCTTCTTGTTATCTCTCACAGGGGGAAGAATACTCTGTCTATTTGGTTTTCATCTAAGGACCCGCGCGAAACGAAAACCAAGCTAATTCTTTGTTTTTCATACTTTCATAATTAAGTTATCACAATTATATGGCCTTACTCATTTATCACTTGTTATAGTGGAACCCAAGATAGTGGTCAATGCATCGTATATATGCACAATTTCAGTGGGCTAAGCAGCGATATGGTGACATTCCGCCGCCATCGGTATCATAAGTGGTAGCCTAAAAGACGGTGCCGCACTAGAGCGCCACAGCAGATTATGTTCATGAGTGCCTACTTACGATATCGCTAGGTTATGCCTGTGGATGTTATTCAATGGTGCTTATCTTATATTGCTCACCTAGGCATCTTAAGTCTTATCATTCAAAGCGAGATGTCCTATATTATAATACACTATATTATATTGCAGTAGCACATTAATATACCTAGACATAGACCTAGTTGGGTATCCACAGCAGCTGGAGTCAACATCATCTATGTAAATCGCCCATATTTCACCCAAGCGTATTATTTAGGGTGCTGACAGCAATACGATTTTCGTTTTCAAAATCTGATTCGCTTACAACGCATTACGCTAGGCATCGCGGAAGTATTGCTCAAGGCCGGAAACGGAATTCTGCGGCACCGCCCGCGATCTCGTCCATTTTGCCACTATCGTGGTGGGACCAGCGCCCCACCATGGTGGGAGCAGCGCTGCAGACGACGTCGCGATGCCACATGCCGCGATATGACGCGAGGGCAGCCGCAGTTCTCGGCGGCATTCAGCGGAGCGGTGCCGCAGTGCCTGGGAGTGGGGATCGACCGCCTGTGACTGATAGTTACCCGATAGTCTCGACACCGGTAGAACACAAGACGAATTCCTAGCCGTGTCGATGTTTCAGGGATAGTCGGTGAAGTGTATTCCTGAAATAAAATGCTGGCGGCCACCAGTGACCGCTGATAGAAAGCGCGAAGATGCGATGCCTTATAGTGAGTCATTGTCCATGACGAGCGATAATTCTAAAAACGTCAAGCGCAAAACCATGAATAATGCCCTTTGTCTTCGCGGTTTTCTGAAAGAAGGCGGCGGAAAGGCTACAAATCTAGCCATTAGGTAGACTTAAAAATCGGAAATGGGAACCAAACTATTATTTTCTTCAAGGATTGGAGAACTGAAAGATGAAGAGACAGTTGAGGAGCAGGAGTGGACAAGAAGAAAGGGATGTGCATGTCCACGCATCGATGACCAGAATAGAGTGTCGAAAAACGGATGAACGGGCGGCGTCAGCCGAGGTTGTGCTCAAAAGCAACCCTAGAATTGCAACCGCTTATGTGTTACCTGCAGCCCTCTCAGTGGAGTAAAGTGATGTTATAATTTTATCACCATTTGATTATAGCTCGTTTATAGTTAAAATGAGTAATTGTTATTTGTTCATAGTTAAAAGTCTGCCCTTTTATCTTCGCATAGTACTGGCCGTTGCCCGGAGTTCACTTGCCGGCACGGTAGAGCCTGGCAAACTACCAATGTTTCATGCTCGCCAAACACAGCAGCTCGAAACGAATTCATTCCCCTGACACTAAGAACTACGAAGGCAAGTTTGAGCTAAGGCTTAGCAGTGAGGAGGAGGAGGAGGAATTCAACCAAAGCCTTCAGATGCATTTTCCACCACGTCCTAAAATAATGGTAAGTATAAGGTCATCAATAATCGGCCCTTGTTCACGCACATACTTCAGCATGATACATATCGTGGAAAGAATATGGGTTATCTCCTTCCCACACAAGTCCGATACCAATTCACTGACCACGAGGGATAGAAGGCTTGGATGGTCTGGTCGGAACCGAATAAAAACCTCGAACCGAATAAAAACCTCGAAACCGGGCGCATCGCACGGTTGACGGCTCCTCCTACCGTGAAACTGCTCGTCCAATTTCGTACACTTGAGATTTTGTTTCTCGAACGGCAAAATATATGAGGAACTTTAAAGATGAATCTACAGATCTGCCGATCATTTGCCTTACATGTGGAGCAGTGCTTAGAGGGCTCGCGCTCGAATCTTGAGCCCTGATATCAGCAGCAACATGACGGTCGGGAACTTCTCCTAAAATTCTTCCAAGTCTTTGGAGAACTCATTTTTCTTTTAAGCGAAGATATGTAGAGGGGCAGTGGAAATGCATTCCGCCACTCGAGTGAATTCCCGTCGATTCTGTGCGCACGGCGCGTTCTAGGAGAACGCTTGGCACTAAAATGCACAGCAAAGTACGCCTTGCTTGGGAGACTCCGAAAATTTGTGTGTCATGGGAAAAAGCTGCTCCAATCGCAAAACGCGTGCCAGGCCAATTTTGGGTCATCCACGACGAAGTTCACACGATCTGGTGTCTAGATGGAGCGAAGAAATCGAGAACCTCTTCTCCAAACGCCTATTATAGAATTAGAGGAGCTATGAGAACGCGACAGTTTGCGACGGATCAGTCCGCCGCAGCGCGTTTTAAGCCATGCGGCGGTATTGTAGGAGCTGGTGCTAATACTTTGAGGTCATGCTGAGGGCGAGATGGTCGCAGGGAGAAGAAATTCACACCGAATCATGGCTCTCCATTGAGTTGAAATCGGTTCCGAAGCTTATTCCTCACTATCAGTGATGTCTGGTGGCTTGCAATGTAGGAAGCGGGGAGTGCGGAATTTCTGTTTCCGTGTTCCGAATTCCGGTTTCCGGTTGTTGTTCCGTTCTGCGTTCCTCTTTTTTTAGGCCGGAAGACGGAACGGAAAAGGTGGCTCATCACGCATTGATTATTTTGTAGTGGCTATTCGTCTCTTGAACTTATTCAAAACGCAGAAAAAAGAAATCGGCCATGCATCAGCCTTTTTGCGATTGTGTTGGCTTCAAGCCGGTGGTGCATTCTTATTGGGTAACGACACAAAATACTACCCAGAGAAACGCTGACTGTCAGCTACAGGATGTGGTTTACCTCGCTAACGGAGGGTGCGAACGTCCAAAAGTGTATGCACTGCGTTAGGGTTAAAAATTTCACACGTACAGCACGCAAACAAGCAATTTGATAGAAATCGGAATCAAAGGAATCAAGATCTTCACAAATATGAAGCTGCTTAGCCATGAACATATTCTGTCACATCTGTAAGATCTACATTAAATGCTCTGCGCCAATTCAGCCCTGAACCTTCTTCTTGATTCCTGTAGGCCCGGCAACCTCTAACACCGCGTCCAACTTTTCTCGTTTAAACTGTGCCTAATACGAGCTGACCACTTCCTAAAAACCGCTGAGACCACCACCTCTCAGAAGCGATTCGTGCACGCAGTTCCACAAGCGGCTAGAAGCCTCTCGATGACATTCGATGAAAAACGTGGTGCGAATCAAAAACCCGTCGATCATTCCCGCAATTTAACAGCAACAGAAAAAGGAAAGCGTTGAAATCATCAGAAGGGCCGTCGCAGTCGAAAGGCATCTGCGTCGTGATTGATGGCGGTAGCGCAAACCCATCTTCGAAGGGCAGCAACTGGCAACTTACCCCTTTTCCCCAAGAATTGAACTTCTTCTCACGAAGATTTGCTGAATCGTTGCTGAACCAGAAGGAACAGATCGCCGTGGTCACGCCGAATTTTTAAAAAGAAGTTGAAAGTAGCTGCGAAAGAGAGGTTGTGCGACCGACCAAAACATTTCTTTTTTTATAATGATGGATGGCTCCCAGTGACACTAGGCGGTTACGACAGCGGTGCTTTGGCGGATCGAGGAATAATGACCCCTGAAAGTCGTAAATCTTGCACATGAGCATCCCAAATGCGCGAAACTGGTTGGCGCTATAGCTAGAGGACAACGCCGATGCGAGATTAGCTGTGAAGTATATGCACAACAACATCTGGGCCTTGGCGGACAAAGAAAGGTGCCCTCCTCCTGCAGGTGAATGTTCGTGAAGGGGTTACTGAGGGGGAGTCAAGTCTGAAGCTAACATTCAGCCAAGCCTACTGCACTTTTGCCCTTGACCTGTGCCAGTTGGAAGGATGTTGCAGACTGCTAGAAACGTGCAAATTACAGCTGCCAAGGGCAAGAGGGACAGAAGTTACAGGGCGGGTGCCGACCGATAACTCATAGAGACGCTGCGGGATCAATGCAGGTCTGGTGTAGAAATGTAGGAAACGATTTGGAAGCGGACGGTAGAAAGTGCAGTCACTCACGTGTGCGATTTTGTTGCAATCCTCTTAATGTTGCCGTGATAGCATGCCTTCACGCATGCCTTCAATTTTGGGAACAGTTCTACCGGAATACCCATTTGATTGTTAGAAGCGAAATAGATATTGCTCTCAGAGAGATTATGAAGGAAGAGCGAAGGACGCTATTTCAGCAGTAGAGATTATGAAGAGAAGAATTGGTGATGTTGATGGAATTCGCAGGCACTGCCAGCGCTTTTCCTTTTATGGTCAATAAATAAAACGAAAGAGGAGGAGCACAAAATCATCATCATCATCATCATCATCATTTTCAACAGCGTTTGTCCCGCTTGGTGGCGGGGTCCGCTCTTCTGGTCTGGTGACGCCACTTCTCCCGATCAAACGCTTGGTCGGGATGGACACCAGCTAACTTCAAGTCCATATGCAACGTATCTAGCCAACGTTGTTTCGGGCGTCCTCTGGGCCGTTTTCCAGGGACTTCAAAATTCAGGCCAATCTTACACACGGTGTCGTCGTTAGCGCGAAGGACGTGACCATACCATCGTAGACGTGCTTCGCGCAACTTGGAGGAGGAGCACAAAATGCTGGTGGGTATTCGGTGATCTCATTATAACATTAGGAAACGCGTCGATAGGTCCACTGCGTTAAAATTCGGAATCTCTCAGCATCATCTCCTTCTTTATGAGGAGGCGATCTTAACCACTATCTGCATCTATGGTGGGCATCACCTCGTTCACTTGATGACCGCAGACACTTTAAAGGTTGCCCTGGGGTTTAGGTGAGAGAGCTAGTGAATGCAGACACCTTACCGCAACACGGGCGTTCCCAATCTTACTGTGGACAGCAAATCTGTTGGTCATCCTGATCGAAAGCTTCCTGAGACCCGCAAGCAGCAATACAAAGACTTTTCAGTTGAGAAAAATCCGAGGACTTGCGGGAAAAAACATACCTGCCTCAGAGCACAGCGTGCGCTCCAATTCCTCTCAGCTGGCTTACTAAAATCTCTTCTGAAGTGTACCCTAACGTTATCGAGGGACCATCGAACATCTTCTACCCATACGTTTTTGATTTCGTTTCCTTTACAACAAAAGGAAAAAGAGCTGATAGCGCTGTGAATTCCATCGAAACTCCACGTCTTCTCATCGAAAGCTCTATAGCTGAAATAGGGACCCTTCTTGTTTTTTTACAATCTTTCTAGAAGCACCAATTTCTATAAAATAACAGAAAAGTGGAATACTCTGCGACGAGTCAGTCTGCCACGCGGTTTACCTGTACACTTGAGTAGCCACCAACCAGTTTGCTGATTTCAAACTTGGGTAATTAAACCAACCGAATAATAATTTTAATACATGATTTCAATACATGGTCGAACATGAGACCTCTAGCTCAGCACATGGAAGCGCAATTTGAGAGAAAATCAGTCTTATGGTGATGAAGGCGCAGTATGATTTTGATAAAGGCGCAATATTATGCAAATGTGGCGACAAAGTCCTGGTCTAACCTATGACTTCTATTTCTACCTACGCGCTAGGAAATTAGAAGCAATCTCCCTAGAAGCGCTAAGGCTAAGAGACGCAATGTGAGCGCTAAGCGGAGAGCGAGCCTTTGCGGCGCTGGACAGGAAGGATGGAGAGAAGTGATGCCCCGAGCATTCTTAGGTATCTAAGCCGGTATGCCATCGGCTGACGTTTTTTGTCGGAGGTATCGGCGCGCGTTCTCGCATGTATTTATGTTCACATGATGATCGCGGTGAAACCGCGATGTTCTATTCGATGAGCACTTCTGTAACCACAGGCGGTAAAGTGGAAGAACGGCGTTTGCCCGAGGCCTTTCTAACCAGAAAATGCCTTTAGCTTCTCACCGAATCTTGAATAGAGACCTACAACACGTGTAAGAACTTGAAATGCTGACCACAAATATAGGATAAAGTTGCTAAATGCATCTTCTGAGCGATTCCGGCCGGTAGGTTCACAGTGCTCACTGGTGGTCGAATGCAGCCGACCAAGTATAAAGTAGCCCACACAGCCTACACACCCTTGTAAGTCGTTTGTAGGCCTCCAGATTTCCCCGCAAACTGGGCCATGATATCGAAGTCCCGAAAATTCTAAGGCAGTCGTCTACCCTTAAAAGCGATTCTAGTGAGAAACCCCAACGAATAGAGGGTGTGGTCGGCTGGTGAGATCCGTCTAGAGGCGCACGAAGGGGCCCCTAGGCAGTCGCATGGTTGTACCGTCGACTGCATCCAAATTTCAGATCGCAGTAGGGTGCGCAAAAATGTTTCCAGGAAGTCACAAGATGAACTATCATTTGCAGCTCCACATAAGGAGAGATTTCACCTACCTCGTCAACCGTTTGAAACAACTTTAAGGCGTTTTTGAGCTTTCAACTGTTTGGTTACGCTCTAACTCGATTCTTTGTACAAATCGACTTGAAGCATACTACATGGAATAAAGTTTGACATTAATCAACCCCTATTGTGGGACGGGCCGCACCTTGCACTTCTACGAGGTAAGGACGCAACTTGAATGCGTGTTTGGCTTGTACACCTGTTCACACTGCTTTTTTGGCGAAGTCGTCTTGGCTTCATTTCTAAACATTTCTGGGTATTTAACGCGAGCTACGATTCAGGTTGCGGCAGTGTTGTGGACTCAATGTATCTGAGGTGCTTAGGGATGGCTGATGATTCTTCAGGCTGAACCTTAAAAGGTTTAGTACTGCAGATCTATTTATCACTACAGCTTGATAGTCATGATTATGCTCGTTCCTGTTTTTCAGCCTTTTGGATTCAAGATGAACTGCTATATGTGTGCTCTCGACTAGACGAAGATTGTTTCCCAGCCTTGAAGGAGTTGAGTCTCCTTCTCCATATTTTCCGCACTTCTTGGTGCCCTCTCTTCGGGTTTTTGTTTGTAGAGACTGAGATGATGATGATTGTGATGCTGTCGGTGAATGAGCTCGATATGAGGTGCTAGGGTTGGGTTTGTTAACCACCTATTGGTTTTCATGTTTCACTACCTTTCCCATCAAGCACCTTGTCGTGGTTCTAATACAATGGAGGTCTGGAGCTCCATCACTTTGACATGGTTTATTTACTGCTAGGTCTTTAAGTGGCTCAGGATGACTTTAATAATAATACTGCCAGTTTCTGACAGCTTGATTCAGGCAAGAGTGCTGCCTCATACACATACAGCTGGCCTACGGATAGTCATCTTCGTGGGCACTATATTGCACTTATTACTCAGTTATGTTTCCTATATTGCGATGCATTCTGACACCATGGCTTACCAAGGGCAAGCTAGTCTGATTTTCTGTAGTGAGCATGCTACTTGTGGTGTCCCTTCTCATTGGTCTCGATAGCCTACTTTTTAGTGTTTTTCGCTAATTGTAAGTTGAGTTCCGAGTTTTTTTGTTTTTGCTTTTCTGGGCAGTGTTTTTGCGGCTTCATTACGATCACTTTTGGTGTATTACTATGATGTAATAATAAATAAATAAATAAATGCACATAGCATGGCTAGCAGTGGAGAATCTTTGGTTAAGTCAGCGTTTCACCTTTCCTAGAGAAGTACAATTTCCCTACTCCAGTGGGATGGAAAGGATGGATGAGTTACCTGAGTAGAATCCAAACCCTGAGCATTGACACAGGGTGCACACGAGAGTCGCCAGGTCTCGACAACAACATTTTCTTCAGCAGTTCAATTCTTCGTCATCCATATAATTCCCGCCAACCGCTTACCAATCAGTGCTGACAACGATTGTGTCCGACCATGGCAAACCGTCCATGAGGGCGGAGTTTCCAGTGAGACGTGCCCTTTCGAGGTGACTACGAGGTGACTACGAGGTGCCCGGTGCTTCCCAGCTCAGATCACAACCTACCGCTTGCATCGGAAGTTCAACAGTGGTGACTGTTCCATCAAAGCGAAAGGCAGCTCGAGCACCTTCTGTATTACTCGCTACTGTTGATGTGGAGATAATGTCTGGTTCCACATCACCACCAGTTTCATATGGGTGCGAACACGCGCTCGAACGCCAAGCCCGCTACAGCATTCCGATGCTTCGAGCTTTTTTGATGGGCGAAATGCGACGGTGAAATCACACGGGCCGAAGTGGAACGGTCACAACAATTCCCGCTTTGTAGGGAGCGGGGACGCATCGTTAGTCATTTCCAACGCCCAGCCTGAAGAACCGATGCGAGCTGAGGGAGCTGTAGCCTGATCACACCGTCTAATACGTGTTCAATTTGGGGATAAACAAACGCCACGCGATTCTACAGACAATTTCCCGCATAGTATAAGAGCCATCTAACTCAGAACATCTATGTGGAAAGGCGTAGAAGAATCACTGATGTCAAGGTGGTTCGCTATACCGTACCAGCGTGAAGGGTAACTCATTCTCTATCTCACTGATGCACACTAAATTTGCCCATTGTTCGCTACTTCCTCAAAAAAGAACACGGGGCATATATGGGCGAGTTGCCGTAATGTGCTCTAATAGCTAGACATGTCCAATTATCTGCGAACAGTAGAATACCTATTCTACTCCTAATTCTAAATTTCCACAGAGACTTCTTGATGTGCTAGAGAGAGCAGCGTCAAAGAAACGTCGGCAGAAAACATTGTGTAGTTCTGCACCATTCGAAGACGAAGTAGTTGCAGCTGATTTGAACAACTTTTTTGTCTACACAGCCTCCTTTGCATTGTGCGAAATGCGCTCTTGAGTCAGGCCTTCCGCGCTGGCAGAAATACCAGCTGACACTTCGAAGAAGCAGCTTGTCAGGAGCCGCATATACGACCTGTGTGACCCCATTTGCGTTTTTTGCCTCTGGGGAAACCCAGTGGCTGCACCAAGACTGGGACCATCTATTAGGGTGGCTCATAAGTCCCCGCCGTTTTTTCAACAAATCATTGCGGATTTCGCTAGCGCTGCCCAGCTTTCGAAAGGGAATGATTTGCTCTATCAGAACATTTATTGCATTTCTTGCTTCATCCTAAATTTTGTCAATTTTTAGGTCGGTAAAGAGGAAAGTGAAAAAGTGGAAAGTGACCATCTGCGGCAGTTGCTTCTCTCCGCTTAGGTTTCGAATTTTTTGCGCAGTTTTTCATAGTGTTTGGAAGACAGTGTTTTATTCTACAAGAATACGGGTTGGTCCTATTTGCTTATGTGTCCTTTATTGAATTTAGGCCATCAAATTGGGACGTCCAAAGGAGATTTATTTTTACCGATAGCTCCTGCTCTGTGGTAGAAATTTTTTGCTTGTTGTTATATGACGTTTGGAAAATAATGTTATAAGAATTCTATAAGGATTTCTGCCGTGTTTATTAGCTCATGTCGATTTCTGTTGAATATCAACAAAATGCCAAAAAGAGAAAAATCATCTTCACCAACAACTTCTCCTTGTTCAGTCTGTCTTGCTCAGTTCTGTATGACGCTTGAAAGTGGATGTCTTGTTCTTCCAGAATATGCAATTTGTTCTTCGGCCATATGAATTTCTGCTAATTTTCAGGTGATCAAAATGGAGTGCCAGGTCGACAAGAATAGCACTTTCGGCATATTATTCTCTTTGTGTGTCGCAAGTGCTGTCTGACCAGTGCTGAGCCATTCTTTACTGTGCTTCATGTTGACATACATACAAACAAACACCACTTTTCATCGCCGATTACAATTCTATGCAAAAGTCGTTGAATTTGTCAAGAACCAGCGAGTAACGATTGCTGCCGGCCTGCTGGCCAGTCATCATTCATCACAGACATACGGCGTTTGTCTGTGATGAATGATGATGGCGACCTGGCACCCCATTTTGATGACCTGAAAATTAGCAGAAATTCAAATTGCCAAAGATCAACTAATATATTCTGGAAGAGCAAGACAACCACTTTCGAGCGTAATATAAAACTGAGCAAGACAGACTGAATAAGGAGAAGGAGTTGTTGGTGAGGATGATTTTTCTCTTTTTGGCATTTTGTTGATATTCGACAGAAATTAGTGTGAACCAACAAACGCGACATAAATTCTTATAGAGCAAGACAATCTCTTTCGAACGGCATATAAGACCAAGCAAAAAAGATCTACCACAGAGCAGGACCAATCGGTAAAAATAAATCTTCTCCTTCGAACGTCGCAATTTGATAGCCTTAAATAATCAATAAAGGACAAATGTGCAAATAGTACCAGCAAGTAATCTTGTTGTGCAGAACATTGTCCTCCAAATGCTATGAAAAACTGCGCAAAAAATTCGAAACCTAAGCGGAGAGAAGCAACTGCCGCAGATGGTCACTTTCCACTTTTTCACTTTCCTCTTTAACGATCTAAAAACTGACAAAATTCAGAATAATGAAAGAAAGGGAATACAATTTCTCAAAGAGCAAATTATTCTCTTTCGAACGCCGTATAGCGCTATGCAAGAGACCTCGGGCGAAATCCGCAATGAGTTGTTGAAAAAACGGCGGGGAATTATGGGCCAACCTAATACTTAAACTCCTGCTGCGCCTGTGGCGGCGAATACGGTGTGAGAGGGCGCGACCTCTCTATGTTCGGGCCAAGGAGCACCTGCAGGGTAAATCCAATTCGTGGCTCTCCACCTCACTGGACACCCATTTGGTTGAAGGGCATAGAGGGGAAGGCTTTGGGATTGCGGTCAGAATTCTGGGTTTAGAATCCGACATCCCTGCAAAAAGAGTGGAGGCCTTTTGAAATCACTCTAAGAACCCAAAAGTTAAGCGGAAAGGGGAATGTCTTGCGATCACCAGCAAACTTTCCCCGTTCTTGGAACTCTGCAGGCTGACCTAGGAGTTTACCACGGTGTGACTTGGGACAGCGCGAAGCAGGTGTGGGCGGAATTTCTGTTTTCTGAACTTCTGTTCATTTCGGACAAATTTTTCTGTATTCTGGAAAAATGGATAAAATTAATCAGAAGACAAAGCGTGGCATAGAAAATTTGCCATTTGTATCCGACCATCAGAGTTTAAAATGCATCATAACGTCGCAGCCTCTTTATAAAAATGTATCTATCCTCTTCTGACTTTGAAAAAGCATTTTGCCTTTCATGCTTTCCGTTAAAATCCGCGCCATGCACTCGTCATGTGCTGCAGTCTCGTTTGATTGATGGTGTAAGTGCCACTGTCACAGAGTTCTTCCTTATGGTTAGTAAATTTGACGTCATATGTATCTTTCTTCCGATTCTTTGCTATTGGCAAGAATTCTATGTAAAGATTGTTTAAAACCTTGTGTCAGATCTAAACAGTGCGCTAACCTGAAAGTTGAGTAGCAGCGTCATAGGTTGCCATGTTGTCTTTCGATTAAGGGGTATTTCCTCGTCCAAAATTACCTCAAAATTCTAAGTGGACTAGAAGGTCGTGAAGTGCATCGCGACCTCTCAATTATCCGTACGACCACGTAGACGCACCCTCGATCACATAGTACTGTCTTCAATACCTGAAGAAATCTTACAGTAGATCAAGCCTTCCCCGTATTCGAAGGCCTACAAACAGCCTTTTTCTAGGGCAAAAATAGTGCGACTATCCATTTTTGGTTGTCCTAGAGGATTAGTTTTTCCTCAAAATGTCATCCACAGATATTCCAGATAATCAAGCGCTTGCTTAAAATAAGTCTTCAAAGAGAGATACTGGAAATTGTGCAATTTCAAAGTGCAGAACTCCACATGAATAGCGTTCTCACTACAAATCTGTACACACTGCGACAGTTGGAGCACAGTTCCATTGTTTGACGGATCTCGCGATACTTCTTAACGCTTCCAAATACTCTCTTGGCTTCTGTTTTCTGCCCGGTTCCTGCACTACTACTTTCTTGGATAAGTTGGTTTCAGTACACTTAGGAGCCTGCTTAAAATCAGACATGCATGTTGCTGGACAGTTCTGTGGAAGACCTGCTCGTGTAGGAGTTTTGACGTCGACAATAATCTCCTTCAAAACCCGACCAAACATCTGGAAGACGACGGAACTATTGTAAGAAGGCAGTATATGACAGAGAGACTACAGAGGATGTGCCTCCTTTCTAGAAAGGGAAGGGAAGCGAGAAGGGACCCAATGAGTTTCACATCCGATTCACACAGATGTTCCTGTAATCGGCAGAAGGCTAGTCTCTAAATTAAGCTCCCGTTAAGGTTTTGATGAAGGCCAGGCATGAGGTCTACCGGAATTCTCGGCCAATCCACATGGTCGGTTGTTTGGGAAGTTGAGTCTTTGAGCTTACACTTATCTAGCGTGCGAAGGATCAATCTGTACTGCCCGATATCACTCCACGAAAAGGGGGAGATTGTAGTTCCCAGATAAGGTAATTTCCAGATACCGTTAGGGTGTAATTCCTAGGTAAGATAGTTCTCAGATAACGCTTCGAATTTGAATGAGTCAATCTGCATGTTGTTACAGCTGCCCTTACAAGCAAGAAACAAACAACTTGGATTACAGACATTTTTCCTGCAGACGAAGAATATACGACCCTTTAATGGTTTATAAAATTATCCATGGTTTCTGTGGACGAATCTTTAAGATCTGAAAGTACATTTGGTTAGGTCTCCTTGGAGTCATTCAGATTTACTTCTATCCGTTCCACTCCCTTCATTTACCCTCTTCACGATTATTTTCAGCCGTTCTTACGCCTGCTTACAAGAGTTTGGCAACACCTTAATTTTTCTCCTTTATTTTTTCTCCCTTAGTTTAGATTTATTTTTCAAAAATAATTTCAAGTCCTACACATTGTTCCATGGTATTCGTTCGAGACCGCCTTTAGCGTCCTCTCCTATTTTTTGCCAACTATGACAGGTTATAGCCTACCCGTCTTCATTACGACTAAAAAGGTAGTCTGTGGCCTTTCTGGCGAAAAAGACCCTCAGTTGGCAAGATTGCTGGGCAAGAACCAATGTGAGATTAAAGTAAAGTAGTCGACGCGTTCGCGGCAGCGGCTTCCGCACATGCGAGGTGGTCAGTGGCGCCGCAGCACCAGGGGCTAATTACGGCGCGGCGATGGCTGCCGCAGTCGCAATGTCCGTTCGTAAGTTCGATTCGCTCCCCGCGCCCTCGTCCTCGATGGAAAATTGTCAAAAAATCAATTTTCCCGGAATTGGCCGAGATTAATACCTTTCGATAGAGCTTTTCGAGCTGAAGGTAAAGGCGTTATTGCGAGTATCAAAAACCCAAATGGGGCGAGTAAGGGCGGAAGAAACTTCACCGCTGCCCTCCGAAGCTCTAAAAAGGCAGCTTGGACTAAGGCAGGTTAGCTGGGGAGTTATGGGTACTGGATCGTAAAGTGCCTTAACTGGTTTGCTAACCTACGCATTCGTAGGCCGCTAGCTTATCGCGTACTCCTACAGTGGTCGACTGAAATCGGAAAAAGTCGTGTCACACAAGGCTTAAGCTGCATTTTCGCACCACTGTAACTTTGTCGAATTATAAGCGACGTTGCTGTGTTTCATCCCACTTCTTGGACTTTCTACTGCTTACAAAATTCACAAGTTGCAGCCGAAGAGATTCAAACTTGACAGAATTATTGTGCTCAGAACACGCCGCGCGTCCAATTTAGCACAAAAACGGTCGATGTTCTCTGCGCTCTTACACACCCACATTACAGTTCTTGCTGCTCGCAATAACACCATTCAATTCATAACGAAACGAAAAGCTCTATCGAATGGTGTCAAACTTGGCCCGGTTCAAAAATATCGATTTTCGATGACGTCATTGTTCTTCTGCCGCGACCTTCAGCAGCCTCGCCTTTGATGCGAAATTGTTAAAAAGTCTATGTTTCCAGAATTGATCGGGATTGACACCATTCGATAGAGCTTCTCGAGCTGAACAGAATGGTACCATTGTGGGTGTCGAGAACTCAAACGTGGTCGAGTAAGGGAGGAAGGAACTTCTCCCCGTAAAGTGCTTCTAGTCTCGTGCCTGCCAACGCATTTTTATGCCGCCTCGTCTTCCCGCAGTAGTCGACTGAACTCGGAAAAAATTGCGTCACACAAGACTGACCTGCATTTTCGCACCGCTGTAGCATTTTTCATAAGCTACGTCGCTGTCTCTCTGCGCACCTATTGAGCATTCTACTGCTTACAAAATCCACAACTTGCAGCCGGAAAGACTCGAAGTTGACAGAGTTATTGCACGCAGAACAAGCCGAGCCGCGGTACAATTTGCGAGCTGTCGCGCCGTCGTCGATTGGCAGGTTCAATCCTATATACATTGTGCAGAGTGCACTCCAAAGTCTCGCCGGGACAGAGTACAACCGTTCCTGAGTAGAGCGATTGAGAACTTCTCATAAAACTCCCTAAATGCTCACTCTACAAGCTGTACCCCCCTCGATTGATAGGTTCGATCCTATATGCTCTGTGCACGGCGCACTATCAGAGGATTCCTGGCATAACAGAACACTTTACGCCATGCTTGAGATACTCCGAGAACATGCAAGTCTTGGAATATAAGCTTTTCCAATCGCGAAAAATCTGCTCCAGTCATTTGCTTTGGGCACCCACTGCGAAATACAGTGGTATGCCGAAGTTGTATACATGTAGAACTCGAAGAAGCGAATGGAACGGTACCAACCGTTTCTCAAATTCGAGGAAGCAAACAACGGTTTTCGACGGCTTGCGACCGAGAACTCCTCCGCGACCGCCCTTATCAATGGAGGGCAAGTTTTCAATTTCGAAGATTTTCATGGCTCCATACAAACAATGTATGTATACCAAACGATAGAGATCAGCTCCTGAGCTCAAATATATCCTTAGTTTTTGAAATGAAAGAGATTGAGCGAGTTATATCAAAAAGACGCAAAAACCGCAAAATCGCGGTTTTTGCGGCGTCTATTCATAAGACGCGTCCGGTACTGTATTAGGCTGTCGCAAAATTAATCGCTGAAAAGGGCCGCTTACATCAAACCGTTATAGCACAGCTTAAACACAACTTTATTAATCAAGTGAAAACCACCAGGATCTATAATTTTTCTTGCCAACGAACAGATAATCGTTAACAATAAAAATGGACACAGGAATTAACGAAGTCAAGGAGATCACACTAAACATCGGCCTAATTGCTGAAATATTTTTGACGCAGATGAGAATCAAAAGCTCGGGAGAAGTGATCGTCAATGGGGAAAGGTTGGAAAAATACGGTGGGTGAGGAAGAACTTCAATACCTGAATGGGTCAATTTTCGCCGAGTGATTTGTGAGGTATGTGCCCTTTCGCTGTCCTGCAACAGGGGCGGCCCTCCTCTATTCACTACTGCCGGCCACAATTTTTGCAACTTCATATACATTAGGTGTAAACCACAGCACTGCTGTGACTGCCTGACCAGGTTGCAAAAAGCTGCAATGGATTATACCTTGCCTTTATGTCACCACCACAAGGTGAGCATAACTTTTTAGGGTGAAGGTCGGGTTTAGGAAAGGATGTTGGAGGAGCATCCTTATCTACCCAGACAAATCCCTGATTCCTCTTATCGTAGAGGACCCCGGATTTGCTTCGACGGCTCTCCTCTAAACATTTTCTGTCTACATTTACAATACGGCTTACAAAAGGCTCATTTTTAAAACGAACTAGCAGGTTGGAACAAGTGTCGAAACGTGCCAGAGGCATCGCTCAGCTCATGAGGCACCCACTTCGACATCTTATCAACCTTGGCCATTCTCACCAAATGTCTTACTACCACACTATGATGTACGCTTAGTTCCTCTACTAACCTACGTGTATTCGTCCCCGGATTTGATTCGACGGCTCTCCTCAAAACGACCGCGACGACCCGCGACCCGGTTTTCTTCGAAATCAAAATCGCCACAAGCGAATTTTTCGAAGCAGAGTCTCGCCGTTCGTTCACAAGGACAGTCCGTCCAAAAAGCACTGTTAAAATCACGGAATGCCGCTGCCGCGGAATGCCCCAATTGAAATTCGTATAGCATGATGACTCGATGTTCGCGTCGGTTCGTGATTTTATGAAGCCATGGAAAAGATCGGCTAGAAAAGTTAGAGCGACATCCAAATATGTTATACAGTACCGCCGCTAAACATTCAACCAAACGACGTTTGCGACGCAAAAACGCGTTTTTTGCGTCGCATCATGATAACTTTGTTCAAAGTAAAGCGTTTCTCACCAAAATTTACAAGCGCCCCTAGCATCATCCTACCTACCAATGGGCATGCAACCACCATTAAAAAATGGATGGAAGCCTAGAAACCAGTGCCGCAATTAAGGAGGGTCCTAATTACTGTAACCCGACCCAACACCGTCGCCGAGTCTCGCTTAATTATGTCCCCAGGCGCAAATAGTGCTGCCCAGTTAAACTTTAAAATTCTTAAACCTAATTAAATTTTATTTTCCTGTCGTGTGTGTCCTTCTCCTGTCTGCGACAATTCATTTGATACCAAATTTGGCAGGAAAATATGCATGAGTGTGCAGCTGCTTCAACCGATTTTGCTTATTTCAGCGGAAGCATCCTCAGTCTAAACCTGTTATTGTAGCTTGCAATCTACTCATCTTTAAGAAAGAAAAATGACCTAAAAATTTACGTTCACTTTGGGCGTTTGTGTGCTGGTTGCAGTTCGTCAAAACTGCAAGTGAACCTTGGTAAAGAGCACTCCCTGTCGCCAATTTCGGCTGCGAATATCTACGTCCTAAGCAAATGAGTTAGTCCAAAAATATGTTGGCTAACCGTACGCAATGTAGAGACTCCAAGTACCAAATATCGAGAAGCCGGGAGATCAGATGGCCGATTTTCAGCTGGTTAAAGTGAAGACTTCTTTCAAAAGTGCGACTGAGCTTCTACAGCGTTTCATGCTCAGTCTTTGCAGAATGAATGCTGGGAAGCCCAGCATCCATATCAAGTATTTTTTTGCTCAAAAATTTCAACCAGCCCAGACGTCAATATTTTGACTCACCAGATCGAGCGTACGATGTAGAGGTCTTCTTCGACTATAATTGCACTGACCTGACATGCCCTACAGAGACATTGCACTCGGCTGCTTGACCAACGAATCCCTCACTTTTTTTCTCGTAATTACGTGTCTGTTCGACTTTATGCAGCTCACCAATATCGATCCATGCTGCCAAATCTCGATGAGTTTTTGGATTTTCCTAATTGCGTACATCATATTAGGTTGTCCGGAAAGTTCTCATCGTTTTGAGTCCTTCACTTTGAACTAACATAACTTTCTCGAATTTTATCGGATTTAGTCGAAGTAAGCATCGCTCGAGTCAGCACACTTTTGCCAACGGGGGACCAGTCGACTTATTTCATCAACGAAAGAATTAGGTGGTTGAGATTCGATAAAATTCACGAAAGCTGTTTTGACTTGGTGTTGACTGGTGAAGGTTTTACCAGCGAGAAAGTTCTGAAAGTGTTTGAAAAGATGGCAGTCGGTTAGTGAAAGGTCTGGAGAATATGACGGGTGAGGCAGAACTTCAACCCTTAGTTCGTTTAATATTCGCGTGGTGATTTGCGAAACGTTTGGAGGGTGCTATCGTCAAAAGAATCGGGCCTCTTCTGCTGGTCAATGCTAACTGAAGTTGATTCCATCGATTTCCTTACAATAGGACTTTGCTGTGATCGTTTGGCCAAGCGCCGAAAAGTTGTAATGGATCACACCAGCCGCTGACCACCACACAGTGACCATTACCTCTTTTGGTGGAGGTTCGCCTTTGGAAATTCCTAGGGGGTTCATCGGCGTGCAACCACTGCCCGAACGTTTACTGTTGTCATACAAAATCCGCTTCTCATCACAAGTGATGATTCGATCCAAAAAGGGGTCCGTTTTGTTGCGTAAAAGGTGAGAAGAACAAATCTCGAAACGCGACAATTTTTGCAGCTCACTCAACTCTTGGGGCACCCGCGTTTTGAGCTTTTTTCACCTTCCCAAGGCGTTTCAAAGCATCCGCAACTGCAGTTCTACTGACGTCTAGCTCTTCCGCGATTTCACGAACTGTTTAGGATGGTTCGGCTTCCACCAACTCGTTGTCCAGGGTTGCCCTTGATCGACCGCTACAGGATCATCTTCGAGGCTGAAATCTCCAGTCCGGATTTTACTGAAGCACTGGCGCACAGTGCCTTCTCCAACACTATCAGGCCCCACACTTGATTGATATGTCGAGTTGTCTCGGCTGCGGATTGTCCAATCCAAAGTTGAAATAGGATATCATTTGGAATTGCTCTTTCGACATACTTCAGTAAGCCCTTCAAGGACAGAAATATAAAACAATGTTGAAACATAATTTTTTTAGTCAGATAGAGCGAAAAATTCTGTGCAGAAGGTAACGTTAATGTGCAATACAGTCGAATTTTTACTTGATAATAGACGAATGAAAGATAGCAACGCAAAACGCTGATAACTTTCCGGACAACCTAATAACATGAATTTGTTGGCTGAAAATTTCAGAACGATTTCTTTCATGCTTTCATTCACTTACTCAAAAATGAACACTTCGTTTGAAGTTTTTAAAATTCTCATTTTTTGTAGAAAATAATGGTTTATATCCTGTTCTAAAGAGCAGAACCGCGGCAGTTTTTAGCGCCAAAAAGGGATTGCGCCATGCAGTTGTCCAAGACTTCGCGATTTTTATTCGATTGATAGCAAAATTGCTGTTTACATAGAGTTTTACGACTGTAAACAACATACCAAAGAAAATTGTAAAAAACACACATTCTCACTTTGATACCTCATGTAAGCAGCGTTCACACTATCAATCAAATAAAATTCGCGGCGAGCTTTTCAAGTGCAATGCGCAATCCTGTCTTTGATGCACTAAATGATTGCTACCTTGTTGCGCTTTAAGACAAAAGCTAGTTTATTATTTTTTCAAAATAAACAAACTTGTGTAGAATTATTGCACTCGTTCGGGCAGTTGAACTTTAAAAAATTCATAAAAGTTATACCAATTTTTTCTTGGACAAAAAATTATTCTACCCTTCTTGAAGTCTTTGTATTTTAACCTGTAAGAAGCTCGTTTCAATTTGGAAGATGTTTAATTCCAATTTAATTCGAAAATTGTCCAACTCGACGTGAAAATGATAAATACATATTTTACATTGCGGCTAGGCACACAATTTTGAGAATTATAGAATGTGTGTAATCTATGCAATCCGGAAGACCCAAAAACTCATCGAGATTTGGCAGCATGGATCGATATTGGTGAGCTGCATAAAGTCGAACAGGCCCGTAATTACGAGAAAGAAAAGTGAGGGATTCATTGGTCAAGCAGCCGAGTGCAACGACTCTGTAGGGCATGTCAGGTCAGTGCAATTATGGTCGAAGAAGACCTCTACATCGACGCTCGATCTGGTGCGTCAAAATATTGGCATCTCGACTGGTTGAAAATTTTGAGCGAAAAATTACTTAATATGAATGCTGGGCTTCCCAGCATTCATTCTGCAAAGACTGAGCATGAAACGCTGTAGAATCTCAGTCGCACTTTTGAAAGAAGTCTTCACTTTAACCAGCTGAAATTCGGCCATCTGATCTCCCGGCTTCTCGATATTTGGTACTTGGAGTCTCTACATTGCGTACGGTTAGCCAACATATTTTTGGACTAACTCATTTGCTTAGGACATAGAAATTCGCAGCCAAAATCGGCGAAAGCGAGTGCTCTTTACCAAGGTTCACTCGCAGTTTTGACGAATTGCAACCAGCACAAATGCCCAAAGTGAACTCGAAACGTAAATTTTCTAGGTCATTTTCCCTCCTTAAAGATAAGTAGATTGCAAGCTACAATAACAGGTTTAGACTGAGGATGCTTCCGTTGAAATAAACAAAATCGGTTAAAACAGCTGCAGACTCATGCATATTTTCCTGCCAAATTTGGTATCAAATGAATTGTCGCAGCCAGGAGAAGGCCACAAACAACAGGAAAATAAACTTTAATTAGGTTTAAGAATTTTAAAAATCAACTGGGCAGCACTATTTGCGCCTGGGGACATAATTAAGCGAGACTCGGCGACGGTATTGGATCGGGTCACAGTAATTAGGACCCTCCTTAATTGCGGCGCTGGTTTTTAGGCTTCCATCCATTTTTTAATGGCGGTTGCATGCCCATTGATAGGTAGGATGATGCTAGGAGTGCTTGTAAATTTTGGTGAGAAAGGCTTTACTTTGAGCAAAGTTATCATGATGCGACGCAAAAAACGCGTTTTTGCGTCGCAAACGTCGTTTGGTTGAATGTTTAGCGGCGGTACTGTAGAAAGAGCAGGAAAAAGTTACCGAGCGGTATGCTGCTTTCCCTGATACAGAACGAAAAGCAGTGGGAAACTTATTTATTTATACATACCTCGAAACGGTGATTACTTTTGCGACAACCTAATATTAGGTTGGCAACTAAATTCTTGGACTCTCAAGCATCTTCAACAAAAATGTTTATTAACAAATAACTAACAACAATCTTCAACCAAGGTGTAAGATCCGTTGGAACGCAGAACTGCTTGCCATTTATCGGGTAGCTGGTCGATCCCATGGCTCTAGAATTCTTGTGGTTTTGAAGAGAAAATCCTTGGAGGTGCATTTTAACCTGGTCCACATTGATGAATCGTCTTCCAGCCAAGGAGTGCTGCAGCGAACGAAAAAGGTGGTTGTCACTAGGCGCGCAGTCTGGGCTGTAACTAGAATGAGTTTGAGACTCTCAGCTAAAGTCTTCTATGTTTTGAAGAGTCCGGTTCGCGATGTGTGTGGTCTGGAGTTGTCCTGCTGAAGGATAATGCCACTCCTGAAGAGCTTCGGAACATATTCTGGCGGAGTTCAGCCTGCAATCGATCAGCTGAGTAGAGTAAGCTTCGGCAGCAGTTCTGGAACCGCTCTCGTTTCCAGAAGATAACACCTTCACGACACTACCAAACGGAAAGCACCATCTTCTTCTGGTGAGGGTCAGGCTTGAGGGTTGGCAATATCTTCTGTTTTGCTCTGAGCCGCAGGCTAGAACGCTGACGATTATCCAGTAAAATCCGCTTTTCATTACATGTTACCAGTCTATGAAGAAACGGTTCCTGCTTGTGATGATTCAGTAATTCTTTCGCGGCATCCACACGCTTCTTCATCTGCGAAGGGTCAAGTCATGAGGCGCTCGTTTACCGAGCTTTACAGAGAAGCCAATGCTGTGCAGAACCTTCTCAATAGAGGTATGTGAGCACTTGAAGTCGAGTGCCATCATTCGCGTTGTCAAGCTCAGATTTCTTTCGATGCCGCTCATTACAGCTCGACGATCAAGGGCAATCAGTCGTCCGTTCATCGCTTGTCTTCAGTTTCAAGGTTGCCCTCACGGAACCTCTTGAACAACTTGAACACTGTCGATCGTTGGACAACTTCATCTCCTACAGGTGCGCATATGTTGTATCAGGCTTCAATTGCGTGGCCGAGCGGTACTCATGAAGAAGACGATCGCGAATGCACAGCACCGGATATGCCGCGCGTCCAAAAAGCACAAGCAGAGCGAAAGATGAAGAGCGGCGCAAAAGGGCACTGGAGAGCGCCGTTTTCCGCTCGTCACGTGTCGTGTGTGACGCAAGTCGCGCTAGGGCGCTGCACCCTCAACTTCTGGACGTTATGCTGGTGTAAGGAGCCTATCCAGGGGTTTGGACGAGCATGGCCTACTGTTTGGAACTAACTGCCGGCATGGCTCGCGCTGCGAACAATGCAAATAGGTCTGGCAGAATCAATCGAGTCGGCGCGACCGCGCTCGCTGAGCGACGACAGGCTGATGGGCTGATGGAAGGAGCCTATCCACGCGTTTGGACGAGCACGGCCTACTGTTTGGAATGTACTGCTGGGATGCGCGCGCTGTGAACAATGCATATAGGCCCGACAGAACCAGTCAAGTCGACGCGAGAGAGCGGAAAAAATTGGAATGGAAATTTTCGAAAAATATCGATTTTTCGATAATTTCGCATCGAGGACAAGGCCGCAGTGGAGGGGCGATGACGTCACCGAAAGCCAATATTTTCGAACTTGGACATGTAGGGTACCATTCAATAGCGTTTTTGATGAAGAATTGAACGGTGCTACTCAGAGTGGCAAGAACTGTAACCTAGGCGAGTAAGAACATCGATCGTTGATGTGCCAAAATGCAGACGCGGTCGTGTTTGGAGCGCGATAACTCTTCTTCTTCTTCATCAGCGTTTGTCCCGCTTCGTCGCGGGGTCCGCTCTCCTGGTGTTACGACGCCACCTTTCCCGATCCTGCGCTTGATCAGGGTGGACACCAGCTATTTTCATGCCCGTGTGTAACGTATCGGACCAACGCTGCTTCGGGCGTCCTCTAGGCCGCTTTCCAGATACTTCCAACTCAAGGCCTATCTTGCGGACGCTGTCTTCTTTCCCACGCAGAACGTGGCCGTACCATCGCAAGCGAGTTTCGCGCATCTTGTCCGCTATCGGCGCGACATCGAACTTCTGCCGAATAGCATCATTTCTGATGTGGTCCATGCGGGTGACTCCAGCCGTCCAGCGCAGCATCTTCGTCTCCATGACCATGAGGCGCATTTCAACTTCCTTAGTCGCAGGCCAACACTCGGTGCCGCACATCGCTACCGGCCGCACGACGGCTCTGTAAATCTTCGACTTCAGGTGCTCTGGTATCTTCCTATCGCAGGCACGCCAGTCAGCGAACGCCACTTGGACCAAGCTGCACTCACGCGTGAGTTCACTTCAACCATCAGACTGCCGTCAGACGCTATTGCTGATTCCATGTATTTAAACACCGAAGTGCGTGCAAGTTCCTTACCGTTAATCTTAATGGAGCCGGACTCGTTCAGTCAGTCGTTAGGTACTCGGTCTTCTTGGCATTCAATTTGAGTTCGAACCTCGCCAAACGGTCGCACCAGGCTTCCACCTGCCGCTCGAGATCATCTTTATCTTCGCAAGCGAGCATCATTCATGTCATCAGCATAAAGCAGCGTTCATGGGACGGGCTTCTGAAGATCTCGTGTGATGGCATCCATGACGACAACAAAGAGGAGTGTAGAAAGCGCAGAACCATGGTGCACCCCAACAGAGATGGGAAACTCCATTGAGGTTCCAGCTGCTGCTTGCACTCTACTCTTTGGGCAAGAATAGAGCATCCGCACCGACTCTACGAATTCCTCAGGTACGTTGTGTTGTCGCAAGGCGTACCATATAGGCTCATGCGGTACGCGTCCAAGGCCTTCTCCAAGTCGAGAAAGGCTATATGCATCGGCTTCTGTCTCTCGCGATGCTTCTCCACCAGGAGGCGGGCGGCGTGTATAGCATCAATGGTTCCACAACCAGACACAAAGCCGCACTGGTTGTCGGAGAGCTTGACGATTTCACGGATTCGTCTGCCAGATCATCCGGCCCTGTCGCCTTACCGTGCTTCATCTTCTTCAGAGCCGCTTCTGTTTCCTCTACGTGATATTGTGAACGAGACCGTGAACAGAAACCACAAAAGGGAAGGCCGGATGAGGAAATTCCATAGTGGAAATTTCCTCAAAGTAATCACGCCATCGCTTCAGCGCCTTTTTGCGGTCTGTCAGAAGATGGTCGCTCTCATCATTGATGCCAACGAAGTTTTCAATATCCTCGGATTGGCGATGGCGAGTCTTAGCAAGTCGGTACAAATACCGCTCACCATCGCGCGACTCCAGCTTTCGGTAGACATCACTATAATGAGTGGCTTTCGTAACAGCCACGGCTTTCTTTGCAGCCTTCTTCGCCTTCTGATACTCCTGCCAGTTGTCGGCTGTTCTGTCGCCGAGAAACACGTGATACAGCGACTTCTTCTCTCGAACCTTCGCTTTCACATCGTCCGTCCACAGCCATGTCTGTTTGTCGATTTTGCGTCGTACAGGCTTCGTAGTGCCGAGTTCCGTCCTTGCAGCTTGGCGTATCGCGTCGGTTGCTTTCTTCGAAGTTTCATCGACAGTTGTAACTGTCGGTAAACGCACGTAAGAAATCACAGCTGCTTCTTTCTCTTTCATTCGCCACCAATTAATTCTTGGTGCACCGCATCGCTCGACCTGCTTCAGCGATCTTCGGAGGGGCGATCTTCAAAGTACAGATCAGCGGTCGATGCTGTGGGGCGACCGTTTCATACGGCACGATCTTCGCGTCTGTGACGAGATTTCGGTCACGATCCTTCACAAGCACAAAGTCTATCTGAGACTTGGAGCTCCCACTATAATATGAGATGAGGTGGGAGTCGCGTTTTGGAAGGCGGTGTTCACAATGGTGAGGCTATGCGATTCCGCATACTCAAGAATACGCTCACCATCGGTGTTACGAGACCCGTATCCGAAACCACCATGACAGCTGTACCCGTCCAGCACCTACGTGCCCATTAAAGTCACCAGGAGCGCGATAACTCTGTCAAGTGTAAACCCCCTTCCGACTGCAGCTTGTGGATTTTATAATAGGTAAAAAGTTCTAGCAGTTTGCAAAGCATAGCGATGTAGGTTAAGAACGGACAAATTTACAGTGGTGTGAAAATGCAGGTTAGGCTTGTGCGAAGCAATTTTTTTTAAGATTTCAGTCGACCACTGTGGTAAGACTAGGCGAGTTAACGGCATGCAAATCCGTGCGCTAGCAGAGCGCTGAAAGCACTTCACATTGACGTGCTCAAAGCTCACCAGCTGCCTAAACTACCTTAGCCCCATCTGCCATTTAGAGCGGCCGACGGCAGCGGTGAGCTTTCTTCCGCCCTTACTCGCCCACATTTGAGTCTTCGACGCTCACGATGGCACCGTTCCGTTCAGCTAAAAAAACTCTATCGAATGGTATCAATCTCGACCAATTTTTGGAAACATCGATTTTTTGATAATTTCGCATCGAAGACAAGGACGCGGCAGAAGGACAGTGACGTCATCGAAAACCAATATCTTCTGATTGGGCCATACTTAACGCCATCCGACAGAGCTTTTCATGATGAATTTAATAGCATTATTGAGTGTAGGAAAAAAACTGTAATCTGGGCGAGTAAGAGCGAGAAGAACATCGACCGTTGTTGTGCTAAATAGCATGCGCGGACGTGTTCTAAGCGCGATAAGTCTGCCATGTGTGAACCTTTCTGGTTGCAACTAGTGGCTTTTATAGGCAGCTAAATATTCCAGTAGTGCGCTGAAACCGCGGAAAGACGCGGAGAGCTAACGGCCTACAAATGCGCAGGCTAGCATAACACCAAAGGTACTTTCACTTGACATGCTCACAACTCCCTAGCTTCTTAAATTGCTTTAGACCCAGCTGCCATTTTAGGGTGGCGGGCTTAGCGGTTGAAGTTTCCTGTTTTCCTCTTACTCGCCTAGATTACAGTTTTTCCGAAAAACAACAACAACGTTCAATTCAGCACGAAAAGCTCTATCGAATGGTATAATAGCCAACTTGGCCCGGTTCGGAAACATCGATTTTCGGCGACATCATCGTCCCTCTGCCGCGACCTTGAGCGGCCTCGTCCTCGATGCGAAACCGTCAAAAAATCGATATTTCCAAAATCGGTCGAAACTGATACTATTCGATAACGCTTTTCATGCTGAACGGAAAAGTACCATTGCTAGTGTCGAAAACTCAAATGTGGGCGAGTAAGAGCGTAAGAAACTCTAACCGCTATCTTCCGACGCTTTAAACTGGCAGCTCTGGCTAAGGCAGTTTAGGCAGCTGAGGCATTCTGAGCACGTCATCGTAAAGTACCTTAAGCGTCCTGTTCGCCCACGCATTTTAAGCGCGTTAGCTAGCTACGTCTTCCCACAGTGGACCATCGGAATCTCCCTGCTCTTACTCGCAGGGTAGGTTTTCGCTACACAGCACCGTTCAATTCAGTACGAAAAGCTAAGCAGCACCGTTCAATTCAGTACGAAAAGCTCTATCGAATGGTAACCAAATTGGCCCGGTTCGCCAACATCGATTTTCGGTGACGTCATCGCCCTCTGCAGCGAGCGACCTAGAGCGCCCTTTTTTTAGACGCGAAATTGTCAAAAATCGATTTTTCCAAAACTGGTCTACATTGATACCGTTCGACAGAGTTTTTCGAGCTGAACGGAACGGTGCAATCGACAGCGTCGAAGACTCAAATGTGGGTCCGCCGCTCTAAGTGGCAGCTGGTACCAAGGCAATTTGATAAGCTATGGAGTTCTAAGCACGTCAATGCAAAGTGCTTTCAGTGCTGTGCTAGCATACGGATTTGCATGCCGTCAGCTTATCGCCTCCTCCTGCAGTGATCGACTGAAATCGAAAAAAAAAGGGTTGTACAAGGCTAACTTGCATTTTCGCAGCATTGTAACTTTGTCCAGTCATAAGCTACATTACTGTGTTTCAGCACACTACTAGAACATTTTGCTGCCTACAAAAACCACAAGCTGCAACCGGAAAGGTTCACACTTTATAGAGCTATCGCGCTCTGAACACGCTGCCCGCGCAATTTAGCACAACAATGGTCGAGGTAATCCTGGCTCTTACTCGCCCACATCACAGTTTTTGCCACTCTATGTAGTAACACCGTTCCATTCACCATTAAAAGTGCTATCGAGTGGTGCCCAACTTGGCCAGATTCAAAAATATTGATTTTCGGTGACGTCATTCACTCTCCGCTGCGGCCTCACCCCCGATGCGAAATTGTCAAAAATCGATATCTCCAAAATTGGCCGAGATTGACACCGATCGATAGAGCTCATCGAGATGAACAGAACGGTGTCATTGCTAGTGCAGAAAACTCAAGGACGGAAGGAGTAAGGGCGGAAGAAGCTTCACTGTTGCCGCCCGCGCTCTAAAACGGCAGCCGTAACTAAGGCAGGTTAGGCAGCTGGAGAGCTGTGAGCTCTTCTTCGTAAAGTACCTTAAGTGATCTGTTAGCCTGTGCATTTGTAGTCCGCCAGCTCGCCACAGTGATCGACTGAAATCGAAAAAAATGGGTTGTACCAGCCTGACTTGCACTTTGGCACCACCGTAAATTTGTCCTTTTCTAGGCTACATCGCTGTGCTTTGGCGAACCGCTAGAGCCTCCTATTTACTACAAAATCCTCAAGCTGCAACCGGAAGGGTTCACACTTGACAGAGTTATCGCGCTCCAAACATGCCCGCCCGCGCGCGAGCAGTCGCGCCACCCCGACTGATAGGTTCGATTCTATATTCAGTGTTCTCGGTGCACTCCAGATGCAAGCTGGACAGTCTTAGAGCAACTCCTGAGTAGGGCACCTAGGAATTTCTGATAAAACTCCTCAAACGCTCACTCTATAAACTGTCGCGCACACTCGATTGACAGGTTCTATTCTTTGTGCATTGTTCACGGCGCACTCCAAAAGCAGGCTGGGCAGTTTTAAAGGAAATTTCTGAGTAGGAAGGCTAGGAATTTCCTTTAAAACTCCCCATACGCTCACTCTATAACCTGTAGCTCGCTCTTTAGGTTGTCGCGCCACTCGATTGATTCTGTCGGGCCTATATGCATTGTTCACAGCACCCCATGCCGCATGGGTAGGCTCCTTCCATCAGCCTAACGTCCAGAAGTTGAGAACGCCGCGCCCTAAACGATTTGCATCCGGCGCGATGCGTGGCGAGCGGAAAACGGCGCTCTCCGGCGCACTTTTGCGCCGCTTCTCATCTTTGGCGCCGCTTGTGCTTGTTGGACGCAGCGGCATGTCCGGTACTGTAGACTCTGTGTCCTTTTATTTCAGACTGAAATAATCCCCACTAAATCAGAATGGCAGGACAGCAAAAGTAATTTCGGGAAGTAAAGACAAAATCGTTTCAAACAATTGAAAAGTCACAGAATTGACGCACAAATAAGCTGATGTCTGCTAGAAGAAGTGACTACGAATGAGTCCACGAATTTAGTTGCCAACCTAATATTATTATGGCTTCGTTACTGGTTAACCCACGGCGTATCACTCCCTCGCGGGTGTTGCTAGCCTTTGCGTAGTGGACACCACAAGCTAAGCAGCTATTAGTAGCACTATGGGCAACAAGAATGCTTTCCGGGTTGCTCATCTGCGGGACGTATCAATTATCGCTTTCCCACACTCCGGCAACTGACAGAATGTTGTTTCTAGCTCAGTCTTTATCAGCAAAGCGTGCAAATGACCAGCGCATCACACCTGCAGTAGTGTCGCTGCTTCGCAACGGGAACGCTATGATCGAATTATCAATAAATACTAGGAAAGAGTGATTAAATTGAATAGACATCTAACAATCAAAATATTGCTGGATCTGCCTTTTAGGCGTCGAGTAATCCCGATCAAACTCTTAATAAATGAAAAACAGTAGACATAAGGCAGACAGAGTTAACATAATGGATGCTAGGCAAAGAATTTCATGTTAGAGGATAATAAGACACTAGCGGCTGCACTAGCTCCATGGGGAGGCGCTTCGAATCGCGTGCTTCGAAAATGGCTCTAATTTCATACAATCACTGCTGGAACGAGTCCGCGTATTCAGCACGCAACGCGGACCACTCGTTTCTTAAAAAGCACTACCTCCACGTCGTTTTTCATCTGAACACACAAACCCGTGCTTGTACAAACGACAGACGAGGCGAAAACCGGTAGCAAACGCCAGAAAAACTGCTGCCACCTAAAGCAATCGACCACGTTTGTTGTGCGAGAGGGCTAATTATACAAGCGATTGCGCCCTTGGAGTTCGCAGCGGCGAAAAGAGGTACGAAAGTTGTATGGGTTCGTTCAATAACTGGTCGTAGTAACAGAAACAGTGACCGCAATGGACGGTTATTAATCGGCTTGTTTCAGGCGCTAATAGGAGTCGATTAGAGAGAGCTATTATCCTCTCAGTATGAGAACCGGTCCAACCATTGGAGTACTCAAATCGATATTTCTACAATGTTCAGCAGCTGTTGGTCGACATGAGCACCGGCTCATGTTTGGCCTACATTTTGGGATGTCGCCCTTGCCAGGCCCCGCGAAATTGCAAGGATCCTTCTCTGAACCACCTGCTCTGTTCCATTCTCCGTACAGGCCATTTTCAAGGGAAACAACGAGTCAAGATTTGACACTGTAGAAGGCGTGTTGTCTTTACACATTCCTTCCCTCCACCCGCTGCTTGACTACCCCACACCCCTCCATTTCTATGAGTTAATGGCGCGCGGAAAACGCGTCGCTGTTTGCAGAATCGATAGGTGGAGAGATGTATTCTGAAGTCGGACAATATCTACTAGCAACAGGTGGGAAACATCCTTACTAGATACACGAACATATCGCGGCGCAGATGTAGGATCCGACCACTACTTGGTTAGAGCAAGCCTGAGACTGACCAGGATACTATCTCAACGGTAGGTCGGAACGGCGCAAGTGTTGTATATGGGCAGAACCGCCTCTCTCAGGGTAGTAACAAACTGCAGGTATCTCGACCCCTATACAACTCTGCGCAGAGTTAGGGGCGACGGAAGTCGCTGGTTGGCGCCCTGTTGATTCACGTGCTCCACAGCTGACGGGCGCGCGCGGGATGAGGGCTCGTATCGCGGCTGAGGGCAGCACAGGTGGCGTAGTAGGGAAGAGTAAACGCGGAGCCGGGGGTTTGGGTCCCGCATACTGCGTTCGTTTTGCACTTTTGCAAAATCTATGTTTATCATATAGGTAATCCACCTAGGGGTATTATCGTGTTATAGAGCATGTTTACATATAACATATGCTTCAAGCTACAGATTAGCTAAAATGTTCACTTCTGTGTGTCACTTATTTTAAACCATTTTGTGTGAAGCTATAGTTATGTAACGATAGATATTTTGTGGCACTAGTAAAAAGTTCCGAACCCACCGACAAGACTTCGGTCAAAAAAGTTTTTCGCTGAAACTTTGTCTAGGAGGGTTATTTGGTGTGCTGATCACGAATCTGACATCCGTTGTTCACGATTCGGTCGGAGACCACCCATACCTTTAAAAAGGGTGGTCCAGGCGGGGTCACCGATTTCGCTGAAACCTCGTCTAGGGGGGTTATTTGGGGTGCTGATCACGAATCTGACATTCGTTTTTCACGATTCTGCCTCTACCTGCCGTCATCGGCAGAAACTTTAGGAATGTAATCCTGTGCCTTCCTGTATCTATATTATTCAGCCGAATCGTGAAAAACGGATGTCAGATTCGTGATCAGCACCCCAAATAACCCCCTAGACAAAGTTTTTTTTTTAAATTTTTTTTGACCGAAGTCTTGTCGGTGGAGTCGGAACTTTTTACTAGTGCCACAAAATATCTATCGTTACATAACTATAGCTTCACACAAAATAGGCTTAAAATAAGTGACACACAGAAGTGAACATTTTGGCTAATCTGTAGTTTGAAGCATATGTTATATGTAAACATGCTCTATAACACGCTATAATACCCCTAGGTGGATTACCTATATGATAAACATGGATTTTGCAAAAGTGCAAAACGAACGCAGTCTGCGGGACCCAAACCCCCGACCCCGCGTCTACGAGTCCGAGCTCTTCCCTACTACGCCACCTGTGCACTGCGCTTAGCCGCGATACGAGCCCTCATCCCGCGCGCCCGTCAGCTGTGGAGCACGTGAATCAACAAGGCGCCAACCAGCGACATCCGTCGCCCCTAACTCTGCGCAGAGTTGTACTGGGGTCGAGATACCTGCAGTTTGTTACTACCCTGAGAGAGGCGGTTCTGCCCATATACAACACTTGCGCCGTTCCGACCTACCGTTCAGATAGTATCCTGGTGAAACTCAGGCAAAAAAACGACATTGCATTGAACGTCCCTTTGACACAGCTCGACTAAAAGATCCCGTCGACTCTCGACAAACTTCTCCATTAAGCTGCAAAACCGATTCCGCTTGCTAGAAGAGTTCGACAACTGCACAGAGGCTGAAGAGCAGTGGAATATCATAAAGGAGGCTACTCGTGCTTGTGCTGAAGAAAACATCGGGAGAAGGAGAGGCACTCGTAAAGAACAGTGGATAAGGCACGAAACGTGGGATTTAATAGCCGAGCGAAAACGTACGAAGCAACTAAAGGACTGATCTAACTTGAGCAATGCCGTTAAATCTGAGTATTGCCGGAAGTACGCTGAACTCGATCGGTTAGTCAAACGATCATGTCAAGCCGATATAAAGAATTGGCTGACGCAAAAAGTATGTATAAGCACAAAACGCTGGCGAACATAGTGACTCGAAAACGCTCTACAAAATCGTGAGAGCTAACAGGAACACACAGCAGCTCAAACACACCAATAAAGGATTGGGGCGGCAAGTTGCTCGTCACGGACGAAGAACAGATCGAGAGATAGGTTGCGCACTTCAAAGAAGTCCTGAGCCAGCCGGAACCTAGTGATACATATGACTTTCAAGATGAGGAAGAGGAGAGCGTTCTGGAAGTTTACATGGGCGACATAACATTCTAGGAGACGGATAGAGCAATCAAAAGTCTGAAAGGTGGTAAAGCGCCGGGCCTCGATGAAATCTCCGCTGAACTTCTCAAGGCAGGAGGCAGAGCATTGACCACTACATTGACGAGGCTATTTAACATATGCTGGCAGAGTTTAGAAGTTCTGGAAGACTGGAAGAGAGGAGTCATTGTCAAAATACCCAAAAAAGGTGACTTATCAGAGTGTGGAAACTGGCGAGGAGTTACATTGCTTTCTAAACCCGGCAAGGTGTTCTGCTTAATTCTACTAAATCGACTACCAACCGCGGTAGATGAAAGACTTCGTGAAAAACAATGTGGATTCCGAGGTGCTAGGTCATGCAGCAAACAGATATTTACCCAACGGAACGTTATCGAGCAATGCATTGAATTTCGGACGCAACTTTTCACCAATTTCGTGGATTTTCGGTAGGTCTTCGATAGTATACACCGTGAATCGCTATGGTCAATTCTCAGGATTTACGGTATACCCAGCCTTTTGAGGAAATCTTTAAGAAGCTGTACAAGAATTCCTCCTGTTGCGTCAGAACGAATGCAATGCACACGACATTCTTCGAAGTTGTTACCGGAGTGAGACTAGGATGTGTACTCTCCCCTCTTCTGTTCAATGTTGCTCTGGACTTTTAATGGATTTAACACAGTTTATTATACGAACACTATAGACAATAAAAACAGTAGAATCAAGTATTATACTATTGTGGATATTTTATACCTAGTCGAATACATCTTGGATAACAGCTTTTGTAAGCTAGGTAACACAATTTACAAGCAAAATAAAGGAGTACCTCAGGGAGGGAATTTTAGCCCTTTATTGGCGGATCTCAGTATGTCCTACTTCGAATATAACTTTTCAACTAATTACATACTAACAAGAAACCAAGTTTTTATTTCCCTTAGATATATGGACGATCTACTTATTATACATAACATGTCTATCGATCACACAGCTAACATTTTACATAGATTTTATAATAACTTATTTCAATTGGAACCAACACATACAAATCTCTTAAATAGCAATTACTTGGATCTCGAAATAAAAATTGTAGATAACAAATTGTATGCGAAGTTGTATAAGAAGACTGATAATTTTAGTTTGTAGTTAAAAGACTACCTAATGCACGATCTTTTCTATCATTACCTATTAAGAAGACTACTATATACACAGAAACACTTCGACTTGCAAGGGCGTGCACGTACTATTCCGATTTTCTAATAAGAGTTACTCAACTCAAAAAACTCTGGAGAGTAATGATTTTGATAACAACACCATAATTTGTTCCATATTTAAATGTATCATTAAAAATAAATTCGTCCTCTTCAAATACGGAATTCATAATGTAGACTGGCGTGAACGCATAAAAGAACTATTTTAAAATATACTCTTTAGCCCAGATTGGAGCGAGTCAGTAACTACAGTCATGTAACTGATACTAGGCAATGGTATGACCATTATACAGTACCTAACACATCCTATAACCATGAAGGTTCGGATCTATTCGATGGTAAATTAACTAAGCATCCTTTGATTATTCGGCCTAACCTAGATGGTATCATCTTAAGGTGGTCTCTTTGGTCAAAATTATTCTGTCCAGATGTTCTCAGGCTGTTTAAGTTCTTTACTCCGGTTGTTTGGCCAAGTTCAATGTCAATAAATGGTTGGTGTCTTTGGTGTTCCGCTCTTTAGGCAGGTTATCGCGTTCTATCTAGACACCCTTTAAACTTGCCGCGCGGGCAGAATTACGGTGGAAAAATACGATTTTATGATTTTCTCTTCCTATGCTAGGTTTTCTCGTGTTTCATTCCTTTTAGGCATTCATATGCGATCATTTAACACCTTTCAGATGTCCTATTCTCTTCAGGTACTAGTGATTCCGCTGTATCTGCTATTCGCGTCTTATTCTCTTCGTTTTCGACTTGGTATTCCTATCCGTCTTGACTTGGTTGGTGCGGAAGTTAGGTGAGTTTTTTCTTGTCTTTTATATTTAAAAGGGTCTCCCTCCTTACTGAGGAGTTCCGGGGAGACCCTTATTCTTTTATGCATCTTGTGTTGCTCTTACAATCGTCTAAGGGAAAGAACGAAACGATTGTAAAGTTTTTATCATTTTTCATGTATCTACTTGTTTGTTTTCCTAGTGTTATGATGTCTTGCTTATTCATTATGAGGAAATCCATGAAAGGTGATGAAACGGGTATCAAATGGAGCAGGACACACCGCTTAACAGACCTCGATTTCGCAGACGATGAGGCCATCATAGCCGAGAACAACGGTTTACTGCAACAGGCGACCACAAACCTCGCGAACGAAGCCAAGAAAATTGGTGTACGATTAAACCCGGACAAATCGAAAGTGATGAGCATAGGGAGAACAGATATGAACGTAGATATCAACGTCGGGGCATCACTCTCTAGAAGTTCACATATCTTGGAAGTACCGTGTCACGCGACGGGAATGTGGAATCAGAAATACTAACGAGGATTGTGAAGGCTTCATCTGTGTTTCGGAAGCTTGGTCCAATCTGGAGCTTACCGTCAATCGCGTCGAAGATAAAGCTGCGGCTTTACCACTCAATTGTAGTCCCGATTGTTGCCTACGCGAGTGAAACATGGCCACGTCTATGAAGTGCGCCAAAAAGCTAAACGCCTTCCACCAGAGATGATATTGAGAGTGCGATATACAGACCGTGTGACTAATTGTGAAGTCCTAAACCGGAGTGATTCAAGTAGTCTTTCTGCATTAATCGCACAAAGACGCCTTCGCCTCGCAGGACACGTCATGCGAATGCCTGAGTACCGATTTCCTCGAGTAGCCATGTGTTGGATTCCTGAAGGTGGTAGCAGAGCGCGCGGTCATCCGAGAAACACATGGAGGCGAACATTCGAAAAGGACTTTCAACTACTAAATATTTCCAGAGACGAAAGTGAAGAGTTGGCACAAGACAGGTATCAATGGAGAAGTCTCGTCGCCCGATATGTCCAACAGCATGGGAGGAACTAAGTCTAAGTAGGTAAGTAAGTGGTTTTAGAAAAACATTCGGTGACATATAAAACCTGGACGGCGGCGACCACCCTCCGCCTCGCAAGATAGTTGCGCCTGCAGTGTATATCTCTCTAATCGGTCAGTAAAAGCCGAATTTGAATAGAATTTTTAGCTTTTCGCTACAGCACGTTCAAGAGTGTGCAGCTTTTTGTGACTGCCAAAAATAGTGATTATTATGATTTGATTTTCTGTGAAATTCGTTTGCCTTAAGCTTCCAAATTGGTGAAAAAATCAAGTTTCGGGATCCCTCGGCTTTGCCAGTGAGCTTTCAAAAGGGGGCACACAATTGAGCTGCCGGCTGCAATTCATGCAATGAAGCGGTCAAACTGACCGAAAACGCGAAAAACGTGACCGTAACACAACAGCTAGAAAACTCGTTGAAGAATGAAAAAGTTTCCGTCGATGAATTCTCAAATCAGTTGTGTCGAGTGGCAGCTTCGGGTAGAAAATAATTAAATTGTCATGAAGAACAGAAATTTTGAAAGCAATCTTTCTAATAGTATCGAATTCGCAGCGGAGAAGCTCGCTTTTTTCGCGGTATGATACACAGGGCTTAGGTTATTGTAGGAGACAATTTCACCCACTGACATTCTTTCCTTCAGAAGGTTGAAAACTGTTTCCGCGAGAAGTACATCCTTCGAGAGCACGAGTGCCCGTTTCTGCAATGCCTCCCCATTGCATCCACCTAGAGTAGGAAGAACGATCTAATTACGTCACTACGAGACACACATCCAAAACCAATGAGAACATTACAAAGGGATCACTCATGGATAGCATCTAACGAGAGCTTCCTCAACAAGGTAGGCATTGTTTAATGGTCAGCGCCGTTCTCTAACCGACGAAGGCTAGCTTGGGCCAATAGGTTGAGAATGAGGTTTAGAAGCAAACACTGAACCCCGTCGACAAGTGCAAAATGACCCTATATTGCTCAAAATGCAAAATGCACCACTGGCAATACAAAAGCTCCGGAACCGCTCCGTTGATCCCTCTCCCTCAAGTCTGCGGCCATCCAATCGCTGTTATTTCGGAGCACGACAAGGACGTTGCAGGTGTCAGTTTTGCGTTAGCGACCCGCGCTGAAGCGCTATCGTTTTCTGCCACTTTTGACTTACCCAAAGATCCGCGGGAAATTCGAAAACCACCACAGTGCTCCCCAAACTGCGCGCAGCAACACTGTATAGGTTGCTCTGAGAATCTCCACTGTCAGTTCGTTGAATTTCCTGGTTAGCTTGATCCATCCTATGCTGGATCGTCCTTCGGATCTCCGGCTCTTCTTCTTCCGGCTTTTCTTCCGGCTTCTGCATTTATTAACCTTTGTAAAACCGGCAATGTTTTATCCTCCTAGTGTTGCTAGTCATCTGCTGCCTATTTGCTCCAGCCCGCCTCCTCTGCTCCCTTGTTAGCACGCAATGGGGGCGTTGCAGGGCAGGGGGCGTTCGTATCGGCTGGTTGTAGGCGCCGCGCCCGCGCGCCCAGGTGGCCGTACCTGCGGCGTCATTCCCCTGCTCTCCGTCTCCTCCCCCGTCGCACGCGCGGCGGACAACGGCCCGACGGAGGTTGTCATCCGCGGCCCCACGACAGCGGCCCAACTGACGAGCGGAGCACGCAGGTCGAGCAGATTCGCTGGGACTGCAGTCAATAGGATGTTCAGAGGGCTTACAAAGCCAGTGTGAGGATACATGTTGGTGTAAAACAAACGTAGCTCTACATCAGGATTTCGAGCTCTATCTAATGAGCTCTACCTTATATTTATAAATACTACCTTTGAGGCAATATTCTTCAAATTTAAAACTGAAAAATATTTCTTCACAAACAGGCCACGAAGCTGTGAAGGGTATATTTCCAGGCTAAAACTTCACACAGAATTCAACTACGTCGTCTAAACAAGGATAAAGGACAAGGGACGGCGCTACTTAATCCCTTCTGGGATGCGCCAGCGTATTCTACTTCTACGGGATGTCGTGGAGGCGACATGAATGCGTACTTGGCTATACAATGACTTGCGGTGGCCAACCGATGAACAAGTCAGCGCTTTATCCTTCCCAGGCAAGTCTGGTACCAATTCACCGACCCCGGAGGGATGGAAGGCTTGGTTAGCCTGGGCGGGAAATCCGAACCAGGAACCTGGTATCAGGTGCACGCGACGGTCGCACCTCCTCCGACTGCGCTACATGCGCCCACGTCGTCTAAATACCTTCCAGATTACCTCATTTTTTAAAGAAAAAATTGTGTGTATCATATCGTTAAAGGCATGTCTCCAAGTCAACATTCTACGCTGAATTCAATTACGAATTTTATGTTTACAAATACAGGGCGTCTCAAAAAATATCTACGCTTTTTGAAAGGTGATAACATTATTCAAAGTAAAGGTACTGAAGAACCTGACAGTTCATATGAAAGCTTGAGAAAGTAGAAATTTTCTTACAAATAAGCGGTATGGATTGCTCCATGCACTCGACTGAGACCATGCACTTCAGGCTCGACTGATTGTGTTTGGGCTGACTCCCCTACAAAGAATCGATAATTTGATGAACATTGATTGATGGAGATCGAAACTACAAAAACGAACTTCTGAATCGTGTTCAGCGACCTGGAATTGTAAGCGAAAAGCTCAGATAACGCGGCTTATCGCTTACCATATCGTTTGATAAGCCGCGTTATCTGAGCTCTTTGCTTGCAATTCTCCGTTAAAGTTACTGCAGTAACTTTGACGAATCCGGCCCCTGGTGTTCTCTTGACATCAAGCGGAATCCAGTCAGTAACGTCTCTCGTCCAGCGCGTGTCTGCGAAGCGCATTACGTGGCCGGCCCTCCTAATTTTCGACAACTTGGCTCACGCGGCAACACCTCTGATCCTCGAACATCGGCGAAGCTCGGAACTCCGGAGGCCTTCTCTCACTTGCGTGAGTCGTGTCACTCCGAGCATCGTCCTCTCGATTCCACGCTGCGCGATGCTGATCGCGTGTTCACCCTACTTTCGTATAGCCCAAGTCTTTGAGGCGTAGGTTAGGGCAGGAAGAACGGTAGAGTCGAATAGGTGGGCACGGAGTCGGACGTTCTTCGTCTTCTTCGCGACTTCTTCGACTCTCTTGAAAGCTCCCCAAGCCGCTCGTTTCCTTCTGCTCAGCTCTTGTGCTAGGTCGTTGGCCATATTGACTTGCGACCCAGATACACATAGCTGGAGCATTCGGAGATGTTCGTTCCGTTGAGCGAGAATGGGGCATCAGAAACTTGTCCGTTCCTCATGAACATCGTCTTCGTAAGATTCAGCTGCAGTCCAACGTTCCCACATACACGATCGAAGTCGGCCAGCGTTCGCTCCGCCTGGCTGATGCTCGGTGTTATGAGCACGATGTCGTCAGCGAAGCGAAGATGGTGTAGCTGCCGGCCGTCGGCTTTCACTCCCATGTGCTCCCATTATATTTCGCGCATGACGTTTTCGAGGGTGGCCCTGAAGAGCTTCGGGGATATGGTATCTTCAGCGGCTCTTCACACGCTACATGTCGGAATGCAAGGTTCCATCTCAGTCGAAGACCAGCAAGACAGTCTTGCTGTACAAGAAGGGAGACGTGCATGACATTGGCAACTATCGCCCGATCTGCCTGCTGGCCGGTGTCTACAAGCTGTTCACTCGAGTCATCCTGAATAGGATCAGCAGAACGCTGGGCCAAGGGCGGCCATGCGAACAAGCAGGATTTCGGAGGAGATTCAGCACGATCGACCACATACACACCATTACGAAGCTGAAGTGTCGCGAGAGTACAAGTTGCCGCTGTGCCTTACGTTCATCGCCCTGAAGAAGGCATTCGACTCCGTCGAAACTGAAGCGGTCATCAACGCCCTGCTTACTCAGGGGGTTCCTACTCAGTACATCAGAGTCCTTCGAGAGCTGTACAATGGATTCACGACCAAGATCTCACCATTCTACAACGACGTCGTCATCGACGTGACGCAAATTTCGATTACGGCTCGGAATTATTTTGAGGTTCAGGAGTTCTGCTTTACCGTCCGAGCAAAGTGCAGCGGTTTTTCACAATTTTTTTGTCTAATTAGATGACCGCCGGAAATTTAATGCCAGTACGGTGATTCTCACAATCACCATACTGGCGTTAAATTTCCGGCGGTTATTTCTGGTCCCCTGAGATACTCCCGCCGACCTTAAGGCGCAGCTTGTTAGAAACCGCCTCTATGACAGCGCGTGTACTACTCCCTCCTGCACTGTCTGCCCGTAGGGAAGGTGACTGTAGAGTCTCGGGAACGGTGTGCCTCATAACTTGCAGTCAATGCAAGGAGGAATACATCGGTGAGACGGGCAGGCCTCTTTGGGTCAGAGTGAAGGAGCACGTGGATGGACAACTGCAAAGTCTCCACGCCTTTGGGGAAACACAGACTGCGAAGTCACAGTGGCGCAGCGGTTGGGATAGCAGTGACGATCCTAGCGCGCGAGTTCGATATCGCGGCTAGCAAAACCCCGGAGGCGTTGTGGGTTCAAGAATCCCGCGATCAATAGGAGAGAGGAACGCGTGGCCGTAACCCAGGAGTTCGCCCCATTTGCCGACCTCTGTGGGCTTCACCCTGGAGGGCGCCAGCCGGAGGGCCGCTGAGGGGCTGACCCGAAGGGAGAGTTCATTCACCCAGTCGTTCTCCATCCGAGGGTGACCATCCAGCCTTTCGGCTGTTTCCATACGGTCAGTGGGGTTACCTTACTCCCTACTCGTTTCATTCCCTCATTAATTCTTGATACTCCTGTAGCTTGAAATGATCCTTGGACGAGTAATTTCTCAAACTCTTTTTGTCTTTTCCAGGCTCTGAAGAAGGCAATTGCGCCGAAACGTAAGCCGAATGTAGCTTCGATAACAATCTTGGTTCAACAGCTTCACGACATCCTACACTAAGTTAAATACTGTTCTTTCTAAACGTTCGTTTCTCTCAGAGAAATGTAGAAGTCCTGCGAAGCCTGCCAGATGACAACAACAGCGGCGGCGGACGTATTTGATCCCACGCAGTTTCACGACAGCTCGACCGCGTAGTTCGACAAGTGTGGTCGTTATAAGCAAAGCATGTGAGTGCTATTCCGCATAGCTGGAATTTTGAGTATCGTGGTAATGTCAGAACAAGTCACTTTGGATACGAACTTAAGTAACAATACAAAAAACAAACTCGTTTCTGTCATACCGGGCACTAAACCTCATACATATATAGAAAACCACGTGCATCTTACTCCATAAATCACTAGCGAGCTGCCCTAAGACCTTTGTAGTACTACAGTGAAGAGATCGTTTTTAGACGAGACTCGTTGTAACGTGGTCGTTACTTTGTAGTCATATTACTACGTGCGACCGTCGGAAACGATGTGGGAAGTCTCTGAATGAACAACGGGCGCTAGTAAATGTGGTCTCCTTCTCCGCAGCTCTTCGAGATTTTCGCTGTCGCTGGTTTTTCGCCACTGGTATCGGGCGGAGGCGCTACGACGCCGTGTGTTGCTAGGTTACACTTAGTGCTCTTGCTGGAAAAACAACGTGAGACGTCGCGCAAGAAGCGAAAATTCCTCGAATATTGGAAAGCGATGAGCGAGAGGCCAGGGAGTGATCCAGAACCATAAATCGGCTCTCTGCCTTTCATCTACAAATGAAAACTTGCGCAAAGCACTGCATCAACAAGTAGGTGGCCAGTAGATAAACGACCGCTTTGGTGCAATCCCAGTTTGGACGGGCAAACTGCAGTTGTAGCATTTGCGTCCCACTCTTCTTTGGATTCATATCCTCTCAATTCATACCACCGAGAAAGTTCTGGCCCACTGGCCAACCTCTCTTCCTGCCACCATCGATGATACGCCCCTAGAATTCCACAAAAAATCGCTCCTCTGATTTCGTATCCTCTAGCTAACATCTTCAATCTTAGGTTTTTGAGACCTGAGGTGCCTATACATTGGAAGCACTCCTAGTGCCAATACTTACGGAAAGCCCTCTCAGTCGCCTCCGAAATTGCGAACCGATTAGTACAACCACTGTCTTTGCTCGCATGTTGGAAAAATCCTAACCAGACACATAGTGCAGCATCTAGATTCTACTTCAGTCTAACGCCTGCATATGGGAAGTGGCGAAAGGCTTCGCGTCAAGCGAGTCAGTGGCTCGGCAGGGTGTGACGCTGCTTCACCGGTGCTGGGCCAGGTGTTCGACTCCCGTGTTATTCACTATTTTTGTATTTTTTCATGACGGGAGCCTCCTTTACCTTTGGCTTCCTACACATCTTCTACACATTTATTTCACTCTAGATTGTCAAATAAGGGCCAGATTCGTGATCAACACCCCAGATACCCCTATAAACAAAGTTTAGGCGAAAACGGTGATCCATGACCTTACCATCTCTAGTTACCCTTACCTACTGTAACTTACCGTACTCCAGCGTTATACAAAAAACGAATGTCAGATTCGTGATCAGCACCCCAATCACCACGATTATAGCCTCGACAGCCCTAATCACTCGCACCTGCTGTAATACAGAAAGTGGGAAAATGAGTGAAGCACACTTGAACTTAAACCCTTGTTTGGTAATTTAGAGTGGAATAAATGTGTAGGAGTTGTATAGGAGGAAAGCTGATTCAAGCTACCATTAAGGCACTAATGTACTTCACGACTCCAAAGGTCGAGCAGAGTTCCAAAAATTTTTTTCGCCCAAACCTCGCCAAGGGGATTATCTGAGGTGCTGATCTCAAACCTGACATCCGTTCTTGAAATTTCGGCCGATTACGGTAGGTTACGACAGTACAGTACAGAGTGACTAAAGCAGCCGAGGTTATAATCACCGATTTCGCCCAGACCTCTCTCAGGAGATTTATTTGGGGTGGTGATCACGAATGTGGCATCCGTTTTTCGTATTACGCTGGAGTAGAGTAAGTTGCAGTATGTAGGGATGACTAATGATCGTAAGGTCATGGTCACCGTTTTCACCTAAACTTTGTCTATAGGGTTATCTGGGGTGTTGATCACGAATCTGACACTCTTGACAATTTATAGTGAAATAAATGTGTAGATGTGTAGGAAGCAAATACAGTACCAGATGCCTCTTTTGAATAGACGCCGCAAAAAACCGCGATTTTGCGGTTTTTGAGACTTTTTGATAAAACTCGCCTAAAGGCCACCCACTTGAAAAACGAAAAGCATATTTAAGCTCAGCAGCTCGAGCTCTACCGTTTGGTATACATTTTTCATATGGAGCCATGAAAATTTCCGAAATTGAAAACTTGCGCTCCATTACAAAGGGCGGTAGCGGACGAGTTGTCGGTCGCAAGCCGTCGAAAACCGTTACGTGCTCACAACTCCTCCAATTTGAGGTTTTTTGAGAAAAGGTTGGTACCGTTCGATTCATCTCTTCGAGATTTACACAAACATATATATATATATATATATATAACTTGAGCCGTGCACAATGCATAGAGGGTCGAACCTATCAATCGATTGGGCGCGACCGCTCGCAAATTGCACCGCGAGCCTATTCTGAGCACAACCACTCTGTCATGTTTGAATTTTTCCGGCTGCAGCTTGTGGATTTTATAAGCACTAGAATGCTCAATACGTGCGCAGAAAGACAGCGACGTAGCTCATGACTGAACAAAGCTACAGCGGTGCGAAAATGCAGGTTAACCTTGAGTAACACGATTTTTGGTACTTATGAAGCAGAGGGCCCGTGGTGCCGTGGGGCTGCCGGGAAACATGTTAACGCGGCGGAAACGCGGCAACCCACGGCACCCGAGAACGGGTGCTTCATAAGTACCTGCTCCGTGGTGCCGTGGGTTTGCCGCATTAACATGTTTCCCGGCAACCCCACGGCACCACGGGCCCTTTGCTTCACAAGAACCCGATTTTTTGCGAGTTCAGTCGACTATTGCAGCAGGACGAGGGGAGCTACCGGCATGCAAATGCGTGTGCGAGCACGAGACTGAAAGCACTTTACGGCGACGTGCTCGCAACTCTCCAGATGCCTAAACTGCTTTTGCCCAATCTGCCATTTTAGAGAGGCGGATGGCAGCGGTGAAGTTCCTTCCGTCCTTACTCGCCCGCATTTGAGTTTTCGACACTTTCAATGGTATCGTTCTGTTTAGCTCTTGAAGCTCTATCGAATGGTGTCAATCACGACCAATTCTGAGAATATCGATTTTTGACAATTTCATATCAAAGGCGAGGCGTCTCAAGGCTGCGGCAGAAGGAAGATGACGTCATCAAACAACTCAAATGTCCTATTTAGCTCAACAACGGTCGATGTTCTCCGCGCTCTTTCCCGCCCAGATTACAGATCTTGCTGCTCTTGGTAGGACCATTCAATTCACCAGGAAAATCTCTATCGAATGGTATCGATCTTGGCCCGGTTCAAAAATATTGATGATCGATGACGTCATTGTCCTTCCGCCGCGGCCTGATGCGAAATTGTCAAAAAATCGAAATTTCCGAAAATAGACGTGATTGACGCCACTCGATAGAGATTCTCGAGCTGACAGAACGGTACTATTGAGAGTGTCGAAAACTCAAATGCAGGCGAGTAAGGACGGAAGGAACTTCACCGCTGCCATCCGCCTCTCTAAAATGACAGATTGG
>OX375869.1:61510247-61570507 GCA_947359475.1 Heligmosomoides polygyrus bakeri
CAACTGCAGAGACTGGCCGACAAGATGTGCTAGGAATAGCCCAGGCTCGACAAAGTTCGCTTGCTGCACGATAACGCGCGCCCAGACATCGTGAAGGCGACTTCTCATAGAATTCTGGAACTCGGATGGGAAGTTCTGCCGAATCCACCGTAGAGTCCAAATCTGGCCCCAACTGACTACCACCTTTTTCGATCACTTCAGCATCATCTGGAAGGGAAGCGTTATGAAGATCGTGACCACCTCGAGAATGACCTCCGAGATTTTTTCGCCTCCAAGTCGCCGGATTTCTACGCCTGAGGAACTCGAAGTCTTGTGGAACGTTGGCGGAGAGTAGTCGATGTTGATGGAGATTATTAGGTTGATTAATAAAATGTTGATAAAAAATTGTGTTATTTTGAAAAAGTTGTCGTATTTCTGCAGATACTTTCTGGACACCCTAATATATATATATATATATATATATATATATATATATATATATATATATATATATATATATATATATATATATATATATATATATACATATAATATGGGCGCGTGTAGCGCAGTCGGAGGAGGCTCCGACTGTCGCGTGCACCCGATACCAGGTTCCTGGTTCGGATTTCCCGTCCAGGTCAACCAAGCCTTCCATCCCTCCGGGGTCGGTGAATTGGTACCAGACGTGTTTGGGAAGGATAAAGCGCTGACGTGTTCATGGGCTTGCCACCGCAAGTCATTGTGTGGCCAAATACGCATTCATATCGCCTCCACGACATCCCGTAGAAGTAGAATGCGCTGGCGCATCTCAAAAGAGATTGAGTAACGCCGTAATTCATCCTTTTATCCTTATATGTATCTTCTAGCTCTAACATATAGTAATCGGAGATTCTCCTGCTGACTTCATTCTGGAGACCGCTACAGAGAATTGCTAAGACCACTGGCACCAAATCGAAATAGATGCACGGCATAAGAGCTCGCAATTGGAGCTCGAGCACACTTTTGACGCGCCGCACACATGGGTTGCGTTGGTGTCCACGTGGAGATTCGATCGATGATCACTGTACGCCCGCGGTGGCGCTACTGGCAGGCGGATCGTGGCGCAATGGATGGTGGCCTGCTTCATGCGAAGGAGTTCGGGGGTTCGGTTGTCCTCTGTACCGGGATTTTTGCATTTCAACTAACTGGTTAAGATTTCAGAGGTTCTGACGTCTACTCAATTTTCTGGTGTTTTGTTGGTCCTGTGCTCAAAGGGCGCAGAACCCAACTGTGCACTACCTGGCTAAGCAGTTTTAGTGCGTTCAGAGTCATCAAATAGAGATATGCGTCCCTCACGAACAGTGTGTGTTAAGCGCTCCAATCCAGGGAAACCAAGCTCCAATCCAAGTTTCGCGCTCAGAATTTATTCCGATTTGGTTTAGTGGCCATAGATCCACTCACCGCTACGCATTTTTCAATTGTTTTACTTACTTTTTTGTTTATTTATTCTAAACTCCTTTACGGGTCCGGTTGATTCCCATTTACGTCACGGCCCCTGGAGAATCGCCGTACCGGAGCGGCTTCAGGGGAGTTCAGGAAACTGCGATAGAAGGACCTGCGCAGTCATCACAGCACAGTGCATTTGTGCCACACCTTCGCTCTTGCTGAACACTGCAGTGAGCACTGGGCACGGAAACTCATTCATAGAATGCGCGTGCTTCTCCCCCCACTGGCGTAAACCACTAGCGGAATGTCCTAAAAACTTTGTAGTACTGTAGGAGAGAGATCATTTTTAGACGGGACTAGTTACAACACCAGTTCTTACTCCACAGCCTCTTATTATGTACGACCATCGGAAACGATGTGGGAGGTCTCCGAACGAACAACGGACGCTCGTAAATGTGTTCTTCTCCGGGATAGAGGACTATATTGAAAAAGCATATTATCCAACACTTGGAAAGAAATCGTATTATTCCTTCCACTCAGCACGGCTTTGTTGCAGGCAGGTCTGTAGAGACAAATCTTTTGGAATGCATTAATGACTGGACTAAACTAGATCAGAAAAGCTGCTGTGACGTTATCTATTTTGATTTCGCGAAAGCTTTTGATAGGGTCATTCACACCAAACTCATGCATGAAATCAGTTTCCTGGCTTTCATCAAAATGTAGTGAGCTGGATTAAAAGTTCCTCAACGGCAGAACTTTTCAAGTACGTGTTAATAGTACATTTTCGATAACTAAGCCTGTAATTAGGGGAGTACCTCAAGGTGGTGTCTTGTCACCCGTATTGTTTATCACTTATGTGGCGGATATCCAATACCTGTTCGAAACAACGATGTATCCTGTAAGCAGTATGCGGATGACTTATAAATCTATCGACAAATAAAAAATAGCGAAGATATGGAGCTTCTACAGCTGGCAATAGGACGGCTTGCCCGTTGGACTGATGAATGGCAACTCCCCCTGTCTCACGCCAAAACCTTTCATCTTAGGCTCGGATGCTCTGAACACTCCAGTGCATACTCTATTCAGAACTCCCCTATTGCAACAGTAATGGGACTGAAGGATCTTGGGTTTCTCTATAATAACAAGTTAGACTTCCACATCATTATAAAAATGTCTTCAGGAAAGCTATTACTCGTGCCTCTCAAATATTTAGGGCGTTAACCGCTAGAAATAAGTATGTACTGTTTACGGTGAACAAAATATATGTCAGACCAATTCTGGGGTGCGGCAACACGGTTTTCTCGCCACATAAAGCAATGCATGTAGCCGTCCTTGAACAAGTTCAAAACAACATTACGAGAGAAATATTGATTAGATTAGATGGTTCTTGTATTCGCGTATACATACATCGGTCGAAGAATCGCAATGCGTATCTTTGCCTACCTTCTCTGGAAAGTAGGCGAAGGGTTCCTGATCTCTGCATGGTGTATAAGCTACTCCACAAATTGGTCTCCATTAATTCTTCCCAACCTTTTGAACTGTTGCCTTCTCGAACCAGTGGTGGTGGAACAAAACTCTCATTTTCTAGACCCAGAACATCAGTCAGACGGAATTCGTTCGCTGTTAGGGTAGGATTAGCCTATCTAAAGCTTACTAAAACTGCTGTTTCTCCCTGCTCTCTTCCCTCACTCAAAAGGTTTGCGCATACAATCAGCACTTAACCTAGATGTCATTGTACTTGAAGGCATTATGTGATACCTATTTGGCACTCCTTGCTGAAGATACGTTGTTAGTTGTTAGGTTCAATTTGAGTTTCTTTCTTGCGTCTGTCTTAGCCCTAATTTATACTTGCACCGCTGCGCGGCCCAGCACGATGGTCGGGATAGATATCGACCGGGCGGCGCGAAAAATCGATATCTATGGCGATCGTGGTGCCGCGCCGCGCAGCGGATCAACTATAAACCAGGCCTTATACTAGTAATAAATATCAAATCATATCCCACCGTTAGAAAAGCGAACGGCACACGCACGGTGGTGTTAAGGGGCCGTAGAGTCGATGAATGCCCATATTTACAAGAAAACTGACATCTATACCAAGTCAGGCATCCGTGACGTTTGTTCAACAACAGTGACAAAATTAAAAATACGCGATAATATGTACAAAAGCACCACACTGAACTGCCTAGTAGTGGACATGGTTTTGCAGTCTCCTACTCGGGGACGCCATCCTACGCGTGTTCGCTGCACTCTTTTAGCGGTGCCCTTAAACTGTATCACCCCTAGGATAGTAGTGGGGCATTCAGTTTTCGTATCTGTCCTAGCGGGTTACTGCGGGACAAGTTGTGGCACCTCGCCGTGATTGTGGCCGAGTTGTGGTGTACACTTTGCACCTACGCCATGTGCCATGGCGTCTGCGCGTACAGACGTGTGTTGGATGTTGGGGTAGCCACTAGTTTGAAGGGGTGTCCGAGCGAATTTAATTAAACCAGAGCAAGCGCATTTCAAACCCACAGCAGCAGCGGAATAAACAAGTGACTCTCAGGCAACCACAGCTCAAACCTCAAAAACACGAGCAAACTGTCATAATTTTTGGAGATATCTGTCAGCTTGTTTTTAAACAACCTAAGAGTGTTTAATAGGTTATTTTTTTCGAAGCTCCAGTCCCTATCGAATAGAACTTGCGCATTTTGTGATGCAAAAGAATTAAACATTTTCGCGTGGAACAGGTGTGTTCTACCCCTATAGTGAACTGAGCTAGGCGATTTCTGATATATTTGAACATTTATTTATTTATTTATTTATTTATTTTATACACTCTACAAAGAGTGCGTCGCTCAAACGAAAAGCACAGTCAACCAGAAACAGGGAAATGAGACTACAATTCCAAGGAATATAAACACCTCTTTTAGGCACTCCTAGTACACTGAACCAGAGACACTATGGAGTTACTCAAACGCTGTCAGGCGTACTGCAAGTGACCCTGTTCTAGCAAAATTCGCACCAGTTGGCCATGGCGCCTGCAAAGGATCTTGTCGGAGCTCACGGCTGTCGGAGCTGTCGGAGGACACGGGCATGCCAACCTCCTACGTGGAACCGACAAGACGGATAGAACTAGTGTAAAAGGGTGCAAGATTGCAGACAACTAAAGAGATTATTTGCAAGAAGTGCTTCATCTACTGGTACATGGAAGATACCATAAAGGGGTAATTTGATTCCACAGTAACCGGTAAGAAACGAACGAACAACCAAGAAATCCAGCCAATAAGACGCTAACAAAAGAATATGATAGAAACTATTAATAACGAAACACAACGAAAGAAACCTCGAATTAATGGTGTAGTTAGGAGCGAACGTGTGCAAGGCTGCGTGTATAAAAGGAACCTAATTTCAGTATTCTTTCATAGTAATCACACAACGAGGAACCAACATCAATTGTGAGTTAGCGTAAGACGGAACTCAACGAACTCATTCGTTGAATCGCAACATCTGAAAAGTCAGATTAAAGGACTGATGAACTAGATACTGTCAAGAGTAATCTGGAAAGGTTGAGCTTATTCAGACGGCTCTTAAAAGAGTGGCAACTAGTGGCCACGAAAGCATGTGCCTTTTGTGAAAACGGATGACCACTGAGAATGTGACCCCGGGCTCCTTGAACCCAAAGACTTTTTTGCCATGACGAAGGTTTGGTGGTGCAACCCCATCCGTGAGTATGAAAGGTTTTCTTGTGAATCTGAACCGCACTGGCTCAAGTCTGGCGCCTTCGCGTTTACCTTTAGGGCTAAAAACAATAGTGCAATATTCTAGTTTAGGATTATGAGCCTTCCAAGATGGTTAGAATGATTTTTTAATCGAGGAAAATTTGGTATAACTTTCTTTGAAATTTTTAGCTCTGTCAAAACAATCGTAAAAATTTTATGAAATTTTTATTTTTTAAAGAAAGCAATACATTAAATTTTTATTTCAAAGCTCAGCAAGGCAGCCATCATTCAATGCATTAAAGGACAAAATCACGCCATGCACTCAAAGGCTCGTCACGATTTTTATTTGATTGACTAATGTAAAGTATAAATGCTACTTATATAAAGCATCAAAGTGAGAATATGTGTGATGTTTACAATTAATTTTGTTGTATTAGTTATAGAAGTGGAACTCCATGCTATTTGCTATCGATCGTATAAAAGCCACTATGTCTTGGACGATAACGTGGCGCAATCTTTTATTTAACACTATCGAATGACCGCCTTCCTGCTCTTTAAAATAAATTTAAACCCAATATTTTCCCTCGGAAACGAGAATTTTATAAAAATTTAAACAATGTGCTAACCTATGGGATAACTTAATTAAAATTTCAAAGAAAGTCATACAAAGGTCTTCCTTGAACAATTTTTTACAAATCTTTTTTGGAGACTATCTAGCTTAATAGGTCTCGTTTTGATTTCGAAGAAGTTCAGTTTAATTTGAAGAGCGTCAGATTTGTTTAGAAGAATTCAATTTGTCGTGAAAATGGTATAAAGCCGGTAAGCCATGAGTCACGAAGTGAGTCGCACGGCGATGGAGAAAACATTCGTCAGCATGTGATACTGCGGCTGGGTTGTGTCCTTGAGCTTAATCGTGGGCGGTTGTCGGAATTGTTCACCATTCTGCCACGTTTATTTATTTATTTATTTGCACAATATAGTAAGCACAAAAAGAACACAACATGGACACGGTAAATCGCAGAAAACACGATGTGAGGAACAAAAATTTGAAAGCCATCTGCGACACAAATTGAAATTAGTTGACTGACTAAACTACATTTTAACAAAAAAGTAAGGACGGAACTGCGAATAAGAAGAAAAAAATCAGGCAAATTATGTGAAAAGTCTTCTAGAAAAAAATAGAATAGGTTTGAACAGGGGGGGAGGAAGGATGAGAATTTGAAGGAGAGGAGCAGTGGGTCACCAACACTGCAAGTCGTGGGATTGGCTACGGATACCAACTTAGTAGCTTCGTCAAATCCAACAAATCTCATACCTTATGGCTGCTGAGAAAACAACAGAAGAGTTGTGTGCACACTCAGTCTAAACACTCGTTCAAGACCGGTATCTCGAACAGTAGACAAATAAAAGTAGAGCAGTTAGGAAAGAACCATAAAAAACTGAACTAGGAAGAATAGCAGCTAGGACACACCAAACAACTGATAGAAGAGCAAAATAAAAACCTAAGAATATTTAGAGAGATATGTACGTGTATACATATCACAAACCACACCGACCATTTTCTAGACAAAGTGGACACTTTTCTAAGCAAACATGACGCTCTTGAAGTCAAGCTGAACATCTTTCAAATTAAAACAACTTTCTTATACATTGACATAGAGACACTTCTTTCAGGAGAGCTGGAATAACTCTTTCTTTCAGGAAATCTCAGTGCAGCTTTATAAATTTTTAATCCACCACTCCTACTGTAAGTGAACACACTGCCTTAGACTTTTATAAATGAACTTATTTTTAAAGAAAAATAATAAAACAAATTTAGTTTCATAGCGCAAGAAATCGGCAATTATTTGGTGCATTAAAAGAAGAGAACGCGCTACGAACTCGACTAGGTTGTTGCGTTTTTTGTTTGATGGATAGTGTACATACTGCTTATTCGAAAAGCGAGGCGAAGATGTATGTGCCTTTTAACTGCTCCTGTCTCACCGTTAAAATCTACAGGTTGTCTCAAAAAAATGTGTACAAAGAGGTGATAGATTTGATCACAGTGAAGGTACTGAAAAACATAAGGCTCATATGAAAGCATAAAAAAATAGAAATTTTCCGACATATGGGCGGTATGGATTGCGCCATGCACTCTTCTGAATTCGTGCATTTTGCACATGGTTGATTGTGTTTCACTTTGTTGTAATTTCTCCTTATCAGGGCCTGTCGATTGATTTGTGCTTCTTTTAAGGTATAAAACTTTAAAACACACTACGGCTTGCAAAAATGCAGGGTATTCTAAAGAATGCAGGTACTGCTTGAAAGGTCCTAGTATTGCTGCTAATGAAGCTTATGAAGATGTTTGAGACTCATCTCACAGCATAGGGTGCAGGTTTTTGTGACACGTAAGTAGTCGAGATTGCGCCATGCTCTTGCATGAAACCTTTTATTTCCGACTCGATTGATTGTGCATGGGCTGAACGTTTGATACAGTCTTGTTACTACTTGGCCAGACTAACCTTTGCTGAGCTTCTTTTAACGTTTAAAACTTGGCAATCACGTAAGAGACACGGCGTGCTCTGCGACAAGAAGATACCAGAGCGCTTTAAGTCAAAGATCTACAGGGCAGTCATCCGGCCAGTAGCGATGTACGGCGCTGAGTGTTGGCCTGCGACCAGGGAAGTTGAAACGCGCCTCAGCGTCATGGAGACGAAGATGCTGCGCTGGACGGCTGGAGTCACGCGCATGGACCGCATCCGAAACGAAGCTATTCGGCAGAAGTTCGGTGTCGCGCCGATAGCGGACAAGATGCGCGAAGCTCGCTTACGGTGGTACGGCCACGTTCTGCGTGGAAAGGAAGATAGCGTCCGCAAGATAGGCCTCAACTTCGAGGTAATAGGAAAGCGGCCTAGAGGGCGCCCGAAGCAGCGCTGGGTTGATACGTTACATACGGACTTGAAAGCGGCTGGTGTCCACCCTGATCTAGCGCTGGATCGGGAAAGGTGGCGTCATGACACCAGAATAGCGGACCCCGCCACGAAGCGGGACAGACGCTGAAGAAGAAGAAGAAGAATCACGTAAGAGACACGCGACATGCGAGTTTATTGATCGCACGTTTCAAATGTGAGCGGGATCCAGGACGGATTCTATGGACTGATGAAGCAACATTCAAGCTGAATGGAGAGGTTAATTGGCATAATTGCAGCTACCGGCCAAGTAGTGAGAAGATTGTAACAAGCGTTCAGCCCATGCACAATCAATCGAGTCGGAAACAAAAGGTTTCAGGCGGGCATACCACATTCTTCATTGTTTCCGTCGGAGAAATCAGGTTACCCTGTGCTTTCATATGAGTCTCATTCATCTTTAAATGCTTTACTAGCAGCAATGTTAGAACGTTTCAAATACTCCTGCATTTTTCAGGATACCCTGCATTTTTTGCAAGCCAGAATCTGTAGTTAAGTTTTGAACCTTAAAAGAGGCGCAGAGCAATTGCAACGTCCACTTTGTGAAGAAATTATAACAAGTATTTAACCGAAGCACAATCAGACGGCTGTAAACTGGAAAATTTCGGGCGAGTGCACGGCGCATTCCCTGCCACCCATATGTCAGAAAATTTCTATTTTTCAAAGCTTCAGTATGAGCTCTTAACTTCTTTGGTAACTTTACTGTAAGCAAGATTATCACCTTTCATACAGTGTATATATTTGTTGTGACACCCTGTACATTACTCAACGTAAACTGATTTTTGCTATCAATCGATTGGATATCGCGACGATCTAGTCGAGTGCATGGCGCGATCTCTTTATTTAATACCGGGAATGATATTTAAAAATTACTTCATTGTTTTCTTTAAAAAATCAAAATGACATAAAATTTTAAACATTGAGCCTATTTATGGAGGCGGCTGAATTGAAAAATTTCAAAAAATTACAATATTATCCATGTTGAGATATACTATATTGTATTGTTATGTGTAGTACCAAGAAGCGAGGAAAGTTGCAAAAGCCACTCATTATGGAGATGTCAACGAGGAGCTCGAGTCACGCGATGGCGAGCGGTATCTCTACCGGCTTGCTAAGGATCGCCATCGGCATACCGAGGACATTGAGAAGTTTTTCGACATCAATGATGAGAATGGCCGTCTTCTTATGGACCGCAAGAAAGCATTGAAGCGATGGCGCGATTATTTTGAGGAAATTTCCACTATGGAATTTCCTCATCCGACCATCCCTTCTGTGGCTTCTGTTCACGGTCCCGTTCACAAGATCATCGTGGAGGAAACAGAAGCGGCTCTGAAGAATATGGAGCCATGATAGACGACAGGACCGGATGATCTTGCAGCCGATGTTTGGAAGTCGAAGCTCTGGTATCCTGCTGAGTGGTTCACTGAATTCTTCAACCAGGTAGTAAAGGAGAAGAAAGTACCTGACTGTTGAAGCCAAAGTACGACGATTCCGATTTGAAGAAGAAGGGCATTCTTGCAGACTGCTCCAACTACCGTCCGATTCCCTTGCCTTCGCATAGTGTGAAGATCTTTGAGCGAATTGTCAACGGACGAATTCGTGACATCGACCAGCTTTCCAGCAATCAGTGCGGCTTCGTGGCTGGCTGTGGCACTGTTGATGCCATACACGCCGGCCGCCTCCTGATAGAAAAGCACCGCGAGAAACAGAAACCAGCGCATATCGCTTTATTCGACTTGGAGAAGGCCTTTGACCACGTACCGCTGAAGTGGTATGGTACGCCCTGCGACGACATGGAGTTCCTGAAGAGCTCATAGAGTGGGTACGAATCCTCTACTCTTGCCCAAAGAGTAGAGTTCATTCTGCAACCGGAACCTCGATGAAGTTCCTCATCTCTGTCGGGGTACACCAGGGTTTTGCGCTTTCCCCACTCCGTTTTGGTGTCGTGATAGACGCCATTAGACGAGGTCTTCAGAAGCCAGTCCCATGGACACTGCTTTATGCTGATGACGTAATGCTCGCTTGCGAACATAAAGGTGAACTCGAGCGAGAGGTACAAGCTTGGTGTGACCGCTTGCTGAATAAGACCGAGTATCTAACGACGGACGTTAATGAGTCCAGCTCCATCAAGGTTAACGGCATCGAGCTTCCACGCACTTCGGTTTTTAAGTATTTTGGATCAGCAGTAGCATCTGATGACAACCTGATGATTGAAGTGAACTCATGTGTTAGTGCAACTTGGTCCTAGTGGCGCTCATTGACTGGTGTGCTCTGCGATAGGAAGATATCTGAGTGCTTGAAGTCAAAAATATATAGAACCGTCGTCCGGCCGGTAGCGATGTACGGCGCTGAGTGTTGGCCTGCCACCAAGGTAGTTGAAACGCGCTTCAGCGTCATGGAGACGAAGATGCTGCGCTGGACGGCTGGAGTCACGCGCATGGACCGCATCCGTAGCGAAGCTATGGAAAGCGGCCTAGAGGGCGTCCGAAGCAGCGCTGGTCTGAAACGTTACATTTGAACTTGAAGGTTGCTGCGATCTAGCGCTGGATCGGGAGAGGTGGCGTCATGACACCAGAATACACGTCTGTCCCGCTACGAAGCGGGACAGACGCTGAAGAAGAAGAAGAATTGTTATGTGTATATTGTTACATGGGCGCGTGTAGCGCAGTCGGAGGAGGTGCGACTGTCGCGTGCACCCGATACCAGGTTCCTGGTTCGGATTTCCCGCCCAGGCCAACCAAGCCTTCCATCCCTCCGGGGTCGGTGAATTGGTACCAGACTTGTCTGGGAAGGATAGAGCGCTGACTTGTTCATCGGCTGGCCACCGCAAGTCATTGTATGGCCAAATACGCATTCAGGTCGCCTCCACGAGATCCCGTAGAAGTAGAATGCGCTGGCGCATCCCAGAAGGGATTAAGTAGCGCCGTCCCTTGTCCTTTATCCTTATATTGTTACATACTATATTATTCTAAATTGTTCTTGAGCAAAAATCATTCTATCCATCTTAGAGAACCCCTTTTTTAATCTGAAAAACGCTCGTTTTGATTTGGAAGAAGTTATGTTTGACTGCCTTAAGCTTGTTTATAAGAGTGTGTTTTGAAACGTGCCCAGTTTGACGTGAGAATAGTATAATAAATAAATAGATTGGGATGCCCTTCGACGCTGGGAAATTATTTGCACTGGAAGTCGAGCTCCTCTTACGATTTACGGATTGCGATATACGACGGCTTTTCGCAAGCGCGACATACGATCTACGAAATTTGGCAATTCGTTCAAGCACTCTCCTGCTAGATGCGCATCCATAGCGGCCGAGTGCGCGTAGTGCAGCAGCTGCGCCCTTTCGGTTACCCCGTGCACCGAGTGCACCCTATTCCATGTCTGAAGTCACCGCGGCTGCTCCGTAAACGACCCGCTTAGCAAGAGTTCGTAGCCTCCCTGCGCAACTTTGAACGTAGTTCTTTTGCGAATCACGCCACAGCTGAAGTAGCCCTAAACCGAACTTCGTTCGTATTGGGGTAGAGATAAGTTCCTGAAAAAATCAGTGGCTTGAGGTTGTTTGAGATCGGGCAATAGGAGGACTTAGCTCTTCCAATTGTTCGCTTTTCAGGATACTCTCATCACTCAAACAATGAGCATCGAAGAGCCAAGTAGAGAAGAGTACAATCTTGTAAGTCGTATCTATCAATATGACCTCCTTATCAAATTACTTATTTGCCCCTTCCAACAGGGATGTATTTATATGTAGGCAAAAGGTCATACAGCATCGATAGTCACCACTGAACCATTGGCAGCACCCGTCCACTCCATTTCAATACCGCACCTCCAGAGCCTGCGTGACCGCGCTTACGCATTGACGCGCAGGAGAGCATGAAGCTCATTGTTTCACACACGCTAAGGCGAATCCCCCTACCTTCAGCTCCGCTGCAGTTTCGCCCATCAGTCCTCCAGTCTGTGGGTTACATTAGAATTGACTGTGCCCAAGCTCCATAGCTCCGCAATAAGCCTGTCGCATGGACACCAGCAACAAAGCAGCTCCACTGGAACCGTTCAGTCACTCCGTCATGTGACACGGGCCAAAAGGGTTGGAGCCAGAAGGCGCAACAAGAAAGGGCAGAGACGAAAAGCCCGGATTTTACAAGGACACAAGCTAAGCATTGTAAAGCCCCCAAGCTCCCAAGACGCAGTCAACTGTAGAGCTTAGAAATGCAAAGTGGCTGCACAATGATCCGGGCAGATTCATCTGCCTATGAAGATGTGCTAAGACGGTGACGTGTCCAGGGCGAAAGCAGTTTTCTCGACACCGCAAATGCTCACTTTACTGCAGTCTGAGTTTTCTCAGCTTCCGGCGTAAAGCAGTGCTCAGCTTTCTCGGAGCCTTAAAATCTTTCTAACATCTTATCGTTAGCAGCGCGACTCTTTTAAGGGCTGAGGATAACGTTCTTAAGAACAATAGAGCTGACAGCGCAATGATTGAAGCTCCAAAGCTTTTAAAGGATTATTTCTGAGCATGACAAGGGTTTTCCTGGTGTCAGTTTTGCGTTATTGGCCCGCACTGAAGCGCTACAGTTTTCTGCCATTTTTGGCCTACCCGGAGGAAATTCGAAAACCACCGTGGTGCTTTCCAGACAACGCCCTGCAATACCGCTCACGTCGCGCAGTCAAAACGGCAGTTTGCGACGGAAAAATCCGTCGCAAACCAGAAGCCTTTTGCGATTTCTCAGGACATGCGAGTTTTCGGCGTATCTCAAAAATGGCGTACGTTTCCAGTGCTCGTGCCAGGAATGCTCCCAGAGTAAGCCGTGCACAAAGCATTTGTGATCGAACCTATCAATCGAGTGGGCGAAAGGATGTTCACTCCGCTTCTACCTTCCCATATTGGAAATTTAAAGCCTTCAAGATTATTTCGAACCGTTTGGAAAATTTTCTAAATTCTACCCTTTCAATGGAGTGGTGCGACAGCTTGTAGCGTGAGCTTAGTTTATCAGTAAGCGCCCTACTCAGGAATTACTATACTCTGTCCCGGCAAAACTTTGGAGTGCGTCGTGAACAATGCATATTGAATCTACCACTATATAATTGGGTTAGTTGTCCACGCTATAAATGATAAGGTTAGAAACCTACGTGAGATACGCCTCATCGTACCCCGCGCGGACAAATTGTGTCTTTCAACATGGGATGGCTGCAGCAGAGGAAGTACAGCCCCCTCCTGCTTGACACAGCGGCATCTGCTCGCGTTTCTGAGCATCCGGATGCAGAAGACGGGTCTCCTACGTCGCGCAACAAGCGCCTGGAGTCAAAGGAGGTGACACCGTTGTCGTACGACGAGCGGCCGCATTCAGAATTCAACATGGGATGGTGCTGCAGCAGAGGCAGCGCAGTCTCCTGCTTGACACAGCGGCATCTGCGCACGCTTCTGAGCATCGGGGTCCAGAAGACGGGTCCCCTACGTCGTGCAACAAGCGTCTGGAGTGAGAAGAAGTGTCATCGACGTCGTGTGACGAGCAGCCCCTTCCAGAATTCAGCATTATCCCATGTTGAACGGAAAATGTTACCCGCTCGAGATACTCCTCTGCGTGCTCATCGTAAGTATGGGAGGGCCACTAAAGGGGTGGCGGAGAAGGGAAGTAAGGGGACCTCTAGGGCGGACTAGGTGAGCGACCAGAAAGGAAAGGACAGCGTGGAGGAGGGATCAGGACGGAGAAACCAGCTAGAAGAGACCAATAGGGGGTAAATAGTGGAAACAAGGAAGTGGGCCAGGAGTTGGGACCAGGAAGGGGGAGGGAAGACCAGTAAAGGCGGACCAGCAATTCGATCCATTAAGAAGAAACGAGTGAGGGGAAACCTGGCGTCCGGATTCGGAAGGCGTGTCAACGATATCCGGAAACACGGCTGTTGAGTGTGAGAACAGTTGCGGAGGAGCAACCTGAGGGCAGAAGTTCTGCGCAGCACAAACCAATGGCGTTACTGGACGGTCGGGAGAAACACGCGCGGACGTGTTCGGAGCGAAATAGCTCTTTCAAGTGTGAACCTTCCCGAATGCATCTCGACGATTTTGCTGGCACCATAAACTTCTTGAAAGAGACTAAATTACAGAGGTGCGAAAATGCAGGTGAGGCTTGTGCGGCCCAATTTTTTTACGATTTCGGTCGGCCACTGCGGGAAGACGAGGTGAGCTAAAGACATGCTCACAACTCCCCAGCTGCCTAAACTGCATTAGCCCCATCTGCAATTTTAGAGCGGCGGAAGGCAGCGGTGAAGTCTCTTCCGCCCTTGCTCTTCAATATTTGAGTGTTCGACACTCGCAATGCCACCGTTCTATTCAGCTCGAAGAGCTCTTCGAACGATGTCAATTTCGATCAGTTTTGGAAATATCAATTTTTTGACTGTTTTGCCTCAAGGTCGAAACTACTCGAAGCTTCGACAAACGGACGACGAGGTCGATATTCTCGAATTAAGCCAGGTTTGATACCATTCGATAGATCTTTTAGTGCTGTTATTGAGAGCAGCGAGAACTGTAATCTGGGCCAGTAACCGCGCAGGAAACTTCAACCGCTAAAAGTCCGACGCCCTAAAATGCAAATACAAATGCACGTCCGCGCGTGCAATTTGTGAGCGGTCGCCCAATTCGATTTATATGTTCGATTCTATATGCTTTGTGCACGGCTCACTCTCTAAGCATTTCTGGCACGATAGAGCACTGGAAACGTACGCCACGCTTGAGATACTCGAAGAGCACGCATCTCGTGGGAAAAAAAGCTGCTCTGATCGCTAAAGCCTGCTCCAGTCATTTTTAGGCCACCCACGGTGAAGTACGGTGTTCTAGTGAAGATTCATACATGTTTGCGTAGATCTTGATGAGTCGAATCGAGTGGTGCCACACGTTTTTCAAAGATCCTAAAACTGAAGGAGTTATGAGCATGCGACGGATTTTTTCGTCGCAAACCGCCGTTTTGACTGCGCGACGTTAGCGGTATTGTTTAATCATATGTTTATAGGTCGCTTTGAAAATCTCACCTGTCACCTCGTTGGCCTTCCTCGTGAGATCAGGTGGAAAGATACAAGTACATTGCGGCTCTTCACAATGTAGAACATCGGCTGGAACAAAGCTAAGTGTCCCGTTAGATAGGCGGGCCAGAATCTAGCGGCCTCTTAGCATAATCAAGCACCAGGAAGCCTTGTTGCACTAATCAAGAACCACCTACTCCACGGTCATCAGCACAATCTATTTCTGAAGCTACGGCGGCTACTCTGAACGCCTCCAGAAAAGCTGCCACCTATGTACCACCGGTCGCGGGTGCCCTGTACGCTGAAACACGCTTTCGGGTGAGGAACCGTGGTTCTATGCTGGTGCAGTGTCATTCCAGTGCTCCTTAGCAGTTCACAAATGGTGGAGTCAATGATCCATATCCACCGGCAGGCCCGCGTCGAATTAACGTTTTAGCCAAATAAATCCCGTTCGGGTATCACTTATGGTTAGTTTCCTCTTCAAGTAGCTTATGTTGAATACCATAATGGTTGCCCCGAGCAAAAACTTTGGCATCCATGTTGATGTGCGCTTCACGAAACACAGATCTAGTTGCAGGATTACTGGCATGGATTCATTCCGAACGAGGACACTGCACTTATACTCAAGGATGACGGCGACTTCTTGGTGCGATCCTTGGTAAACAGCGATGCACAGAGTATATGCATTTCAATACGAGAAGGCGACAAGGTTCAGTGTTATCTGCGTTCCAAATATGCACCCTATCCTTAAGCCACTAAGAAGCTTTTCAGGTTTACAACGCAATAGTAAATCGAACCGAATCCGGCATGTATGAAATTGCTGGCGTTGAATACAACTCGATCAAGGACATGGTGGATGAGTTGCAGGTGGGACAGCATGTACGTACAAAAATTTCGAAGAAGGTAATGGTCCCGTGTTATTTCAAATTCTTGTTTTGTGAGATGAAGCCGTTGCGTACAGCGCAGACTAATCTAAGACTACTCTATCAACCCTTTCAGTCTAGTAAGGCAGGGCTGTTGCAGTATGAAGTCGCTTACAGGCGGCGGAGGGTCCAATGTATGTGGGCAATAGGGAAAGGTGCCGTTCAAAGGACGACCCGCGCCTAACTTGAGGGCGGTCGCAGGACAAGGGGATAAAGTCAGAAAAATAGGTACAGGAGCACCAGATGCGCAGTGCTGGTAGAAGGTCACCTGTTCCCAGAGGTGGGATCCCTGCACGAAAATAGAACCAGTGCCAAGAACTCGTTTTATTACGCATTCAATCAAACTCGCATAGGGGGGAGCAGTAGCCGCAGAAAGTGCGACGTTGTGCCGGCAACGTGAAACTGATTCCGGCGTAATATTAGGTTGAGTCATAAATTTTGCAACAAATGTGGTCTTCCAGCAAAAATAACATTACACCACAAAGGAAAAGTGATTGACTTAAAGGAAGTAATTGTTATTATTCTCAATGAGTTTCTTCCGCTTTTCATGAACTGGGTGGATTACATCTCTGTAGAATTTGGCGGGCTTCGACCTGAAGAAGTCGTGGACCACCGCCGTGACATCAGCGACTTCGGCGAAACACCTACCATGGAGGCACTGATCCATCGACCGAAGCAGATGGGAGTAGATGGTGCAATGTCCGTGGTGTGCGGTGGTTGTTTGGTTTTGGCCCAGCCCAGATCCTTGATTTCCTCCAACGTCTGAAATGCTGTAAGCAGTCGGCCGTTGCCCTGGTGAAAGAAACATTGACCCGTATCGACTTCTTTCTCCACCAAATTTTGCTGGATCTAGTGGAGTGTAGGAAGAAGCGAGCGTCGTGGATGGTTTGACTACGTGGAGCAGCCTCCGGTGCACTGGACCACTACACATCAACCAAACGCACACAGGGGCCTCCTTGCGGAGGAGCTCCGGTTTTAACGTCAGAACACCCAGCTCGTTGCGTTCCAGCTATTGCTTTCCGGCTTTGCGGTTGCAGCGAAGCATCCGTTTTTCATCGCTGGTAAGGATTCGATCCAGGCCCCTCGCTTGAACCAGTGACGCAGCTCTCGGCAGTCGGAAGCACAGCGATTTACTCGGGTTCCCGTCAAAGCATGAGGCACAGACGAAGGCGATTTTGGCTACCTTCCAGTCTTCTGCAGCGGACGAGCGTGATTCACTGGGAGGTGCGAAGATAAACGGTCAGTCTTGGTGTGGTTTGAGAAGAATTCGACTTCATGGGTTTGCGCAGGCGCCCTTTGTTTACAGCCGTTGATCCTCCCGCGAGTGGTTTGTCTTTGCAGCCCTGCTGGGCGAGAAGGACCTGCTGATACCATTTCCAATAATTTATTCAGAAAGAAGTGAACTTGCCGGTGACTTCCTGAATATGTTTGACCCCGCTGCTGGGTTACTGCTGAGCTTGAACTAATTGAAAAAATGAAATCACACACTTTTTCACTTTGAGTGGTCATCGTTCTATAGAATAAAACTTTTCAACAACGCAAGGAAAATTAACGGTTCATAACTTAAGTCGATGGGTAGGAAACAAACAAAGTATAATACTTCAGCGGGATTACTTTGAATTCCAGAATAAAAAACAGAAATGTTTCAAAATCTGGACTCAACCGAATAATTCAGGTGCGAAAAAGGCCACTGCAGATCGAGAACACGATGGTGGTGCTGAATCGGCCAGTTCCTCGGAAGGGCTGGGAGCTGAAGCACTGGTAAGTCGTGGTATTTTACACCTTGATGGAACATTCCGGAAGCTAGGTTCAATGTCACAATATTGAGTGCTAAGATACATAAAAGGCGTAGACGATAAGGTGGTCCTTCATTGCTGCCCACTGGCGCAGTGTGCTTGAAGGCGTAGAGTGACACACCAGACACTTACCATTAGACTCAGACAGAAGTGATTGATATGGAGTAGCTGATTAGAGAGGGCTATCCAGAGTGTTGATCGCAATTGGAAAGTGTCAGTTTGGATCGCAGCTATGAACGGGATGGGAGACCTGTAACGCAAACGGGCTGCTACTGAACAAAAAGGAAGAGGTATGCTGAGCTGATCGCTCTTCCAAACTATTCGCACATAAACACGTGTTCCCTTCTGGATAAACTGGTAGCTTCTACCTAGCCTTCCGCGAATTATTCCTTGGCAACGCTTTGTATTGCCGTTTTTAAAGTCAGCACTTCAGCGATATCGCTGTCGTGACTGTTCTTGTTCCAAGCAAGTGAAGATTTCAAGACGAAGTCCTACCGGGTTCGCCGAGGAAAGGATGCAGGAAAAGGGAACTGTAGATAACTCAGAGGAAGGCATATTTTATGAAGGAAGGGGGCCTTCTATGAAGGAGAAGGAATTCACCTACTCAACCTTCCAAGTAGCCCATCCCGCCACAATGAATATGAAAAACTTCGAGTCCTAAATAGGAGTTGAAAGGAGGCGTCGACCACATTCCAGCTTACCCGTGCGTGGAAGACCCGTCTTTCATCTCTCTTTATTGGATCCAAAGTGTGAAATGAAAATCTATGAATTGATGCTAGTAGTGATGTAATGTACGAAGTGAATGAAACTCACACGTGTCTCTCTTCAAGGACGACTTATCACCTTTCTACTTCGCAATACGGTCGACTACGTTATTCTACGCGTCCATTGCCTATATTTTCCGGTCTTTTTGATTCCGAGGAGAGCGCGTGGAAGCGCAATCGAGGGAAGCGCCGACTGTTTCGCGTCCGATTCAAGGTTCTTGGTTCGGATTTCCTGCCCAGGCCAAACCAGTATTCCACCCTGCGGGATCGGTGATTTGGTTCCAGACTTGTATGAGAGGGGTAAAACACTGACTTGTCCATCGGCTGGCCACCGCAGGTCACTACGCATGCCAAGTACTGATTAAAATTGCCTCCACGATCTCCAGTGAGATCTGTGGCTAATCCAACAGAATGACTGAAAACGCCGCCTTTTATTCTTCATCTTTTTCAATTTGCGAAAGAAACGAAAAATCGTAAGTAAATTGCACTATGAATGTTCCTTGGTCGAATAACTTCTCAAGCTCCCCTACTCTTCGCAGACACTGATTAATGCAGTTATAACGTAGTGGTGCAAAAATGCAAAAATGTTGCATTGCGAAACAATCGTGATTTCATTGCTGGACGGTTTTGCTTCAGTTCCTCGCCCATGAGCTTGGAAAGAATTCATCGGCCTCGAAGAATTGGGAGTTGTGGTTGACTTCAGAGCAAACAGAACTTGATGTTGAAATTGATAGGAAAACACCGAAGTAGGTTTTTCTTAGTGACAGGCCCAGAAAATCGCACAGAGCATCGTTGCACTATGTCTAAAAAACAACTGAAATGGTTAGTAATGGCTTATAAATTAACAGTACTTGAATTCTTGGACCGCTGTTGACAGTAGAGCAATTTGAAACCGGTTTTGCTTTTTTGTTCTTCGTTTTCCGTTATCCGATACTCGGGTTTCACACCTGCTGCCTCTTCCATCGCACTCATGATTTGTCCTTCAAAGTGCACCCGTCTCAAACAGAGAAACGGATCGATCAATGGACAGACATAGGCACAGACGCGCTTTCGCGCATTGTACTGGGTAGTAGATGGCGCCTGTGACACGTCTTCAGGATGCATGCGCTCGTTCATTGACGTCTGTGAAACGTCTCTGAGTTCGGGCGCTGAGTGCAGGTTTCTAATCCATAACCGTCTAATTCGGAGAAATACACTGATCTTCTGCCAATTTGGGAAATAAGACGACAATCGAAGATGGTTAAGCTCAAAGACACAACCGCCGTGCCGCTGTGTCGCACACGTCGTTACCTCACCTTCATGACTCATGAGGTGTCACACGGATTAACTGATTTGTAGGATAACGGAATTTTTATAGTAGGATAATTGAGTTTACCCATGTCTTCTTGTTTCTTTTCAGCAGCTGAGGGCCTGAAAGCCACTAAATAGTGTTGAATGCCTCAAGACTGCGAAGCAGAGGAAGAGTCCGGCGCTGTTGACGCTGTCAAGGAGGGTCCGGAGGCTGCCACTCGGAGTCTTCCGACAAGACTCGAATCTACTCAACCGACAGTCGTCAGCCACCTCGGCGTTTACGCTGGGCTACCGAAAAGGGTTAACTCGATGGATTCCGCATGCCTTGACATGCGGTTCATCCGTATATCCATCTGCCAGTCTCTCCTTCCCCGCTCGCCTTGCAAAGACCTCGCTACCGGACGTGAGACTTGGGTTCTCTACGACTCCAACGCACACCGCGCCCTTTGGTTACCTCGAGGAGAAGAACAGCTTACGGAAGCGAAGTCAGAAGTGCACCTCAAGAACGTTCTATCTGCTTCTGGGACTCGAAGTGAACGCTGTACTACGAGCTGCTCCCGCCAGGACACACGGTTACCGTTTGCGCCACTCAGCTCCAGAAACTCGCGAAAGCGTTTCGGGACAAGTTCAAGACAAGGAAGACCCCATGTGGAAAGCGCCCCACCAAAAAGTCGAGGAGTTGAGCTGGGAGACCTTACCCCGTCCGCCATGTTTTCCTAAAAATGCCCCTTCAAATCTCCACTTGTTCCTTTCGCTAAAGGCTTTCTTGGCTACAGAACGTTTCACAAATTTGAAGACTTAAGTCAGGCCATAACCGACTTCTTCCATTCCCGTTCTCCCCTGTTCTGGAAAAAGGCACCGCTGACCTGCTCAGTAGATCCGATAATCGCCATTTTTAGTCACCTCCGTGGTGACTAAAAGCGGCGATCATCGTTGATTGATTTGCATTGCATGCAGAATAAAGAATTAAAAAAGAAAAATGAGAACCACATCAAGACTTTCCGACAAACTTAACTTAAATGCTTATTTTAAGATTTAGAAGATTCTCGTTACGGTGTACAAAGATTTTTTGAAGCGCTCTTCGAATCAGTCGCGGAGGTGTAGCCGAAGCTTGACTTCAAGGAAGCGCTCTTTTTTCTATCTGAAGGTACAACGTTAGAAAGAGAAATTGCACTCTATAAAATTTTGAGACCTGATTATTGGCCAGTAGAAAAATCAAAATCCTGCAGCGACTTTCTATATGGGAGCCGTTTCGCCTTTTTCCATGAAAAGAATATATTTTCCTTCCGACTCATGGAGATTGCATTTTACTACAGAAATTTTTAAGAACTGCATAATGGATGTCAAAATAGCTTATGTATCCCTGTATCAATCTCCTATGAGAAAAACTGATCATAAAATATAATCCCGGATCATCTCGAATCCGAAATTTGATTTTTATTGTATAACAGGCAGTGCTTGAAATCTTATGAAATTCAGTTTCATCTTTATATGTTTTCTCCGTCGAATTTAGAGAAATTTATTTCTGTGACGCCTTCGTATGCGAGCTGCGAAGGTAGGAAATGTAGTTACCTGGGCTTAAGTCGTCTTTAGGCGGGCAATTTTTTGGAGTTTTGAAAAATTAATTGCGCATTAAAAAGCAACAGAAAGAGTGATTTTTCTGTACGAGAACACAGCTTCCAAAATTAGCATCTTCTATGCAGGCCCACGGGGTTCGATTCTTGTCGTGTCGCGCTACGATAAAATCGGCAAAAATTGAACCCGACTGTTTTGAAGAATGTTCCAAAGGAGACCACTATTAAATAGAGAACAGTCAGCATTCAAAACATTCTAGGATTTAATTTCGTGCTCATAACATTCTCGTTCTGCAAGCAAGGCTGCGTGCCACCCTTCAAAGTGCCGAGCCTACACCTGGAAAGGAAAGCTACTAAGGGTCTTAAAACCGTCGAGATGGCTGGAACTTTGTGGAACAATCATCTCCTAAACACATTAGATAGTACGAGTCCAGGTTTGATTTCCGAAGCTCAAGCTTAGGAAACCATAGTAGCAAAAATGAATGAAAAGATTGTTGGCACGAGAGCTCAAGGTGTATAGTCCGAGAGAGCAGCTAATGCTGAAGAGCTGAAAGCATTAGAAGTCCCAACGGCAGAGAGCTCTGCAAATTCTCAGCGGAACAGCGTTGTTGAACAAGCGTGAGCCATCAAACCGTGAGGACCGATAACATATAGCAGGAAACAGCCAGCGGTGGAGAACCCGCTAACAGGCAAACGCGAGACACAGCGCTTTCAGGCGTGTCGGAGCGGTTGCTATGTTGCGAGGTGTTGTATTCATTTCAGTCGTAGTCGTTCTTGAGACCCCTCGCGACGAGCGCTTATCGCTGCGATAAATACTCGCACGATCATGTTTTAAACAGTAGTATAGCACGACGATGTTACGCCATTCAGCATGATCACGCTGAAGAAACGACTTGGAAAAGGATCCTACGGAAGCGTTTACAAGGGCATACTGAGGAAGGATCACCACGTTATTGATGTAAGTGCTTCAATGCTGAAAACCCTATTCGCGGTTGAGTCAAAAGTGGGGGCCGTCCAGACACTTATCACTTTCTCTCCTCCGCAGGAGCTATGTAATTGCAGCGTGAAATGCATAAATGAGAGGAAAGCAAACTACGTACGTCCCCAAAGTGTACTTCCACGAGAGTTTGGAGAGATTTTGACCTCGAACTGCCCCCTCTACGCCATAGCCCGAAGAACTGTTGTATTTCCGGAATTGCCGCTTCTTCCCCCACTATACCGAACTCTCGATGCCGTACGACAGGGAATAGCAGATCTCAAAAACTTCTACACCCCTCCTCGTTAGTTCGCCACTTATTGGCACTGCGATTTGTGGTGGACGATTGATGGGCGTAAGTTCGTGTCTCAGTATCCTACGATTGGAAGCTCACATCATCGGCTTTGAGCTTGGTGAGGATGATCTGCTCTGCTTTCAACGAAGAATCTGCTATGTACAGAGCTTGCCAGTGGCTCTATCCCGAGAATCGACTTCAGTCCCTTCACGCTCACACATTTCCTGATGCTCTCAGACTGTGGATAATTCTGAATGTCTAGATCTAGTCAAGGCCAATCCTCTAGCAAACTTTCAAAACGAAAGTCGAAAAGAGCTACACAAATTGCAGTGAGCGGTTATATCGCACCCCTTGGCAGGAGCGCAATACTGACAAGATGTTTCCTATGTCCGTGCCGACGGTGTGGGTCGCAGTCCTCCAGTTACTTCTCCAGCACTCCTAATGGAAGATTTTCCTGGAAGTAGGGCATTCACCACTGGGAATGCTTGTAGGGACGCCTGGAACCACAGCTCCCGTGCTGCTAGCCGGCTCTCTGAAAAGTTTAAAAATCTCCACAAGACAAAACGCGTCATCATCGAGCAAAGATTTTGCTGTTTTTTGGGGATTTGAGACTAGAACTCTATCAGCTGCTGCGCGTTGAGAAGCTTCGCTTTGTGACAACATGTAATATGAAACTGGCTGACTAACTGCGCGAAAGGGGCTCGAGAACCCTGAACCCACTTCCAAATCCTCCATGTAGTGAAGCGCGTTCCGTTTATCTTTTTCGCTAAATCCCTCTATGTAGAGAATCGTTTCCGAGCCATCAAGACGTTGGAAGTGAACACTTTAACTATTTTCCCACCAGACGGCCCAAAACCCTTACAATTCTTTTTTTTTAATTTCTCTTACTTTGATTACGATAAAAGTGACCTTAAATATGACGGGCTTCAAAAAGGTCCCTATGAAGCTTGTTCACTCTCCTCCATTCCATTTCCACTCCAAAGTTGCCATCAATCTTCATGTTGCGACGGGCACATACGCTTCCTCAAGTACAATACTGGATCGTACGATTTCCACAGCTGAGTTCTTCTAACCTACAGTAAAATATATATGAAGTCAGTCGATATTGGTCGTGTTGATGGTGACGGTGTCAAACCCATTCGACTGTAGTAGTAAACCTGTCCTCCCCCCCCCCCCCACCTACAACACTTATACGTAGGATACTGGATCACGAATGTGGCTCCATCCTGCATCTGAGCTGTTGATGCACGACGTCTATGACACGTATTCCGCATGTAGGTGTTCGTGGCGCGTCGTCCATGGCACGTTTCTGGATCCGGATGCTCGTTGCTCGACGATTGTGACACGTCTTCTGAATCCACGCTCTTCTGTGGCACGAGTCTGAATCCGCCTGTATGCCGCACGTCCCCATCAATACCTCCTGCCAAAAATACAGCGATCGGCTGTCAATTGACAATGGTTGAGCCTAAAAACACAACCATACGCCGCAGTTCCACGTGTTGTAGCATCCTTTGGTCCGCTCTGCGAGGTTCACCACGTGATGCACGGATTCAACGCTTTATATACTTCCTCATTTTTAATTTAGCATTTGGCACAAATCTATTAAAAGAGATTAGTCGAAATATCCATATTAGAAGATTGTGTCCACTAATGTGTTTATGTTGGACACCGAGGGATTTTGATTCTGTAACGATTTGTGAATGCCTGAAGCTGACAAAAAGTGATTCTTCTTCCAGGCTAATAACCACTAGACAGACGGAAAAAACTGCGCCACAGTCTAGCTGAGCAATTCCTACACGTAATCACGCCCAACCTATTAGACAGCTGCTCAACTCCTTTCCAGCGCCTGCAGTCGTGTCCGTTTGTTTGTTTCTACAGATGGCGTTTGAGGTCATCACTCTACCAACGTCCTTCGTATTGCTTAGTAACGAGACCTGTAGAACCTCTTATTCCCTTTTCTTCATGCAGTACGAAGGTTTTTTGGGAAACTGAACTAACGCGTTGCCTCAGATCCTAATCGCAGTGTAATTTTCGTTTTGTGAACGTGTGCCTCTCTTTTTCTGGCTATGTGTTGAAGTGCTGAGAAGAGTTATGCTCATAACTAAAAACTTCGACGCTACTATATTAGGAACCAGGTCATTAGAAATAACTTCATGCAAACTGATGCTTAAGAGAATGTAATTGAGACCACAGTGGTGCAGTTGAATGTAGACAGCTCTCTTCTGAAAGTGTCTGTGGAAGCTGTAGCGATGTGTGGAAAAATTCAGCTGGCACCACAAGTACGAACGAAATGAAGTAAAAGTCGTAGCGTAAAGTTTCTACCACCAAGAGATGAAACAACTTTGCGTAGCCACACATCTGGCCTTTTGCATTTATATGGGCCTAGAACTGGTTGTGACGCCGTTTTACTGCCACAGATGCCCGCAATATGGTGTCTGGTATGAAGTCGAAAGCAAGCTGCAGATTAGCTCCGATTTAGTACTGTACCTTTTAAAATGGTCATCCGCTGGACCTCGGTTTGGTACCATCTTGGTGTAGAGTATGGACTCCACGAGCCTGTGTCCCTGTGGATTTACCAATCTGAAGTGGCCAATTTCACAAGCAAAGAATAGTTGAATAATGTTTGAGTAGCGCGCCATCGTCTATAGCTGCTCATAGAGTTTCTCGAAACAAAACCCACCAAGATTTCGACTAGCGAAGTTCTCAAGGCGGGGCTTGGAATCACAATTCGGGCACATAGGCTCCTTCCTCAGCTTCCATCACAGAGCATATAAAGGGTCACTTAGCAAGCAGAATGGTGATGCGAGCTGTGGGTCTCACTGATATACAGCTTCACTGTCAAGCCGCTTGCCACTGCAGTGGTGAAAAACTGGCGGCTATTCAAGCATGCTTGCAAACTGTCAAAGCAGAGAGTGGTTCAAGCTGTGCTCCATCTGCGCCAAAATAAAGCCAAGGACATTGCGGAGGGTGCTTCTCGCAGAGCGCCCTCAACTTTCAGCGCTGTCATCTGTCCCAGCGTTGATCTCGGAGGATGCGCGAATCACTCGCTGTGTAGTGTGCTAGGGCGGAGAGTCGTTAGATACACCGCCCTCAGAAAGGGGCGGGGCGAAGGGCGCGGCGAGGACAAGATGTCCCGGTCCCTGCCATCACGTGGATGCATCGCATTTCTAATCACTTCCCCTGGCCCTGCATCTCTATCCTGAACTGATTTTGTTTTTGAGACTAGAGTTGGAACCTTGTTCACCAGATTTGGAACAAAAAAGTTTTCAGCTGCAGCGCCAGGGCTTTCTTCAGGTCCCGTCAATGTAGAACTGACTGGAACCACCCATAGTCTCTAGTTGAGGCAAAAATTTAAAGAATTGTGGTGACAATTGAAAGAATCTAGAGAGAAGAGCGAGGTTCTCCTCTCCTGAAGTGCCTCCATAACCGAACCGACTGTAAAATGACTTCAGAGATTCCCCGAGATGCGCTTTCCAATCGTCCCCTATCAGTTGTTAGGTTTTTGGACGATGTCACGCCAATTAACGACGGTTTCGAGCGCAGCAAACTTGTCCTAATAGGGCGGCACGGGCAGGGCGGGAAGTGGGCGGCGGGCAGCACGGTGTACCGAACGACTGCCCCCCGTGTGCTAGAGCTCACCGCAGGTCCTCATCGTTCAGCGGATGCGAGGAGCGTCATGTCTTCCCTTCGTTACTTTCACTAGAACACTGACGAACGTTCTGATGGGCGTCCTGGTGCCTTTTCCCCATCCAGTGAACTACGCTCTCGCGCAGTGGTTGTCAGCGAAACGTGCTACGTGGCAGGCTCACCTAATTCTCAACCACTTGGCCCATACGACAACATTCCTCCAAAGTCGACGAAGATTCGGAAAGGGAAGCAGTAGCACTTTGAGATGGGACGTATTAGGTTGGTTGACACAGTCCTCGGACATTTGGGGCACAAAATATTTTCCACACAAATGAACAACCACAGCTTGTCATTTGAAATCAGTACCGCTGGCAACGGACGGACTCTGGCACCTTGCTGACAGGTCGTAGATGCTCCTTCATAGTAACGTAGAACGTTTTCCATCTTATCTCGTGGGTGAGCGATCTGCTTGCGGTCCGAGCTAGCCACTGCCAGGCCGAGCACAGCTAGGTAGCAAACAGCGCTGGCGGCCAAGCAAGCGGTGTTAGCTACCTAGCTGAGGTGACGCCAAATCGGCATGATCGGAAGCAAGGGGATTGTGGTTCAACTGCTCGCTGACACCGGGCATTCTCTTTCAAAAAGACAAAGACGCGATCAATCGAAATTCTCCACGAAATAGCACGAAAAGGGCCGGCAGCAGGCGGCCCACATTTGCTGGTGTTATTGTACCCCTCACGGCTTCACAGTTCGAAATAAGAATTCCCACCCAAACTTCGCCTAGCCGGCATCATTGCGAATGCTACTTTTTGGAATTTAGGTGAGTTACGGTACGTTAACGTAAGTATGCTTTGTACAAGGTTTGTGGGGCCAGGGGTAGTAAATTCGCCCAAACTTTGTTGTAGTTATTAGGGTCTGTATGATATATGTGGTTAAGAAAAATCAAAGCTGTTCGACAGCATATCTAGAATTTATGAACGCCGGACATATACACTATTGCCCACAGATATTGTATGCACCGCAATACCAAATCTGAACCTATATCTATGATTATCACCCCAAATAATGCCCTGGGCAAGGTATGGATGAGATGGTGATCGTCACTCTACTGCCTTTTCCCGAACTTCAGCAATGAATATCACATTCGTGATATTCATCGATAGCTCTCTCGGCGAAGTTTGGGCGAAAATTCATATATCGACCTGTGGAGTCATGACGGCAGACCGGTGCCAATAAATCTGGGCTCCTTTCTGACGAAGTTTTCCATTGAGTGTTTATATGGAGACGACTAATCGTGTCGGATCATTTCTAGGAAGTGCAGGGGTGCAGCCACCGAGGGGTCAGAACACAAACGCTTTGCCTCCAACCTGCTGCTGCTCGAAGTCTTCGGCACGTCTTCTAAATCCCGCCCCACGTTGGACGAAACCCACAGCCTGCTTTCCTTGAATACTTCAAAGTTTCTAACCGGTGTCTTACCGCTAGCGAACTTTCAGGTAGCAGTGAAGGTGTTGACCGACATGAGTCCAGAGAACTCGCTGGCATTGTGGAAAGAGGCACGAGTAATGCAGATGTACGACCATCCAAATGTGGTTCGGATGTATGGAGTGGCCAATGACACCGAGGTGTGCCTTTGCCGTTAAATCGTCAAAAACATCTGTTATAAGTCGCATCCCGTCGTTACAGCCCTTCTACCTGGTCATGGAGTTGGTGACTGGTGGAGCGCTGAACGACTTTCTAAAGAAAAAGGCGAAAACTATGACAAACTCGAGAAGAACACAGGTATTGGGTTCTATGTTCAGCTTGCATGAGGGTAATCTTTTCCTCAGAGCCTTTATAGTGAACTAGTTTCATAGAAGTGCCGCATCATCCTTCACAGGCATTCAATGAAACCGTTCAAACCTTCTGGGTTCAGATTCATCTGCCGCTTATCGGCCGGTAACGATATATTGGTTATCGTATCTGTATCTCTGTGTCTCTCCGTATCAATTGCTACGTAGGCCAATGTAGTGAATCCGTCGTGAGATGATACCGGCGGCATCGTTGATGAATCTGGCCCCTGGATTCAATGTGAGGTAGCCGTCTGTAATTTCCTGGAGACCGCTCTAGGGAAATGATTCATACCAACCAAGCGACTCGATCTAGAATCTGGAGAACAAAGAGCCGCATCCATAAATCAGGCGCTAAAACTGGTTACGATCCAGCTGCCACAAGGTGGAATTTATGGGATTACTAGTATGCCACCAAAGACCCAAGGTTGTAGCTGAAACGCATTGGTAGCAGCTTTCGATAGCTAGTGGATTATATAGCAAGTTTACAGCTACTAATACACAACACTCCGGACCGCGGTCGGTCTGCTCGTAGAGTTCATGACTACTCCTCAAGAAAAGAAGAACTTCAGAGTACGGACCAGGAATGAGCGGATGAACCGTTATCCGGTTTCCGGCGGGTTTTGGCCTATCCGTTTTGTTGTTCGTTATCCGGTGGTTTTTGGCCGGATAACAAACAACAAAATCTGGCACCAAACTATCAACCTGCTCATAGCGCGTTCTGAAACGCAGAACACTGCCTTGCTCATTTCTATTTGTGGGGTTTTCACCAAAATTCCTTCTAGCATTATGTTCCGTCTGGAAAAAAACCTGTCGGTTAGAGGAGAAAGGAATAAACCTTCATACGAATCACTTCGTTTTATGATGTGCCAGATATTCATCTTCTATGTACACGATCCTTGCATAACTTCCGAGCGGTGGGTGGAAAGCCAGTACTTTAATATCCTATCCTATCCTATCCTACTATATTAAAAGCGCTAGTCCGTCTGTCCGTATGTGTATATGTGTGTCACAAATCTGTGTGAACCAGTAAAACATGTCAAACGTGTAAAGGTGACCCGCACGTGCATGTGAATCCTGTCAAGGCTATCCTCATGTGTAGTGGATGGAAACGAACCAAATTTAGCGGGAAATGACCAGGTTGGACAAATGAGTGGAACTATTCGAACGGACAACCACTATTGATCGATAGTATCAATTTTCGATCCGAGTTGTCGTTCAACACCACGATTTGACCAATCGCGATGTGACTATGATTATGCTGGATGAGGAGACCAATATTAATCGATGGTATCGATTTTTCGACCGCAGTTATCGGTTTTAGCCCAAATTTGACCAATTGGAGTGGGAGTCCCACGACAGTTTCTTCGGGAGAATTACTCCCGCTTGCAGGAAATATTCCAGTATAAAGAGATGCAGACAGTTTCTAGAACAAGATAACAGTATCGATTAACCGAATAACCGACCGAATATCAATTTTTCTGTAGAATAGATCCTTCGGAGTGCGAATAGCACTAATGCGGTGGGCAGCGGACAATGCTTACGTCAGTCGTTCTGAGGATCTTCCCTTACTCTATTCTGTGTAGTAAGCAAGATTAGTTTTTTCTTCTCTAATGGGGCCGAAGGGTCAATAAACCGTCGTGTCCAAGGGGTTTTGTTTTCGGAGTTTTGGCCGAAGTCCCAACCAGACGTTTTGAGGGCGGTAGATTTACGGGTGGTGCAGAGCAGTAGAAGCAGCTGTTGACGAGCTGCAGGTTCAATACTGGTATACGTACTTGGGCAATGACTTGCGGTGACAGGCCGATGGACAAGTCAGTGCATTAACATGCCCGTGCAATCCTGATACCAAGACTGGAAATCCGAACCAAGAACACCTAGTCGGAGTGCACGCGAAAGTCGGCACCTTCTCAGAGTGCGCTACTTCGCACCTCGAAGAAAAAACCGATAAGAAGGTTAAAAGTGGCTCATTTGACATGTGACGAGGACGATATTACAAATCCCGACCTATTTTTAGAGAAAGAATGGTTTAAAATTAGTTTTAATTTTTGCTGTTTGTTTGTTAACCGTTTTTCCGTTATCCGGCCATTTTTGGAAAAAATTATCCGTTATCCGTTATCCGGTTTTCAAAATTTTATTATCCGCTCATCCCTGGTACGCACCCTAATTTGGCTGATTTGCAATCTCGACAGCACAGGAAATGCTCGCATGTCTTGTTGATTCGCAGATGTGTCTGTTCGTCACATCGGGACTGTGCTGTGAAGTAGGGTGGCACCCATGCCCGACAGGTTCGCCGTTATAGTGTTTTCGTTCCCACTGTGTGTACTTACAAGGAATCGTTCCCAACTCAAGGTGAGCTTTTGCGATGCTATTTTAGTAGGATGTAGGGCCCTGTGGGCGGAGTCCAGAACCACAGTTAGTTTTTGCTGAACGCTTTTTTGAAGACCTGAAAAAGAGGTCTGAAAGCGTGCGCGCAACTATCATCAAACCCGACGACTTTATAACTATGACTTTGTTGAAACAACCGCAACAACTCCGAATAAACCAACAAAAACCGTTCCATCCAAAACCAAAAAAAAATAATTTGATCGCTGGCCAACTCTCAAATTTTGAATTGTACCCAACAGCATTTTTGTAGCAGACGGGAAGGAATTGTGTGACGATTGAAAGAGTATGATCACATTTTTGGACGCTCATCATAGTCGGATTTTTGACTTCAAGTTATAAAAGAAGATATTTTTGTGGCATACTTTATAAGTAAAGTAGAGAAGCAAGATGCAGCTTGTATTGAAAGCGGTTTAACTGACACGTACAAGGTGCATTTTGAACATATAGGGGAAACCCATGGTAGAGAAGTCGGAGGAGGATGGCTATCGCATGCTGCAGAATAGTTCTTGATTAGCATCCTACCTCAGGCAGTCAAGTCTTCCATACCTGCTGGGTTGTGAATTGGTACCTGATTTGCCTGGGAAAGATAAAACACTGACCTCTACATCGGCGGCAACCGCATTCATTCTGTGGGGCAAACCCACACCAAAATGACCTCTACGATATCCCATAGAGGTAGGAAGAATGGATGGCGCATCTCAAACAGGGACTGGCTAACGTCATGCTTTATCCCTTATCATTTTTGACGGCCAGCACAACTTCTGGAATGAAAGATCGTCGTTCGACGATACCAGGCAGGTACTTTCGGCATTTACTTTCGCTCGCAGGTTTGCTTGCACTTGATAAATTTCGGAAACTCCAAAATATTGCATTACTAATTAACGACTGCTTGCATTCGCCAATCCTGCTCTCTACCTTCGCAACAAACGCTATCGTAACTTTTGCTCAGTTTTCAGCATTCTGAACGGATCGCATAGGGCGAACGCAACAACTCCAACCAGATCACTGAAAACAAGACCAAAAGTGTCAAACTTTTTCACTTTTATCATGAAAATGTCAGACACTGTGCTTAAGGCGCACCTCTTATGTAAATAGACTCCGCCCCGTGACGTGCAGTGATAATCAGATTGAAATTGATTGATTGTTTTACTCTTTCCAACAGTTCAGCTGTTATTCCACAGCCTCCAATCAAGTCCAATATTCCTTGACGGCTTTGCATGAGTTCTACTCGTGTGCATTGGAAAGAGTCGTCTATGTGGTGGTCGCAGCATAGAATATGGTTCAGTAAGTGATCATCTTCACTCCAGTGCAAGGGGAATTTTCATGCCTTTCTGTAAACTGGAACTCAGGCCACTCGAATGTGAGATGTTGTGTTAGAGTGTGACCAGAAAAAAGGCTTCCCCAGTTTCATTACCAGGCATTAACTCGAGCGGCCTACCCACAAACCTGCGTTGTTCTGTCATAGCGCCACATCAGAACATAAAAAAGTAAATAGGAAATAGCAATGGGCTACGAGGGAAGTCTTTAAAAGTGGGTACATCGTCATAATCCGAATCGTATCACGTTATGTGGACATCTGTCATCCTTGGACCGAAGATCATATTTACGAAAATTTACGATTTACGATCCAAAATGTCGTAAATCGTAAATCGTAAAAAACTTGCCAAAAATCACCGTAAATCGTAAAATCGTAAATCATAAATCATAATTACGCACACCCTTGCTGCACCACCATCATATCACCGTACCATATCACCAATAATACCGTAACTGCACCAAATACGCGTACCTTGTGGTTGAATATTATGGAGCCGGTACATAAGTATTGCTAAAAATATCGTTCTCACCTAAACGTGTTGTCGGCCGACTGCTTTCCACCTTCACACTGGATTTCATATCTCCGACAAGGAGAGAGATTGCGGTTGCGGATGCCATGAAAGTACTCCTCCTGGACGCCATATTTTGAGATATCGACTGTCAAGAAGAAGAGGCGATTCATGCTAGAGGTAGTGTAATGAATATGGGGCCTTTCTATGTCTGTCATACGCGTGGGTGGCAGCTGGGTACGTCGATTTTCATCCAGGACCTTTCTCTACACCCACGGATTGCGTGTTCAACGAAGAGGTGGTCATTTCTTGCCAGGGAGAAGATTGTTCCTTACTGGCTTTTGTAAGATGCTGTTGGTATGACAAGCACTTGTGTTTTACTTGTTTCATAGATTTGTACTATAGCTGTTAATAAAAGGGAAAACAAGACAGGACTGTTTATTTCCAGAGAAATGATATGGTGCAGATAGGCATTGTTGGAAAACTAACACACTTCAAGGCGCAAATAGACAGCCTTGGTTTGTTGTAAGCACTGATGGTCTAAAATTGACTCCTGTGAGGATGAAAAAGCGTAATAACAACAAACTAATATGCGCAAAAATTTCGGCAGTGCGCGAACTCGATCTTGAAACCCCTTCCAGTATGCTCCTATGGGGCGTCCCTCCTACCAACTGCGCCGGGGAGGCATACCTCGTGGGGTGTCGTAGGGGTTTAGTTGCACGCTTCTTTTACCTTCTGTGAGCATGAGAAAGCGTAATAACAACAAACTAATATGCGCAAAAATTTCGGCAGTGCGCGGACTCGAACTTGAAATCCCTTCCAGTATGCTCCTACGTGGCGTCCCTCCTACAAACTGCGCCGGCGAGGCACACGTCGTGGGTTGTCGTATGGGTTGGTGATAAATGCGCGCACGCTTTCAGACCTCCTCAGGTCTTTAAAAAGGCGTTCAGCAAAAACTAACTGTGGTTATGGATTCTGCTCACAGGGCCCTACATCCTGTCAAAATAGCATCTCAAAAGCTCACCTTGAGTTGGGAACCTTTCCTTATTAGGTGATTTTTTATTTTGACTTCTGTACGTTCAAAGTCCATAGGAATACGTTCCAGTTTTGATGTCTGTTCATTCACCCGCTCATGTTAATATGCGTCTCTAGATAAAGATAAAGGAACAGAAGAAGAAGGAGTGTTCTACAGATAGCGCATTTGCTTCGTAACCTTCGATGCAAGTAAGGTCCCCAAACTTTCAGAATGTTAAGCGCTACATTCATACATTCATATAAGCTTCAAACTACTCATAGCCGAAAATATTCTGAGATCTTCTGTCCAAATACGACAGAAATCATTCTAAATGGATAGCTGAAACGCCATGTTCATACCTTCTCGTCGATCACAGATCATTGCAGTTGGAAGACGGGACCTCATGCAGCTGCGGGAATTTGATAGATCCCAATAAAGTATTATGAGACAGAATAATTGTGCGTGCCTCAAGGGAGAAGGCTATTATCTGAATTACCCGGCTAGATCCGCAAATATCTATTCAACACGTGTGACGTCGATGTGTGACGTCGCTTTTACAGAATGATGACTGTCGAGACATCATTTTGCACTTGATTTATTCCTTCTTCTCTGTTCGCCAACGAGGACATCAGTTCCATGAAGTGCCACAAAGTGGTGGCCTTAAAGATTCAGGGAGGGCACCACTTTTTGGCAAATTGAAAATTTAGTCAAACTGAAAGTTCAGTAGGTTGGAAGTATTAAGCTGTCGCAAAATCATTCGCTGAAACGGGTCGCTTACTTCAAACTGCTATAACTCAGCTAAAACAAGTTTATTAATTGTGTTAAAACCACCATAATCTATAAACTTTTGCCAATAAACAGGTTATAAATCTAATCCTTTACAATAAAAAGTGAATTGTTTCTGACGCAAATGAGAACCAAGAACTCAGAAAAACGATATTAAGGGGGAAGGTCACGAGAATATGCTGGGTGAAGGAGAACTTCGATACCTAAATTTCACCCTCTTGTCTCACGCTGTGCGACGCGTTTTCCCACGGCTACCAACTGTATTTCTCTGTTTTTCGTCACCTAAGCCGTCTCACCTCCACCACCAGTTTAATAAGGAGTCTTTAGTGGCAAGGGGACAGCGAGTCACATCGCATTCTCAAATTTGCCACCTTCAAACTTATAACTGTTGTCTCCTTGGGCTGCACCTATTCTCGATTTCTACTGCAACGATCGATATTATGCTGTCTCCCGCTTGGGTCTCGTCTGTTACAGCTAAGAAGGCCAGAAGATCATCAGCTGAAGAGCCAAGTTCGGAGCTGGATCGTTTGCTGGCTTTGATGGAGAACGGAAAGGTTCTGGTTTATGTGAAGGCCTTCGTTGAACTTCTGATGGAGACGCGTGAGGCAGTTAAAGAGCTGAACCGGCGAAATGCGGAGTTGGTAGAGGTCAAGAGTTTGAGGGAGGAACGTTTGTTTTCAAAAGGAGAATTGTTGAAGGCACAATCATCCGTAGCGCTGCCTCTTGAAGCTGTTAAGTTGCCATCCGAGAGCAGCGGAGAAGCTGTGCAATCTCCTCACCTGCAGCAGATTGCACCCTCTCAGCAAAGTACCAGCAATGGATCTGGGTCCTCGCATCCCAGTAGCCCATCGGAAAACTACTGAGATGTCGCAATGAAACTGAGACGCTTACTTTCCAATATAAGGTTCCTAATAAAAAATTGCAACTTTTTTCGACGTGTTCATGGATAAGCTTACAAAACCAAATAGATCCTCTTCTAGGAATAGCCTGTAGTCATTATAGCCTGTAGCCAGTGCGGTGGGACCGAAATTACTAGGGATGCTACTGCTCGGGAAAAAATGCTTAACATGCCATTTGGTTTTCCATGAATGAAAGAAAAAGATAAGCATGGTAAGGATAGTTGAAAGATAAGTATGAGATTTTAGTACCGAGTACCCAGTTGCGACTCAGCTGATTCTGTTCAACTGACAAAGCAATTAGCGACTTATCCTCATGATCTGAGCCAAGTATTGCTCTTGGTGATTTCAATAGATTAAACACCTCATGTCGAACGTCAAATGTTTTTCGCGATTTGTTTGAAGGCCTTAAACTGTTAGTGTCCACTCCTACTAGAAGTCAAACTGGACTTGACCTAGTTTTATGCAACTGTCAAAATCTTGTAGGCGAAGTCTGCATTGGTCCACCTATATGGAATAGCGATCATGCTACAGTATCTTTCAAAATCTATCTTAAGGCAGATCGCCTAACTTTCGTGAGGAAAAAAGATTTTATGGGTGCGCTTTATAGCGAAATTACGGATTGCCTCTCTAACGTTGATTGGTTAGGTAGCCTATATAAGCTGCAGATGATGAGAAATATTAGACCTTTTTGCTATTCTCCATCACGTTATAGAGTTGGTTGTTCCTCTTGTCAGAGTGGACAAGAATGAACTAAGACTTCCTAACTATCTCAAAAGGATGAACCATTATTGCAGCTGCTCATGGAATAAGGCGTCCACAACTAACGATGTGACTGGAGTAAGTACTGTGTACAACAGAAAATTGGAGAGAGCTACCTATAGATATCACGTTTACTTAGAGAAGAAACTTATCTGATCCACGGATCGAAAATTTTTTTTATAGATACGTTAATGCGCGAATTGGAAACAATTCTACCATCCCCTCTTTGATCCACGAACGTGGTTTCTGTCAGTAATCACCTCAGGATAAGACCAATTCACTAGCTCTGTACATTGGATCCGATCGAAAATCTTCGGGTAATTGAATGATTCGGATAAGGACGATTTTGCGGACACCGGATTTTTGGATATCTGAATAGGGTATCCGACTCATTAACGTAAGATGCAGTTTATCATAATACTACCATTCCTTAAAGAGGAACTCATTCTTTAACAACAAAAACAGTGCGAGTATCGAATGACCCTCTTCTCGTCAATGAAGGAAAGATTCAGGACTCTACACTTTAATCGTTACACATAAAATTTGCGAACTTTCAAAGTTTCATCACTCTTACTATTACTGTTGGCTAATCAATTTCTGAACAAATATGACTCCGCTTTCGTTTGTTCTGTATAGCGCGTGGAGTATGGTAGTCAAGTAGGTTGAATTAAGGTTTTCATTTTGCCTGATCTCCCCCTATTCATTAGTATCTCTCTCACGGTCATAGATGATGGACCTCGAGGAATTATTACAAGAGGGATAACGATTGGCCCAGCACCGATTTATCTTATACTGATTTGAACCGACGGCGATCACTACCTGTTATACTAGGTCCAGCAACGATTCAGCATGAATTTCAACTCGAATTTATGGTGGGAAACCAGTCTAACCTCCTCCCGTTTGTAAGTTTATCGGCGAGGGGTGAGCGGGTGGTGGATCATCGCGTATTTACTTTAGTCGCAAATATTTTCGATCCACACGATCATGAAAAGGTACATGGATATCACATTACCCCGAAAATTGCCCAACACAGTTCACTAATTAGGTAGGACACACCAGTATTTAATAATACTTTTAATTTCGTGCAGCACAAAGTGCGGTATGGGGCTGCTCCACATGGCGACCCCCCTCGACCCAACTTGCGCCGAATGCTATACATTGTGAAACAGCGAAGTGCCATCAGAGTACGTTCTTGGTCCCTTCTCTCCCTCAGACTCCGTTCCTCCTGTGATCCGACAGCGCAACATGATATTTGAAGGAAAAGATGCCAAGTTCTACGTAAGGCCTCTGTTATACTCCCGCGGGAGCATCCGCGGAAGGGCGGGAATCGCGCCGAGACTCCTCACCTGGCCAATCGCCGCGCCTCGCCACGCCCGCCTCCGCCGTGCACCATTGGTCCGCGGACGTTCCGCGGATGCTCCCGCGGGAGTATAACAGAGGCCTAACGCTCAGCGTGCTAAATGTATTCAAACTCATTACGACACAATGGGGCGCGGTAACCTATGACTCAGTAGCGTGTCCACCCGCGAAATTCGTTTTGAATGTGCTTTTATCCAAGGTGTGCGATTTCTAAATGGAGCGAGGAAATTGAACGGGTTACCCGATTTTTATGCATTTCTCCAGGGTCCGGATAATTCGATGATTCGGATAATGGCAATTTCGCGCACCACGGATTTTTGGATGATTCGGATAACTTTAATTTTTAGGACCCCGGATTTTTAAAAGATTCGGATAAGGGCAGTTTCACGGAGGCCGGATTATTGGATGATTCGGATAGGGATATACGAATAGGATATCCGAAAATGATTCATTCGGATCAATGTATACTAGCTTCACAGTTCTAAGACAATTTGGAACGCTCACGAATTTGTATTCGCAACCGCCTTAAAGCCAGGCTCAAGCGGCTATGAGTTCAAATTCAGTTCCCGTTCGTAGTGCTTCTCAAATGGAGTCTTCCTTGTGGTTTCATAAGCAGCACATTTATAAAATTCTTTTGAAGTGTCCAAGATTAGCTCTTTCTTCCCAGACTTCATTCCATTGAGTTTTCATGAAAGGATTCTGGACCACATAGCTTATCCAGCAAATTTTCAAATTCAGCTTCATCACAGATGAGATGCTCAAAGGATGGAAGCATGCGTTCGTCACTCTTGTTTCCAGGAAATCTCCTCTAAGCGACCCTCGTAACTATCGTCCAATAAGCAGCAATTTAACGATTTTTCGAACGTTCTTGCCAGAACGTTCGAAAAAATCGTTAAAAACATATTCTAAGGCATCTTGAAGTTAACAAGATAATCTCAGATAACCTGTTTAGATTCTTACCATTCTGTTGAAACCTTAACGCTTACGTCTCTTAATGACTGGATTGAAGAAATAGGAAGTAAAAGACGAGTTGATGTGGCATATTTTGACTTTTCCAAAGCTTTCGATAAAGTCGCGATACCACAATTGTTGTTTAAAATGAGCATGATCAGTGTTCACCCCATGGTTATTAATTGGACGCGTGGCTTCCTTACTGGAAGGACATGTCAGGTTGAAGTTGAGGAGCATTTTCCTCCGTTTTGAATGCGTGTATTGGAGTTCCACAAGGCGGTGTGCTCTCTCCTCTCCTCTTCCTTATTTATACATATGAACTTCCACACGCAGTTTCCAAGTTTGGAGTTACATGCAAAATGTGTGCAGATGACTTAAAGATTTATAAAATAGTTAAAGAGTACCAAGACTCTAACTGCGTTCAAACAGCGATTGACTACATACCTCGTTGGGCGGATGAGTGGAAACTACTACTTGCACCTGAGAAATCCTGTTGCTTAGTAATTGGTGACCGAAATGTGGTCTCTCTCCCTGACTACACACTACAGAATGCAGCGCTTGGAGTAATTGACGAGGTTCGCGATCTTGGATTTTTAATACGCAAAAATCTAAATTTTGACGTTCATTACAAATCTTTGGTAAACATAGCAATTTTCGCACCTACAACCTTTTCAATATCAATAATCCTGATCTGCTTTCGCGTGCTTATAAAACATGTGTGTGGCCGATAGCTCAATTCGGACAAACTGTGTTCAACCCTGTCAAGAAGAAAGACATCGACATGCTCGAGAGAATTCAGAATGATTTCCCTCGCAAAGCAGTAATGAGGTGCTTTGGCATAGAATACTCGCTAATCCCAGGTGGCCGGGAAGGAAACAGGATACTGGGATTAAAGTCTTTTGAATGTAGAAGGAAATCATCCGTTCTCAAGATGCTTTTAAAGATGTTCGCCCACAAGGTGCACATAACCCGTTTCTGGTGTCTATTTACTTCACAAACGTTGCGTTATTAATGTATGACCTGCTATTCTTTTCTGTTTGTGTTTATGTTTTACGTGGCTACCCCACGCTGTCTAAATCACAACAGTAAGACTCTGCTGTGACTGCCTGACCAGGTTGCAAAAGCTGTAATAAATTACGCCTTTACAACACCACCACGAAGTAAGCCTAACCTTTTCAGGGTGAAGGTCGGGTTTATGAAAGGATATTGGAGGGGCATCCTTATCTACCCAGATAAATCGCTTCTTCCTTTTATCGCAAAGTACCCATTTTTCATCTACAGTTATAATACGGCTTAGAAAAGGCTCACTTTCAAAGCGAACTAGCAGGTTGGAGCAAGTGTCGAAGCGTGCGGACGCTACTCATCGGTCAGCTCATGAGGCACCCACTTCATCATCTTCTTCACCTAACGTACGTGTATTCGTTTTCGGATTTGCTTCGACAGCTCTCCTCAAAACTCCTGTGCCCGGACCCAGTTTTTCTTCATGATCAAAATCGCCAGAAGCGAAATTTTCGAAGCAGAGTCTTGCTGTTCGTTCGCAAGGACAGTCCGTCCCAAAAGCAGCGTTAAGGTTACGGGATGCCTCTGTCGCATAATGGCCCGATTTAAATTCGTAAAGTATAATTAATCGATAGTCGCGACGGTTAATGATTTAACGGAGCCCTGTAAAAGGTCGGCTAGAAAAATCAGAGCGGCATCAACATATGTTTTTTGAAAGAGCAGGAAAATATCTACCGAACAGTATGCGTGCCTTTCCCTGAGACGGAATGATTTAGGGTAAAAAACTTACTTATCTATACATACCTCGAAACGGAGATTAATTTTGCAAAAGCCTACTACTTCCTGTAAACGGTCGAGCAATGAGGCGGTCAGCAAAAAACCTTCAGCATTAGTGTTCCTATGAAAAAATTCCATAAACCAATCAGTCGACAGCGAATAGCCTCAAATCAAATTTTTTCAGATTCTTTACGAAGCGGCATTGGGTATAGAATACTTGCATTCCAAGGGATGCATCCACAGAGATATCGCAGCGCGGAATTTGCTTCTTGATAAAGTCGTCAAGGTAACGGCGATAACTTCTATATCACGTGGAATTGGCACCGGAGCTGCAAGTATCTGGTGAAGCGAAATCGGCTCTTTCCCATCAGTGGGAGGGCTGGCCGACTGTAGGCAGCCGCACCGCATTAGACTGTCAGTCGAGGGATCTGGAATCTGCCGCCGTGTAAGCACATTACAGGCCGTTGTGGTACCCAGTGTTTCAAAGACATGCGTAAAGTAAGGAATAATCAAGCGAATATGCGGGAACGGTGACTGAATAAGACATTGGAGCAGTGGGAATGATAACTGCAGCGGCTTGGTGTGCGTCATTTTATCTCGTTTTCACCACGGCATGTAGAAGCGCCAGTTTTCATCCCGAACTGCAGAAGCAGCGTGTTCTTCACATCAGAGCTACTAGGGGCGAAATATAGGCGAGCAGCAGACACCACTGCTGACAAGCGCAAGCTCGATCAGGGACGGTGCCCTTCCAGACGTCTCGGTACACCATACGGCTGCTCGCTTCACTAGTGATATCGCTCTGCACAGATTGACATAACATTTTGCATGCAAGATGCATAAATGTCTTTCTCAAAGAATTTTTGCGACCAACCAAAAATAAGACTTGCTGTAGGATTTAGTGCCTACAGCAAGTCTTATTTTTGGTGTTCTCGTCATATTGAGGGCTTTTTTTTGAGATTGACCTTTTACCGACCCTGACACTGTGCTGCGTGTCGTATGTGAAGAAAAATGCGCCCCTACTCAGCTTCTTCAGGCTGCCTAGTCAAATAAAACTTAATGCGAGTGCTAAGCCTGTTTACACGAAATAAATTTGAAGCGATTTCTCTTCTTAGTTAAATCCGTTGTTAATACTTGGGAGGTCGATTTCTCACCATAAGTCGTGACTTGGCCACTCAAAACTAGCCCCCAGAGGCTTCTGTTAAAAACATTTGTAGCACCTAAACTGCTGCCGCAAGAGCTCTTCCTTCAAGCTGTCAAGTAGCAGCCTTTCACCTCAATTCCACTGAACTGTAGCCGAGGACTCAGGTATAGTCTTGACAGCTCAGCAGCGTTGTTCAAAAGCTTCTTTTGTATGCGGTAGTACTTGTTGCTCATTGTCTTCTCAAATACAGCCTCATCGGTGTTGGTGTGGATGTGAGCCTGTCAGTATTTATGTCTCTGATCTGAACAATGGCTTATAAATTCACTGATAGCTGCCCACGATAAATCCTCAGAGAACAGCTGGCTGACATAAGCCGCAGTTCCCAAATAACACCTAAACGTTAGTTTCTGACAGGCACAATTACATAGCGACAGTGTAGGTGATCCCTTTCGTTCCTCCACTTGCTTCACCCCGTTTTTCGCCCGGCATTCTCTCTTTAATCGTCTCTTCGTTGCAGGTTCAGAAGGGCTTTTGTTGCTTTGGGCGTCTCGCCGTCTCGTTGCCTTCGGTTTGGAATTGAACACTGCTCCCAGGCTCCTAGCTCTTTTTACGTCTTCCAACACCTCCTATTGTTTTCCAAGTTCGATTCTTTGCTTGGCAATATAATGAATATAATATCTTAAATCTCCCTACATCTTTGACTGGTTTCGAATAGCCGATGGCCTTGAGCAGCACCATCTTCCATAAATGTAACCACTACCATAAATGAATATGCACCATACATTACAAATATAACCATACATTCTTTCCTTAAGTGGAAGTAAATAAATACCGTTTGCTCAGTGTTCCTATAATGGGCTTCCTAATTTGTTATATTTAGCCCACTTTTTCTTAAGGTAGCCGATTTCGGCCTAACGCGAAAGACCAAGTCGTACAAGGTGAACCCGGACAAGCCGATGAATCTGCGGTGGCTCGCTCCGGATGTCTACCATACAGGAATTGTGAGGCATTTCCTTTCCATTCGATGATATAATACTGTGTGGATGACGTATAGGACTCGAAAGGGGAACGCTAGGCGCAAGGTGCAACACAATTGCGAGAGGGCTGGAGGAACTCCGAGCTTCATCATCGTCCGAAGATGGGTGATGCTGTTGCATGAACTAACAAGGGAAGGGTCTGAAGCGTGTCTCTGAACGGGGAAGCGAGTCATATAGGGAGAATCCTCACCCCTCAATTGGTTTGAAAATGTGTTTATTTTTTGCCAAGTCATTCTACCCAAGAGTAGGGGTCCCAATGGGGATAGGGCGCAGCACGCGTTTGGGGGTCTTGTACGCACGCGATGCGTCTGCAACCAGTGGCTCGGAGCGCGGTTGGGTAGAGGGTTGACTCGTGCGAGGGAGGTCAGGGGTTTGGTTCTGCGCTGCTGCATTTTTGCATTTCAACTGATTAGTAGAGATTTGGGGGATTCTAACGTCTATACTATTTTCAGCGTTTTCTGCGCATTTTTCCAGCTGTACGCTGTGGTATTTAACATGGTGATAAAGGTTCATCACCAGTGATACACAGGTACAAAGTGCCTGTGTAGTGGATCGAGGTGCCTACATCCATAGTTATGAGCACGCAACCGAAATCCAATTGAAGCCATATCCTTTCATCCGAAACAATAGTCCCACCCGAGAACGTTATCATATGCCCGCTGCTTGCTTGCCTCTCCACGTCCATCCTTGCAGATCCCAATCTTCCTCTTCTTCTTCCACCACTTCCAGCTGTTCTTGTTCGTCAACATCAAGTTGACGTGCTTCGAAGTCCTTGAGTATGCTGGCCATCCGTTCGGCTAGCTTGATTTCTTCCCTCGAAGATTCCTTGTCTAATGGTGGACCACACTTAAGCTAAGCAGGTGGATCACCACTCGACCGTCGGCGGACATTGTTGGTGTTAGGTTCTAGAAAACCTTCAGCAGACCTCCGATTTCCAGGTGACAGGCAGACATGAGTGACATGTGGAAAGAGTGTATCGATGCCGTTTAGCTTAATTTGCGGGATCCGCACACCTCGTTTCTCATTTGAACCACCTCCGGCATCACAATGTGGTCTCCTTTGAAAATCCGAGCAGATGGTTTTTCCCGAGGCCTTTGGTCCATGTATGGAAACAGACTATGAGGAGCCTGTAGCCTTTATACGCTATCCGTAAGGTGCCCAGTGGTGCTTCACGCACTTTGTACCTTTGTATCACTGGTGTTGAAATTTATACATCACCATGTTATACCTGCAATACAAAAGACCATTTTTCTTTGAACTTATTTCGTCAAGCCTTTTTCTGCTTAAAGTACTTTTCTTCTTCTGCTCGATCTCTTAATTTAGATAGATCATACAAGTGCGGTTGGTCTGATTCCAGTTCCTGTGGAAGCATCATAGAGAGGTAGCGCAATGTAGCAAGTGCTCGCCTAGGTATGACCGGAATACGGCCGGCCGGGTGCTATCCACTCTTCAGGTTGCTCGAGAGTGACTTCCACATACTGGAACTCACACCATAGGTATACTGAATGCCAACGGCTGCACTTTTATTGCCTATGTCAATACATTTTTTTATCAACTCTAGTTGAACACTTCGACATTATATTTTGTTTCGCCATACCGGCACTTTCTTTTTACTTAATATTTTTCAAGCCTTTGCACAAGATCTGCAAAAATAATTTTGTTTAATCCAAATGCAGTTCATAGTTTCGTCCTGAAAATGGTATAGAATCCCCCAAATCTCCACCAATCAGTTGAAATGCAAACGTGCAGCAACGCAGGAGCCAAAGCCCTGACCTCTCTCGCATGAGTCAACCCTCTACCCACCTGCGCTCCGAGCTACTGGTTGCAGAAGCATCGCGTGCGTACAAGACCCCCAAACGTGTTCTGCGCCGTATCCCATTGCGACCCCCTACTCCTTGGTTTAACGACTTGGCCAAAGTAATCACATTTTCAAACCAATCGAGGAATGAGGATTCTCCCTATATGACTCGCTCCCCCCGTTCAGACATACGCTTCACAGAGTCCTCCCTTGTAAGACCACCATAGGGGGGAGGGAATGAGGATTGTATAAGTGTTATCACTCTATGTGATAGACGGAACCTCAAGGGTGATTGCGAAATAAACTGGAAGTCCCCTTCCCTCCATCTCCGACCTGAACCACCCCTTTTCATGTCAAGGCCAGTTTGGTCATTGTGTTCTATGGGAGCAATAATGTGCTATAGAATAGTGGCAATAATGTGCTATAGATCTAAAGAAGGGCTCATGGCCCGAAACCTGTACGTGATCCAATGTTAGGTGGAGCGGTCATGAAATAGGTTTGGCCAACATTTGAAGTCTGATAATATGTATGCCCCCCTCTCGCTATAGCACCTGAACTGGGCCATATTCAAGAACCTTTAAAGGCAGTGCGCTCCACAGTCGGCGCCTTATCCCGCTGGAGGCGGAGATGGCGTTCCTGCACTTTTTCCACCCAACGACCAAAAGATAGAGCCGGTATTGTATTAGGATGGCACATAAGTTATCTTCATCCAAGAACGGTTTTTTTCATGAGCAATGGCCTAAGATGAAATGAATGTCTCGGTAGAGGAAAGAGAGCCTTACCAAGCCGTCTCCAGCGTCCATTTCAATCATTTCCCCATCTGAAATTAAATTTAGCTTTGTAATTCGTGCTATTTAAGTTCCGTCATCATGCTAATTCTATCCACGTCTTCCCTGAAATCTAATCCATTGTATTTAACATGTGACGGTTTATGAAGTGATCTTCAATCAACACAAATAGCACGCCACCCGGATTTTGAGATAGACTTGCGACCGAACGCGAAGGAGATCACCTCAATCTTGGGCAATTAAACCTTTGCCTTTAAATCCACAAAATAACACGTACGCGAATAACGAATATACAACTATAACATCGATGGTAGAGCGATATGGTGATATGGAATGAAAAGCATAACCACATAGGACTATACTACACGGGACAATACCAATCGAACAAAGTGAACCTCATGTGAACTAGAACAACAATGCACGAGGCCCAAATCAGCTAAGGGAAACTGCAAAAGACACCGATATTAATGATATGGCAAAAGAAACCCACTTTGGGGCGAAACTAACCCATATGAGGACAAGGCAAGAAGAAATGCAAACACAACCTGTAGGAGCAGAGTAACTTAACAACTGAAGATATGAGGAATAATGCGACATGATAACAACACCATAACGGCTTACAACACTACAGCACGAATGAACACATAAAGATGCATGAGAACATGAAAAACAACAAATTATGAACAAATCAAGAACCACAAGAACACGCGCAAGGAGTACGGGGAAGAAACCCCTGAAGTCCCACATCAGAGACACGCGCAGGTGGAGAGCCCCCTCCAACCAACCTCCCCGGACGCGCACAGCCACACAACTGTTCGCGAGCAGAAGAACGAAGGCTGAAAGCGTTGATTAGGAAGAAGACCCTGAAAATCAGGAGGCACAAGAAATCGCCGGGGGAAGGAAGAGAGCCCAGACAGCGCCCGCGGTCGAATGGGGCGCGGAATCCTTCAATGAAGACGACTTGTCGTCAGTTTAGCAAACAGGGCGTTTATGCTCATAAAGCAAAGTTTGCCGTTTGCACTAAAAGACGATCATGTTGAAACGATACACTGGGCACTAAAATGGGGTTGGATTTGGATACGCTCGAGAACATGGTGGAGCTGGCTTCCTACTCTCAGCCTAGGGTACCATCTGCAACGTGGACGTACCATATCGACTGTGCAACGTAGACGTTAGTGCATGGGTACCATGCACTAACGTCCACGTTGCACAGTCGATCGACCAAATAGACAACATATAGGACGTCCTGGAGCAGGACGTATTCGAGCAACTGCTATGCCGTCGTTTTGGCGGAGCCCTCAGTGCATACATCTTAGCGGTCATTAATTGAAGGCGTGAGAGTGCAGGCAGACGTCTACTTTAATAATTTACAAATTTTGAAGGCCCGCCTTGAAATTAGAAGTAAACACCAAACCAATATATAAATGCTTCCAATAAGGCAACGCTAGAATGACCGATCTCTGGTCAGCTCGATAAAAGCTGAGAGGGCGAAGTGTGGTGCGACTACTATAACGATGTTTTGTTTCGATAAAAACTCTAGCACCAGGTGAGACTCAAACGCACCACCTAATTGGGCAGGAATGCCCTACACCATTACCCACCGGCACCATTTGATCGAGATCAGCACTCACCCGTAATCGAATCAGTTTGACTGGACTATTTTTCACTTTCTACCACAGTTGCAGGTCCTTGCTTTCTCCGAGTACCACCTTCTCCAGATTTCAACGCCATCTGATTGCTGCATGTCATGACCCGCGGCGAAATCGAAGACGCACCTAATGCGTTCTTCAAGGCCCAGTTTTCTACGTCCAATGTATCCATCACCCGCAAATCAGTTAGCAGATGTTGGTCGGTAGTAAAGGCATGTAATTCAAATGGCTTGCTGTTCCCCTTTAAATATCATGAAATAAAATATTTTCTGCCACAAACGTCCTGGAATTTATGTACCAATCACATAACTTCTTTATGTGAATCTGCAGTTAGGGAAAAGGCATCACGCACATGTTCCTACAGGGTTCTGGAAGCATTAGGTTACCCGGAAAGTTCTCAGCGTTTTCTGTTACTATTTTTCATTCGTCTATTATTTAGTAAAAATTCAACTTGCACTGACTGAACATTAATGCTACTTTCTGCACAGAATTTATCGCTCTGTCTGACCAAATAATTTATGTTTCAACGTTGTTTTATATTTCTGTTCTTGAAGGGTTATTGATGTCGAAGGAGCAATTCCAAACGGTATTTTATTTTGACTTCAAGGTGGGTCAATCCGCAACCGAGACATCTCGACAAATCAATCAAGTGTGGGGGCCTAAGGCCTATGTTATACTTCAGCGATGCTGTTGTCGGCGACGTTTGCGGCAGTATTACGCGGACTGCTACGCAGTGATTGGCAGCCCGCGTAAGCCCCAGTTTATACTTGCGCCGCTGGGCGGCGCGGCGCGATGGTTGGGATAGATATCGACCGAGCGGCGCGAAAAATCGATATCTATGGATAACGTGGTGCCGCGCCGCGTGGCGGCGCAAGTATAAACTAGGGCTAACACAGCGTTTTCGACGCGTCGCCGGAGTATAACATAGGCCTAAGGCCGGGGCATACTTCCATTGCCGCGATGCGATCGCGGCGCTCAGTTTATGGCCATTCCTCCGCACGCGGTTGAATAGTCAAGGGAAACTTCGCCACGGCCACCGCAACAGTGGCGGTCGGCATACGCTATGGCTTTCCGCGCGCATCGCGGGCATGGCATACTTTTAAGGCTCCCACAGAGTTCTGCGGCAACGCCGCTCGCCGCTATGGTTAAGGATAGGGCAAGGACGCCGCCGGCGGCGAGCTCTGCGCCTCTGCCCTATAGTTAAGCATAGGGCGGCGGCGCTGCCGCAGAACTCTGTGGGGGCCTTTACGCGCCGCGCGCGTTGGTCCTGGACGGATCGCCGTCGCGCTTCCTTGCAGAGCGATGGGCGATATGACGAGCACAGAGAAGTCCAAATTCTTTCGCGTCGCTCTGCAAAACTCATCGCTGCGATTTCATCGCGGCGACGGGAGGTATGCACGAGGCCTAACAGTGTTCGAGAAAGCACTATGCGCCAGTGGTTCTGTAAATTTCGAAACGTAGATTTCAGCCTCGAAGATGACCCCGTAGCGGTCGACCTAGAGCAACCCTGGACGACGAGTTGAAGGAATTGCTGGAAGCCGAACCATCACAAACAGTTCAAGGGATTCTGGAAAAGTTAGACGTCAGTAAAACTGCTTTTGCCGATGCTTTGAAACGCCTTGGGCAGGTGAAAAGCTCGGGAAGTTGGTGCCCCACGTCTTGAGTGAGCGGCACACGTTTCGAGATTTGTTCTTCTCTACTTTAGTGCGACAAAGCTGACCAGCTTTTGGATCGATTCATCACTTGTGATGAAAGGTGAATTCTGTGTGATAACAAGAAACGTTCCGGACAGTGCTGGACGCCGACGAACCCCCTATGCATTTTCCAAAGGCGAACCTCCACCAAAAAGGTAGTGGTCACTGCGTGGTGGGCGGCGGCCGGTATGATCCTTTACAACTTTTTGGCGCCAAGCCAAACGATCACAGCAGAGTCCTACTATAAGGAAAAATGGACGAATTGCACCGAAAACTGCGTTAACTTCAGCCAGTATTGGTCAACAGAAAAGGTTCGATTGAAATCAGTTTCTTTAAGCCTCAGTTAGCTGGTATCGAGGTTGTAAGCTGTCACAACGATGTTTTGTTGCGATCAAAACTTCTAGCGCCAGGCGGGACTCGAACCCGCACCTCCCTCTGACCGGGCGGGAATGCTCTACGCCATTACACCACCGGCGCCGTTTGATCGAACGCAACATCCACACCTCGTGGGACCGATCAGCACCCACCCGTATCCGGGATGAGCTGGCCGCCGATATCAGCATGGAACCAGTTAAGCTGATGGTCTTGATAGAAACGATTGAAATCAGTTTCTTTAAGCCTCAGTTGGCTGGTATCGAGGTTGTAAGCTGTCACAACGATGTTTTGTTGCGATCAAAACTTCTAGCGCCAGGCGGGACTCGAACCCGCACCTCCCTCTGACCGGGCGGGAATGCTCTACGCCACTACACCACCGGCGCCGTTTGATCGAACGCAACATCCACACCTCGTGGGACCGATCAGCACCGATCAGCATCCACACCACGTGGGACCGATCGGTTCGATTCTTTTTCACGATAACGCCCGCCCCATGTTTCACAAATCACTTTTCGAAAATTGGACGAATTAAGGGCTGAAGTTCTGCCACACCCGCCAAATTCTCCAGACCTCTCACCAACCGACTACCACTTTTGAACACTTTCAGAACACCTGTAAGAACCTTCACCAATCAGGCCCAAGCCAAAACAGCTTCCGTAGATTTTGTCGAATCTCGACCACCTAATTTTTTCGCTGAGAGAATAAGTCGACTGGTGACCCATTTGAAAAAAAATGCGCTGATTCGAAAGGTGTGCTTATTTCGGCTAGAACCGATAGGATTTGAAAAAGTTATGGTAGTTCAAAGTGAAGCACTCAAACGCTGAGAACTTTCCGAACAACATAATAAACCACAGCTTACGGACTATTCAAGACACTTTTGCCGCACCCACGCACTGGCAGTAGGCTGCTACGATTTTTGACTCAGTAAGCGTTTTGTGGAAGCGAAGATACGAAAGGCTCTCCCTAATATGGAGTATAAGGTCTAAACTCGTTGCGTCTACACTAAGAATATAGGGCTATTGCAGGCAATACGTATAGGCGAAGGAGAGCTTTCAGGTTGAAAAGCACACGGATGTCTACGCCTTCGGAGTGACGATGTGGGAAGTGTTTCAAGTTCCGTATCGTATTCCGTATCGTGAATGGGATGCCGACGAAGTAGGTGAAGTAGGTTAAACTGAAGCAGATTATTAAAACGAGTTCCATGTTGGCATGTCCAGGTGTACAGCAAAGTTGTGGAAGGTGGCTATCGTCTCAAACCGCAGGACACAATGCCAGGCGAGTTGGCCAGCCTGATGAAGGAGTGCTTAGGTGAGGACGAACTCAAGCTCGATGATCCACTGTGTTGTACAAGCTCTAAGAGAGCCTTTGTTATCGAAAACGCCGTTGATTTTCCAGCTGAGCCTCATCTGAGACCGACATTCAAGTCGATAGTGCTGTATCTGAAAGCCTGCAACAATCAGACAATGGAAGAGCACTAGTATCTAGCATGACATTCAGAAGAAGGCGTTGTGTCTATGGACGAAAAACTCAAAATACAGCGAAATTCTATCTAAACATTATAATAAAAATTCCAAAAATCTTTCAAAGCTTCTTGGTTCAAGCTGCAGCATCTAGCCCGCCCTTTTCACAAAAATTGGGAGCGGAGCCATAGCTATCATGCTTCAAGTAAAAGAGCTAATTCGTCAGCTTCTCCAACGATAAGTCCGTCTGTCCATCCGCACATAAGTAAGTCCGCTCCTTGGAATCCATCTTGTTGGCAGCATAAGCCAGACCAATACCAATACATACAAATGTTATGGCCGTGTTATGCGCTTTAGAGCAGGCAGGTGATGCCGATTAGCCAATCAAACGCGTTTCGATCAGTATTAATAATTTTGATAGAGTCGATTGATTGAAGCCGGATAAGAATACAATTACTGGAGGACGCTTTTTGGAACGAGGCTGGCCAGTTAAAAAGTGGCTACCACATAAAATTGCATATTTGCAACATATTTGCAAACACAATTACGTGATCAGATCACAAGACGACTTTCTCGTGCACAGATACAGGCCTTCAGACGACGCGGAAGGCATCGAGCGATGCACGCACGTATTCTACTGACATTTCTTCCCATGCCTTCAGAGAGCTTTCGTTAGGCGAGTCGACAGAGTGGTGTTTTTTAGAGCAGGCCTCGGTCTCAAGTAGGACCAATTAAAGAAATACATTGGGCTGAGGTGGGGGCTATTTGAAGGCCATTGTTCTGGGCTGATAAAGTTAGAAAGTTTGTCGCGGCACCACTCCTACACGATCTTCCATTTATGAGCAGGTACCGAATCCTGCTGTAAGATGAACGGCTTGTCCGTGAAGGTCGTGCTGCTCCAGTGGACTAAAGTCTTTTCCAAAACGTCTTCCTTTCCAAAACATTCGACACATTTTGGTGTCCACCTCCCCTTTTTGACGAAGAGCAACAGCGAGTTTCCCGCATAGGTGTGTCAGCGGCCCAAACCATGACTGATTCCGAATGTCCGCAGCGTTCACGGATCCTTCTCCTTTATTGGCTTCGGCTACTGATTCCACAAGCACGCGAGGGTTTGGCGGCTTAGCGCTGCTTCGACAGTAAAAATTTCGGAGATGTTGCTCACCGTTGCTCCTTTGATGTGCACTGTGATGATGGGAACCCTCACAAGGTAGGGTCTTAAGCGTATGTCTGAAAGGGGAGAGCGAATCATATCGGAAGAATCCCCACCCCTCAGTTAGTGTAAAAACATCTTTACTTTTTCCAAATCGTTGAACACGAGGAGTAGGGGTCCCTGAAGTTACAATACCGCCCGCGCCACGCGGTCAAAAAGACGGTTTGCGACGGAAAAATCTGTCACAAAACGTCGTATGCTCATAACCCTTTTAGTTTTAAGTTGCTTGAGAAACTATTGGCACCCTTCTTTGTCTCCTCGAGATCTACACAAGCATATACAGAACTTTGCAAAACCACCGGCTTTTCGCAGTTGTTGGCCTAAAAAATTACTGCAGCAGGCTCTTGCGATTAGAGCACCTTATTTCCCAGGACATGCATGTTTTTGGAGTATCTCAAGCATGGCGTACGTTGTCAGTGCTCTGTAATGCCTGGAGTGCTCCGAGAGTGCGCCGTGCCCAATGTATGTAGGATCGAACCTATCAATCGAGTTGGAGAAGGCATGTTAACTCCGCTTCTATCTTCCCTTACTGGAAAATGTAAAGCCTTCAAGACCATTTCGAACCGTTTGGAGAATTTTGCCAAAAATTTCCAGCCCCCTACTCGGGAACTGCTCCAATCTGTCCCGGCGAGACTTAAGTGTGCGCCGTGTGCAATGCGTATAGAGGTGAACCTATCAATCGAGTGGGTTCGACAACTGGTAGAGTGAGCGTTTGGGGAGCTCTATCATAAATTTCCAGCCATCCTACTAGGGAATTACTCTGAGGCTATCCAGCTTGTATTTGGAGTGCGCCGTGAACAATGCATACAGAATTGAACCTTTCAGTCGAGGGGGCGACCGCTTGCAAATGACACGAGCGAGCGTGTTCGGAGCGCAATAACACTTTCTAGTTCAAATCGTATCGGCTGCAACTCGTGGGACTGCACTTTTTAGGCAGTAAACCGGTCTTGTAGTACACTAACGTAGAACGCTGTGCTTTAGGAAGAAAAACGCTGTGGAAAATGTTACAGGGGTGCGGAAATGCAGGCGAGGCTTATGTGACGCTCTTTTTCGACTTCGGTGGACCACTGCGGGAACACCCAGCGAGCAAACGGCCTTAAAATATGCATGCAAACAGAGCGTTTAAGAAACTTCACGATATCGTGCTTAGAACTCTTCAGCTTCCTAAACTGTCTTAGCCTCAGCTACCAGTTTAAAACGGCGGAAGATAGCGGTTAGAGTTTCTCGCGCTCTTACTCGCCCAGATTTGAGTGTTTGACACTCGCAATGGTACCGTTCTGTTCACCATGAAAACCACTGTCGGATGGTGCCGGATTTTGACCGCTTTTTGAAACATCCATTTTTTGACAGAACCTCATCGAGGACGAGGCTGATCGAGGCCGCTGCAGACGGACGATGACGTCATCGAAAACCGATATCTTCGAATTGGGCCATGCTTGATACCTTTCGGCAGAACTTTTCATGCTGAATTGAATGGTTTTAATTGAATGGTGAGAAGGAAAAACCGAAGAGAACATCGACCATTGTTGTGCTAAATTGCAGGCGCGGGCGTGTTCTGAGCGCGATAACTCTGTCACGTGTGAACCTTTCCGATTGCAGCTTGTGGATTTTGTAGGCAGCGGAATGTTCTAGTAGTGCTCTAAAATACACAGCACAGCGCAAAGTTACAGAAGTGCGAAAATGCAGATTGTGTGACACGATTTTTTCCTATTTTAGTCGACCCCTGCGGGATGACGCAGAAAGCTAAGGGCCGACAAATGCGCAGGCGAACAGAACGCTTAAAGGCCCCCACAGAGTTCTGCGGCAACGCCGCTCGCCGATATGGTTAAGGATAGGGCAGGGACGCCGCTGGCGGCCAGCTCTGCGTCCGTACCCTATGATAAAGGATAGAGCAGCGGCAACGCCGCAGGAGTCTGGGAGGGCCTTAAGGTTCTTTAAGAAGGCGTGCTCACAACTTCCTAGATGATTAAGCAGCCTTAGCACCAGCTGCCATTTTAGGGCGGCGGAGTTTTAGCGTTTGAAGTTTCCTGTGCCATTATTCGCCCACGTGTGAGTTTTCGACACTCGCGATAACACCATTTTGTTCATCACGAAAAGCTCTATCGAACGATGTTAATGACGACCAATTTCAGAAAAATCGATTTTTCGACAATTTCCCATAGAGGACAGGGGCGCTTCAGGCCGAGCCTGCGCGGACAATGACGTCATCGAGAATCGGTATTTTAGAAATTGGCCAAATTTTCTCGCCTAAAATCATCTAGGGGTTATTTGAGGCGCTGATTACGAATCCGACGTTCATTTTGAAAATTCCGCCAATTTTCGGTAGGTTTTGGAACTTTTTCTAGCTAATTGGGTGTGATCGGGTTAGGATCATCGATTTTGCTCAAACTTTGTATAGGGGCGGGGACTTATTCGGGGTGCCGAACACGATGCCGAAGTTCATTTGGACGATCACAGCACGAGACTGCCCATACCGATATCTGAGGGTGATCGGTGATCCTGACCCGAACGCCCTCAAACGGGAAGTAACCTACTGAAATCGGCGGACTTTTTAAAAACGGACGTCGAATTCGTAATCAGCGCCCCAAATAACCGCTTAGATGATTTTGGACGAAGTTTGCACGAGAAAATTTGGCTAATTTCGCAAATCGTCTGCGCAGGCTCGGTCTGGGCGTCCACGTCCTCGATGGGAAATTGTCGAGAAAAAAAAATGAAATTGGTCGTGAGTGAAACCATACGATAGAGCTTTCAGTGATGAACAAAATGGAGTTATTGGGAGGGTCGAAAACCCAAATATGGGCGAGTAAGACGGCAGGAAGGTTCAAATGCTAAGTCCGCCGCCCTAAAATGGCAGATGGGCTAAGGCAGTTTGGGCAGCTGGTTAGTTGCGAGCATATCGTCTTAAAGCACCATAAGTGTTCCGCTCGCCCACGCATTTATATGCCGTTGGCTCGCCGTGTTTTCGCGCAATGGTCGACCGAAATCGGAAAAAATTGGATCGCACAAGCCTCGCCTGCATTTTCGCAGCGCTGTAATTTAGCCCATTCATGAGCTACATTGTTGTGCCTTACAGCACGGCAGGAACTTTGTGCTGCCTATAAAGTCCTGGAGTTGCAGCCGGAAAGATTCGAACTTGATAGAGCTATTGCGCTACGAACTCGCGCGCATGTGCATTTGCGAGCGGTCGCCTCACTCGACTGATAGGGTGTATTCTATATCATTGTTCACAATGTACTCTAAAGTCTCCCCGAAACAGAGTGCAGCAATTCCTGAGTAGTACGACTGGAAATTTCTATAAAACTCCCCAAACGCTCACTCTACAAGTTGTCGCGTACACTCAATTGATAGGTACGATTCTAAATTCATACAATGTTCACGACGTACTCTAAAGTTTCGCTGGGACAGAGTGCGGCAATTCCTGAGTAGAACGGGCGGAAATTTCTAATCTAATCTCATTTCAAACAGTTCTATCGTATATTCGTCGTGCACGGCGCACTCTCCCTTCTCGCTTCATAAAACCTCTTAATTTCTATAAGCTACTGATGGTGTATGCCCTAAAGCACCTAAAGAGGGTAAGCTTTTCACTTAGCACAACATTTGAACCGGTTCCGCTCACTCATTGATAGGTTGGATCCTATATGCATTGTGTACGGCGCACTCCAACGGCTCGTCGGACTGACTGGAGCAAATCCTAAGTAAGGCAATCGAAAATTTCTTACGAAGTTCTCCAAATGGCGCAAGATAGTCTTAAAGGCTTTATATTTTCTATTAAGAGAAGATAGAAACTTAGTGGATATGCCTCCGCCCACTCGATTGATAAGTTCAATACTATATACATTGTGCACGGCGCACTCTCGGAGCATTCCAGGCATGACAGAGCACTGACAACGCACGCGAGATGCTCCGACAGCATGTACGTCCTGGGAAATAAGGTGCTCTAATCGCAAGAGCCTGTTGCAGTTATTTTTTAGGCCACCCACGGCGAAAATACGATGGTCTTGCAAATTTCTATGTATGCTTGTGTAGATCTCCAGAAGACGAATCGAATGGTTCCAAAAGTTTCTCAAACAACTCAAAATTAAAGGAGTAATAAGCATGCAACCGTTTGCGACAGATTTTTCCGTATTAACAACGCGGGCGGTATTGTACAACGAAATCGGCGCGTCACGAGTTCGGGGGTCATGTACGCCCGCGATGCCTCTAACGGCAAACGGCTCGGATGGAATCACAGCAGGAGGTGCAGGCTGTCGCGTCCCAAACAATCGCTATTGGTTTGGGTCCCGCCCAGGCCAAGCAAGCCTTGCGGGGTCACTGAACTACTACCAGAATTCCTTTGAAGGATAAAGCAGTGATCTTCATCGGCTGGTAAGCGCAAGTCATTGTTTAGGCCAAATACGCATTCGAATTGCCTCCAGTACATCCGTAGACGTAGAATGCGCGCTCAATCTAAAAAACGGCTGACCAATGAAGAAGTTCACCATATAAAAGGCTGTCCGGAAAGTTCTCAGCGTTTTGTGTTACTCCTAGGTTGTCCCATAAGTCCCGTCGTTTTTTCAACGATTCATTGCGGATTTCACCGGCGGTCTCTTGCGTAGCGCTATAAAGCTTTCGAGAGAGAATGATTTGCTTGCTCTATCAGGCGATGTATTGCGTTTCTTTTTCCAACATGAATTTTGTCGGTTTTAGGTCGTTAAAGTGAAAAGTGAAAAGTGAAAAAGTAGCCATTTGCGCACTTCTTCTCTCCGCTTAGGTTGGAATTTTTGCGCAGTTTTTTATAGCGTATGGAAGACAATGTTCTGTAGTACAAAAATATGTGTTGATCCTATTTGCTCACTTGTCCTTTATTGACTTTTAGGCCATCAAATTAGGACGACCGAAGGAGACGAGTTATTTTTGCAGACAGCTCCTGCTCTGTGGTTGGACTTCTTTGGTTGGTGTTATATGTCGTTCGGAAGAGAACGTCTTGCTCTATAAAAATCTGCGTCGCGTTTATTGATTTCTGTCAAATGTCAACAAAATGCCAAAAAAAAAGAAAAATCGTCTTCACCAACAACTCCTCCTTGTTCAGTCTACCTTGCTCAGTTTCATATGACACTCGAAAGTGGGTTTCTTGTTCTACCAGATTATATGATTTGTTTTTCGGCTATTTAAATTTTTGTTAATTTTCAGGTCATCAAAATGGAGCACGGTCTACAAGGATAAGCACTTCTGGCACCTTATTCTCTTTGTTCTCAACAAGGCTGACCGTATAAACATTATTTTTCATCGCCACTTACAATTCTGTGCAAAAATCGTTGAACATCTCCGTTTGATGAATGATGACGGACAAGCAGGCCGGCAGCAATCGTGACTCGCTGGATCCTGATGTTCATTCATGGACATATTCAACGATTTTTACACAGAATTGTAACTGGCGATGAAAAATAGTGTTTGTACGGTCAGCTAGGGTTTTAGTGCTTTAGCCGCACTAGAACCCTAGTTGTAATCAAAGAGAAGAAGGTGCCAAAAGTGTTCATCCTTGTCGACCTGGCAGTGCTCCATTTTGATGACCTAAAAAATAGCAGAAACTTAAATGGCCGAAAAACAAATCATATAGTCGGTAGAACAAGATATCCACTTTCGAGTATCATATAATAATGAGCAAGACGGACTGAACAAGAAGTTGTTGGTGAAAAACCGAAACCACCCAGCAGCCGCCCTAATAAAGGGAGCGGCGCCTTGCAAGGTGCGGGAGAGGTCCTAGACGACGACAGCTTTCTTGATGCCTTCTGGTTAAAAACCGCTCAGTAATAAACAATTTTCGAGAAAGTTACCACAGCATACAGCTAGAAAAGCTGGGCAGAAAACATCTGAAAATTGTAGATGCTGAGAGATTGTTGTAAAATCAGAACATTGTCAGAACCCCTCAAATCTCAACCAATCAGATGAAAGGCAAAAAAACGACAGCGCAGAAGAATCGAACCCCCAACCTCCCTCGCACAAAACCATTCTAGTCCTGTTATAGAGGCGTTCTATTTGAAGTTTAAACTATCTCTTGGTCGCTTCTTGAGACACTTACTTTACCAGTCTTGCTTAGGAACACAATTCATTGGTTGGTAGCTTTAGCAAGACCTCTTATCATCATCGACATTATCATAGTAAAGAGGATTATAGCAAGCAATGAAGAGTCTTCGTAGCGAGGACAAGAAAAATAAGTGTCGCGAAAAGCGTCCAAGAGAAATAAAACAATTGCTACAATCTTGAACAAGTAAGCAATTGATCGTGGCCTGAACGTCTCACCTAGTGCACGAAATTGAACATTACGGAAGACGCTATGGTAATATCCTTTCATTACAACAACACAAGCAATTATAGATAAAGATCAACAAATTAGAATTGCATGCCATGTTTCATTTCCTGTCTTTATCATCCGGGATGCTTCGCCTTTTCTTTTTCTTCAGCGCTGCATCTCCCTCTTCCTGCATCTCAACGGTAACCGAGTTGTCGTTGTGTTTTTCACGCAGGATCCAATTTTCATCATGGCGACCGCTTTAACTCCAGCTCCATCTTCCTATCCTTCCGCCGGGCTTTCGCCTCGGCCTCCTCGATGACTTGTATCAGGCGAGCTTTGTGGACCGAGACCTTCATCACTCTGGTGTGGATTGCTCCAAATAGCTTGGGTACATCGACAACGACGTAGCTTACACTGGTTTCATCCTCAGGCCTCACCATCTCAAACTTGGGTAACCCTATTTAGCAGCGAATAATACTTATAAAAGCGTTGCTCAAATACGATAGGTCAAGAGCCAATACATAATAAAGAGGATTACAGCAAACAATAAATTGTCTGTTTTAAGATGCTTTAAGAGAATTATGACAAGAAAACAGGCACAAATTCGGTCGGGGAGGAGCCACCTTGTATTCAGCGCTTTTCCTTCTTCGTGAGAAGGCACACCAATGTCAAATTGCACTAGATTATTCCCTTCTCTCCCTTATTCCCCGTCCTCTCTGTCACCAGGTAGTGCAACATGACATTTGAGGAAAAAGATGCCAAGAACGACGAAAGACTCAGCAGCGTGCTAAATGTAATAAACGTAATTACGACACTATTTCACAGTGGGGCGCGAAAACATATTACTCAGCAGCGTGCCCACCGGCGAAATTCGTTTTGAATGTGCTTTTATCCAAGGCGCGCGGTTTCAAAATGGAGCGAGGAAGTTGAACGGGTTATCCGATTTTACCCGATTTTATCCGAAGCATCGCATTTCTCTAGGGTCCGGATAATTGGATGATTCCGATAGTTGTAATTTCGCGGACCCCGGATTTTTGGATGACTCGAATAAGATCAATTTTGCGGACACCGGAGTTTTGGATGGTTCGAATAAGGGCAATTTTTAGGACACCAAATTTTTGGATGATTCGGATAAGGGCAATTTCACGGGAGCCGGATAATTGGATGATAGGGATACCCGAATCGGATATCCGAAAATTATTCGTTGGGATCCAATGTATACTAGCTTCACAGTTCCTAAGACAATTTGGAACGCTCACGAATTCGTACTCGCAACCGCCTCAAAGCAAGGCTCAAACGGGTATGAGTTCAAATTCAGTTCCCGCTCGAAGGGCTTCTCAAATGTGATCTTCCTTGTGGTTTCATAAGGAGCACATTTATGAAATTCTTATGAAGTCTCCAAGATCTAGCTTCTCCCCAGACTTCATTCCACTAAGTTTTCACGAAAGGATTCTGGACCACATAGCTTATCCAGCACATTTTCAAATTCAGCTTCATCACAGATGAGATGCCCAGAGGATGGAAGCATGCGTTCGTTACTCCTGTTTACAAGAAATCTCCTTTAAATGACCCTCTAACTATCGTACAATAAGAACACATCAGTTCTTGCTAGATCGTTGAAAAAAATCGTTAAAAACATATTCTAAGGCATCTTAAAGTTATTAGGATAATCTCAGATAACCAGTTTAGATTCTTACCAGGCAGATCTACTGAAGAAATGAGAAGTAAAAGACGAGTTGATGTGGTATATTTTGACTTTTTCAAAGCTTTCGATAAAGCCCCGATACCACAATTGTTGTTTAAAATGAGCATGTCCAGTACTCACCCTATGGTAATCATTGCTGGAAGAACATATCAGGTTAAATTTGGGGCAGCATTTTCTTCCGTTTTCAATGCGTGTAGTGGAGTTCCACAAGGCGGAGTGCTCTCTCCTCTCCTCTTCCTTATTTACTATATACTTCCAGACGCAGTTTCCAGGTTTGGAGTTACATACAAAATGTATGCAGATGACTTAAAGATTTATAAAATAGTTAAAGAGTACCAAGACTCTAACTGCGTTCAAACAGCGATTGACTACATACCTCGTTGGGCGGATGAGTGGAAACTACTACTTGCACCTGAGAAATCCTGTTGCTTAGTAATTGGTGACCGAAATGGGGCCTATCTCCCTGATTACACACTACTGAATTCAACATTTAGAGTAGTTGACGAGGTTCGCGATCTTGGATTTTCAATACGCAAAAAATCTAGATTTTGACGCTCACTACAAATCTGTGGTAAAAATAGCAAATTTCGCATCCACAACCTTTTCAAGAGCAATAATCCTGATCTGCTTTTGCGTGCTTGTAAAACATTTGTGTGGCCCATAGCTCAATTCGGACTAACTGTGTTCAACCCTGTCAAGAAGGAAGACATCGACGTGTTCGAAAGAATTCAGAATAGAGGAAGACACCTCATTACTGCTTTGCGAGGGACATTATTCTGAATTCTTTCGAACACGTCGATGTCTTCCTTCTTGACAGGGTTGAACACAGTTAGTCCGAATTGAGCTATCGGCCACACACATGTTTTATAAGCACGCGAAAGCAGATCAGGATTATTGCTCTTGAAAGGGTTGTGGATGCGAAATTTGCTATTTTTACCATAGATTTGTAGTGAGCGTCAAAATCTAGATTTTTTGCGTATTGAAAATCCAAGATCGCGAACCTCGTCAACTACTCTAAATGTTGAATTCAGTAGTGTGTAATCAGGGAGATAGGCCCCATTTCGGTCACCAATTACTAAGCAACAGGATTTCTCAGGTGCAAGTAGTAGTTTCCACTCATCCGCCCAACGAGGTATGTAGTCAATCGCTGTTTGAACGCAGTTAGAGTCTTGGTACTCTTTAACTATTTTATAAATCTTTAAGTCATCTGCATACATTTTGTATGTAACTCCAAACCTGGAAACTGCGTCTGGAAG